>JARUHQ010000013.1:3883638-5083638 GCA_029955515.1 Chrysomela aeneicollis | reverse complement strand
ATACTAGCGACTGAATCGAACAGAATGTTGAATGGTTAGACGAAACGATAATTGTATCTGAGTTGTATTCGATGATATCGTGATGATGTTTATATAGCAATACTCACCAGGTAACTGTCCTTCCGTTTTACATACGAGCGACCGAATCGAGCAGAAGGTTAAATGGATAGATTGAACAATCATCGTATCTGAGTTGTATTCGAATATGTTTATATAGATATACTCACCAGGTACTTGTTCTTCCGATATACATACGAGCAACCGAATCGAACATAAGGTTGAATGGATAGATTGAACAATCATCGTATCTGAGTTGTATTCGATTATGTTTATATAGTTATACTCACCAGGTAACTGTTCTTCCGTTATACATACGAGCGACTGAATTGAACTGAAGGTTGAATGGATAGACTAAACAATGATCGTATCTGGGGTTGTATTCGATTATATCGTGATGATGTTCATATAGTTATACTCACCAGGTAACTGTTCTCCAGTTATACATAAGAGCGACTGAACTGAACAGAAGGTTGAATGGATAGACTGAACAATCATCGTATCTGGGTTGTATTCGATCATTTCGTGATGATTATTATATATTATGTCTAACCAGGTAACTGTTCTTTCGTTATACATACTAGCAACCGAATCGAACATAAGGTTGAATGGATAGATTGAACAATCATTGTATCTGGGTTGTCTCCGATTATATCGTTATGTTGTATATTCAACTACACCTACCATGTAACGGTTCTTTCGTTACACATACGAGCGTCTGAATCGAACATAAGGTTGGATGGTTAGACGGAACGATAATTGTAACTAAGTTGTATTCGATTATATCGTGATGACGTTCATATAGAAATACTCACCAGGTTACTGTTCTTTCGTTATACATACGAGCAACCGAATCGAACAGAAGGTTGAATGGATAGTATCTGGGTTGTATTCGATAATGATGTTATGCTGTGTATATGGTTATACACATAAGGTGACGGTATTCCCGTTTCACATACGAGCGACCGAAACGAACAGAAAGTTGAATGGATAGACTGAACAATCAATGTATCTGGGTGGTATCCGATTATATCGCAATACTGTATATATAGTGATACTTACCAGGTGACGGTACTTCCGTTACACATACTAGCGACTGAATCGAACAGAAGGTTAAATGGTTAGACGAAACGATAATTGTATCTGAGTTGTATTCGATGATATCGTGATGATGTTAATATAGCAATACTCACCAGGTAACTGTTCTTCCGTTTTACATACAAGCGACCGAATCGAGCAGAAGGTTGAATTCAGTATAGATTGAACAATCATCGTATCTGGGTTGTATTCGATTATGTTTATATAGTTATACTCACCAGGTAACTGTTCTTCCGTTATACATACGAGCGACTGAATTGAACAGAAGGTTGAATGGATAGTATATGGGTTGTATTCGATTATGATGTTATGCTGTGTTTATAGTTAGTTATACACACTAGGAGACGGTATTCCCGTTTTACATACGAGCGACCGAAACGAAAAGAAAGTTGATTGGATAGACTGAACAATCAATGTATCTGGGTGGTATCCGATTATATCGCAATACTGTATATATAGTGATACTTACCAGGTGACGATACTTCCGTTACACATACTAGCGACTGAATCGAACAGAATGTTGAATGGTTAGACGAAACGATAATTGTATCTGAGTTGTATTCGATGATATCGTGATGATGTTTATATAGCAATACTCACCAGGTAACTGTCCTTCCGTTTTACATACAAGCGACCGAATCGAGCAGAAGGTTAAATGGATAGATTGAACAATCATCGTATCTGAGTTGTATTCGATTATGTTCATAAAGATATACTCACCAGGTACCTGTTCTTCCGATATACATACGAGCAACCGAATCGAACATAAGGTTGAATGGATAGATTAAACAATCATCGTATCTGAGTTGTATTCGATTATGTTTATATAGTTATACTCACCAGGTAACTGTTCTCCAGTTATACATAAGAGCGACTGAACTGAACAGAAGGTTAAATGGATAGACTAAACAATGATCGTATCTGGGGTTGTATTCGATTATATCGTGATGATGTTCATATGATTATACTCACCAGGTAACTGTTCTCCAGTTATACATAAGAGCGACTGAACTGAACAGAAGGTTGAATGGATAGACTGAACAATCATCGTATCTGGGTTGTATTCGATCATTTCGTGATGATTATTATATATTATGTCTAACCAGGTAACTGTTCTTTCGTTATACATACTAGCAACCGAATCGAACATAAGGTTGAATAGATAGATTGAACAATCATTGTATCTGGGTTGTCTCCGATTATATCGTTATGTTGTATATTCAACTACACCTACCATGTAACGGTTCTTTCGTTACACATACGAGCGTCTGAATCGAACATAAGGTTGGATGGTTAGACGGAACGATAATTGTAACTAAGTTGTATTCGATTATATCGTGATGACGTTCATATAGAAATACTCACCAGGTTACTGTTCTTTCGTTATACATACGAGCAACCGAATCGAACAGAAGGTTGAATGGATAGTATCTGGGTTGTATTCGATTATGATGTTATGCTGTGTATATAGTTATACACATAAGGTGACGGTATTCCCGTTTCACATACGAGCGACCGAAACGAACAGAAAGTTGAATGGATAGACTGAACAATCAATATATCTAGGTGGTATCCGATTATATCGCAATACTGTATATATAGTGATACTTACCAGGTGACGGTACTTCCGTTACACATACTAGCGACTGAATCGAACAGAAGGTTAAATGGTTAGACGAAACGATAATTGTATCTGAGTTGTATTCGATGATATCGTGATGATATTTATATAGCAATACTCACCAGGTAACTGTTCTTCCGTTTTACATACAAGCGACCGAATCGAGCAGAAGGTTGAATTCAGTATAGATTGAACAATCATCGTATCTGGGTTGTATTCGATTATGTTTATATAGTTATACTCACCAGGTAACTGTTCTTCCGTTATACATACGAGCGACTGAATTGAACAGAAGGTTGAATGGATAGTATATGGGTTGTATTCGATTATGATGTTATGCTGTGTATATAGTTATACACACTAGGAGACGGTATTCCCGTTTTACATACGAGCGACCGAAACGAAAAGAAAGTTGAATGGATAGACTGAACAATCAATGTATCTGGGTGGTATCCGATTATATCGCAATACTGTATATATAGTGATACTTACCAGGTGACGATACTTCCGTTACACATACTAGCGACTGAATCGAACAGAATGTTGAATGGTTAGACGAAACGATAATTGTATCTGAGTTGTATTCGATGATATCGTGATGATGTTCATATAGCAATACTCACCAGGTAACTGTTCTTTCGTTTTACATACAAGCGACCGAATCGAGCGGAAGGTTGAATTCAGTATAGATTGAACAATCATCGTATCTGGGTTGTATTCGATTATGTTTATATAGTTATACTCACCAGGTAACTGTTCTTCCGTTATACATACGAGCGACTGAATTGAACAGAAGGTTGAATGGATAGTATATGGGTTGTATTCGATTATGATGTTATGCTGTGTATATAGTTATACACACTAGGAGACGGTATTCCCGTTTTACATACGAGCGACCGAAACGAAAAGAAAGTTGAATGGATAGACTGAACAATCAATATATCTGGGTGGTATCCGATTATATCGCAATACTGTATATATAGTGATACTTACCAGGTGACGATACTTTCGTTACACATACTAGCGACTGAATCGAACAGAATGTTGAATGGTTAGACGAAACGATAATTGTATCTGAGTTGTATTCGATGATATCGTGATGATGTTTATATAGCAATACTCACCAGGTAACTGTCCTTCCGTTTTACATACAAGCGACCGAATCGAGCAGAAGGTTAAATGGATAGATTGAACAATCATCGTATCTGAGTTGTATTCGATAATATTTATATAGATATACTCACCAGGTACCTGTTCTTCCGATATACATACGAGCAACCGAATCGAACATAAGGTTGAATGGATAGATTGAACAATCATCGTATCTGAGTTGTATTCGATTATGTTTATATAGTTATACTCACCAGGTAACTGTTCTTCCGTTATACATACGAGCGACTGAATTGAACTGAAGGTTGAATGGATAGACTAAACAATGATCGTATCTGGGGTTGTATTCGATTATATCGTGATGATGTTTATATAGTTATACTCACCAGGTAACTGTTCTCCAGTTATACATAAGAGCGACTGAACTGAACAGAAGGTTGAATGGATAGACTGAACAATCATCGTATCTGGGTTGTATTCGATTATTTCGTGATGATTATTATATATTATGTCTAACCAGGTAACAGTTCTTCCGTTATACATACGAGCAACCAAATCGAACATAAGATTGAGTGGATAGATTGAACAATCATTGTATCTGGGTTGTCTCCGATTATATCGTTATGCTGTATATTTAGTTACACCTACCATGTAACGGTTCTTTCGTTACACATACGAGCGTCTGAATCGAACATAAGGTTGGATGGTTAGACGGAACGATAATTGTAACTGAGTTGTATTCGATTATATCGTGGTGATGTTTATATAGTAATACTCACCAGGTGACTGTTCTTGCGTTATACATACGAGCGACCCAATCGAACATAAGGTTGGATGGATAGACGGAATGATCATTTTATCTGAGTTGTATTCAATTATATCGTGGTGATGTTTATATAGGAATACTCACCGGGTTACTGTTCTTTCGTTATACATACGAGCAACCGAATCGAACAGAAGGTTGAATGGATAGTATCTGGGTTGTATTCGATTATGATGTTATGCTGTGTATATATTTATACACACTAGGTGACGGTTTTCCCGTTTTACATACGAGCGACCGAAACGAACAGAAAGTTGAATGGATAGACGGAACAATCAATGTATCTGGGTGGTATCCGATTATATCGCAATTCTGTATATATAGTGATACTTACCAGGTGACGATACTTCCTTTACACATACTAGCGACTGAATCGAACAGAATGTTGAATGGTTAGACGAAACGATAATTGTATCTGAGTTGTATTCGATGATATCGTGATGATGTTTATATAGCAATACTCACCAGGTAACTGTCCTTCCGTTTTACATACAAGCGACCGAATCGAGCAGAAGGTTAAATGGATATATTGAACAATCATCGTATCTGAGTTGTATTCGATTATGTTTATATAGTTATACTCACCAGGTACCTGTTCTTCCGTTATACATACGAGCAACCGAATCGAACATAAGGTTGAATGGATAGATTGAACAATCATCGTATCTGAGTTGTATTCGATTATGTTCATATAGTTATACTCACCAGGTAACTGTTCTTCCGTTATACATACGAGCGACTGAATTGAACAGAAGGTTGAATGGATAGACTAAACAATCATCGTATCTGGGTTGTATTTGATTATATCGTGATTATTATCACATAGTATGTCTAACCAGGTAACAGTTCTTCCGTTATACATACGAGCAACCAAATCGAACATAAGATTGAATGGATAGATTGAACAATCATTGTATCTGGGTTGTCTCCGATTATATCGTTATGCTGTATATTTAGTTACACCTACCATGTAACGGTTCTTTCGTTACACATACGAGCGTCTGAATGGAACATAAGGTTGGATCGTTAGACGGAACGATAATTGTAACTGAGTTGTATTCGATTATATCGTGGTGATGTTTATATAGTAATACTCACCAGGTGACTGTTCTTGCGTTATACATACGAGCGACCCAATCGAACATAAGGTTGGATTGATAGACGGAATGATCATTGTATCTGAGTTGTATTCAATTATATCGTGGTGATGTTTATATAGGAATACTCACCAGGTTACTGTTCTTTCGTTATACATACGAGCAACCGAATCGAACAGAAGGTTGAATGGATAGTATCTGGGTTGTATTCGAATATGATGTTATGCTGTGTATATATTTATACACACTAGGTGACGGTATTCCCGTTTTACATACGAGCGACCGAAACGAACAGGAAGTTGAATGGATAGACTGAACAATCAATGTATCTGGGTGGTATCCGATTATATCGCAATTCTGTATATATAGTGATACTTACCAGGTGACGATACTTCCTTAACACATACTAGCGACTGAATCGAACAGAATGTTGAATGGTTAGACGAAACGATAATTGTATCTGAGTTGTATTCGATGATATCGTGATGATGTTTATATAGCAATACTCACCAGGTAACTGTCCTTCCGTTTTACATACAAGCGACCGAATTGAGCAGAAGGTTGAATGGATATATTGAACAATCATCGTATCTGAGTTGTATTCGATTATGTTTATATAGTTATACTCACCAGGTACCTGTTCTTCCGTTATACATACGAGCAACCGAATCGAACATAAGGTTGAATGGATAGATTGAACAATCATCGTATCTGAGTTGTATTCGATTATGTTCATATAGTTATACTCACCAGGTAACTGTTCTTCCGTTATACATACGAGCGACTGAATTGAACAGAAGGTTGAATGGATAGACTAAACAATGATCGTATCTGGGGTTGTATTCGATTATATCGTGATGATGTTTAAATAGTTATACTCACCAGGTAACTGTTCTTCAGTTAAACATAAGAGCGACTGAACTGGACAGAAGGTTGAATGGATAGACTAAACAATCATCGTATCTGGGTTGTATTCGATTATTTCGTGATGATTATTATATATTATGTCTAACCAGGTAACTGTTCTTCTGTTACACATACGAGCAACCGAATCGAACATAAGGTTGGATGGATAGATTGAACAATCATTGTATCTGGGTTGTCTCCGATTATATCGTTATGCTGTATATTAAGTTACACCTACCATGTAACGGTTCTTTCGTTACACATACGAGCGTCTGAATCGAACATAAGGTCGGATGGTTAGACGGAACGATAATTGTAACTGAGTTGTATTCGATTATATGGTGGTGATGTTTATATAGTAATACTCACTAGGTGACTGTTCTTGCATTATACGTACGAGCGACCCAATCGAACAGGAAGTTGGATGGATAGACGGAATGATCATTGTATCTGAGTTGTATTCGATTATATCGTGATGAAGTTCATATAGAAATACTCACCAGGTTACTTTTCTTTCGTTATACATACGAGCAACCGAATCGAACAGAAGGTTGAATGGATAGTATCTGGGTTGTATTCGATTATGATGTTATGCTGTGTATATAGTTATACACACTAGGTGACGGTATTCCCGTTTTACATACGAGCGACCGAAACGAACAGAAAGTTGAATGGATAGACTGAACAATCAATGTATCTGGTTGGTATCCGATTATATCGCAATACTGTACTTACCAGGTGACGGTACTTCCGTTACACATACTAGCGACTGAATCGAACAGGAGGTTAAATGGTTAAACGAAGCGATAATTGCATCTGAGTTGTATTCGATGATATCGTGATGATGTTTATATAGCAATACTCACCAGGTAACTGTCCTTTCGTTATACGTAAAAGCGACCGAATCGAAGAGAAGGTTGAGTGGATAGACTGTACAATCATCGTATCTGGGTTGTATTCGATTATGTTTATATAGTTATACTCACCAGGTAACTGATCATCCGTTATACATACGAGCGACTGAATTGAACAGAAGGTTGAATGGATAGTATATGGGTTGTATTCGATTATGATGTTATGCTGTGTATATAGTTATACACACTAGGAGACGGTATTCCCGTTTTACATACGAGCGACCGAAACGAAAAGAAAGTTGAATGGATAGACTGAACAATCAATATATCTGGGTGGTATCCGATTATATCGCAATACTGTATATATAGTGATACTTACCAGGTGACGATACTTCCGTTACACATACTAGCGACTGAATCGAACAGAATGTTGAATGGTTAGACGAAACGATAATTGTATCTGAGTTGTATTCGATGATATCGTGATGATGTTTATATAGCAATACTCACCAGGTAACTGTCCTTCCGTTTTACATAAAAGCGACCGAATCGAGCAGAAGGTTAAATGGATAGATTGAACAATCATCGTATCTGAGTTGTATTCGATAATGTTTATATAGATATACTCACCAGGTACCTGTTCTTCCGATATACATACGATCAACCGAATCGAACATAAGGTTGAATGGATAGATTGAACAATCATCGTATCTGAGTTGTATTCGATTATGTTTATATAGTTATACTCACCAGGTATCTGTTCTTCCGTTATACATACGAGCGACCCAATCGAACATAAGGTTGGATGGATAGACGGAATGATCATTGTATCTGAGTTGTATTCGATTATATCGTGATGACGTTCATATAGAAATACTCACCAGGTTACTGTTCTTTCGTTATACATACGAGAAACCGAATCGAACAGAAGGTTGAATGGATAGTATCTGGGTTGTATTCGATTATGATGTTATGCTGTGTATATAGTTATACACACTAGGTGACGGTATTCCCGTTTTACATACGAGCGACCGAAACGAACGGAAAGTTGAATGGATAGACTGAACAATCAATGAATCTGGTTGGTATCCGATTATATCGCAATACTGTATATATAGTGATACTTACCAGGTGACGGTACTTCCGATACACATACTAGCGACTGAATCGAACAGAAGGTTAAATGGTTAGACGAAGCGATAATTGTATCTGAGTTGTATTCGATTAAAAAGGTTGGATGGATAGACGGAATGATCATTTTATCTGAGTTGTATTCAATTATATCGTGGTGATGTTTATATAGGAATACTCACTGGGTTACTGTTCTTTCGTTATACATACGAGCAACCGAATCGAACAGAAGGTTGAATGGATAGTATCTGGGTTGTATTCGATTATGATGTTATGCTATGTATATATTTATACACACTAGGTGACGGTTTTTCCGTTTTACATACGAGCGACCGAAACGAACAGAAAGTTGAATGGATAGACGGAACAATCAATGTATCTGGGTGGTATCCGATTATATCGCAATTCTGTATATATAGTGATACTTACCCGGTGACGATACTTCTTTTACACATACTAGCGACTGAATCGAACAGAATGTTGAATGGTTAGACGAAACGATAATTGTATCTGAGTTGTATTCGATGATATCGTGATGATGTTTATATAGCAATACTCACCAGGTAACTGTCCTTCCGTTTTACATACAAGCGACCGAATCGAGCAGAAGGTTAAATGGATATATTGAACAATCATCGTATCTGAGTTGTATTCGATTATGTTTATATAGTTATACTCACCAGGTACCTGTTCTTTCGTTATACATACGAGCAACCGAATCGAACATAAGGTTGAATGGATAGATTGAACAATCATCGTATCTGAGTTGTATTCGATTATATTCATATAGTTATACTCACCAGGTAACTGTTCTTCCGTTATACAAACGAGCGACTGAATTGAACAGAAGGTTGAATGGATAGACTAAACAATCATCGTATCTGGGTTGTATTTGATTATATCGTGAATATTATCACATAGTATGTCTAACCAGGTAACAGTTCTTCCGTTATACATACGAGCAACCAAATCGAACATAAGATTGAATGGATAGATTGAACAATCATTGTATCTGGGTTGTCTCCGATTATATCGTTATGCTGTATATTTAGTTACACCTACCATGTAACGGTTCTTTCGTTACACATACGAGCGTCTGAATCAAACATAAGGTTGGATGGTTAGACGGAACGATAATTGTAACTGAGTTGTATTCGATTATATCGTGGTGATGTTTATATAGTAATACTCACCAGGTGACTGTTCTTGCATTATACGTACGAGCGACCCAATCGAACAGGAAGTTGGATGGATAGACGGAATGATCATTGTATCTGAGTTGTATTCGATTATATCGTGATGAAGTTCATATAGAAATACTCACCAGGTTACTTTTCTTTCGTTATACATACGAGCAACCGAATCGAACAGAAGGTTGAATGGATAGTATCTGGGTTGTATTCGATTATGATGTTATGCTGTGTATATAGTTATACACACTAGGTGACGGTATTCCCGTTTTACATACGAGCGACCGAAACGAACAGAAAGTTGAATGGATAGACTGAACAATCAATGTATCTGGTTGGTATCCGATTATATCGCAATACTGTACTTACCAGGTGACGGTACTTCCGTTACACATACTAGCGACTGAATCGAACAGGAGATTAAATGGTTAACCGAAGCGATAATTGCATCTGAGTTGTATTCGATGATATCGTGATGATGTTTATATAGCAATACTCACCAGGTAACTGTCCTTTCGTTATACGTAAAAGCGACCGAATCGAAGAGAAGGTTTAGTGGATAGACTGTACAATCATCGTATCTGGGTTGTATTCGATTATGTTTATATAGTTATACTCACCAGGTAACTGATCTTCCGTTATACATACGAGCGACTGAATTGAACAGAAGGTTGAATGGATAGTATATGGGTTGTATTCGATTATGATGTTATGCTGTGTATATAGTTATACACACTAGGAGACGGTATTCCCGTTTTACATACGAGCGACCGAAACGAAAAGAAAGTTGAATGGATAGACTGAACAATCAATATATCTGGGTGGTATCCGATTATATCGCAATACTGTATATATAGTGATACTTACCAGGTGACGATACTTCCGTTACACATACTAGCGACTGAATCGAACAGAATGTTGAATGGTTAGACGAAACGATAATTGTATCTGAGTTGTATTCGATGATATCGTGATGATGTTTATATAGCAATAATCACCAGGTAACTGTCCTTCCGTTTAACATAAAAGCGACCGAATCGAGCAGAAGGTTAAATGGATAGATTGAACAATCATCGTATCTGAGTTGTATTCGATAATGTTTATATAGATATACTCACCAGGTACCTGTTCTTCCGATATACATACGAGCAACCGAATCGAACATAAGGTTGAATGGATAGATTGAACAATCATCGTATCTGAGTTGTATTCGATTATGTTTATATAGTTATACTCACCACGTAACTGTTCTTCCGTTATACATACGAGCGACTGAATTGAACTGAAGGTTGAATGGATAGACTAAACAATGATCGTATCTGGGGTTGTATTCGATTATATCGTGATGATGTTCATATAGTTATACTCACCAGGTAACTGTTCTCCAGTTATACATAAGAGCGACTGAACTGAACAGAAGGTTGAATGGATAGACTGAACAATCATCGTATCTGGGTTGTATTCGATTATTTCGTGATGATTATTATATATTATGTCTAACCAGGTAACTGTTCTTTCGTTAAACATACTAGCAACCGAATCGAACATAAGGTTGAATGGATAGATTGAACAATCATTGTATCTGGGTTGTCTCCGATTATATCGTTATGTTGTATATTTAACTACACCTACCATGTAACGGTTCTTTCGTTACACATACAAGCGTCTGAATCGAACATAAGGTTGGATGGTTAGACGGAACGATAATTGTAACTAAGTTGTATTCGATTATATCGTGATGACGTTCATATAGAAATACTCACCAGGTTACTGTTCTTTCGTTATACATACGAGCAACCGAATCGAACAGAAGATTGAATGGATAGTATCTGGGTTGTATTCGATTATGATGTTATGCTGTGTATATAGTTATACACATAAGGTGACGGTATTCCCGTTTCACATACGAGCGACCGAAACGAACAGAAAGTTGAATGGATAGACTGAACAATCAATGTATCTGGGTGGTATCCGATTATATCGCCATACTGTATATATAGTGATACTTACCAGGTGATGGTACTTCCGTTACACATACTAGCGACTGAATCGAACAGAAGGTTAAATGGTTAGACGAAACGATAATTGTATCTGAGTTGTATTCGAAGATATCGTGATGATGTTTATATAGCAATACTCACCAGGTAACTGTTCTTCCGTTTACATACAAGCGACCGAATCGAGCAGAAGGTTGAATTCAGTATAGATTGAACAATCATCGTATCTGGGTTGTATTCGATTATGTTTATATAGTTATACTCACCAGGTAACTGTTCTTCCGTTATACATACGAGCGACTGAATTGAACAGAAGGTTGAATGGATAGTATATGGGTTGTATTCGATTATGATGTTTAGCTGTGTATATAGTTATACACACTAGGAGACGGTATTCCCGTTTTACATACGAGCGACCGAAACGAAAAGAAAGTTGAATGGATAGACTGAACAATCAATGTATCTGGGTGGTATCCGATTATATCGCAATACTGTATATATAGTGATACTTACCAGGTGACGATACTTCCGTTACACATACTAGCGACTGAATCGAACAGAATGTTGAATGGTTAGACGAAACGATAATTGTATCTGAGTTGTATTCGATGATATCGTGATGATGTTTATATAGCAATACTCACCAGGTAACTGTCCTTCCGTTTTACATACAAGCGACCGAATCGAGCAGAAGGTTAAATGAATAGATTGAACAATCATCGTATCTGAGTTGTATTCGATTATGTTTATATAGATATACTCACCAGGTACCTGTTCTTCCGATATACATACGAGCAACCGAATCGAACATAAGGTTCAATGGATAGATTGAACAATCATCGTATCTGAGTTGTATTCGATTATGTCTATATAGTTATACTCACCAGGTAACTGTTCTCCAGTTATACATAAGAGCGACTGAACTGAACAGAAGGTTGAATGGATAGACTGAACAATCATAGTATCTGGGTTGTATTCGATTATTTCGTGATGATTATAATATATTATGTCTAACCAGGTAACTGTTCTTTCGTTATACATACTAGCAACCGAATCGAACATAAGGTTGAATGGATAGATTGAACAATCATTGTATCTGGGTTGTCTCCGATTATATCGTTATGTTGTATATTTAACTACACCTACCATGTAACGGTTCTTTCGTTACACATACGAGCGTCTGAATCGAACATAAGGTTGGATGGTTAGACGGAACGATAATTGTAACTAAGTTGTATTCGATTATATCGTGATGACGTTCATATAGAAATACTCACCAGGTTACTGTTCTTTCGTTATACATACGAGCAACCGAATCGAACAGAAGGTTGAATGGATAGTATCTGGGTTGTATTCGATTATGATGTTATGCTGTGTATATAGTTATACACATAAGGTGACCGTATTCCCGTTTCACATACGAGCGACCGAAACGAACAGAAAATTGAATGGATAGACTGAACAATCAATGTATCTGGGTGGTATCCGATTATATCGTGATGATGTATATATAGTGATACTAACCAGGTGACGGTACTTCCGTTTCACATACTAGCGACTGAATCGAAATAAGGTTAAATGGTTAGACGAAACGATAATTGTATCTGAGTTGTATTCGATGATATCGTGATGATGTTTATATAGCAATACTCACCAGGTAACTGTTCTTCCGTTTTACATACAAGCGACCGAATCGAGCAGAAGGTTGAATTCAGTATAGATTGAACAATCATCGTATCTGGGTTGTATTCGATTATGTTTATATAGTTATACTCACCAGGTAACTGTTCTTCCGTTATACATACGAACGACTGAATTGAACAGAATGTTGAATGGATAGTATATGGGTTGTATTCGATTATGATGTTATGCTGTGTAGATAGTTATACACACTAGGAGACGGTATTCCCGTTTTACATACGAGCGACCGAAACGAGAAGAAAGTTGAATAAATAGACTGAACAATCAATGTATCTGGGTGGTATCCGATTATATCGCAATACTGTATATATAGTGATACTTACCAGGTGACGATACTTCCGTTACACATACTAGCGACTGAATCGAACAGAATGTTGAATGGTTAGACGAAACGATAATTGTATCTGAGTTGTATTCGATGATATCGTGATGATGTTTATATAGCAATACTCACCAGGTAACTGTCCTTCCGTTTTACATACAAGCGATCGAATCGAGCAGAAGGTTAAATGGATAGATTGAACAATCATCGTATCTGAGTTGTATTCGATTATGTTTATATAGATATACTCACCAGGTACCTGTTCTTCCGATATACATACGAGCAACCGAATCGAACATAAGGTTGAATGGATAGATTGAACAATCATCGTATCTGAGTTGTATTCGATTATGTTTATATAGTTATACTCACCAGGTAACTGTTCTTCCGTTATACATACGAGCGACTGAATTGAACTGAAGGTTGAATGGATAGACTAAACAATGATCGTATCTGGGGTTGTATTCGATTATATCGTGATGATGTTCATATAGTAATACTCACCAGGTAACTGTTCACCAGTTATACATAAGAGCGACTGAACTGAACAGAAGGTTGAATGGATAGACTGAACAATCATCGTATCTGGGTTGTATTCGATTATTTCGTGATGATTATTATATATTATGTCTAACCAGGTAACTGTTCTTTCGTTATACATACTAGCAACCGAATCGAACATAAGGTTGAATGGGTAGATTGAACAATCATTGTATCTGGGTTGTCTCCGATTATATCGTTATGTTGTATATTTAACTACACCTACCATGTAACGGTTCTTTCGTTACACATACGAGCGTCTGAATCGAACATAAGGTTGGATGGTTAGACGAAACAATAATTGTAACTAAGTTGTATTCGATTATATCGTGATGACGTTCATATAGAAATACTCACCAGGTTACTGTTCTTTCGTTATACATACGAGCAACCGAATCGAACAGAAGGTTGGATGGATAGTATCTGGGTTGTATTCGATTATGATGTTATGCTGTGTATATAGTTATACACACTAGGAGACGGTATTCCCGTTTTACATACGAGCGACCGAAACAAAAAGAAAGTTGAATGGATAGACTGAACAATCTATGTATCTGGGTGGTATCCGATTATATCGCAATACTGTATATATAGTGATACTTACCAGGTGACGATACTTCCGTTACACATACTAGCGACTGAATCGAACAGAATGGTTAGACGAAACGATAATTGTATCTGAGTTGTATTCGATGATATCGTGATGATGTTTATATAGCAATACTCACCAGGTAACTGTTCTTCCGTTTTACATACAAGCGACCGAATCGAGCAGAAGGTTGAATTCAGTATAAATTGAACAATCATCGTATCTGGGTTGTATTCGATTATGTTTATATAGATATACTCACCAGGTACCTGTTCTTCCGATATACATACGAGCAACCGAATCGAACATAAGGTTGAATGGATAGATTGAACAATCATCGTATCTGAGTTGTATTCGATTATGTTTATATAGTTATACTCAACAGGTAACTGTTCTTCCGTTATACATACGAGCGACTGAATTGAACTGAATGTTGAATGGATAGACTAAACATCGATCGTATCTGGGGTTGTATTCGATTATATCGTGATGATGTTCATATAGTTATACTCACCAGGTAACTGTTCTCCAGTTATACATAAGAGCGACTGAACTGAACAGAAGGTTGAATGGATAGACTGAACAATCATCGTATCTGGGTTGTATTCGATTATTTCGTGTTGATTATTATATATTATGTCTAACCAGGTAACTGTTCTTTCGTTATAAATACTAGCAACCGAATCGAACATAAGGTTGAATGGATAGATTGAACAATCATTGTATCTGGGTTGTCTCCGATTATATCGTTATGTTGTATATTTAACTACACCTACCATGTAACGGTTCTTTCGTTACAAATACGAGCGTCTGAATCGAACATAAGGTTGGATGGTTAGACGGAACGATAATTGTAACTAAGTTGTATTCGATTATATCGTGATGACGTTCATATAGAAATACTCACCAGGTTACTGTTCTTCCGTTATACATACGAGCGACTGAATTGAACAGAAGGTTGAATGGATAGTATATGGGTTGTATTCGATTATGATGTTTAGCTGTGTATATAGTTATACACACTAGGAGACGGTATTCCCGTTTTACATACGAGCGACCGAAACGAAAAGAAAGTTGAATGGATAGACTGAACAATCAATGTATCTGGGTGGTATCCGATTATATCGCAATACTGTATATATAGTGATACTTACCAGGTGACGATACTTCCGTTACACATACTAGCCTGAATCGAACAGAATGTTGAATGGTTAGACGAAACGATAATTGTATCTGAGTTGTATTCGATGATATCGTGATGATGTTTATATAGCAATACTCACCAGGTAACTGTCCTTCCGTTTTACATACTAGCGACCGAATCGAGCAGAAGGTTAAATGAATAGATTGAACAATCATCGTATCTGAGTTGTATTCGATTATGTTTATATAGATATACTCACCAGGTACCTGTTCTTCCGATATACATACGAGCAACCGAATCGAACATAAGGTTCAATGGATAGATTGAACAATCATCGTATCTGAGTTGTATTCGATTATGTCTATATAGTTATACTCACCAGGTAACTGTTCTCCAGTTATACATAAGAGCGACTGAACTGAACAGAAGGTTGAATGGATAGACTGAACAATCATAGTATCTGGGTTGTATTCGATTATTTCGTGATGACTATAATATATTATGTCTAACCAGGTAACTGTTCTTTCGTTATACATACTAGCAACCGAATCGAACATAAGGTTGAATGGATAGATTGAACAATCATTGTATCTGGGTTGTCTCCGATTATATCGTTATGTTGTATATTTAACTACACCTACCATGTAACGGTTCTTTCGTTACACATACGAGCGTCTGAATCGAACATAAGGTTGGATGGTTAGACGGAACGATAATTGTAACTAAGTTGTATTCGATTATATCGTGATGACGTTCATATAGAAATACTCACCAGGTTACTGTTCTTTCGTTATACATACGAGCAACCGAATCGAACAGAAGGTTGAATGGATAGTATCTGGGTTGTATTCGATTATGATGTTATGCTGTGTATATAGTTATACACATAAGGTGACCGTATTCCCGTTTCACATACGAGCGACCGAAACGAACAGAAAATTGAATGGATAGACTGAACAATCAATGTATCTGGGTGGTATCCGATTATATCGTGATGATGTATATATAGTGATACTAACCAGGTGACGGTACTTCCGTTACACATACTAGCGACTGAATCGAACAGAAGGTTAAATGGTTAGACGAAACGATAATTGTATCTGAGTTGTATTCGATGATATCGTGATGATGTTTATATAGCAATACTCACCAGGTAACTGTTCTTCCGTTTTACATACAAGCGACCGAATCGAGCAGAAGGTTGAATTCAGTATAGATTGAACAATCATCGTATCTGGGTTGTATTCGATTATGTTTATATAGTTATACTCACCAGGTAACTGTTCTTCCGTTATACATACGAACGACTGAATTGAACAGAATGTTGAATGGATAGTATATGGGTTGTATTCGATTATGATGTTATGCTGTGTAGATAGTTATACACACTAGGAGACGGTATTCCCGTTTTACATACGAGCGACCGAAACGAAAAGAGAGTTGAATAAATAGACTGAACAATCAATGTATCTGGGTGGTATCCGATTATATCGCAATACTGTATATATAGTGATACTTTTCAGGTGACAATACTTCCGTTACACATACTAGCGACTGAATCGAACAGAATGTTGAATGGTTAGACGAAACGATAATTGTATCTGAGTTGTATTCGATGATATCGTGATGATGTTTATATAGCAATACTCACCAGGTAACTGTCCTTCCGTTTTACATACAAGCGACCGAATCGAGCAGAAGGTTAAATGGATAGATTGAACAATCATCGTATCTGAGTTGTATTCGATTATGTTTATATAGATATACTCACCAGGTACCTGTTCTTCCGATATACATACGAGCAACCGAATCGAACATAAGGTTGAATGGATAGATTGAACAATCATCGTATCTGAGTTGTATTCGATTATGTTTATATAGTTATACTCACCAGGTAACTGTTCTTCCGTTATACATACGAGCGACTGAATTGAACTGAAGGTTGAATGGATAGACTAAACAATGATCGTATCTGGGGTTGTATTCGATTATATCGTGATGATGTTCATATAGTAATACTCACCAGGTAACTGTTCACCAGTTATACATAAGAGCGACTGAACTGAACAGAAGGTTGAATGGATAGACTGAACAATCATCGTATCTGGGTTGTATTCGATTATTTCGTGATGATTATTATATATTATGTCTAACCAGGTAACTGTTCTTTCGTTATACATACTAGCAACCGAATCGAACATAAGGTTGAATGGGTAGATTGAACAATCATTGTATCTGGGTTGTCTCCGATTATATCGTTATGTTGTATATTTAACTACACCTACCATGTAACGGTTCTTTCGTTACACATACGAGCGTCTGAATCGAACATAAGGTTGGATGGTTAGACGAAACAATAATTGTAACTAAGTTGTATTCGATTATATCGTGATGACGTTCATATAGAAATACTCACCAGGTTACTGTTCTTTCGTTATACATACGAGCAACCGAATCGAACAGAAGGTTGGATGGATAGTATCTGGGTTGTATTCGATTATGATGTTATGCTGTGTATATAGTTATACACACTAGGACACGGTATTCCCGTTTTACATACGAGCGACCGAAACAAAAAGAAAGTTGAATGGATAGACTGAACAATCAATGTATCTGGGTGGTATCCGATTATATCGCAATACTGTATATATAGTGATACTTACCAGGTGACGATACTTCCGTTACACATACTAGCGACTGAATCGAACAGAATGGTTAGACGAAACGATAATTGTATCTGAGTTGTATTCGATGATATCGTGATGATGTTTATATAGCAATACTCACCAGGTAACTGTTCTTACGTTTTACATACAAGCGACCGAATCGAGCAGAAGGTTGAATTCAGTATAAATTGAACAATCATCGTATCTGGGTTGTATTCGATTATGTTTATATAGATATACTCACCAGGTACCTGTTCTTCCGATATACATACGAGCAACCGAATCGAACATAAGGTTGAATGGATAGATTGAACAATCATCGTATCTGAGTTGTATTCGATTATGTTTATATAGTTATACTCAACAGGTAACTGTTCTTCCGTTATACATACGAGCGACTGAATTGAACTGAATGTTGAATGGATAGACTAAACATCGATCGTATCTGGGGTTGTATTCGATTATATCGTGATGATGTTCATATAGTTATACTCACCAGGTAACTGTTCTCCAGTTATACATAAGAGCGACTGAACTGAACAGAAGGTTGAATGGATAGACTGAACAATCATCGTATCTGGGTTGTATTCGATTATTTCGTGTTGATTATTATATATTATGTCTAACCAGGTAACTGTTCTTTCGTTATAAATACTAGCAACCGAATCGAACATAAGGTTGAATGGATAGATTGAACAATCATTGTATCTGGGTTGTCTCCGATTATATCGTTATGTTGTATATTTAACTACACCTACCATGTAACGGTTCTTTCGTTACAAATACGAGCCTCTGAATCGAACATAAGGTTGGATGGTTAGACGGAACGATAATTGTAACTAAGTTGTATTCGATTATATCGTGATGACGTTCATATAGAAATACTCACCAGGTTACTGTTCTTTCGTTATACATACGAGCAACCGAATCGAACAGAAGGTTGAATGGATAGTATCTGGGTCGTATTCGATTATGATGTTATGCTGTGATATAGTTATACACATAAGGTGACGGTATTCCCGTTTCACATACGAGCGACCAAAACGAACAGAAAGTTGAATGGATAGACTGAACAATCAATGTATCTGGGTGGTATCCGATTATATCGCAATACTGTATATATAGTGATACTTACCAGGTGACGGTACTTCCGTTACACATACTAGCGACTAAATCGAACAGAAGGTTAAATGGTTAGACGAAACGATAATTGTATCTGAGTTGTATTCGATGATATCGTGATGATGTTTATATAGCAATACTCACCAGGTAACTGTTCTTCCGTTTTACATACAAGCGACCGAATCGAGCAGAAGGTTAAATGGATAGATTGAACAATCATCGTATCTGAGTTGTATTCGATTATGTTTATATAGATATACTCACCAGGTACCTGTTCTTCCGATATACATACGAGCAACCGAATCGAACATAAGGTTGAATGGATAGATGGAACAATCATCGTATCTGAGTTGTATTCGATTATGTTTATATAGTTATACTCACCAGGTAACTGTTCTTCCGTTATACATACGAGCGACTGAATTGAACTGAAGGTTGAATGGATAGACTAAACAATGATCGTATCTGGGGTTGTATTCGATTATATCGTGATGATGTTCATATAGTTATACTCACCAGGTAACTGTTCTCCAGTTATACATAAGAGCGACTGAACTGAACAGAAGGTTGAATGGATAGACTGAACAATCATAGTATCTGGGTTGTATTCGATTATTTCGTGATGACTATAATATATTATGTCTAACCAGGTAACTGTTCTTTCGTTATACATACTAGCAACCGAATCGAACATAAGGTTGAATGGATAGATTGAACAATCATTGTATCTGGGTTGTCTCCGATTATATCGTTATGTTGTATATTTAACTACACCTACCATGTAACGGTTCTTTCGTTACACATACGAGCGTCTGAATCGAACATAAGGTTGGATGGTTAGACGGAACGATAATTGTAACTAAGTTGTATTCGATTATATCGTGATGACGTTCATATAGAAATACTCACCAGGTTACTGTTCTTTCGTTATACATACGAGCAACCGAATCGAACAGAAGGTTGAATGGATAGTATCTGGGTTGTATTCGATTATGATGTTATGCTGTGTATATAGTTATACACATAAGGTGACCGTATTCCCGTTTCACATACGAGCGACCGAAACGAACAGAAAATTGAATGGATAGACTGAACAATCAATGTATCTGGGTGGTATCCGATTATATCGTGATGATGTATATATAGTGATACTAACCAGGTGACGGTACTTCCGTTACACATACTAGCGACTGAATCGAACAGAAGGTTAAATGGTTAGACGAAACGATAATTGTATCTGAGTTGTATTCGATGATATCGTGATGATGTTTATATAGCAATACTCACCAGGTAACTGTTCTTCCGTTTTACATACAAGCGACCGAATCGAGCAGAAGGTTGAATTCAGTATAGATTGAACAATCATCGTATCTGGGTTGTATTCGATTATGTTTATATAGTTATACTCACCAGGTAACTGTTCTTCCGTTATACATACGAACGACTGAATTGAACAGAATGTTGAATGGATAGTATATGGGTTGTATTCGATTATGATGTTATGCTGTGTAGATAGTTATACACACTAGGAGACGGTATTCCCGTTTTACATACGAGCGACCGAAACGAAAAGAAAGTTGAATAAATAGACTGAACAATCAATGTATCTGGGTGGTATCCGATTATATCGCAATACTGTATATATAGTGATACTTACCAGGTGACGATACTTCCGTTACACATACTAGCGACTGAATCGAACAGAATGTTGAATGGTTAGACGAAACGATAATTGTATCTGAGTTGTATTCGATGATATCGTGATGATGTTTATATAGCAATACTCACCAGGTAACTGTCCTTCCGTTTTACATACAAGCGACCGAATCGAGCAGAAGGTTAAATGGATAGATTGAACAATCATCGTATCTGAGTTGTATTCGATTATGTTTATATAGATATACTCACCAGGTACCTGTTCTTCCGATATACATACGAGCAACCGAATCGAACATAAGGTTGAATGGATAGATTGAACAATCATCGTATCTGAGTTGTATTCGATTATGTTTATATAGTTATACTCACCAGGTAACTGTTCTTCCGTTATACATACGAGCGACTGAATTGAACTGAAGGTTGAATGGATAGACTAAACAATGATCGTATCTGGGGTTGTATTCGATTATATCGTGATGATGTTCATATAGTAATACTCACCAGGTAACTGTTCACCAGTTATACATAAGAGCGACTGAACTGAACAGAAGGTTGAATGGATAGACTGAACAATCATCGTATCTGGGTTGTATTCGATTATTTCGTGATGATTATTATATATTATGTCTAACCAGGTAACTGTTCTTTCGTTATACATACTAGCAACCGAATCGAACATAAGGTTGAATGGGTAGATTGAACAATCATTGTATCTGGGTTGTCTCCGATTATATCGTTATGTTGTATATTTAACTACACCTACCATGTAACGGTTCTTTCGTTACACATACGAGCGTCTGAATCGAACATAAGGTTGGATGGTTAGACGAAACAATAATTGTAACTAAGTTGTATTCGATTATATCGTGATGACGTTCATATAGAAATACTCACCAGGTTACTGTTCTTTCGTTATACATACGAGCAACCGAATCGAACAGAAGGTTGGATGGATAGTATCTGGGTTGTATTCGATTATGATGTTATGCTGTGTATATAGTTATACACACTAGGAGACGGTATTCCCGTATTACATACGAGCGACCGAAACAAAAAGAAAGTTGAATGGATAGACTGAACAATCAATGTATCTGGGTGGTATCCGATTATATCGCAATACTGTATATATAGTGATACTTACCAGGTGACGATACTTCCGTTACA
Source organism: Chrysomela aeneicollis (assembly GCA_029955515.1). Classification (NCBI taxonomy): domain Eukaryota; kingdom Metazoa; phylum Arthropoda; class Insecta; order Coleoptera; family Chrysomelidae; genus Chrysomela; species Chrysomela aeneicollis. Next base: position 5,060,847 of record JARUHQ010000013.1, on the reverse strand, counting down.
CATACTAGCGACTGAATCGAACAGAATGGTTAGACGAAACGATAATTGTATCTGAGTTGTATTCGATGATATCGTGATGATGTTTATATAGCAATACTCACCAGGTAACTGTTCTTACGTTTTACATACAAGCGACCGAATCGAGCAGAAGGTTGAATTCAGTATAAATTGAACAATCATCGTATCTGGGTTGTATTCGATTATGTTTATATAGATATACTCACCAGGTACCTGTTCTTCCGATATACATACGAGCAACCGAATCGAACATAAGGTTGAATGGATAGATTGAACAATCATCGTATCTGAGTTGTATTCGATTATGTTTATATAGTTATATAGTTATCGTATCTGGGGTTGTATTCGATTATATCGTGATGATGTTCATATAGTTATACTCACCAGGTAACTGTTCTCCAGTTATACATAAGAGCGACTGAACTGAACAGAAGGTTGAATGGATAGACTGAACAATCATCGTATCTGGGTTGTATTCGATTATTTCGTGATGATTATTATATATTATGTCTAACCAGGTAACTGTTCATTCGTTATACATACTAGCAACCGAATCGAACATAAGGTTGAATGGGTAGATTGAACAATCATTGTATCTGGGTTGTCTCCGATTATATCGTTATGATGTATATTTAACTACACCTACCATGTAACGGTTCTTTCGTTACACATACGAGCGTCTGAATCGAACATAAGGTTGGATGGTTAGACGGAACAATAATTGTAACTAAGTTGTATTCGATTATATCGTGATGACGTTCATATAGAAATACTCACCAGGTTACTGTTCTTTCGTTATACATACGAGCAACCGAATCGAACAGAAGGTTGGATGGATAGTATCTGGGTTGTATTCGATTATGATGTTATGCTGTGTATATAGTTATACACATAAGGTGACGGTATTCCCGTTTAACATACGAGCGACCGAAACGAACAGAAAGTTGAAATGATAGACTGAACAATCAATGTATCTGGGTGGTATCCGATTATATCGCAATACTGTATATATAGTGATACTTACCAGGTGACGGTACTTCCGTTACACATACTAGCGACTGAATCGAACAGAAGGTAAAATGGTTAGACGAAACGATAATTGTATCTGAGTTGTATTCGATGATATCGTGATGATGTTTATATAGCAATACTCACCAGGTAACTGTTCTTCCGTTTTACATACAAGCGACCGAATCCAGCAGAAGGTTGAATTCAGTATAGATTGAACAATCATCGTATCTGGGTTGTATTCGATTATGTTTATATAGTTATACTCACCAGGTAACTGTTCTTCCGTTATACATACGAGCGACTGAATTGAACAGAAGTTTGAATGGATAGTATATGGGTTGTATTCGATTATGATGTTATGCTGTGTATATAGTTATACACACTAGGAGACGGTATTCCCGTTTTACATACGAGCGACCGAAACAAAAAGAAAGTTGAATGGATAGACTGAACAATCAATGTATCTGGGTGGTATCCGATTATATCGCAATACTGTATATATAGTGATACTTACCAGGTGACGATACTTCCGTTACACATACTAGCGACTGAATCGAACAGAATGTTGAATGGTTAGACGAAACGATAATTGTATCTGAGTTGTATTCGATGATATCGTGATGATGTTTATATAGCAATACTCACCAGGTAACTGTTCTTCCGTTTTACATACAAGCGACCGAATCGAGCAGAAGGTTGAATTCAGTATAAATTGAACAATCATCGTATCTGGGTTGTATTCGATTATGTTTATATAGATATACTCACCAGGTACCTGTTCTTCCGATATACATACGAGCAACCGAATCGAACATAAGGTTGAATGGATAGATTGAACAATCATCGTATCTGAGTTGTATTCGATTATGTTTATATAGTTGTACTCACCAGGTAACTGTTCTTCCGTTATACATACGAGCGACTGAATTGAACTGAAGGTTGAATGGATAGACTAAACATCGATCGTATCTGGGGTTGTATTCGATTATATCGTGATGATGTTCATATAGTTATACTCACCAGGTAACTGTTCTCCTGTTATACATAAGAGCGACTGAACTGAACATAAGGTTGAATGGATAGACTGAACAATCATCGTATCTGGGTTGTATTCGATTATTTCGTGATGATTATTATATATTATGTCTAACCAGGTAACTGTTCTTTCGTTATACATACTAGCAACCGAATCGAACATAAGGTTGAATGGATAGATTGAACAATCATTGTATCTGAGTTGTCTCCGATTATATCGTTATGTTGTATATTTAACTACACCTACCATGTAACGGTTTATTCGTTACACATACGAGCGTCTGAATCGAACATAAGGTTGGATGGTTAGACGAAACGATAATTGTATCTGAGTTGTATTCGATGATATCGTGATGACGTTCATATAGAAATACTCACCAGGTTACTGTTCTTTCGTTATACATACGAGCAACCGAATCGAACAGAAGGTTGAATGGATAGTATCTGCGTTGTATTCGATTATAATGTTATGCTGTGTATATAGTTATACACATAAGGTGACGGTATTCCCGTTTCACATACGAGCGACCGAAACGAACAGAAAGTTGAATGGATAGACTGAACAATCAATGTATCTGGGTGATATCCGATTATATCGCAATACTGTATATATAGTGATACTTACCAGGTGACGGTACTTCCGTTACACATACTAGCGACTGAATCGAACAGAAGGTTAAATGGTTAGACGAAACGATAATTGTATCTGAGTTGTATTCGATGATATCGTGATGATGTTTATATAGCAATACTCACCAGGTAACTGTCCTTCCGTTTTACATACAAGCGACCGAATCGAGCAGAAGGTTAAATGGATAGATCGAACAATCATCGTATCTGAGTTGTATTCGATTATGTTTATATAGATATACTCACCAGGTAACTGTTCTTCCGTTATACATACGAGCGACTGAATTGAACAGAAGGTTGAATGGATAGTATATGGGTTGTATTCGATTATGATGTTATGCTGTGTATATAGTTATACACACTAGGAGACGGTATTCCCGTTTTACATACGAGCGACCGAAACGAAAAGAAAGTTGAATGGATAGACTGAACAATCAATGTATCTGGGTGGTATCCGATTATATCGCAATACTGTATATATAGTGATACTTACCAGGTGACGATACTTCCGTTACACATACTAGCGACTGAATCGAACAGAATGTTGAATGGTTAGACGAAACGATAATTGTATCTGAGTTGTATTCGATGATATCGTGATGATGTTTATATAGCAATACTCACCAGGTAACTGTCCTTCCGTTTTACATACAAGCGACCGAATCGAGCAGAAGGTTAAATGTATGGATTGAACAATCATCGTATCTGAGTTGTATTCGATTATGTTTATATAGATATACTCACCAGGTACCAGTGCTCCCGATATACATACGAGCAACCGAATCGAACATAAGGTTGAATGGATAGATTGAACAATCATTGTATCTAGGTTGTCTCCGATTATATCGTTATGTTGTATATTTAACTACACCTACCATGTAACGGTTTGTTCGTTACACATACGAGCGTCTGAATCGAACATAAGGTTGGATGGTTAGACGAAACGATAATTGTATCTGAGTTGTATTCGATTATATCGTGATGACGTTCATATAGAAATACTCACCAGGTTACTGTTCTTTCGTTATACATACGAGCAACCGAATCGAACATAAGGTTGAATGGATAGATTGAACAATCATTGTATCTGGGTTGTCTCCGATTATATCGTTATGTTGTATATTTAACTACACCTACCATGTAACGGTTTGTTCGTTACACATACGAGCGTCTGAATCGAACATAAGGTTGGATGGTTAGACGAAACGATAAATGTATCTGAGTTGTATTCGATGAAATCGTGATGACGTTCATATAGAAATACTCATCAGGTTACTGTTCTTTCGTTATACATACGAGCAACCGAATCGAACAGAAGGTTGAATGGATAGTATCTGGGTTGTATTCGATTATGATGTTATGCTGTGTATATAGTTATACACATAAGGTGACGGTATTCCCGTTTCACATACGAGCGACCGAAACGAACAGAAAGTTGAATGGATAGACTGAACAATCAATGTATCTGGGTGGTATCCGATTATATCGCAATACTGTATATATAGTGATACTTACCAGGTGACGGTACTTCCGTTACACATACTAGCGACTGAATCGAACAGAAGGTTAAATGGTTAGACGAAACGATAATTGTATCTGAGTTGTATTCGATGATATCGTGATGATGTTTATATAGCAATACTCACCAGGTAACTGTCCTTCCGTTTTACATACAAGCGACCGAATCGAGCAGAAGGTTAAATGGATAGATTGAACAATCATCGTATCTGAGTTGTATTCGATTATGTTTATATAGATATACTCACCAGGTAACTGTTCTTCCGTTATACATACGAGCGACTGAATTGAACAGAAGGTTGAATGGATAGTATATGGGTTGTATTCGATTATGATGTTATGCTGTGTATATAGTTATACACACTAGGAGACGGTATTCCCGTTTTACATACGAGCGACCGAAACGAAAAGAAAGTTGAATGGATAGACTGAACAATCAATGTATCTGGGTGGTATTTGATTATATCGCAATACTGTATATATAGTGATACTTACCAGGTGACGATACTTCCGTTACACATACTAGCGACTGAATCGAACAGAATGTTGAATGGTTAGACGAAACGATAATTGTATCTGAGTTGTATTCGATGATATCGTGATGATGTTTGTATAGCAATACTCACCAGGTAACTGTCCTTCCGTTTTACATACAAGCGACCGAATCGAGCAGAAGGTTAAATGGATAGATTGAACAATCATCGTATCTGAGTTGTATTCGATTATGTTTATATAGATATACTCACCAGGTAACTGTTCTTCCGTTATACATACGAGCGACTGAATTGAACAGAAGGTTGAATGGATAGTATATGGGTTGTATTCGATTATGATGTTATGCTGTGTATATAGTTATACACACTAGGAGACGGTATTCCCGTTTTACATACGAGCGACCGAAACGAAAAGAAAGTTGAATGGATAGACTGAACAATCAATGTATCTGGGTGGTATCCGATTATATCGCAATACTGTATATATAGTGATACTTACCAGGTGACGATACTTCCGTTACACATACTAGCCTGAATCGAACAGAATGTTGAATGGTTAGACGAAACGATAATTGTATCTGAGTTGTATTCGATGATATCGTGATGATGTTTATATAGCAATACTCACCAGGTAACTGTCCTTCCGTTTTACATACTAGCGACCGAATCGAGCAGAAGGTTAAATGAATAGATTGAACAATCATCGTATCTGAGTTGTATTCGATTATGTTTATATAGATATACTCACCAGGTACCTGTTCTTCCGATATACATACGAGCAACCGAATCGAACATAAGGTTCAATGGATAGATTGAACAATCATCGTATCTGAGTTGTATTCGATTATGTCTATATAGTTATACTCACCAGGTAACTGTTCTCCAGTTATACATAAGAGCGACTGAACTGAACAGAAGGTTGAATGGATAGACTGAACAATCATAGTATCTGGGTTGTATTCGATTATTTCGTGATGACTATAATATATTATGTCTAACCAGGTAACTGTTCTTTCGTTATACATACTAGCAACCGAATCGAACATAAGGTTGAATGGATAGATTGAACAATCATTGTATCTGGGTTGTCTCCGATTATATCGTTATGTTGTATATTTAACTACACCTACCATGTAACGGTTCTTTCGTTACACATACGAGCGTCTGAATCGAACATAAGGTTGGATGGTTAGACGGAACGATAATTGTAACTAAGTTGTATTCGATTATATCGTGATGACGTTCATATAGAAATACTCACCAGGTTACTGTTCTTTCGTTATACATACGAGCAACCGAATCGAACAGAAGGTTGAATGGATAGTATCTGGGTTGTATTCGATTATGATGTTATGCTGTGTATATAGTTATACACATAAGGTGACCGTATTCCCGTTTCACATACGAGCGACCGAAACGAACAGAAAATTGAATGGATAGACTGAACAATCAATGTATCTGGGTGGTATCCGATTATATCGTGATGATGTATATATAGTGATACTAACCAGGTGACGGTACTTCCGTTACACATACTAGCGACTGAATCGAACAGAAGGTTAAATGGTTAGACGAAACGATAATTGTATCTGAGTTGTATTCGATGATATCGTGATGATGTTTATATAGCAATACTCACCAGGTAACTGTTCTTCCGTTTTACATACAAGCGACCGAATCGAGCAGAAGGTTGAATTCAGTATAGATTGAACAATCATCGTATCTGGGTTGTATTCGATTATGTTTATATAGTTATACTCACCAGGTAACTGTTCTTCCGTTATACATACGAACGACTGAATTGAACAGAATGTTGAATGGATAGTATATGGGTTGTATTCGATTATGATGTTATGCTGTGTAGATAGTTATACACACTAGGAGACGGTATTCCCGTTTTACATACGAGCGACCGAAACGAAAAGAAAGTTGAATAAATAGACTGAACAATCAATGTATCTGGGTGGTATCCGATTATATCGCAATACTGTATATATAGTGATACTTTTCAGGTGACAATACTTCCGTTACACATACTAGCGACTGAATCGAACAGAATGTTGAATGGTTAGACGAAACGATAATTGTATCTGAGTTGTATTCGATGATATCGTGATGATGTTTATATAGCAATACTCACCAGGTAACTGTCCTTCCGTTTTACATACAAGCGACCGAATCGAGCAGAAGGTTAAATGGATAGATTGAACAATCATCGTATCTGAGTTGTATTCGATTATGTTTATATAGATATACTCACCAGGTACCTGTTCTTCCGATATACATACGAGCAACCGAATCGAACATAAGGTTGAATGGATAGATTGAACAATCATCGTATCTGAGTTGTATTCGATTATGTTTATATAGTTATACTCACCAGGTAACTGTTCTTCCGTTATACATACGAGCGACTGAATTGAACTGAAGGTTGAATGGATAGACTAAACAATGATCGTATCTGGGGTTGTATTCGATTATATCGTGATGATGTTCATATAGTAATACTCACCAGGTAACTGTTCACCAGTTATACATAAGAGCGACTGAACTGAACAGAAGGTTGAATGGATAGACTGAACAATCATCGTATCTGGGTTGTATTCGATTATTTCGTGATGATTATTATATATTATGTCTAACCAGGTAACTGTTCTTTCGTTATACATACTAGCAACCGAATCGAACCTAAGGTTGAATGGGTAGATTGAACAATCATTGTATCTGGGTTGTCTCCGATTATATCGTTATGTTGTATATTTAACTACACCTACCATGTAACGGTTCTTTCGTTACACATACGAGCGTCTGAATCGAACATAAGGTTGGATGGTTAGACGAAACAATAATTGTAACTAAGTTGTATTCGATTATATCGTGATGACGTTCATATAGAAATACTCACCAGGTTACTGTTCTTTCGTTATACATACGAGCAACCGAATCGAACAGAAGGTTGGATGGATAGTATCTGGGTTGTATTCGATTATGATGTTATGCTGTGTATATAGTTATACACACTAGGACACGGTATTCCCGTTTTACATACGAGCGACCGAAACAAAAAGAAAGTTGAATGGATAGACTGAACAATCAATGTATCTGGGTGGTATCCGATTATATCGCAATACTGTATATATAGTGATACTTACCAGGTGACGATACTTCCGTTACACATACTAGCGACTGAATCGAACAGAATGGTTAGACGAAACGATAATTGTATCTGAGTTGTATTCGATGATATCGTGATGATGTTTATATAGCAATACTCACCAGGTAACTGTTCTTACGTTTTACATACAAGCGACCGAATCGAGCAGAAGGTTGAATTCAGTATAAATTGAACAATCATCGTATCTGGGTTGTATTCGATTATGTTTATATAGATATACTCACCAGGTACCTGTTCTTCCGATATACATACGAGCAACCGAATCGAACATAAGGTTGAATGGATAGATTGAACAATCATCGTATCTGAGTTGTATTCGATTATGTTTATATAGTTATACTCAACAGGTAACTGTTCTTCCGTTATACATACGAGCGACTGAATTGAACTGAATGTTGAATGGATAGACTAAACATCGATCGTATCTGGGGTTGTATTCGATTATATCGTGATGATGTTCATATAGTTATACTCACCAGGTAACTGTTCTCCAGTTATACATAAGAGCGACTGAACTGAACAGAAGGTTGAATGGATAGACTGAACAATCATCGTATCTGGGTTGTATTCGATTATTTCGTGTTGATTATTATATATTATGTCTAACCAGGTAACTGTTCTTTCGTTATAAATACTAGCAACCGAATCGAACATAAGGTTGAATGGATAGATTGAACAATCATTGTATCTGGGTTGTCTCCGATTATATCGTTATGTTGTATATTTAACTACACCTACCATGTAACGGTTCTTTCGTTACAAATACGAGCCTCTGAATCGAACATAAGGTTGGATGGTTAGACGGAACGATAATTGTAACTAAGTTGTATTCGATTATATCGTGATGACGTTCATATAGAAATACTCACCAGGTTACTGTTCTTTCGTTATACATACGAGCAACCGAATCGAACAGAAGGTTGAATGGATAGTATCTGGGTCGTATTCGATTATGATGTTATGCTGTGATATAGTTATACACATAAGGTGACGGTATTCCCGTTTCACATACGAGCGACCAAAACGAACAGAAAGTTGAATGGATAGACTGAACAATCAATGTATCTGGGTGGTATCCGATTATATCGCAATACTGTATATATAGTGATACTTACCAGGTGACGGTACTTCCGTTACACATACTAGCGACTAAATCGAACAGAAGGTTAAATGGTTAGACGAAACGATAATTGTATCTGAGTTGTATTCGATGATATCGTGATGATGTTTATATAGCAATACTCACCAGGTAACTGTTCTTCCGTTTTACATACAAGCGACCGAATCGAGCAGAAGGTTAAATGGATAGATTGAACAATCATCGTATCTGAGTTGTATTCGATTATGTTTATATAGATATACTCACCAGGTACCTGTTCTTCCGATATACATACGAGCAACCGAATCGAACATAAGGTTGAATGGATAGATGGAACAATCATCGTATCTGAGTTGTATTCGATTATGTTTATATAGTTATACTCACCAGGTAACTGTTCTTCCGTTATACATACGAGCGACTGAATTGAACTGAAGGTTGAATGGATAGACTAAACAATGATCGTATCTGGGGTTGTATTCGATTATATCGTGATGATGTTCATATAGTTATACTCACCAGGTAACTGTTCTCCAGTTATACATAAGAGCGACTGAACTGAACAGAAGGTTGAATGGATAGACTGAACAATCATAGTATCTGGGTTGTATTCGATTATTTCGTGATGACTATAATATATTATGTCTAACCAGGTAACTGTTCTTTCGTTATACATACTAGCAACCGAATCGAACATAAGGTTGAATGGATAGATTGAACAATCATTGTATCTGGGTTGTCTCCGATTATATCGTTATGTTGTATATTTAACTACACCTACCATGTAACGGTTCTTTCGTTACACATACGAGCGTCTGAATCGAACATAAGGTTGGATGGTTAGACGGAACGATAATTGTAACTAAGTTGTATTCGATTATATCGTGATGACGTTCATATAGAAATACTCACCAGGTTACTGTTCTTTCGTTATACATACGAGCAACCGAATCGAACAGAAGGTTGAATGGATAGTATCTGGGTTGTATTCGATTATGATGTTATGCTGTGTATATAGTTATACACATAAGGTGACCGTATTCCCGTTTCACATACGAGCGACCGAAACGAACAGAAAATTGAATGGATAGACTGAACAATCAATGTATCTGGGTGGTATCCGATTATATCGTGATGATGTATATATAGTGATACTAACCAGGTGACGGTACTTCCGTTACACATACTAGCGACTGAATCGAACAGAAGGTTAAATGGTTAGACGAAACGATAATTGTATCTGAGTTGTATTCGATGATATCGTGATGATGTTTATATAGCAATACTCACCAGGTAACTGTTCTTCCGTTTTACATACAAGCGACCGAATCGAGCAGAAGGTTGAATTCAGTATAGATTGAACAATCATCGTATCTGGGTTGTATTCGATTATGTTTATATAGTTATACTCACCAGGTAACTGTTCTTCCGTTATACATACGAACGACTGAATTGAACAGAATGTTGAATGGATAGTATATGGGTTGTATTCGATTATGATGTTATGCTGTGTAGATAGTTATACACACTAGGAGACGGTATTCCCGTTTTACATACGAGCGACCGAAACGAAAAGAAAGTTGAATAAATAGACTGAACAATCAATGTATCTGGGTGGTATCCGATTATATCGCAATACTGTATATATAGTGATACTTACCAGGTGACGATACTTCCGTTACACATACTAGCGACTGAATCGAACAGAATGTTGAATGGTTAGACGAAACGATAATTGTATCTGAGTTGTATTCGATGATATCGTGATGATGTTTATATAGCAATACTCACCAGGTAACTGTCCTTCCGTTTTACATACAAGCGACCGAATCGAGCAGAAGGTTAAATGGATAGATTGAACAATCATCGTATCTGAGTTGTATTCGATTATGTTTATATAGATATACTCACCAGGTACCTGTTCTTCCGATATACATACGAGCAACCGAATCGAACATAAGGTTGAATGGATAGATTGAACAATCATCGTATCTGAGTTGTATTCGATTATGTTTATATAGTTATACTCACCAGGTAACTGTTCTTCCGTTATACATACGAGCGACTGAATTGAACTGAAGGTTGAATGGATAGACTAAACAATGATCGTATCTGGGGTTGTATTCGATTATATCGTGATGATGTTCATATAGTAATACTCACCAGGTAACTGTTCACCAGTTATACATAAGAGCGACTGAACTGAACAGAAGGTTGAATGGATAGACTGAACAATCATCGTATCTGGGTTGTATTCGATTATTTCGTGATGATTATTATATATTATGTCTAACCAGGTAACTGTTCTTTCGTTATACATACTAGCAACCGAATCGAACATAAGGTTGAATGGGTAGATTGAACAATCATTGTATCTGGGTTGTCTCCGATTATATCGTTATGTTGTATATTTAACTACACCTACCATGTAACGGTTCTTTCGTTACACATACGAGCGTCTGAATCGAACATAAGGTTGGATGGTTAGACGAAACAATAATTGTAACTAAGTTGTATTCGATTATATCGTGATGACGTTCATATAGAAATACTCACCAGGTTACTGTTCTTTCGTTATACATACGAGCAACCGAATCGAACAGAAGGTTGGATGGATAGTATCTGGGTTGTATTCGATTATGATGTTATGCTGTGTATATAGTTATACACACTAGGAGACGGTATTCCCGTATTACATACGAGCGACCGAAACAAAAAGAAAGTTGAATGGATAGACTGAACAATCAATGTATCTGGGTGGTATCCGATTATATCGCAATACTGTATATATAGTGATACTTACCAGGTGACGATACTTCCGTTACACATACTAGCGACTGAATCGAACAGAATGGTTAGACGAAACGATAATTGTATCTGAGTTGTATTCGATGATATCGTGATGATGTTTATATAGCAATACTCACCAGGTAACTGTTCTTACGTTTTACATACAAGCGACCGAATCGAGCAGAAGGTTGAATTCAGTATAAATTGAACAATCATCGTATCTGGGTTGTATTCGATTATGTTTATATAGATATACTCACCAGGTACCTGTTCTTCCGATATACATACGAGCAACCGAATCGAACATAAGGTTGAATGGATAGATTGAACAATCATCGTATCTGAGTTGTATTCGATTATGTTTATATAGTTATACTCAACAGGTAACTGTTCTTCCGTTATACATACGAGCGACTGAATTGAACTGAAGGTTGAATGGATAGACTAAACAATGATCGTATCTGGGGTTGTATTCGATTATATCGCGATGATGTTCATATAGTTATACTCACCAGGTAACTGTTCTCCAGTTATACATAAGAGCGACTGAACTGAACAGAAGGTTGAATGGATAGACTGAACAATCATCGTATCTGGGTTGTATTCGATTATTTCGTGATGATTATTATATATTATGTCTAACCAGGTAACTGTTCATTCGTTATACATACTAGCAACCGAATCGAACATAAGGTTGAATGGGTAGATTGAACAATCATTGTATCTGGGTTGTCTCCGATTATATCGTTATGTTGTATATTTAACTACACCTACCATGTAACGGTTCTTTCGTTACACATACGAGCGTCTGAATCGAACATAAGGTTGGATGGTTAGACGGAACAATAATTGTAACTAAGTTGTATTCGATTATATCGTGATGACGTTCATATAGAAATACTCACCAGGTTACTGTTCTTTCGTTATACATACGAGCAACCGAATCGAACAGAAGGTTGGATGGATAGTATCTGGGTTGTATCCGATTATGATGTTATGCTGTGTATATAGTTATACACATAAGGTGACGGTATTCCCGTTTCACATACGAGCGACCGAAACGAACAGAAAGTTGAAATGATAGACTGAACAATCAATGTATCTGGGTGGTATCCGATTATATCGCAATACTGTATATATAGTGATACTTACCAGGTGACGGTACTTCCGTTACACATACTAGCGACTGAATCGAACAGAAGGTAAAATGGTTAGACGAAACGATAATTGTATCTGAGTTGTATTCGATGATATCGTGATGATGTTTATATAGCAATACTCACCAGGTAACTGTTCTTCCGTTTTACATACAAGCGACCGAATCCAGCAGAAGGTTGAATTCAGTATAGATTGAACAATCATCGTATCTGGGTTGTATTCGATTATGTTTATATAGTTATACTCACCAGGTAACTGTTCTTCCGTTATACATACGAGCGACTGAATTGAACAGAAGTTTGAATGGATAGTATATGGGTTGTATTCGATTATGATGTTATGCTGTGTATATAGTTATACACACTAGGAGACGGTATTCCCGTTTTACATACGAGCGACCGAAACAAAAAGAAAGTTGAATGGATAGACTGAACAATCAATGTATCTGGGTGGTATCCGATTATATCGCAATACTGTATATATAGTGATACTTACCAGGTGACGATACTTCCGTTACACATACTAGCGACTGAATCGAACAGAATGTTGAATGGTTAGACGAAACGATAATTGTATCTGAGTTGTATTCGATGATATCGTGATGATGTTTATATAGCAATACTCACCAGGTAACTGTTCTTCCGTTTTACATACAAGCGACCGAATCGAGCAGAAGGTTGAATTCAGTATAAATTGAACAATCATCGTATCTGGGTTGTATTCGATTATGTTTATATAGATATACTCACCAGGTACCTGTTCTTCCGATATACATACGAGCAACCGAATCGAACATAAGGTTGAATGGATAGATTGAACAATCATCGTATCTGAGTTGTATTCGATTATGTTTATATAGTTGTACTCACCAGGTAACTGTTCTTCCGTTATACATACGAGCGACTGAATTGAACTGAAGGTTGAATGGATAGACTAAACATCGATCGTATCTGGGGTTGTATTCGATTATATCGTGATGATGTTCATATAGTTATACTCACCAGGTAACTGTTCTCCTGTTATACATAAGAGCGACTGAACTGAACATAAGGTTGAATGGATAGACTGAACAATCATCGTATCTGGGTTGTATTCGATTATTTCGTGATGATTATTATATATTATGTCTAACCAGGTAACTGTTCTTTCGTTATACATACTAGCAACCGAATCGAACATAAGGTTGAATGGATAGATTGAACAATCATTGTATCTGAGTTGTCTCCGATTATATCGTTATGTTGTATATTTAACTACACCTACCATGTAACGGTTTATTCGTTACACATACGAGCGTCTGAATCGAACATAAGGTTGGATGGTTAGACGAAACGATAATTGTATCTGAGTTGTATTCGATGATATCGTGATGACGTTCATATAGAAATACTCACCAGGTTACTGTTCTTTCGTTATACATACGAGCAACCGAATCGAACAGAAGGTTGAATGGATAGTATCTGCGTTGTATTCGATTATAATGTTATGCTGTGTATATAGTTATACACATAAGGTGACGGTATTCCCGTTTCACATACGAGCGACCGAAACGAACAGAAAGTTGAATGGATAGACTGAACAATCAATGTATCTGGGTGATATCCGATTATATCGCAATACTGTATATATAGTGATACTTACCAGGTGACGGTACTTCCGTTACACATACTAGCGACTGAATCGAACAGAAGGTTAAATGGTTAGACGAAACGATAATTGTATCTGAGTTGTATTCGATGATATCGTGATGATGTTTATATAGCAATACTCACCAGGTAACTGTCCTTCCGTTTTACATACAAGCGACCGAATCGAGCAGAAGGTTGAATGGATAGATCGAACAATCATCGTATCTGAGTTGTATTCGATTATGTTTATATAGATATACTCACCAGGTAACTGTTCTTCCGTTATACATACGAGCGACTGAATTGAACAGAAGGTTGAATGGATAGTATATGGGTTGTATTCGATTATGATGTTATGCTGTGTATATAGTTATACACACTAGGAGACGGTATTCCCGTTTTACATACGAGCGACCGAAACGAAAAGAAAGTTGAATGGATAGACTGAACAATCAATGTATCTGGGTGGTATCCGATTATATCGCAATACTGTATATATAGTGATACTTACCAGGTGACGATACTTCCGTTACACATACTAGCGACTGAATCGAACAGAATGTTGAATGGTTAGACGAAACGATAATTGTATCTGAGTTGTATTCGATGATATCGTGATGATGTTTATATAGCAATACTCACCAGGTAACTGTCCTTCCGTTTTACATACAAGCGACCGAATCGAGCAGAAGGTTAAATGTATGGATTGAACAATCATCGTATCTGAGTTGTATTCGATTATGTTTATATAGATATACTCACCAGGTACCAGTGCTCCCGATATACATACGAGCAACCGAATCGAACATAAGGTTGAATGGATAGATTGAACAATCATTGTATCTAGGTTGTCTCCGATTATATCGTTATGTTGTATATTTAACTACACCTACCATGTAACGGTTTGTTCGTTACACATACGAGCGTCTGAATCGAACATAAGGTTGGATGGTTAGACGAAACGATAATTGTATCTGAGTTGTATTCGATTATATCGTGATGACGTTCATATAGAAATACTCACCAGGTTACTGTTCTTTCGTTATACATACGAGCAACCGAATCGAACATAAGGTTGAATGGATAGATTGAACAATCATTGTATCTGGGTTGTCTCCGATTATATCGTTATGTTGTATATTTAACTACACCTACCATGTAACGGTTTGTTCGTTACACATACGAGCGTCTGAATCGAACATAAGGTTGGATGGTTAGACGAAACGATAAATGTATCTGAGTTGTATTCGATGAAATCGTGATGACGTTCATATAGAAATACTCATCAGGTTACTGTTCTTTCGTTATACATACGAGCAACCGAATCGAACAGAAGGTTGAATGGATAGTATCTGGGTTGTATTCGATTATGATGTTATGCTGTGTATATAGTTATACACATAAGGTGACGGTATTCCCGTTTCACATACGAGCGACCGAAACGAACAGAAAGTTGAATGGATAGACTGAACAATCAATGTATCTGGGTGGTATCCGATTATATCGCAATACTGTATATATAGTGATACTTACCAGGTGACGGTACTTCCGTTACACATACTAGCGACTGAATCGAACAGAAGGTTAAATGGTTAGACGAAACGATAATTGTATCTGAGTTGTATTCGATGATATCGTGATGATGTTTATATAGCAATACTCACCAGGTAACTGTCCTTCCGTTTTACATACAAGCGACCGAATCGAGCAGAAGGTTAAATGGATAGATTGAACAATCATCGTATCTGAGTTGTATTCGATTATGTTTATATAGATATACTCACCAGGTAACTGTTCTTCCGTTATACATACGAGCGACTGAATTGAACAGAAGGTTGAATGGATAGTATATGGGTTGTATTCGATTATGATGTTATGCTGTGTATATAGTTATACACACTAGGAGACGGTATTCCCGTTTTACATACGAGCGACCGAAACGAAAAGAAAGTTGAATGGATAGACTGAACAATCAATGTATCTGGGTGGTATTTGATTATATCGCAATACTGTATATATAGTGATACTTACCAGGTGACGATACTTCCGTTACACATACTAGCGACTGAATCGAACAGAATGTTGAATGGTTAGACGAAACGATAATTGTATCTGAGTTGTATTCGATGATATCGTGATGATGTTTGTATAGCAATACTCACCAGGTAACTGTCCTTCCGTTTTACATACAAGCGACCGAATCGAGCAGAAGGTTAAATGGATAGATTGAACAATCATCGTATCTGAGTTGTATTCGATTATGTTTATATAGATATACTCACCAGGTAACTGTTCTTCCGTTATACATACGAGCGACTGAATTGAACAGAAGGTTGAATGGATAGTATATGGGTTGTATTCGATTATGATGTTATGCTGTGTATATAGTTATACACACTAGGAGACGGTATTCCCGTTTTACATACGAGCGACCGAAACGAAAAGAAAGTTGAATGGATAGACTGAACAATCAATGTATCTGGGTGGTATCCGATTATATCGCAATACT
Source organism: Chrysomela aeneicollis (assembly GCA_029955515.1). Taxonomy (NCBI): domain Eukaryota; kingdom Metazoa; phylum Arthropoda; class Insecta; order Coleoptera; family Chrysomelidae; genus Chrysomela; species Chrysomela aeneicollis. Next base: position 5,043,782 of record JARUHQ010000013.1, on the reverse strand, counting down.
GTATATATAGTGATACTTACCAGGTGACGATACTTCCGTTACACATACTAGCGACTGAATCGAACAGAATGTTGAATGGTTAGACGAAACGATAATTGTATCTGAGTTGTATTCGATGATATCGTGATGATGTTTATATAGCAATACTCACCAGGTAACTGTCCTTCCGTTTTACATACAAGCGACCGAATCGAGCAGAAGGTTAAATGTATGGATTGAACAATCATCGTATCTGAGTTGTATTCGATTATGTTTATATAGATATACTCACCAGGTACCAGTGCTCCCGATATACATACGAGCAACCGAATCGAACATAAGGTTGAATGGATAGATTGAACAATCATTGTATCTGGGTTGTCTCCGATTATATCGTTATGTTGTATATTTAACTACACCTACCATGTAACGGTTTGTTCGTTACACATACGAGCGTCTGAATCGAACATAAGGTTGGATGGTTAGACGAAACGATAATTGTATCTGAGTTGTATTCGATTATATCGTGATGACGTTCATATAGAAATACTCACCAGGTTACTGTTCTTTCGTTATACATACGAGCAACCGAATCGAACATAAGGTTGAATGGATAGATTGAACAATCATTGTATCTGGGTTGTCTCCGATTATATCGTTATGTTGTATATTTAACTACACCTACCATGTAACGGTTCGTTCGTTACACATACGAGCGTCTGAATCGAACATAAGGTTGGATGGTTAGACGAAACGATAATTGTATCTGAGTTGTATTCGATGAAATCGTGATGACGTTCATATAGAAATACTCATCAGGTTACTGTTCTTTCGTTATACATACGAGCAACCGAATCGAACAGAAGGTTGAATGGATAGTATCTGGGTTGTATTCGATTATGATGTTATGCTGTGTATATAGTTATACACATAAGGTGACGGTATTCCCGTTTCACATACGAGCGACCGAAACGAACAGAAAGTTGAATGGATAGACTGAACAATCAATGTATCTGGGTGGTATCCGATTATATCGCAATACTGTATATATAGTGATACTTACCAGGTGACGGTACTTCCGTTACACATACTAGCGACTGAATCGAACAGAAGGTTAAATGGTTAGACGAAACGATAATTGTATCTGAGTTGTATTCGATGATATCGTGATGATGTTTATATAGCAATACTCACCAGGTAACTGTCCTTCCGTTTTACATACAAGCGACCGAATCGAGCAGAAGGTTAAATGGATAGATTGAACAATCATCGTATCTGAGTTGTATTCGATTATGTTTATATAGATATACTCACCAGGTAACTGTTCTTCCGTTATACATACGAGCGACTGAATTGAACAGAAGGTTGAATGGATAGTATATGGGTTGTATTCGATTATGATGTTATGCTGTGTATATAGTTATACACACTAGGAGACGGTATTCCCGTTTTACATACGAGCGACCGAAACGAAAAGAAAGTTGAATGGATAGACTGAACAATCAATGTATCTGGGTGGTATTTGATTATATCGCAATACTGTATATATAGTGATACTTACCAGGTGACGATACTTCCGTTACACATACTAGCGACTGAATCGAACAGAATGTTGAATGGTTAGACGAAACGATAATTGTATCTGAGTTGTATTCGATGATATCGTGATGATGTTTGTATAGCAATACTCACCAGGTAACTGTCCTTCCGTTTTACATACAAGCGACCGAATCGAGCAGAAGGTTAAATGGATAGATTGAACAATCATCGTATCTGAGTTGTATTCGATTATGTTTATATAGATATACTCACCAGGTACCTGTTCTTCCGATATACATACGAGCAACCGAATCGAACATAAGGTTGAATGGATAGATTGAACAATCATCGTATCTGAGTTGTATTCGATTATGTTTATATAGTTATACTCACCAGGTAACTGTTCTCCAGTTATACATAAGAGCGACTGAACTGAACAGAAGGTTGAATGGATAGACTGAACAATCATCGTATCTGGGTTGTATTCGATTATTTCGTGATGATTATTATATATTATGTCTAACCAGGTAACTGTTCTTTCGTTATACATACTAGCAACCGAATCGAACATAAGGTTGAATGGATAGATTGAACAATCATTGTATCTGGGTTGTCTCCGATTATATCGTTATGTTGTATATTTAACTACACCTACCATGTAACGGTTCTTTCGTTACATATACGAGCGTCTGAATCGAACATAAGGTTGGATGGTTAGACGGAACGATAATTGTAACTAAGTTGTATTCGATTATATCGTGATGACGTTCATATAGAAATACTCACCAGGTTACTGTTCTTTCGTTATACATGAGCAACCGAATCGAACAGAAGGTTGAATGGATAGTATCTGGGTTGTATTCGATTATGATGTTATGCTGTGTATATAGTTATACACATAAGGTGACGGTATTCCCGTTTCACATACGAGCGACCGAAACGAACAGAAAGTTGAATGGATAGACTGAACAATCAATGTATCTGGGTGGTATCCGATTATATCGCAATACTGTATATATAGTGATACTTACCAGGTGACGGTACTTCCGTTACACATACTAGCGACTGAATCGAACAGAAGGTTAAATGGTTAGACGAAACGATACATGTGTCTGAGTTATATTCGATGATATCGTGATGATGTTTATAAAGCAATACTCAACAGGTAACTGTTTTTCCGTTTTACATACAAGCGACCGAATCGAGCAGAAGGTTGAATTCAGTATGGATTGAACAATCATCGTATTTGGGTTGTATTCGATTATGTTTATATAGTTATACTCACCAGGTAACTGTTCTTCCGTTATACATACGAGCAACCGAATCGAACATAAGGTTGAATGGATAGATTGAACAATCATTGTATCTGGGTTGTCTCCGATTATATCGTTATGTTGTATATTTAACTACACCTACCATGTAACGGTTTGTTCGTTACACATACGAGCGTCTGAATCGAACATAAGGTTGGATGGTTAGACGAAACGATAATTGTATCTGAGTTGTATTCGATGAAATCGTGATGACGTTCATATAGAAATACTCATCAGGTTACTGTTCTTTCGTTATACATACGAGCAACCGAATCGAACAGAAGGTTGAATGGATAGTATCTGGGTTGTATTCGATTATGATGTTATGCTGTGTATATAGTTATACACATAAGGTGACGGTATTCCCGTTTCACATACGAGCGATCGAAACGAACAGAAAGTTGAATGGATAGACTGAACAATCAATGTATCTGGGTGGTATCCGATTATATCGCAATACTGTATATATAGTGATACTTACCAGGTGACGGTACTTCCGTTACACATACTAGCGACTGAATCGAACAGAAGGTTAAATGGTTAGACGAAACGATAATTGTATCTGAGTTGTATTCGATGATATCGTGATGATGTTTATATAGCAATACTCACCAGGTAACTGTCCTTCCGTTTTACATACAAGCGACCGAATCGAGCAGAAGGTTAAATGGATAGATTGAACAATCATCGTATCTGAGTTGTATTCGATTATGTTTATATAGATATACTCACCAGGTAACTGTTCTTCCGTTATACATACGAGCGACTGAATTGAACAGAAGGTTGAATGGATAGTATATGGGTTGTATTCGATTATGATGTTATGCTGTGTATATAGTTATACACACTAATAGACGGTATTCCCGTTTTACATACGAGCGACCGAAACGAAAAGAAAGTTGAATGGATAGACTGAACAATCAATGTATCTGGGTGGTATCCGATTATATCGCAATACTGTATATATAGTGATACTTACCAGGTGACGATACTTCCGTTACACATACTAGCGACTGAATCGAACAGAATGTTGAATGGTTAGAGGAAACGATAATTGTATCTGAGTTGTATTCGATGATATCGTGATGATGTTTATTTAGCAATACTCACCAGGTAACTGTCCTTCCGTTTTACATACAAGCGACCGAATCGAGCAGAAGGTTAAATGGATAGATTGAACAATCATCGTATCTGAGTTGTATTCGATTATGTTTATATAGATATACTCACCAGGTAACTGTTCTTCCGTTATACATACGAGCGACTGAATTGAACAAAAGGTTGAATGGATAGTATATGGGTTGTATTCGATTATGATGTTATGCTGTGTATATAGTTATACAACAATCATTGTATCTGGGTTGTCTCCGATTATATCGTTATGTTGTATATTTAACTACACCTACCATGTAACGGTTTGTTCGTTACACATACGAGCGTCTGAATCGAACATAAGGTTGGATGGTTAGACGAAACGATAATTGTATCTGAGTTGTATTCGATTATATCGTGATGACGTTCATATAGAAATACTCACCAGGTTACTGTTCTTTCGTTATACATACGAGCAACCGAATCGAACATAAGGTTGAATGGATAGATTGAACAATCATTGTATCTGGGTTCAAATCAAATCAAATCAAATCAAAATATGCTTTATTGTCGAAGAACATAATTCTTATTGACAAAGCCTGTGTAAATGTAAACCTATATATTATATATGCTTAATACTTAACAATACACATAATATATGTTAAATCAAAGGGCGGCATAGGCTTTTTTCGTCACAATACGATGATACACAATACAGAATATAAATAACATAGATGTAAGTATATACACAGTGTCACAATTGTAAAATTAAAATTTGATACAAATTACATAAATGTATATCACTAATAAAAATAAAATTAATATAAAATGATTGTATAGATAAAATAGAGAAAGGTCAATAAGGACGATTTGATCAAAAATTTAGGAGCTATGAACAATCCCAATAAAATTCTCTTAAATTATAATACGCTTTAGTGGCAAGCATACTTTTCAGTGCTTTCCTGAATTGGTTATTATCACAGATATTTTTGATATGCTCCGGTAGGTGATTATATATCTTCAAGTTTTCATATATTAGAGAATTTTGCGTCAGTGATGTTCTTGGAATAGGTAAGCGCAGATGAAAACCATTTCGCGTGTTGTATCTATTATAATTCATTGTATTTTTATATTTTTTATGAACTAAACAAGCAGTCTCGAGCACAAAAAGGCAAGTAACTGTCAGTATTCTTTCATTCCTAAATAGTACTCTACAGTGATCTCTCGGTTTTGCACCACACATATGACGGAGCGCTCTTTTTTGTAGGACAAAGACTGAATTGAACAACTGAGAGCTACAGAATCCCCAAAATGCGATACCATATCTTATATGGGATTCTACAAGTGCTGAATAGGTAATTTTTGCTATATCGTGACCCAGTTCATGAAATATCACTCGAACAGCAAAACAGCCTGATGCTATTTTTTTGTTCAGATTTGATATGTGGTCCATGTATTTCAATTTATGATCTATTAGTAGTCCTAGATATTTACTGCATTCACTATTTATTATTACCTGGTTACCTAAGGCCAGATTATCAAAACCAAATCTGAAAGATAATATTTTTGTTTTAGATATATTAAAACACATAAAGTTGGCATCACACCATTGCTTTACTTTATCGATATCAAGGGTAATATTATTTTTCAGGATGTCTATATCCTTCCCACTCCACAACAACGTAGTGTCGTCGGCAAAAATAGTGAAGTTGCCATTTATATTTATTGTAGTTAAATCATTAATGTAAAGCAAAAATAAAACTGGGCCTAAAACCGAACCCTGAGGTACTCCATGGATTATGCCACCAGTCTCCGAGTATTTCCCATCACTGCATACAATTTGATAACGGCCTGTCAAATATCAATTGAACCAATCCCAAGCGATACCCCTAAAACCATACCTATTCATTTTTTTCAAAAGCAATTCATGATTGACGCAGTCAAAAGCTTTTGAAAAATCACAAAATACTGCTGCAGCTGCATCCCCAGTATTAAGCTTCAAATAAAGATTTTCTAAAAATGTGAAAATAGCATCATTCGTACTTTTAGAATTCTGAAAGCCAAATTGGCATGGTGACAAAATATTATGTTTGCTTAGAAAGCTGCAGATTTGTTTTTTCACTAATTTTTCAATTACCTTTGAAAGTGTGGATAAGAGAGAGATTGGGCGAAAGTTTGCCGGATTTGATGGGTCTCCTCCTTTGAATAGTGGAATTATAACAGATAACTTCAGACTAGAGGGAAATTCACCTATAGAAAATGAAATATTTATTGCCTCTGAAAGGGTATCAAGAGCCTCTACCGGCAGATTTATCAGTATATTTAGTGATATTTCATCCTCACCACACGATTTTTTTTTTTTGATATCTTTGAATGTATCTTGTAAATCATGCCGATTTATTGGTAGAAAGCAAAATGTCTCCGGAATAAAAATTTCTGACATATATGACATTGGGTCATTTTGTGGTTCCAAAGTGGAGGTTATTTTTTCAGCTACTGAGCAATAATAATCATTAAGCAAATTTGGATCCATAGTTAGCTGAGTGGGAGTATGGCCAGATTTACCCCTCAGATTGTTTATAATTGCCCAGTTCTCTTTACTCTGATTTTTTGCTTCTGATAGCCTTTTTGAATAGTATATTCTTTTTGACAGTTTTATTACTCTCCTATAAGTTGTTTTATACTTATTGACATAATTAAGAAATGATTTATTTTGTGTAAATTTTTTCAGGACTAGTAAAGATCTCAAATTTTTTGCTGAATTTTTTATACCTTTCGTGATCCAAGATTTTTTAGGTTTATTTCTTTTTCTAATTCTACAAATTGGAAAACATGCATTGAAGGTGTCTATCAGCCTTTCATGAAATAAACACAGAGGGTTGTCAGAACTCAACACTGTATTCCATCTGATCTCTCTAGACAATTGTTTGAATTTGTTGAAGTTTTTGAGATTATAAATTCTTCCTTCGTTCGCATGTTTATTCTGTATGTTCTCTTTAAAATCATATTTTAAAATCAATGCTTCATGGTCAGAAAAACCAACTGGTATTACCGAGCTCCTAATGTTCTCCTCAGCGAGGTTAGTACAAATGTAATCTATTGTGGTAGCCGATAACTCTGTAATACGTGTTGGTTGATTGATATGCATTTTCAGATTGAATGATGTTAAGAGGTTTTTCAATATTTTCGTGGCCATTGATGCATTGTCATCAAAGTTTATATTGAAATCTCCAGCTAGCATAATATTGGTATTTGGAGGAAAGTTATTCAGCAATATTTCAAGGTTATTCAGAAATGTTGTCTTGTTATTATTTGGGTTGTCTCCGATTATATCGTTATGTTGTATATTTAACTACACCAACCATGTAACGATTTGTTCGTTACATATACGAGCGTCTGAATCGAACATAAGGTTGGATGGTTAGACGAAACGATAATTGTATCTGAGTTGTATTCGATGAAATCGTGATGACGTTCATATAGAAATACTCATCAGGTTACTGTTCTTTCGTTATACATACGAGCAACCGAATCGAACAGAAGGTTGAATGGATAGTATCTGGGTTGTATTCGATTATGATGTTATGCTGTGTATATAGTTATACACATAAGGTGACGGTATTCCCGTTTCACATACGAGCGACCGAAACGAACAGAAAGTTGAATGGATAGACTGAACAATCAATGTATCTGGGTGGTATCCGATTATATCGCAATACTGTATATATAGTGATACTTACCAGGTGACGGTACTTCCGTTACACATACTAGCGACTGAATCGAACAGAAGGTTAAATGGTTAGACGAAACGATAATTGTATCTGAGTTGTATTCGATGATATCGTGATGATGTTTATATAGCAATACTCACCAGGTAACTGTCCTTCCGTTTTACATACAAGCGACCGAATCGAGTAGAAGGTTAAATGGATAGATTGAACAATCATCGTATCTGAGTTGTATTCGATTATGTTTATATAGATATACTCACCAGGTAACTGTTCTTCCGTTATACATACGAGCGACTGAATTGAACAGAAGGTTGAATGGATAGTATATGGGTTGTATTCGATTATGATGTTATGCTGTGTATATAGTTATACACACTAGGAGACGGTATTCCCGTTTTACATACGAGCGACCGAAACGAAAAGCAAGTTGAATGGATAGACTGAACAATCAATGTATCTGGGTGGTATCCGATTATATCGCAATACTGTATATATAGTGATACTTACCAGGTGACGATACTTCCGTTACACATACTAGCGACTGAATCGAACAGAATGTTGAATGGTTAGACGAAACGATAATTGTATCTGAGTTGTATTCGATGATATCGTGATGATGTTTATATAGCAATACTCACCAGGTAACTGTCCTTCCGTTTTACATACAAGCGACCGAATCGAGCAGAAGGTTAAATGGATAGATTGAACAATCATCGTATCTGAGTTGTATTCGATTATGTTTATATAGATATACTCACCAGGTACCTGTTCTTCCGATATACATACGAGCAACCGAATCGAACATAAGGTTGAATGGATAGATTGAACAATCATCGTATCTGAGTTGTATTCGATTATGTTTATATAGTTATACTCACCAGGTAACTGTTCTCCAGTTATACATAAGAGCGACTGAACTGAACAGAAGGTTGAATGGATAGACTGAACAATCATCGTATCTGGGTTGTATTCGATTATTTCGTGATGATTATTATATATGATGTCTAACCAGGTAACTGTTCTTTCGTTATACATACTAGCAACCGAATCGAACATAAGGTTGAATGGATAGATTGAACAATCATTGTATCTGGGTTGTCTCCGATTATATCGTTATGTTGTATATTTAACTACACCTACCATGTAACGGTTCTTTCGTTACATATACGAGCGTCTGAATCGAACATAAGGTTGGATGGTTAGACGGAACGATAATTGTAACTAAGTTGTATTCGATTATATCGTGATGACGTTCATATAGAAATACTCACCAGGTTACTGTTCTTTCGTTATACATGAGCAACCGAATCGAACAGAAGGTTGAATGGATAGTATCTGGGTTGTATTCGATTATGATGTTATGCTGTGTATATAGTTATACACATAAGGTGACGGTATTCCCGTTTCACATACGAGCGACCGAAACGAACAGAAAGTTGAATGGATAGACTGAACAATCAATGTATCTGGGTGGTATCCGATTATAACGCAATACTGTATATATAGTGATACTTACCAGGTGACGGTACTTCCGTTACACATACTAGCGACTGAATCGAACAGAAGGTTAAATGGTTAGACGAAACGATAATTGTATCTGAGTTGTATTCGATGATATCGTGATGATGTTTATATAGCAATACTCACCAGGTAACTGTCCTTCCGTTTTACATACAAGCGACCGAATCGAGCAGAAGGTTAAATGGATAGATTGAACAATCATCGTATCTGAGTTGTATTCGATTATGTTTATATAGATATACTCACCAGGTAACTGTTCTTCCGTTATACATACGAGCGACTGAATTGAACAGAAGGTTGAATGGATAGTATATGGGTTGTATTCGATTATGATGTTATGCTGTGTATATAGTTATACACACTAGGAGACGGTATTCCCGTTTTACATACGAGCGACCGAAACGAAAAGAAAGTTGAATGGATAGACTGAACAATCAATGTATCTGGGTGGTATCCGATTATATCGCAATACTGTATATATAGTGATACTTACCAGGTGACGATACTTCCGTTACACATACTAGCGACTGAATCGAACAGAATGTTGAATGGTTAGACGAAACGATAATTGTATCTGAGTTGTATTCGATGATATCGTGATGATGTTTATATAGCAATACTCACCAGGTAACTGTCCTTCCGTTTTACATACAAGCGACCGAATCGAGCAGAAGGTTAAATGGATAGATTGAACAATCATCGTATCTGAGTTGTATTCGATTATGTTTATATAGATATACTCACCAGGTACCTGTTCTTCCGATATACATACGAGCAACCGAATCGAACATAAGGTTGAATGGATAGATTGAACAATCATCGTATCTGAGTTGTATTCGATTATGTTTATATAGTTATACTCACCAGGTAACTGTTCTCCAGTTATACATAAGAGCGACTGAACTGAACAGAAGGTTGAATGGATAGACTGAACAATCATCGTATCTGGGTTGTATTCGATTATTTCGTGATGATTATTATATATTATGTCTAACCAGGTAACTGTTCTTTCGTTATACATACTAGCAACCGAATCGAACATAAGGTTGAATGGATAGATTGAACAATCATTGTATCTGGGTTGTCTCCGATTATATCGTTATGTTGTATATTTAACTACACCTACCATGTAACGGTTCTTTCGTTACATATACGAGCGTCTGAATCGAACATAAGGTTGGATGGTTAGACGGAACGATAATTGTAACTAAGTTGTATTCGATTATATCGTGATGACGTTCATATAGAAATACTCACCAGGTTACTGTTCTTTCGTTATACATGAGCAACCGAATCGAACAGAAGGTTGAATGGATAGTATCTGGGTTGTATTCGATTATGATGTTATGCTGTGTATATAGTTATACACATAAGGTGACGGTATTCCCGTTTCACATACGAGCGACCGAAACGAACAGAAAGTTGAATGGATAGACTGAACAATCAATGTATCTGGGTGGTATCCGATTATATCGCAATACTGTATATATAGTGATACTTACCAGGTGACGGTACTTCCGTTACACATACTAGCGACTGAATCGAACAGAAGGTTAAATGGTTAGACGAAACGATACATGTGTCTGAGTTATATTGGATGATATCGTGATGATGTTTATATAGCAATACTCAACAGGTAACTGTTTTTCCGTTTTACATACAAGCGACCGAATCGAGCAGAAGGTTGAATTCAGTATGGATTGAACAATCATCGTATTTGGGTTGTATTCGATTATGTTTATATAGTTATACTCACCAGGTAACTGTTCTTCCGTTATACATACGAGCGACTGAATTGAACAGAAGGTTGAGGAATGGATAGTATATGGGTTGTATTCGATTATGATAATATGCTGTGTATATAGTTATACACACTAGGAGACGGTATTCCTGTTTTACATACGAGCGACCGAAACGAAAAGAAAGTTGAATGGATAGACTGAACAATCAATGTATCTGGGTGCTATCCGATTATATCGCAATACTGTATATATAGTGATACTTACCAGGTGACGATACTTCCGTTACACATACTAGCGACTGAATCGAACAGAATGTTTGATGGTTAGACGAAACGATGATTGTATCTGAGTTGTATTCGATGATATCGTGATGATGTTTATATAGCAATACTCACCAGGTAACTGTCCTTCCGTTTCACATACAAGCGACCGAATCGAGCAGAAGGTTAAATGGATAGATTGAACAATCATCGTATCTGAGTTGTATTCGATTATGTTTATATAGATATACTCACCAGGTACCTGTCCTTCCGATATACATACGAGCAACCGAATCGAACATAAGGTTGAATGGATAGTATATGGGTTGTATTCGATTATGATGTTATGCTGTGTATATAGTTATACAACAATCATTGTATCTGGGTTGTCTCCGATTATATCGTTATGTTGTATATTTAACTACACCTACCATGTAACGGTTTGTTCGTTACACATACGAGCGTCTGAATCGAACATAAGGTTGGATGGTTAGACGAAACGATAATTGTATCTGAGTTGTATTCGATTATATCGTGATGACGTTCATATAGAAATACTCACCAGGTTACTGTTCTTTCGTTATACATACGAGCAACCGAATCGAACATAAGGTTGAATGGATAGATTGAACAATCATTGTATCTGGGTTGTCTCCGATTATATCGTTATGTTGTATATTTAACTACACCTACCATGTAACGATTTGTTCGTTACATATACGAGCGTCTGAATCGAACATAAGGTTGGATGGTTAGACGAAACGATAATTGTATCTGAGTTGTATTCGAAGAAATCGTGATGACGTTCATATAGAAATACTCATTAGGTTACTGTTCTTTCGTTATACATACGAGCAACCGAATCGAACAGAAGGTTGAATGGATAGTATCTGGGTTGTATTCGATTATGATGTTATGCTGTGTATATAGTTATACACATAAGGTGACGGTATTCCCGTTTCACATACGAGCGACCGAAACGAACAGAAAGTTGAATGGATAGACTGAACAATCAATGTATCTGGGTGGTATCCGATTATATCGCAATACTGTATATATAGTGATACTTACCAGGTGACGGTACTTCCGTTACACATACTAGCGACTGAATCGAACAGAAGGTTAAATGGTTAGACGAAACGATAATTGTATCTGAGTTGTATTCGATGATATCGTGATGATGTTTATATAGCAATACTCACCAGGTAACTGTCCTTCCGTTTTACATACAAGCGACCGAATCGAGTAGAAGGTTAAATGGATAGATTGAACAATCATCGTATCTGAGTTGTATTCGATTATGTTTATATAGATATACTCACCAGGTAACTGTTCTTCCGTTATACATACGAGCGACTGAATTGAACAGAAGGTTGAATGGATAGTATATGGGTTGTATTCGATTATGATGTTATGCTGTGTATATAGTTATACACACTAGGAGACGGTATTCCCGTTTTACATACGAGCGACCGAAACGAAAAGCAAGTTGAATGGATAGACTGAACAATCAATGTATCTGGGTGGTATCCGATTATATCGCAATACTGTATATATAGTGATACTTACCAGGTGACGATACTTCCGTTACACATACTAGCGACTGAATCGAACAGAATGTTGAATGGTTAGACGAAACGATAATTGTATCTGAGTTGTATTCGATGATATCGTGATGATGTTTATATAGCAATACTCACCAGGTAACTGTCCTTCCGTTTTACATACAAGCGACCGAATCGAGCAGAAGGTTAAATGGATAGATTGAACAATCATCGTATCTGAGTTGTATTCGATTATGTTTATATAGATATACTCACCAGGTACCTGTTCTTCCGATATACATACGAGCAACCGAATCGAACATAAGGTTGAATGGATAGATTGAACAATCATCGTATCTGAGTTGTATTCGATTATGTTTATATAGTTATACTCACCAGGTAACTGTTCTCCAGTTATACATAAGAGCGACTGAACTGAACAGAAGGTTGAATGGATAGACTGAACAATCATCGTATCTGGGTTGTATTCGATTATTTCGTGATGATTATTATATATTATGTCTAACCAGGTAACTGTTCTTTCGTTATACATACTAGCAACCGAATCGAACATAAGGTTGAATGGATAGATTGAACAATCATTGTATCTGGGTTGTCTCCGATTATATCGTTATGTTGTATATTTAACTACACCTACCATGTAACGGTTCTTTCGTTACATATACGAGCGTCTGAATCGAACATAAGGTTGGATGGTTAGACGGAACGATAATTGTAACTAAGTTGTATTCGATTATATCGTGATGACGTTCATATAGAAATACTCACCAGGTTACTGTTCTTTCGTTATACATGAGCAACCGAATCGAACAGAAGGTTGAATGGATAGTATCTGGGTTGTATTCGATTATGATGTTATGCTGTGTATATAGTTATACACATAAGGTGACGGTATTCCCGTTTCACATACGAGCGACCGAAACGAACAGAAAGTTGAATGGATAGACTGAACAATCAATGTATCTGGGTGGTATCCGATTATATCGCAATACTGTATATATAGTGATACTTACCAGGTGACGGTACTTCCGTTACACATACTAGCGACTGAATCGAACAGAAGGTTAAATGGTTAGACGAAACGATAATTGTATCTGAGTTGTATTCGATGATATCGTGATGATGTTTATATAGCAATACTCACCAGGTAACTGTCCTTCCGTTTTACATACAAGCGACCGAATCGAGCAGAAGGTTAAATGGATAGATTGAACAATCATCGTATCTGAGTTGTATTCGATTATGTTTATATAGATATACTCACCAGGTAACTGTTCTTCCGTTATACATACGAGCGACTGAATTGAACAGAAGGTTGAATGGATAGTATATGGGTTGTATTCGATTATGATGTTATGCTGTGTATATAGTTATACACACTAGGAGACGGTATTCCCGTTTTACATACGAGCGACCGAAACGAAAAGAAAGTTGAATGGATAGACTGAACAATCAATGTATCTGGGTGGTATCCGATTATATCGCAATACTGTATATATAGTGATACTTACCAGGTGACGATACTTCCGTTACACATACTAGCGACTGAATCGAACAGAATGTTGAATGGTTAGACGAAACGATAATTGTATCTGAGTTGTATTCGATGATATCGTGATGATGTTTATATAGCAATACTCACCAGGTAACTGTCCTTCCGTTTTACATACAAGCGACCGAATCGAGCAGAAGGTTAAATGGATAGATTGAACAATCATCGTATCTGAGTTGTATTCGATTATGTTTATATAGATATACTCACCAGGTACCTGTTCTTCCGATATACATACGAGCAACCGAATCGAACATAAGGTTGAATGGATAGATTGAACAATCATCGTATCTGAGTTTTATTCGATTATGTTTATATAGTTATACTCACCAGGTAACTGTTCTCCAGTTATACATAAGAGCGACTGAACTGAACAGAAGGTTGAATGGATAGACTGAACAATCATCGTATCTGGGTTGTATTCGATTATTTCGTGATGATTATTATATATTATGTCTAACCAGGTAACTGTTCTTTCGTTATACATACTAGCAACCGAATCGAACATAAGGTTGAATGGATAGATTAAACAATCATTGTATCTGGGTTGTCTCCGATTATATCGTTATGTTGTATATTTAACTACACCTACCATGTAACGGTTCTTTCGTTACATATACGAGCGTCTGAATCGAACATAAGGTTGGATGGTTAGACGGAACGATAATTGTAACTAAGTTGTATTCGATTATATCGTGATGACGTTCATATAGAAATACTCACCAGGTTACTGTTCTTTCGTTATACATGAGCAACCGAATCGAACAGAAGGTTGAATGGATAGTATCTGGGTTGTATTCGATTATGATGTTATGCTGTGTATATAGTTATACACATAAGGTGACGGTATTCCCGTTTCACATACGAGCGACCGAAACGAACAGAAAGTTGAATGGATAGACTGAACAATCAATGTATCTGGGTGGTATCCGATTATATCGCAATACTGTATATATAGTGATACTTACCAGGTGACGGTACTTCCGTTACACATACTAGCGACTGAATCGAACAGAAGGTTAAATGGTCAGACGAAACGATAATTGTATCTGAGTTGTATTCGATGATATCGTGATGATGTTTATATAGCAATACTCACCAGGTAACTGTCCTTCCGTTTTACATACAAGCGACCGAATCGAGCAGAAGGTTAAATGGATAGATTGAACAATCATCGTATCTGAGTTGTATTCGATTATGTTTATATAGATATACTCACCAGGTAACTGTTCTTCCGTTATACATACGAGCGACTGAATTGAACAGAAGGTTGAATGGATAGTATATGGGTTGTATTCGATTATGATGTTATGCTGTGTATATAGTTATACACACTAGGAGACGGTATTCCAGTTTTACATACGAGCGACCGAAACGAAAAGAAAGTTGAATGGATAGACTGAACAATCAATGTATCTGGGTGGTATCCGATTATATCGCAATACTGTATATATAGTGATACTTACCAGGTGACGATACTTCCGTTACACATACTAGCGACTGAATCGAACAGAATGTTGAATGGTTAGACGAAACGATAATTGTATCTGAGTTGTATTCGATGATATCGTGATGATGTTTATATAGCAATACTCACCAGGTACCTGTTCTTCCGATATACATACGAGCAACCGAATCGAACATAAGGTTGAATGGATAGATTGAACAATCATCGTATCTGAGTTGTATTCGATTATGTTTATATAGTTATACTCACCAGGTAACTGTTCTCCAGTTATACATAAGAGCGACTGAACTGAACAGAAGGTTGAATGGATAGACTGAACAATCATCGTATCTGGGTTGTATTCGATTATTTCGTGATGATTATAATATATTATGTCTAACCAGGTAACTGTTCTTTCGTTATACATACTAGCAACCGAATCGAACATAAGGTTGAATGGATAGATTGAACAATCATTGTATCTGGGTTGTCTCCGATTATATCGTTATGTTGTATATTTAACTACACCTACCATGTAACGGTTCTTTCGTTACATATACGAGCGTCTGAATCGAACATAAGGTTGGATGGTTAGACGGAACGATAATTGTAACTAAGTTGTATTCGATTATATCGTGATGACGTTCATATAGAAATACTCACCAGGTTACTGTTCTTTCGTTATACATGAGCAACCGAATCGAACAGAAGGTTGAATGGATAGTATCTGGGTTGTATTCGATTATGATGTTATGCTGTGTATATAGTTATACACATAAGGTGACGGTATTCCCGTTTCACATACGAGCGACCGAAACGAACAGAAAGTTGAATGGATAGACTGAACAATCAATGTATCTGGGTGGTATCCGATTATATCGCAATACTGTATATATAGTGATACTTACCAGGTGACGGTACTTCCGTTACACATACTAGCGACTGAATCGAACAGAAGGTTAAATGGTTAGACGAAACGATACATGTGTCTGAGTTATATTGGATGATATCGTGATGATGTTTATATAGCAATACTCAACAGGTAACTGTTTTTCCGTTTTACATACAAGCGACCGAATCGAGCAGAAGGTTGAATTCAGTATGGATTGAACAATCATCGTATTTGGGTTGTATTCGATTATGTTTATATAGTTATACTCACCAGGTAACTGTTCTTCCGTTATACATACGAGCGACTGAATTGAACAGAAGGTTGAGGAATGGATAGTATATGGGTTGTATTCGATTATGATAATATGCTGTGTATATAGTTATACACACTAGGAGACGGTATTCCCGTTTTACATACGAGCGACCGAAACGAAAAGAAAGTTGAATGGATAGACTGAACAATCAATGTATCTGGGTGCTATCCGATTATATCGCAATACTGTATATATAGTGATACTTACCAGGTGACGATACTTCCGTTACACATACTAGCGACTGAATCGAACAGAATGTTTGATGGTTAGACGAAACGATGATTGTATCTGAGTTGTATTCGATGATATCGTGATGATGTTTATATAGCAATACTCACCAGGTAACTGTCCTTCCGTTTCACATACAAGCGACCGAATCGAGCAGAAGGTTAAATGGATAGATTGAACAATCATCGTATCTGAGTTGTATTCGATTATGTTTATATAGATATACTCACCAGGTACCTGTCCTTCCGATATACATACGAGCAACCGAATCGAACATAAGGTTGAATGGATAGATTGAACAATCATCGTATCTGAGTTTTATTCGATTATGTTTATATAGTTATACTCACCAGGTAACTGTTCTTCCGTTATACATACGAGCGACTGAATTGAACTGAAGGTTGAATGGATAGACTAAACAATGATCGTATCTGGGGTTGTATTCGATTATATCGTGATGATGTTCATATAGTTATACTTACCAGGTAACTGTTCTCCAGTTATACATAAGAGCGACTGAACTGAACAGAAGGTTGAATGGATAGACTGAACAATCATCGTATCTGGGTTGTATTCGATTATTTCGTGATGATTATTATATATTATGTCTAACCAGGTAACTGTTCTTTCGTTATACATACTAGCAACCGAATCGAACATAAGGTTGAATGGATAGATTGAACAATCATTGTATCTGGGTTGTCTCCGATTATATCGTTATGTTGTATATTTAACTACACCTACCATGTAACGGTTCTTTCGTTACATATACGAGCGTCTGAATCGAACATAAGGTTGGATGGTTAGACGGAACGATAATTGTAACTAAGTTGTATTCGATTATATCGTGATGACGTTCATATAGAAATACTCACCAGGTTACTGTTCTTTCGTTATACATGAGCAACCGAATCGAACAGAAGGTTGAATGGATAGTATCTGGGTTGTATTCGATTATGATGTTATGCTGTGTATATAGTTATACACATAAGGTGACGGTATTCCCGTTTCACATACGAGCGACCGAAACGAACAGAAAGTTGAATGGATAGACTGAACAATCAATGTATCTGGGTGGTATCCGATTATATCGCAATACTGTATATATAGTGATACTTACCAGGTGACGGTACTTCCGTTACACATACTAGCGACTGAATCGAACAGAAGGTTAAATGGTTAGACGAAACGATACATGTGTCTGAGTTATATTGGATGATATCGTGATGATGTTTATATAGCAATACTCAACAGGTAACTGTTTTTCCGTTTTACATACAAGCGACCGAATCGAGCAGAAGGTTGAATTCAGTATGGATTGAACAATCATCGTATTTGGGTTGTATTCGATTATGTTTATATAGTTATACTCACCAGGTAACTGTTCTTCCGTTATACATACGAGCGACTGAATTGAACAGAAGGTTGAGGAATGGATAGTATATGGGTTGTATTCGATTATGATAATATGCTGTGTATATAGTTATACACACTAGGAGACGGTATTCCCGTTTTACATACGAGCGACCGAAACGAAAAGAAAGTTGAATGGATAGACTGAACAATCAATGTATCTGGGTGCTATCCGATTATATCGCAATACTGTATATATAGTGATACTTACCAGGTGACGATACTTCCGTTACACATACTAGCGACTGAATCGAACAGAATGTTTGATGGTTAGACGAAACGATGATTGTATCTGAGTTGTATTCGATGATATCGTGATGATGTTTATATAGCAATACTCACCAGGTAACTGTCCTTCCGTTTCACATACAAGCGACCGAATCGAGCAGAAGGTTAAATGGATAGATTGAACAATCATCGTATCTGAGTTGTATTCGATTATGTTTATATAGATATACTCACCAGGTACCTGTCCTTCCGATATACATACGAGCAACCGAATCGAACATAAGGTTGAATGGATAGATTGAACAATCATCGTATCTGAGTTTTATTCGATTATGTTTATATAGTTATACTCACCAGGTAACTGTTCTTCCGTTATACATACGAGCGACTGAATTGAACTGAAGGTTGAATGGATAGACTAAACAATGATCGTATCTGGGGTTGTATTCGATTATATCGTGATGATGTTCATATAGTTATACTTACCAGGTAACTGTTCTCCAGTTATACATAAGAGCGACTGAACTGAACAGAAGGTTGAATGGATAGACTGAACAAT
Source organism: Chrysomela aeneicollis (assembly GCA_029955515.1). Lineage (NCBI taxonomy): Eukaryota > Metazoa > Arthropoda > Insecta > Coleoptera > Chrysomelidae > Chrysomela > Chrysomela aeneicollis. Next base: position 5,024,408 of record JARUHQ010000013.1, on the reverse strand, counting down.
CATCGTATCTGGGTTGTATTCGATTATTTCGTGATGATTATTATATATTATGTCTAACCAGGTAACTGTTCTTTCGTTATACATACTAGCAACCGAATCGAACATAAGGTTGAATGGATAGATTGAACAATCATTGTATCTGGGTTGTCTCCGATTATATCGTTATGTTGTATATTTAACTACACCTACCATGTAACGGTTCTTTCGTTACACATACGAGCGTCTGCATCGAACATAAGGTTGGATGGTTAGACGGAACGATAATTGTAACTAAGTTGTATTCGATTATATCGTGATGACGTTCATATAGAAATACTCACCAGGTTACTGTTCTTTCGTTATACATGAGCAACCGAATCGAACAGAAGGTTGAATGGATAGTATCTGGGTTGTATTCGATTATGATGTTATGCTGTGTATATAGTTATACACATAAGGTGACGGTATTCCCGTTTCACATACGAGCGACCGAAACGAACAGAAAGTTGAATGGATAGACTGAACAATCAATGTATCTGGGTGGTATCCGATTATATCGCAATACTGTATATATAGTGATACTTACCAGGTGACGGTACTTCCGTTACACATACTAGCGACTGAATCGAACAGAAGGTTAAATGGTTAGACGAAACGATAATTGTATCTGAGTTGTATTCGATGATATCGTGATGATGTTTATATAGCAATACTCACCAGGTAACTGTCCTTCCGTTTTACATACAAGCGACCGAATCGAGCAGAAGGTTAAATGGATAGATTGAACAATCATCGTATCTGAGTTGTATTCGATTATGTTTATATAGATATACTCACCAGGTAACTGTTTTTCCGTTATACATACGAGCGACTGAATTGAACAGAAGGTTGAATGGATAGTATATGGGTTGTATTCGATTATGATGTTATGCTGTGTATATAGTTATACACACTAGGAGACGGTATTCCCGTTTTACATCGAGCGACCGAAACGAAAAGAAAGTTGAATGGATAGACTGAACAATCAATGTATCTGGGTGGTATCCGATTATATCGCAATACTGTATATATAGTGATACTTACCAGGTGACGATACTTCCGTTACACATACTAGCGACTGAATCGAACAGAATGTTGAATGGTTAGACGAAACGATAATTGTATCTGAGTTGTATTCGATGATATCGTGATGATGTTTATATAGCAATACTCACCAGGTAACTGTCCTTCCGTTTTACATACAAGCGACCGAATCGAGCAGAAGGTTAAATGGATAGATTGAACAATCATCGTATCTGAGTTGTATTCGATTATGTTTATATAGATATACTCACCAGGTACCTGTTCTTCCGATATACATACGAGCAACCGAATCGAACATAAGGTTGAATGGATAGATTGAACAATCATCGTATCTGAGTTGTATTCGATTATGTTTATATAGTTATACTCACCAGGTAACTGTTCTCCAGTTATACATAAGAGCGACTGAACTGAACAGAAGGTTGAATGGATAGACTGAACAATCATCGTATCTGGGTTGTATTCGATTATTTCGTGATGATTATTATATATTATGTCTAACCAGGTAACTGTTCTTTCGTTATACATACTAGCAACCGAATCGAACATAAGGTTGAATGGATAGATTGAACAATCATTGTATCTGGGTTGTCTCCGATTATATCGTTATGTTGTATATTTAACTACACCTACCATGTAACGGTTCTTTCGTTACATATACGAGCGTCTGAATCGAACATAAGGTTGGATGGTTAGACGGAACGATAATTGTAACTAAGTTGTATTCGATTATATCGTGATGACGTTCATATAGAAATACTCACCAGGTTACTGTTCTTTCGTTATACATGAGCAACCGAATCGAACAGAAGGTTGAATGGATAGTATCTGGGTTGTATTCGATTATGATGTTATGCTGTGTATATAGTTATACACATAAGGTGACGATATTCCCGTTTCACATACGAGCGACCGAAACGAACAGAAAGTTGAATGGATAGACTGAACAATCAATGTATCTGGGTGGTATCCGATTATATCGCAATACTGTATATATAGTGATACTTACCAGGTGACGGTACTTCCGTTACACATACTAGCGACTGAATCGAACAGAAGGTTGAATGGTTAGACGAAACGATACATGTGTGAGTTATATTCGATGATATCGTGATGATGTTTATATAGCAATACTCAACAGGTAACTGTTTTTCCGTTTTACATACAAGCGACCGAATCGAGCAGAAGGTTGAATTCAGTATGGATTGAACAATCATCGTATTTGGGTTGTATTCGATTATGTTTATATAGTTATACTCACCAGGTAACTGTTCTTCCGTTATACATACGAGCGACTGAATTGAACAGAAGGTTGAATGGATAGTATATGGGTTGTATTCGATTATGATAATATGCTGTGTATATAGTTATACACACTAGGAGACGGTATTCCCGTTTTACATACGAGCGACCGAAACGAAAAGAAAGTTGAATGGATAGACTGAACAATCAATGTATCTGGGTGCTATCCGATTATATCGCAATACTGTATATATAGTGATACTTACCAGGTGACGATACTTCCGTTACACATACTAGCGACTGAATCGAACAGAATGTTTGATGGTTAGACGAAACGATGATTGTATCTGAGTTGTATTCGATGATATCGTGATGATGTTTATATAGCAATACTCACCAGGTAACTGTCCTTCCGTTTCACATACAAGCGACCGAATCGAGCAGAAGGTTAAATGGATAGATTAAACAATCATCGTATCTGAGTTGTATTCGATTATGTTTATATAGATATACTCACCAGGTACCTGTCCTTCCGATATACATACGAGCAACCGAATCGAACATAAGGTTGAATGGATAGATTGAACAATCATCGTATCTGAGTTTTATTCGATTATGTTTATATAGTTATACTCACCAGGTAACTGTTCTTCCGTTATACATACGAGCGACTGAATTGAACTGAAGGTTGAATGGATAGACTAAACAATGATCGTATCTGGGGTTGTATTCGATTATATCGTGATGATGTTCATATAGTTATACTTACCAGGTAACTGTTCTCCAGTTATACATAAGAGCGACTGAACTGAACAGAAGGTTGAATGGATAGACTGAACAATCATCGTATCTGGGTTGTATTCGATTATTTCGTGATGATTATTATATATTATGTCTAACCAGGTAACTGTTCTTTCGTTATACATACTAGCAACCGAATCGAACATAAGGTTGAATGGATAGATTGAACAATCATTGTATCTGGGTTGTCTCCGATTATATCGTTATGTTGTATATTTAACTACACCTACCATGTAACGGTTCTTTCGTTACACATACGAGCGTCTGAATCGAACATAAGGTTGGATGGTTAGACGGAACGATAATTGTAACTATGTTGTATTCGATTATATCGTGATGACGTTCATATAGAAATACTCACCAGGTTACTGTTCTTTCGTTATACATACGAGCAACCGAATCGAACAGAAGGTTGAATGGATAGTATGTGGGTTGTATTCGATTATGATGTTATGCTGTGTATATAGTTATACACATAAGGTGACGGTATTCCCGTTTCACATACGAACGACCGAAACGAACAGAAAGTTGAATGGATAGACTGAACAATCAATGTATCTGGGTGGTATCCGATTATATCGCAATACTGTATATATAGTGATACTCACCAGGTGACGGTACTTCCGTTACACATACTGGCGACTGAATCGAACAGAAGGTTAAATGGTTAGACGAAACGATAATTGTATCTGAGTTGTATTCGATGATATCGTGATGATGTTTATATAGCAATACTCACCAGGTAACTGTTCTTCCATTTTACATACAAGCGACCGAATCGAGCAGAAGGTTGAATTCAGTATAGATTGAACAATCATCGTATCTGGGTTGTATTCGATTATGTTTATATAGTTATACTCACCAGGTAACTGTTCTTCCGTTATACATACGAGTGACTGAATTGAACAGAAGGTTGAATTGATAGTATCTGGGTTGTATTCGATTATGATGTTATGCTGTGTATATAGTTATACACATAAGGTGACGGTATTCCCGTTTCACATACGAGCGACCAAAACGAACAAAAAGTTGAATGGATAGACTGAACAATCAATGTATCTGGGTGGTATCCGATTATATCGCAATACTGTATATATAGTGATACTTACCAGGTGACGGTACTTCCGTTACACATACTAGCGACTGAATCGAACAGAAGGTTAAATGGTTAGACGAAACGATAATTGTATCTGAGTTGTATTCGATGATATCGTGATGATGTTTATATAGCAATACTCACCAGGTAACTGTTCTTCCGTTTTACATACAAGCGACCGAATCGAGCAGAAGGTTGAATTCAGTATAGATTGAACAATCATCGTATCTGGGTTGTATTCGATTATGTTTATATAGTTATACTCACCAGGTAACTGTTCTTCCGTTATACATACGAGCGACTGAATTGAACAGAAGGTTGAATGGATAGTATATGGGTTGTATTCGATTATAATGTTATGCTGTGTATATAGTTATACACACTAGGAGACGGTATTCCGTTTTACATACGAGCGACCGAAACGAAAAGAAAGTTGAATGGATAGACTGAACAATCAATGTATCTGGGTGGTATCCGATTATATCGCAATACTGTATATATAGTGATACTTACCAGGTGACGATACTTCCGTTACACATATTAGCGACTGAATCGAACAGAATGTTGAATGGTTAGACGAAACGATAATTGTATCTGAGTTATAATCGATGATATCGTGATGATGTTTATATAGCTATACTCACCAGGTAACTGTCCTTCCGTTTTACATACAAGCGACCGAATCGAGCAGAAGGTTAAATGGATAGATTGAACAATCATCGTATCTGAGTTGTATTCGATTATGTTTATATAGATATACTCACCAGGTACCTGTTCTTCCGTTATACATACGAGCGACTGAATTGAACTGAAGGTTGAATGGATAGACTAAACAATGATCGTATCTGGGGTTGTATTCGATTATATCGTGATGATGTTCATATAGTTATACTCACCAGGTAACTGTTCTCCAGTTATACATAAGAGCGACTGAACTGAACAGAAGGTTGATTGGATAGACTGAACAATCATCGTATCTGGTTTGTATTCGATTATTTCGTGATGATTATTATATATTATGTCTAACCAGGTAACTGTTCTTTCGTTATACATACTAGCAACCGAATCGAACATAAGGTTGAATGGATAGATTGAACAATCATTGTATCTGGGTTGTCTCCGATTATATCGTTATGTTGTATATTTAACTACACCTACCATGTAACGGTTCTTTCGTTACACATACGAGCGTCTGAATCGAACATAAGGTTGGATGGTTAGACGGAACGATAATTGTAACCAAGTTGTATTCGATTATATCGTGATGACGTTCATATAGAAATACTCACCAGGTTACTGTTCTTTCGTTATACATACGAGCAACCGAATCGAACAGAAGGTTGAATGGATAGTATGTGGGTTGTATTCGATTATGATGTTATGCTGTGTATATAGTTATACACATAAGGTGACGGTATTCCCGTTTCACATACGAACGACCGAAACGAACAGAAAGTTGAATGGATAGACTGAACAATCAATGTATCTGGGTGGTATCCGATTATATCGCAATACTGTATATATAGTGATACTTACCAGGTGACGATACTTCCGTTACACATACTAGCGACTGAATCGAAGAGAATGTTGAATGGTTAGACGAAACGATAATTGTATCTGAGTTGTATTCGATGATATCGTGATGATGTTTATATAGTAATACTCACCAGGTAACTGTCCTTCCGTTTTACATACAAGCGACCGAATCGAGCAGAAGGTTAAATGGATAGATTGAACAATCATCGTATCTGAGTTGTATTCGATTATGTTTATATAGATATACTCACCAGGTAACTGTTCTTCCGTTATACATACGAGCGACTGAATTGAACAGAAGGTTGAATGGATAGTATATGGGTTGTATTCGATTATGATGTTATGCTGTGTATATAGTTATACACACTAGGAGACGGTATTCCCGTTTTACATACGAGCGACCGAAACGAAAAGAAAGTTGAATGGATAGACTGAACAATCAATGTATCTGGGTGGTATCCGATTATATCGCAATACTGTATATATAGTGATACTTACCAGGTGACGATACTTCCGTTACACATACTAGCGACTGAATCGAACAGAATGTTGAATGGTTAGACGAAACGATAATTGTATCTGAGTTGTATTCGATGATATCGTGATGATGTTTATATAGCAATACTCACCAGGTAACTGTCCTTCCGTTTTACATACAAGCGACCGAATCGAGCAGAAGGTTAAATGGATAGATTGAACAATCATCGTATCTGAGTTGTATTCGATTATGTTTATATAGATATACTCACCAGGTACCTGTTCTTCCGATATACATACGAGCAACCGAATCGAACATAAGGTTGAATGGATAGATTGAACAATCATCGTATCTGAGTTGTATTCGATTATGTTTATATAGTTATACTCACCAGGTAACTGTTCTCCAGTTATACATAAGAGCGACTGAACTGAACAGAAGGTTGAATGGATAGACTGAACAATCATCGTATCTGGGTTGTATTCGATTATTTCGTGATGATTATTATATATTATGTCTAACCAGGTAACTGTTCTTTCGTTATACATACTAGCAACCGAATCGAACATAAGGTTGAATGGATAGATTGAACAATCATTGTATCTGGGTTGTCTCCGATTATATCGTTATGTTGTATATTTAACTACACCTACCATGTAACGGTTCTTTCGTTACATATACGAGCGTCTGAATCGAACATAAGGTTGGATGGTTAGACGGAACGATAATTGTAACTAAGTTGTATTCGATTATATCGTGATGACGTTCATATAGAAATACTCACCAGGTTACTGTTCTTTCGTTATACATGAGCAACCGAATCGAACAGAAGGTTGAATGGATAGTATCTGGGTTGTATTCGATTATGATGTTATGCTGTATATATAGTTATACACATAAGGTGACGGTATTCCCGTTTCACATACGAGCGACCGAAACGAACAGAAAGTTGAATGGATAGACTGAACAATCAATGTATCTGGGTGGTATCCGATTATATCGCAATACTGTATATATAGTGATACTTACCAGGTGACGGTACTTCCGTTACACATACTAGCGACTGAATCGAACAGAAGGTTAAATGGTTAGACGAAACGATAATTGTATCTGAGTTGTATTCGATGATATCGTGATGATGTTTATATAGCAATACTCACCAGGTAACTGTCCTTCCGTTTTACATACAAGCGACCGAATCGAGCAGAAGGTTAAATGGATAGATTGAACAATCATCGTATCTGAGTTGTATTCGATTATGTTTATATAGATATACTCACCAGGTAACTGTTCTTCCGTTATACATACGAGCGACTGAATTGAACAAAAGGTTGAATGGATAGTATATGGGTTGTATTCGATTATGATGTTATGCTGTGTATATAGTTATACAACAATCATTGTATCTGGGTTGTCTCCGATTATATCGTTATGTTGTATATTTAACTACACCTACCATGTAACGGTTTGTTCGTTACACATACGAGCGTCTGAATCGAACATAAGGTTGGATGGTTAGACGAAACGATAATTGTATCTGAGTTGTATTCGATTATATCGTGATGACGTTCATATAGAAATACTCACCAGGTTACTGTTCTTTCGTTATACATACGAGCAACCGAATCGAACATAAGGTTGAATGGATAGATTGAACAATCATTGTATCTGGGTTGTCTCCGATTATATCGTTATGTTGTATATTTAACTACACCTACCATGTAACGGTTTGTTCGTTACACATACGAGCGTCTGAATCGAACATAAGGTTGGATGGTTAGACGAAACGATAATTGTATCTGAGTTGTATTCGATGAAATCGTGATGACGTTCATATAGAAATACTCATCAGGTTACTGTTCTTTCGTTATACATACGAGCAACCGAATCGAACAGAAGGTTGAATGGATAGTATCTGGGTTGTATTCGATTATGATGTTATGCTGTGTATATAGTTATACACATAAGGTGACGGTATTCCCGTTTCACATACGAACGACCGAAACGAACAGAAAGTTGAATGGATAGACTGAACAATCAATGTATCTGGGTGGTATCCGATTATATCGCAATACTGTATATATAGTGATACTTACCAGGTGACGATACTTCCGTTACACATACTAGCGACTGAATCGAACAGAATGTTGAATGGTTAGACGAAACGATAATTGTATCTGAGTTGTATTCGATGATATCGTGATGATGTTTATATAGCAATACTCACCAGGTAACTGTCCTTCCGTTTTACATACAAGCGACCGAATCGAGCAGAAGGTTAAATGGATAGATTGAACAATCATCGTATCTGAGTTGTATTCGATTATGTTTATATAGATATACTCACCAGGTAACTGTTCTTCCGTTATACATACGAGCGACTGAATTGAACAGAAGGTTGAATGGATAGTATATGGGTTGTATTCGATTATGATGTTATGCTGTGTATATAGTTATACACACTAGGAGACGGTATTCCCGTTTTACATACGAGCGACCGAAACGAAAAGAAAGTTGAATGGATAGACTGAACAATCAATGTATCTGGGTGGTATCCGATTATATCGCAATACTGTATATATAGTGATACTTACCAGGTGACGATACTTCCGTTACACATACTAGCGACTGAATCGAACAGAATGTTGAATGGTTAGACGAAACGATAATTGTATCTGAGTTGAATTCGATGATATCGTGATGATGTTTATATAGCAATACTCACCAGGTAACTGTCCTTCCGTTTTACATACAAGCGACCGAATCGAGCAGAAGGTTAAATGGATAGATTGAACAATCATCGTATCTGAGTTGTATTCGATTATGTTTATATAGATATACTCACCAGGTACCTGTTCTTCCGATATACATACGAGCAACCGAATCGAACATAAGGTTGAATGGATAGATTGAACAATCATCGTATCTGAGTTGTATTCGATTATGTTTATATAGTTATACTCACCAGGTAACTGTTCTCCAGTTATACATAAGAGCGACTGAACTGAACAGAAGGTTGAATGGATAGACTGAACAATCATCGTATCTGGGTTGTATTCGATTATTTCGTGATGATTATTATATATTATGTCTAACCAGGTAACTGTTCTTTCGTTATACATACTAGCAACCGAATCGAACATAAGGTTGAATGGATAGATTGAACAATCATTGTATCTGGGTTGTCTCCGATTATATCGTTATGTTGTATATTTAACTACACCTACCATGTAACGGTTCTTTCGTTACATATACGAGCGTCTGAATCGAACATAAGGTTGGATGGTTAGACGGAACGATAATTGTAACTAAGTTGTATTCGATTATATCGTGATGACGTTCATATAGAAATACTCACCAGGTTACTGTTCTTTCGTTATACATGAGCAACCGAATCGAACAGAAGGTTGAATGGATAGTATCTGGGTTGTATTCGATTATGATGTTATGCTGTGTATATAGTTATACACATAAGGTGACGGTATTCCCGTTTCACATACGAGCGACCGAAACGAACAGAAAGTTGAATGGATAGACTGAACAATCAATGTATCTGGGTGGTATCCGATTATATCGCATTACTGTATATATAGTGATACTTACCAGGTGACGGTACTTCCGTTACACATACTAGCGACTGAATCGAACAGAAGGTTAAATGGTTAGACGAAACGATAATTGTATCTGAGTTGTATTCGATGATATCGTGATTATGTTTATATAGCAATACTCACCAGGTAACTGTCCTTCCGTTTTACATACAAGCGACCGAATCGAGCAGAAGGTTAAATGGATAGATTGAACAATCATCGTATCTGAGTTGTATTCGATTATGTTTATATAGATATACTCACCAGGTAACTGTTCTTCCGTTATACATACGAGCGACTGAATTGAACAAAAGGTTGAATGGATAGTATATGGGTTGTATTCGATTATGATGTTATGCTGTGTATATAGTTATACAACAATCATTGTATCTGGGTTGTCTCCGATTATATCGTTATGTTGTATATTTAACTACACCTACCATGTAACGGTTTGTTCGTTACACATACGAGCGTCTGAATCGAACATAAGGTTGGATGGTTAGACGAAACGATAATTGTATCTGAGTTGTATTCGATTATATCGTGATGACGTTCATATAGAAATACTCACCAGGTTACTGTTCTTTCGTTATACATACGAGCAACCGAATCGAACATAAGGTTGAATGGATAGATTGAACAATCATTGTATCTGGGTTGTCTCCGATTATATCGTTATGTTGTATATTTAACTACACCTACCATGTAACGGTTTGTTCGTTACACATACGAGCGTCTGAATCGAACATAAGGTTGGATGGTTAGACGAAACGATAATTGTATCTGAGTTGTATTCGATGAAATCGTGATGACGTTCATATAGAAATACTCATCAGGTTACTGTTCTTTCGTTATACATACGAGCAACCGAATCGAACAGAAGGTTGAATGGATAGTATCTGGGTTGTATTCGATTATGATGTTATGCTGTGTATATAGTTATACACATAAGGTGACGGTATTCCCGTTTCACATACGAGCGACCGAAACGAACAGAAAGTTGAATGGATAGACTGAACAATCAATGTATCTGGGTGGTATCCGATTATATCGCAATACTGTATATATAGTGATACTTACCAGGTGACGGTACTTCCGTTACACATACTAGCGACTGAATCGAACAGAAGGTTAAATGGTTAGACGAAACGATAATTGTATCTGAGTTGTATTCGATGATATCGTGATGATGTTTATATAGCAATACTCACCAGGTAACTGTCCTTCCGTTTTACATACAAGCGACCGAATCGAGTAGAAGGTTAAATGGATAGATTGAACAATCATCGTATCTGAGTTGTATTCGATTATGTTTATATAGATATACTCACCAGGTAACTGTTCTTCCGTTATACATACGAGCGACTGAATTGAACAGAAGGTTGAATGGATAGTATATGGGTTGTATTCGATTATGATGTTATGCTGTGTATATAGTTATACACACTAGGAGACGGTATTCCCGTTTTACATACGAGCGACCGAAACGAAAAGCAAGTTGAATGGATAGACTGAACAATCAATGTATCTGGGTGGTATCCGATTATATCGCAATACTGTATATATAGTGATACTTACCAGGTGACGATACTTCCGTTACACATACTAGCGACTGAATCGAACAGAATGTTGAATGGTTAGACGAAACGATAATTGTATCTGAGTTGTATTCGATGATATCGTGATGATGTTTATATAGCAATACTCACCAGGTAACTGTCCTTCCGTTTCACATACAAGCGACCGAATCGAGCAGAAGGTTAAATGGATAGATTGAACAATCATCGTATCTGAGTTGTATTCGATTATGTTTATATAGATATACTCACCAGGTACCTGTTCTTCCGATATACATACGAGCAACCGAATCGAACATAAGGTTGAATGGATAGATTGAACAATCATCGTATCTGAGTTGTATTCGATTATGTTTATATAGTTATACTCACCAGGTAACTGTTCTCCAGTTATACATAAGAGCGACTGAACTGAACAGAAGGTTGAATGGATAGACTGAACAATCATCGTATCTGGGTTGTATTCGATTATTTCGTGATGATTATTATATATTATGTCTAACCAGGTAACTGTTCTTTCGTTATACATACTAGCAACCGAATCGAACATAAGGTTGAATGGATAGATTGAACAATCATTGTATCTGGGTTGTCTCCGATTATATCGTTATGTTGTATATTTAACTACACCTACCATGTAACGGTTCTTTCGTTACATATACGAGCGTCTGAATCAAACATAAGGTTGGATGGTTAGACGGAACGATAATTGTAACTAAGTTGTATTCGATTATATCGTGATGACGTTCATATAGAAATACTCACCAGGTTACTGTTCTTTCGTTATACATGAGCAACCGAATCGAACAGAAGGTTGAATGGATAGTATCTGGGTTGTATTCGATTATGATGTTATGCTGTGTATATAGTTATACACATAAGGTGACGGTATTCCCGTTTCACATACGAGCGACCGAAACGAACAGAAAGTTGAATGGATAGACTGAACAATCAATGTATCTGGGTGGTATCCGATTATATCGCAATACTGTATATATAGTGATACTTACCAGGTGACGGTACTTCCGTTACACATACTAGCGACTGAATCGAATAGAAGGTTAAATGGTTAGACGAAACGATACATGTGTCTGAGTTATATTCGATGATATCGTGATGATGTTTATATAGCAATACTCAACAGGTAACTGTTTTTCCGTTTTACATACAAGCGACCGAATCGAGCAGAAGGTTGAATTCAGTATGGATTGAACAATCATCGTATTTGGGTTGTATTCGATTATGTTTATATAGTTATACTCACCAGGTAACTGTTCTTCCGTTATACATACGAGCAACCGAATCGAACATAAGGTTGAATGGATAGATTGAACAATCATTGTATCTGGGTTGTCTCCGATTATATCGTTATGTTGTATATTTAACTACACCTACCATGTAACGGTTTGTTCGTTACACATACGAGCGTCTGAATCGAACATAAGGTTGGATGGTTAGACGAAACGATAATTGTATCTGAGTTGTATTCGATGAAATCGTGATGACGTTCATATAGAAATACTCATCAGGTTACTGTTCTTTCGTTATACATACGAGCAACCGAATCGAACAGAAGGTTGAATGGATAGTATCTGGGTTGTATTCGATTATGATGTTATGCTGTGTATATAGTTATACACATAAGGTGACGGTATTCCCGTTTCACATACGAGCGACCGAAACGAACAGAAAGTTGAATGGATAGACTGAACAATCAATGTATCTGGGTGGTATCCGATTATATCGCAATACTGTATATATAGTGATACTTACCAGGTGACGGTACTTCCGTTACACATACTAGCGACTGAATCGAACAGAAGGTTAAATGGTTAGACGAAACGATAATTGTATCTGAGTTGTATTCGATGATATCGTGATGATGTTTATATAGCAATACTCACCAGGTAACTGTCCTTCCGTTTTACATACAAGCGACCGAATCGAGCAGAAGGTTAAATGGATAGATTGAACAATCATCGTATCTGAGTTGTATTCGATTATGTTTATATAGATATACTCACCAGGTACCTGTTCTTCCGATATACATACGAGCAACCGAATCGAACATAAGGTTGAATGGATAGATTGAACAATCATCGTATCTGAGTTGTATTCGATTATGTTTATATAGTTATACTCACCAGGTAACTGTTCTCCAGTTATACATAAGAGCGACTGAACTGAACAGAAGGTTGAATGGATAGACTGAACAATCATCGTATCTGGGTTGTATTCGATTATTTCGTGATGATTATTATATATTATGTCTAACCAGGTAACTGTTCTTTCGTTATACATACTAGCAACCGAATCGAACATAAGGTTGAATGGATAGATTGAACAATCATTGTATCTGGGTTGTCTCCGATTATATCGTTATGTTGTATATTTAACTACACCTACCATGTAACGGTTCTTTCGTTACATATACGAGCGTCTGAATCGAACATAAGGTTGGATGGTTAGACGGAACGATAATTGTAACTAAGTTGTATTCGATTATATCGTGATGACGTTCATATAGAAATACTCACCAGGTTACTGTTCTTTCGTTATACATGAGCAACCGAATCGAACAGAAGGATGAATGGATAGTATCTGGGTTGTATTCGATTATGATGTTATGCTGTGTATATAGTTATACACATAAGGTGACGGTATTCCCGTTTCACATACGAGCGACCGAAACGAACAGAAAGTTGAATGGATAGACTGAACAATCAATGTATCTGGGTGGTATCCGATTATATCGCAATACTGTATATATAGTGATACTTACCAGGTGACGGTACTTCCGTTACACATACTAGCGACTGAATCGAACAGAAGGTTAAATGGTTAGACGAAACGATACATGTGTCTGAGTTATATCGGATGATATCGTGATGATGTTTATATAGCAATACTCAACAGGTAACTGTTTTTCCGTTTTACATACAAGCGACCGAATCGAGCAGAAGGTTGAATTCAGTATTTATTGAACAATCATCGTATTTGGGTTGTATTCGATTATGTTTATATAGTTATACTCACCAGGTAACTGTTCTTCCGTTATACATACGAGCGACTGAATTGAACAGAAGGTTGAGGAATGGATAGTATATGGGTTGTATTCGATTATGATAATATGCTGTGTATATAGTTATACACACTAGGAGACGGTATTCCCGTTTTACATACGAGCGACCGAAACGAAAAGAAAGTTGAATGGATAGACTGAACAATCAATGTATCCGATTATATCGCAATACTGTATATATAGTGATACTTACCAGGTGACGATACTTCCGTTACACATACTAGCGACTGAATCGAACAGAATGTTTGATGGTTAGACGAAACGATGATTGTATCTGAGTTGTATTCGATGATATCGTGATGATGTTTATATAGCAATACTCACCAGGTAACTGTCCTTCCGTTTCACATACAAGCGACCGAATCGAGCAGAAGGTTAAATGGATAGATTGAACAATCATCGTATCTGAGTTGTATTCGATTATGTTTATATAGATATACTCACCAGGTACCTGTTCTTCCGATATACATACGAGCAACCGAATCGAACATAAGGTTGAATGGATAGATTGAACAATCATCGTATCTGAGTTGTATTCGATTATGTTTATATAGTTATACTCACCAGGTAACTGTTCTCCAGTTATACATAAGAGCGACTGAACTGAACAGAAGGTTGAATGGATAGACTGAACAATCATCGTATCTGGGTTGTATTCGATTATTTCGTGATGATTATTATATATTATGTCTAACCAGGTAACTGTTCTTTCGTTATACATACTAGCAACCGAATCGAACATAAGGTTGAATGGATAGATTGAACAATCATTGTATCTGGGTTGTCTCCGATTATATCGTTATGTTGTATATTTAACTACACCTACCATGTAACGGTTCTTTCGTTACATATACGAGCGTCTGAATCAAACATAAGGTTGGATGGTTAGACGGAACGATAATTGTAACTAAGTTGTATTCGATTATATCGTGATGACGTTCATATAGAAATACTCACCAGGTTACTGTTCTTTCGTTATACATGAGCAACCGAATCGAACAGAAGGTTGAATGGATAGTATCTGGGTTGTATTCGATTATGATGTTATGCTGTGTATATAGTTATACACATAAGGTGACGGTATTCCCGTTTCACATACGAGCGACCGAAACGAACAGAAAGTTGAATGGATAGACTGAACAATCAATGTATCTGGGTGGTATCCGATTATATCGCAATACTGTATATATAGTGATACTTACCAGGTGACGGTACTTCCGTTACACATACTAGCGACTGAATCGAATAGAAGGTTAAATGGTTAGACGAAACGATACATGTGTCTGAGTTATATTCGATGATATCGTGATGATGTTTATATAGCAATACTCAACAGGTAACTGTTTTTCCGTTTTACATACAAGCGACCGAATCGAGCAGAAGGTTGAATTCAGTATGGATTGAACAATCATCGTATTTGGGTTGTATTCGATTATGTTTATATAGTTATACTCACCAGGTAACTGTTCTTCCGTTATACATACGAGCAACCGAATCGAACATAAGGTTGAATGGATAGATTGAACAATCATTGTATCTGGGTTGTCTCCGATTATATCGTTATGTTGTATATTTAACTACACCTACCATGTAACGGTTTGTTCGTTACACATACGAGCGTCTGAATCGAACATAAGGTTGGATGGTTAGACGAAACGATAATTGTATCTGAGTTGTATTCGATGAAATCGTGATGACGTTCATATAGAAATACTCATCAGGTTACTGTTCTTTCGTTATACATACGAGCAACCGAATCGAACAGAAGGTTGAATGGATAGTATCTGGGTTGTATTCGATTATGATGTTATGCTGTGTATATAGTTATACACATAAGGTGACGGTATTCCCGTTTCACATACGAGCGACCGAAACGAACAGAAAGTTGAATGGATAGACTGAACAATCAATGTATCTGGGTGGTATCCGATTATATCGCAATACTGTATATATAGTGATACTTACCAGGTGACGGTACTTCCGTTACACATACTAGCGACTGAATCGAACAGAAGGTTAAATGGTTAGACGAAACGATAATTGTATCTGAGTTGTATTCGATGATATCGTGATGATGTTTATATAGCAATACTCACCAGGTAACTGTCCTTCCGTTTTACATACAAGCGACCGAATCGAGCAGAAGGTTAAATGGATAGATTGAACAATCATCGTATCTGAGTTGTATTCGATTATGTTTATATAGATATACTCACCAGGTACCTGTTCTTCCGATATACATACGAGCAACCGAATCGAACATAAGGTTGAATGGATAGATTGAACAATCATCGTATCTGAGTTGTATTCGATTATGTTTATATAGTTATACTCACCAGGTAACTGTTCTCCAGTTATACATAAGAGCGACTGAACTGAACAGAAGGTTGAATGGATAGACTGAACAATCATCGTATCTGGGTTGTATTCGATTATTTCGTGATGATTATTATATATTATGTCTAACCAGGTAACTGTTCTTTCGTTATACATACTAGCAACCGAATCGAACATAAGGTTGAATGGATAGATTGAACAATCATTGTATCTGGGTTGTCTCCGATTATATCGTTATGTTGTATATTTAACTACACCTACCATGTAACGGTTCTTTCGTTACATATACGAGCGTCTGAATCGAACATAAGGTTGGATGGTTAGACGGAACGATAATTGTAACTAAGTTGTATTCGATTATATCGTGATGACGTTCATATAGAAATACTCACCAGGTTACTGTTCTTTCGTTATACATGAGCAACCGAATCGAACAGAAGGATGAATGGATAGTATCTGGGTTGTATTCGATTATGATGTTATGCTGTGTATATAGTTATACACATAAGGTGACGGTATTCCCGTTTCACATACGAGCGACCGAAACGAACAGAAAGTTGAATGGATAGACTGAACAATCAATGTATCTGGGTGGTATCCGATTATATCGCAATACTGTATATATAGTGATACTTACCAGGTGACGGTACTTCCGTTACACATACTAGCGACTGAATCGAACAGAAGGTTAAATGGTTAGACGAAACGATACATGTGTCTGAGTTATATCGGATGATATCGTGATGATGTTTATATAGCAATACTCAACAGGTAACTGTTTTTCCGTTTTACATACAAGCGACCGAATCGAGCAGAAGGTTGAATTCAGTATTTATTGAACAATCATCGTATTTGGGTTGTATTCGATTATGTTTATATAGTTATACTCACCAGGTAACTGTTCTTCCGTTATACATACGAGCGACTGAATTGAACAGAAGGTTGAGGAATGGATAGTATATGGGTTGTATTCGATTATGATAATATGCTGTGTATATAGTTATACACACTAGGAGACGGTATTCCCGTTTTACATACGAGCGACCGAAACGAAAAGAAAGTTGAATGGATAGACTGAACAATCAATGTATCCGATTATATCGCAATACTGTATATATAGTGATACTTACCAGGTGACGATACTTCCGTTACACATACTAGCGACTGAATCGAACAGAATGTTTGATGGTTAGACGAAACGATGATTGTATCTGAGTTGTATTCGATGATATCGTGATGATGTTTATATAGCAATACTCACCAGGTAACTGTCCTTCCGTTTCACATACAAGCGACCGAATCGAGCAGAAGGTTAAATGGATAGATTGAACAATCATCGTATCTGAGTTGTATTCGATTATGTTTATATAGATATACTCACCAGGTACCTGTCCTTCCGATATACATTCGAGCAACCGAATCGAACATAAGGTTGAATGGATAGATTGAACAATCATCGTATCTGAGTTTTATTCGATTATGTTTATATAGTTATACTCACCAGGTAACTGTTCTTCCGTTATACATACGAGCGACTGAATTGAACTGAAGGTTGAATGGATAGACTAAACAATGATCGTATCTGGGGTTGTATTCGATTATATCGTGATGATGTTCATATAGTTATACTTACCAGGTAACTGTTCTCCAGTTATACATAAGAGCGACTGAACTGAACAGAAGGTTGAATGGATAGACTGAACAATCATCGTATCTGGGTTGTATTCGATTATTTCGTGATGATTATTATATATTATGTCTAACCAGGTAACTGTTCTTTCGTTATACATACTAGCAACCGAATCGAACATAAGGTTGAATGGATAGATTGAACAATCATTGTATCTGGGTTGTCTCCGATTATATCGTTATGTTGTATATTTAACTACACCTACCATGTAACGGTTCTTTCGTTACACATACGAGCGTCTGAATCGAACATAAGGTTGGATGGTTAGACGGAACGATAATTGTAACTAAGTTGTATTCGATTATATCGTGATGACGTTCATATAGAAATACTCACCAGGTTACTGTTCTTTCGTTATACATACGGGCAACCGAATCGAACAGAAGGTTGAATGGATAGTATGTGGGTTGTATTCGATTATGATGTTATGCTGTGTATATAGTTATACACATAAGGTGACGGTATTCCCGTTTCACATACGAACGGACCGAAACGAACAGAAAGTTGAATGGATAGACTGAACAATCAATGTATCTGGGTGGTATCCGATTATATCGCAATACTGTATATATAGTGATACTCACCAGGTGACGGTACTTCCGTTACACATACTGGCGACTGAATCGAACAGAAGGTTAAATGGTTAGACGAAACGATAATTGTATCTGAGTTGTATTCGATGATATCGTGATGATGTTTATATAGCAATACTCACCAGGTAACTGTTCTTCCATTTTACATACAAGCGACCGAATCGAGCAGAAGGTTGAATTCAGTATAGATTGAACAATCATCGTATCTGGGTTGTATTCGATTATGTTTATATAGTTATACTCACCAGGTAACTGTTCTTCCGTTATACATACGAGTGACTGAATTGAACAGAAGGTTGAATTGATAGTATCTGGGTTGTATTCGATTATGATGTTATGCTGTGTATATAGTTATACACATAAGGTGACGGTATTCCCGTTTCACATACGAGCGACCAAAACGAACAAAAAGTTGAATGGATAGACTGAACTATCAATGTATCTGGGTGGTATCCGATTATATCGCAATACTGTATATATAGTGATACTTACCAGGTGACGGTACTTCCGTTACACATACTAGCGACTGAATCGAACAGAAGGTTAAATGGTTAGACGAAACGATAATTGTATCTGAGTTGTATTCGATGATATCGTGATGATGTTTATATAGCAATACTCACCAGGTAACTGTTCTTCCGTTTTACATACAAGCGACCGAATCGAGCAGAAGGTTGAATTCAGTATAGATTGAACAATCATCGTATCTGGGTTGTATTCGATTATGTTTATATAGATATACTCACCAGGTACCAGTGCTCCCGATATACATACGAGCAACCGAATCGAACATAAGGTTGAATGGATAGATTGAACAATCATTGTATCTGGGTTGTCTCCGATTATATCGTTATGTTGTATATTTAACTACACCTACCATGTAACGGTTTGTTCGTTACACATACGAGCGTCTGAATCGAACATAAGGTTGGATGGTTAGACGAAACGATAATTGTATCTGAGTTGTATTCGATTATATCGTGATGACGTTCATATAGAAATACTCACCAGGTTACTGTTCTTTCGTTATACATACGAGCAACCGAATCGAACATAAGGTTGAATGGATAGATTGAACAATCATTGTATCTGGGTTGTCTCCGATTATATCGTTATGTTGTATATTTAACTACACCTACCATGTAACGGTTTGTTCGTTACACATACGAGCGTCTGAATCGAACATAAGGTTGGATGGTTAGACGAAACGATAATTGTATCTGAGTTGTATTCGATGAAATCGTGATGACGTTCATATAGAAATACTCATCAGGTTACTGTTCTTTCGTTATACATACGAGCAACCGAATCGAACAGAAGGTTGAATGGATAGTATCTGGGTTGTATTCGATTATGATGTTATGCTGTGTATATAGTTATACACATAAGGTGACGGTATTCCCGTTTCACATACGAGCGACCGAAACGAACAGAAAGTTGAATGGATAGACTGAACAATCAATGTATCTGGGTGGTATCCGATTATATCGCAATACTGTATATATAGTGATACTTACCAGGTGACGGTACTTCCGTTACACATACTAGCGACTGAATCGAACAGAAGGTTAAATGGTTAGACGAAACGATAATTGTATCTGAGTTGTATTCGATGATATCGTGATGATGTTTATATAGCAATACTCACCAGGTAACTGTCCTTCCGTTTTACATACAAGCGACCGAATCGAGCAGAAGGTTAAATGGATAGATTGAACAATCATCGTATCTGAGTTGCATTCGATTATGTTTATATAGATATACTCACCAGGTAACTGTTCTTCCGTTATACATACGAGCGACTGAATTGAACAGAAGGTTGAATGGATAGTATATGGGTTGTATTCGATTATGATGTTATGCTGTGTATATAGTTATACACACTAGGAGACGGTATTCCCGTTTTACATACGAGCAACCGAATCGAACAGAAGGTTGAATGGATAGTATCTGGGTTGTATTCGATTATGATGTTATGCTGTGTATATAGTTATACACATAAGGTGACGGTATTCCCGTTTCACATACGAGCGACCGAAACGAACAGAAAGTTGAATGGATAGACTGAACAATCAATGTATCTGGGTGGTATCCGATTATATCGCAATACTGTATATATAGTGATACTTACCAGGTGACGATACTTCCGTTACACATACTAGCGACTGAATCGAACAGAATGTTGAATGGTTAGACGAAACGATAATTGTATCTGAGTTGTATTCGATGATATCGTGATGATGTTTATATAGCAATACTCACCAGGTAACTGTCCTTCCGTTTTACATACAAGCGACCGAATCGAGCAGAAGGTTAAATGGATAGATTGAACAATCATCGTATCTGAGTTGTATTCGATTATGTTTATATAGATATACTCACCAGGTACCTGTTCTTCCGATATACATACGAGCAACCGAATCGAACATAAGGTTGAATGGATAGATTGAACAATCATCGTATCTGAGTTGAATTCGATTATGTTTATATAGTTATACTCACCAGGTAACTGTTCTCCAGTTATACATAAGAGCGACTGAACTGAACAGAAGGTTGAATGGATAGACTGAACAATCATCGTATCTGGGTTGTATTCGATTATTTCGTGATGATTATTATATATTATGTCTAACCAGGTAACTGTTCTTTCGTTATACATACTAGCAACCGAATCGAACATAAGGTTGAATGGATAGATTGAACAATCATTGTATCTGGGTTGTCTCCGATTATATCGTTATGTTGTATATTTAACTACACCTACCATGTAACGGTTCTTTCGTTACATATACGAGCGTCTGAATCGAACATAAGGTTGGATGGTTAGACGGAACGATAATTGTAACTAAGTTGTATTCGATTATATCGTGATGACGTTCATATAGAAATACTCACCAGGTTACTGTTCTTTCGTTATACATGAGCAACCGAATCGAACAGAAGGTTGAATGGATAGTATCTGGGTTGTATTCGATTATGATGTTATGCTGTGTATATAGTTATACACATAAGGTGACGATATTCCCGTTTCACATACGAGCGACCGAAACGAACAGAAAGTTGAATGGATAGACTGAACAATCAATGTATCTGGGTGGTATCCGATTATATCGCAATACTGTATATATAGTGATACTTACCAGGTGACGGTACTTCCGTTACACATACTAGCGACTGAATCGAACAGAAGGTTAAATGGTTAGACGAAACGATACATGTGTGAGTTATATTCGATGATATCGTGATGATGTTTATATAGCAATACTCAACAGGTAACTGTTTTTCCGTTTTACATACAAGCGACCGAATCGAGCAGAAGGTTGAATTCAGTATGGATTGAACAATCATCGTATTTGGGTTGTATTCGATTATGTTTATATAGTTATACTCACCAGGTAACTGTTCTTCCGTTATACATACGAGCGACTGAATTGAACAGAAGGTTGAATGGATAGTATATGGGTTGTATTCGATTATGATAATATGCTGTGTATATAGTTATACACACTAGGAGACGGTATTCCCGTTTTACATACGAGCGACCGAAACGAAAAGAAAGTTGGATGGATAGACTGAACAATCAATGTATCTGGGTGCTATCCGATTATATCGCAATACTGTATATATAGTGATACTTACCAGGTGACGATACTTCCGTTACACATACTAGCGACTGAATCGAACAGAATGTTTGATGGTTAGACGAAACGATGATTGTATCTGAGTTGTATTCGATGATATCGTGATGATGTTTATATAGCAATACTCACCAGGTAACTGTCCTTCCGTTTCACATACAAGCGACCGAATCGAGCAGAAGGTTAAATGGATAGATTGAACAATCATCGTATCTGAGTTGTATTCGATTATGTTTATATAGATATACTCACCAGGTACCTGTCCTTCCGATATACATACGAGCAACCGAATCGAACATAAGGTTGAATGGATAGATTGAACAATCATCGTATCTGAGTTTTATTCGATTATGTTTATATAGTTATACTCACCAGGTAACTGTTCTTCCGTTATACATACGAGCGACTGAATTGAACTGAAGGTTGAATGGATAGACTAAACAATGATCGTATCTGGGGTTGTATTCGATTATATCGTGATGATGTTCATATAGTTATACTTACCAGGTAACTGTTCTCCAGTTATACATAAGAGCGACTGAACTGAACAGAAGGTTGAATGGATAGACTGAACAATCATCGTATCTGGGTTGTATTCGATTATTTCGTGATGATTATTATATATTATGTCTAACCAGGTAACTGTTCTTTCGTTATACATACTAGCAACCGAATCGAACATAAGGTTGAATGGATAGATTGAACAATCATTGTATCTGGGTTGTCTCCGATTATATCGTTATGTTGTATATTTAACTACACCTACCATGTAACGGTTCTTTCGTTACACATACGAGCGTCTGAATCGAACATAAGGTTGGATGGTTAGACGGAACGATAATTGTAACTAAGTTGTATTCGATTATATCGTGATGACGTTCATATAGAAATACTCACCAGGTTACTGTTCTTTCGTTATACATACGAGCAACCGAATCGAACAGAAGGTTGAATGGATAGTATGTGGGTTGTATTCGATTATGATGTTATGCTGTGTATATAGTTATACACATAAGGTGACGGTATTCCCGTTTCACATACGAACGACCGAAACGAACAGAAAGTTGAATGGATAGACTGAACAATCAATGTATCTGGGTGGTATACGATTATATCGCAATACTGTATATATAGTGATACTCACCAGGTGACGGTACTTCCGTTACACATACTGGCGACTGAATCGAACAGAAGGTTAAATGGTTAGACGAAACGATAATTGTATCTGAGTTGTATTCGTTGATATCGTGATGATGTTTATATAGCAATACTCACCAGGTAACTGTTCTTCCATTTTACACACAAGCGACCGAATCGAGCAGAAGGTTGAATTCAGTATAGATTGAACAATCATCGTATCTGGGTTGTATTCGATTATGTTTATATAGTTATACTCACCAGGTAACTGTTCTTCCGTTATACATACGAGTGACTGAATTGAACAGAAGGTTGAATTGATAGTATCTGGGTTGTATTCGATTATGATGTTATGCTGTGTATATAGTTATACACATAAGGTGACGGTATTCCCGTTTCACATACGAGCGACCAAAACGAACAAAAAGTTGAATGGATAGACTGAACAATCAATGTATCTGGGTGGTATCCGATTATATCGCAATACTGTATATATAGTGATACTTACCAGGTGACGGTACTTCCGTTACACATACTAGCGACTGAATCGAACAGAAGGTTAAATGGTTAGACGAAACGATAATTGTATCTGAGTTGTATTCGATGATATCGTGATGATGTTTATATAGCAATACTCACCAGGTAACTGTTCTTCCGTTTTACATACAAGCGACCGAATCGAGCAGAAGGTTGAATTCAGTATAGATTGAACAATCATCGTATCTGGGTTGTATTCGATTATGTTTATATAGATATACTCACCAGGTACCAGTGCTCCCGATATACATACGAGCAACCGAATCGAACATAAGGTTGAATGGATAGATTGAACAATCATTGTATCTGGGTTGTCTCCGATTATATCGTTATGTTGTATATTTAACTACACCTACCATGTAACGGTTTGTTCGTTACACATACGAGCGTCTGAATCGAACATAAGGTTGGATGGTTAGACGAAACGATAATTGTATCTGAGTTGTATTCGATTATATCGTGATGACGTTCATATAGAAATACTCACCAGGTTACTGTTCTTTCGTTATACATACGAGCAACCGAATCGAACATAAGGTTGAATGGATAGATTGAACAATCATTGTATCTGGGTTGTCTCCGATTATATCGTTATGTTGTATATTTAACTACACCTACCATGTAACGGTTTGTTCGTTACACATACGAGCGTCTGAATCGAACATAAGGTTGGATGGTTAGACGAAACGATAATTGTATCTGAGTTGTATTCGATGAAATCGTGATGACGTTCATATAGAAATACTCATCAGGTTACTGTTCTTTCGTTATACATACGAGCAACCGAATCGAACAGAAGGTTGAATGGATAGTATCTGGGTTGTATTCGATTATGATGTTATGCTGTGTATATAGTTATACACATAAGGTGACGGTATTCCCGTTTCACATACGAGCGACCGAAACGAACAGAAAGTTGAATGGATAGACTGAACAATCAATGTATCTGGGTGGTATCCGATTATATCGCAATACTGTATATATAGTGATACTTACCAGGTGACAGTACTTCCGTTACACGTACTAGCGACTGAATCGAACAGAAGGTTAAATGGTTAGACGAAACGATAATTGTATCTGAGTTGTATTCGATGATATCGTGATGATGTTTATATAGCAATACTCACCAGGTAACTGTCCTTCCGTTTTACATACAAGCGACCGAATCGAGCAGAAGGTTAAATGGATAGATTGAACAATCATCGTATCTGAGTTGTATTCGATTATGTTTATATAGATATACTCACCAGGTAACTGTTCTTCCGTTATACATACGAGCGACTGAATTGAACAGAAGGTTGAATGGATAGTATATGGGTTGTATTCGATTATGATGTTATGCTGTGTATATAGTTATACACACTAGGAGACGGTATTCCCGTTTTACATCGAGCGACCGAAACGAAAAGAAAGTTGAATGGATAGACTGAACAATCAATGTATCTGGGTGGTATCCGATTATATCGCAATACTGTATATATAGTGATACTTACCAGGTGACGATACTTCCGTTACACATACTAGCGACTGAATCGAACAGAATGTTGAATGGTTAGACGAAACGATAATTGTATCTGAGTTGTATTCGATGATATCGTGATGATGTTTATATAGCAATACTCACCAGGTAACTGTCCTTCCGTTTTACATACAAGCGACCGAATCGAGCAGAAGGTTAAATGGATAGATTGAACAATCATCGTATCTGAGTTGTATTCGATTATGTTTATATAGATATACTCACCAGGTACCTGTTCTTCCGATATACATACGAGCAACCGAATCGAACATAAGGTTGAATGGATAGATTGAACAATCATCGTATCTGAGTTGTATTCGATTATGTTTATATAGTTATACTCACCAGGTAACTGTTCTCCAGTTATACATAAGAGCGACTGAACTGAACAGAAGGTTGAATGGATAGACTGAACAATCATCGTATCTGGGTTGTATTCGATTATTTCGTGATGATTATTATATATTATGTCCAACCAGGTAACTGTTCTTTCGTTATACATACTAGCAACCGAATCGAACATAAGGTTGAATGGATAGATTGAACAATCATTGTATCTGGGTTGTCTCCGATTATATCGTTATGTTGTATATTTAACTACACCTACCATGTAACGGTTCTTTCGTTACACATACGAGCGTCTGAATCGAACATAAGGTTGGATGGTTAGACGGAACGATAATTGTAACTAAGTTGTATTCGATTATATCGTGATGACGTTCATATAGAAATACTCACCAGGTTACTGTTCTTTCGTTATACATACGAGCAACCGAATCGAACAGAAGGTTGAATGGATAGTATGTGGGTTGTATTCGATTATGATGTTATGCTGTGTATATAGTTATACACATAAGGTGACGGTATTCCCGTTTCACATACGAACGACCGAAACGAACAGAAAGTTGAATGGATAGACTGAACAATCAATGTATCTGGGTGGTATCCGATTATATCGCAATACTGTATATATAGTGATACTCACCAGGTGACGGTACTTCCGTTACACATACTGGCGACTGAATCGAACAGAAGGTTAAATGGTTAGACGAAACGATAATTGTATCTGAGTTGTATTCGTTGATATCGTGATGATGTTTATATAGCAATACTCACCAGGTAACTGTTCTTCCATTTTACACACAAGCGACCGAATCGAGCAGAAGGTTGAATTCAGTATAGATTGAACAATCATCGTATCTGGGTTGTATTCGATTATGTTTATATAGTTATACTCACCAGGTAACTGTTCTTCCGTTATACATACGAGTGACTGAATTGAACAGAAGGTTGAATTGATAGTATCTGGGTTGTATTCGATTATGATGTTATGCTGTGTATATAGTTATACACATAAGGTGACGGTATTCCCGTTTCACATACGAGCGACCAAAACGAACAAAAAGTTGAATGGATAGACTGAACAATCAATGTATCTGGGTGGTATCCGATTATATCGCAATACTGTATATATAGTGATACTTACCAGGTGACGGTACTTCCGTTACACATACTAGCGACTGAATCGAACAGAAGGTTAAATGGTTAGACGAAACGATAATTGTATCTGAGTTGTATTCGATGATATCGTGATGATGTTTATATAGCAATACTCACCAGGTAACTGTTCTTCCGTTTTACATACAAGCGACCGAATCGAGCAGAAGGTTGAATTCAGTATAGATTGAACAATCATCGTATCTGGGTTGTATTCGATTATGTTTATATAGATATACTCACCAGGTACCAGTGCTCCCGATATACATACGAGCAACCGAATCGAACATAAGGTTGAATGGATAGATTGAACAATCATTGTATCTGGGTTGTCTCCGATTATATCGTTATGTTGTATATTTAACTACACCTACCATGTAACGGTTTGTTCGTTACACATACGAGCGTCTGAATCGAACATAAGGTTGGATGGTTAGACGAAACGATAATTGTATCTGAGTTGTATTCGATTATATCGTGATGACGTTCATATAGAAATACTCACCAGGTTACTGTTCTTTCGTTATACATACGAGCAACCGAATCGAACATAAGGTTGAATGGATAGATTGAACAATCATTGTATCTGGGTTGTCTCCGATTATATCGTTATGTTGTATATTTAACTACACCTACCATGTAACGGTTTGTTCGTTACACATACGAGCGTCTGAATCGAACATAAGGTTGGATGGTTAGACGAAACGATAATTGTATCTGAGTTGTATTCGATGAAATCGTGATGACGTTCATATAGAAATACTCATCAGGTTACTGTTCTTTCGTTATACATACGAGCAACCGAATCGAACAGAAGGTTGAATGGATAGTATCTGGGTTGTATTCGATTATGATGTTATGCTGTGTATATAGTTATACACATAAGGTGACGGTATTCCCGTTTCACATACGAGCGACCGAAACGAACAGAAAGTTGAATGGATAGACTGAACAATCAATGTATCTGGGTGGTATCCGATTATATCGCAATACTGTATATATAGTGATACTTACCAGGTGACGGTACTTCCGTTACACGTACTAGCGACTGAATCGAACAGAAGGTTAAATGGTTAGACGAAACGATAATTGTATCTGAGTTGTATTCGATGATATCGTGATGATGTTTATATAGCAATACTCACCAGGTAACTGTCCTTCCGTTTTACATACAAGCGACCGAATCGAGCAGAAGGTTAAATGGATAGATTGAACAATCATCGTATCTGAGTTGTATTCGATTATGTTTATATAGATATACTCACCAGGTAACTGTTCTTCCGTTATACATACGAGCGACTGAATTGAACAGAAGGTTGAATGGATAGTATATGGGTTGTATTCGATTATGATGTTATGCTGTGTATATAGTTATACACACTAGGAGACGGTATTCCCGTTTTACATCGAGCGACCGAAACGAAAAGAAAGTTGAATGGATAGACTGAACAATCAATGTATCTGGGTGGTATCCGATTATATCGCAATACTGTATATATAGTGATACTTACCAGGTGACGATACTTCCGTTACACATACTAGCGACTGAATCGAACAGAATGTTGAATGGTTAGACGAAACGATAATTGTATCTGAGTTGTATTCGATGATATCGTGATGATGTTTATATAGCAATACTCACCAGGTAACTGTCCTTCCGTTTTACATACAAGCGACCGAATCGAGCAGAAGGTTAAATGGATAGATTGAACAATCATCGTATCTGAGTTGTATTCGATTATGTTTATATAGATATACTCACCAGGTACCTGTTCTTCCGATATACATACGAGCAACCGAATCGAACATAAGGTTGAATGGATAGATTGAACAATCATCGTATCTGAGTTGTATTCGATTATGTTTATATAGTTATACTCACCAGGTAACTGTTCTCCAGTTATACATAAGAGCGACTGAACTGAACAGAAGGTTGAATGGATAGACTGAACAATCATCGTATCTGGGTTGTATTCGATTATTTCGTGATGATTATTATATATTTAACCAGGTAACTGTTCTTTCGTTATACATACTAGCAACCGAATCGAACATAAGGTTGAATGGATAGATTGAACAATCATTGTATCTGGGTTGTCTCCGATTATATCGTTATGTTGTATATTTAACTACACCTACCATGTAACGGTTCTTTCGTTACATATACGAGCGTCTGAATCGAACATAAGGTTGGATGGTTAGACGGAACGATAATTGTAACTAAGTTGTATTCGATTATATCGTGATGACGTTCATATAGAAATACTCACCAGGTTACTGTTCTTTCGTTATACATGAGCAACCGAATCGAACAGAAGGTTGAATGGATAGTATCTGGGTTGTATTCGATTATGATGTTATGCTGTGTATATAGTTATACACATAAGGTGACGATATTCCCGTTTCACATACGAGCGACCGAAACGAACAGAAAGTTGA
Organism: Chrysomela aeneicollis; assembly: GCA_029955515.1. Taxonomy (NCBI): domain Eukaryota; kingdom Metazoa; phylum Arthropoda; class Insecta; order Coleoptera; family Chrysomelidae; genus Chrysomela; species Chrysomela aeneicollis. Next base: position 4,994,557 of record JARUHQ010000013.1, on the reverse strand, counting down.
ATGGATAGACTGAACAATCAATGTATCTGGGTGGTATCCGATTATATCGCAATACTGTATATATAGTGATACTTACCAGGTGACGGTACTTCCGTTACACATACTAGCGACTGAATCGAACAGAAGGTTAAATGGTTAGACGAAACGATACATGTGTGAGTTATATTCGATGATATCGTGATGATGTTTATATAGCAATACTCAACAGGTAACTGTTTTTCCGTTTTACATACAAGCGACCGAATCGAGCAGAAGGTTGAATTCAGTATGGATTGAACAATCATCGTATTTGGGTTGTATTCGATTATGTTTATATAGTTATACTCACCAGGTAACTGTTCTTCCGCTATACATACGAGCGACTGAATTGAACAGAAGGTTGAATGGATAGTATATGGGTTGTATTCGATTATGATAATATGCTGTGTATATAGTTATACACACTAGGAGACGGTATTCCCGTTTCACATACGAGCGACCGAAACGAAAAGAAAGTTGAATGGATAGACTGAACAAACAATGTATCTGGGTGCTATCCGATTATATCGCAATACTGTATATATAGTGATACTTACCAGGTGACGATACTTCCGTTACACATACTAGCGACTGAATCGAACAGAATGTTTGATGGTTAGACGAAACGATGATTGTATCTGAGTTGTATTCGATGATATCGTGATGATGTTTATATAGCAATACTCACCAGGTAACTGTCCTTCCGTTTCACATACAAGCGACCGAATCGAGCAGAAGGTTAAATGGATAGATTGAACAATCATCGTATCTGAGTTGTATTCGATTATGTTTATATAGATATACTCACCAGGTACCTGTCCTTCCGATATACATACGAGCAACCGAATCGAACATAAGGTTGAATGGATAGATTGAACAATCATCGTATCTGAGTTTTATTCGATTATGTTTATATAGTTATACTCACCAGGTAACTGTTCTTCCGTTATACATACGAGCGACTGAATTGAACTGAAGGTTGAATGGATAGACTAAACAATGATCGTATCTGGGGTTGTATTCGATTATATCGTGATGATGTTCATATAGTTATACTTACCAGGTAACTGTTCTCCAGTTATACATAAGAGCGACTGAACTGAACAGAAGGTTGAATGGATAGACTGAACAATCATCGTATCTGGGTTGTATTCGATTATTTCGTGATGATTATTATATATTATGTCTAACCAGGTAACTGTTCTTTCGTTATACATACTAGCAACCGAATCGAACATAAGGTTGAATGGATAGATTGAACAATCATTGTATCTGGGTTGTCTCCGATTATATCGTTATGTTGTATATTTAACTACACCTACCATGTAACGGTTCTTTCGTTACACATACGAGCGTCTGAATCGAACATAAGGTTGGATGGTTAGACGGAACGATAATTGTAACTAAGTTGTATTCGATTATATCGTGATGACGTTCATATAGAAATACTCACCAGGTTACTGTTCTTTCGTTATACATACGAGCAACCGAATCGAACAGAAGGTTGAATGGATAGTATGTGGGTTGTATTCGATTATGATGTTATGCTGTGTATATAGTTATACACATAAGGTGACGGTATTCCCGTTTCACATACGAACGACCGAAACGAACAGAAAGTTGAATGGATAGACTGAACAATCAATGTATCTGGGTGGTATCCGATTATATCGCAATACTGTATATATAGTGATACTCACCAGGTGACGGTACTTCCGTTACACATACTGGCGACTGAATCGAACAGAAGGTTAAATGGTTAGACGAAACGATAATTGTATCTGAGTTGTATTCGATGATATCGTGATGATGTTTATATAGCAATACTCACCAGGTAACTGTTCTTCCATTTTACATACAAGCGACCGAATCGAGCAGAAGGTTGAATTCAGTATAGATTGAACAATCATCGTATCTGGGTTGTATTCGATTATGTTTATATAGTTATACTCACCAGGTAACTGTTCTTCCGTTATACATACGAGTGACTGAATTGAACAGAAGGTTGAATTGATAGTATCTGGGTTGTATTCGATTATGATGTTATGATGTGTATATAGTTATACACATAAGGTGACGGTATTTCCGTTTCACATACGAGCGACCAAAACGAACAAAAAGTTGAATGGATAGACTGAACAATCAATGTATCTGGGTGGTATCCGATTATATCGCAATACTGTATATATAGTGATACTTACCAGGTGACGGTACTTCCGTTACACATACTAGCGACTGAATCGAACAGAAGGTTAAATGGTTAGACGAAACGATAATTGTATCTGAGTTGTATTCGATGATATCGTGATGATGTTTATATAGCAATACTCACCAGGTAACTGTTCTTCCGTTTTACATACAAGCGACCGAATCGAGCAGAAGGTTGAATTCAGTATAGATTGAACAATCATCGTATCTGGGTTGTATTCGATTATGTTTATATAGTTATACTCACCAGGTAACTGTTCTTCCGTTATACATACGAGCGACTGAATTGAACAGAAGGTTGAATGGATAGTATATGGGTTGTATTCGATTATAATGTTATGCTGTGTATATAGTTATACACACTAGGAGACGGTATTCCGTTTTACATACGAGCGACCGAAACGAAAAGAAAGTTGAATGGATAGACTGAACAATCGATGTATCTGGGTGGTATCCGATTATATCGCAATACTGTATATATAGTGATACTTACCAGGTGACGATACTTCCGTTACACATATTAGCGACTGAATCGAACAGAATGTTGAATGGTTAGACGAAACGATAATTGTATCTGAGTTATAATCGATGATATCGTGATGATGTTTATATAGCTATACTCACCAGGTAACTGTCCTTCCGTTTTACATACAAGCGACCGAATCGAGCAGAAGGTTAAATGGATAGATTGAACAATCATCGTATCTGAGTTGTATTCGATTATGTTTATATAGATATACTCACCAGGTACCTGTTCTTCCGTTATACATACGAGCGACTGAATTGAACTGAAGGTTGAATGGATAGACTAAACAATGATCGTATCTGGGGTTGTATTCGATTATATCGTGATGATGTTCATATAGTTATACTCACCAGGTAACTGTTCTCCAGTTATACATAAGAGCGACTGAACTGAACAGAAGGTTGATTGGATAGACTGAACAATCATCGTATCTGGTTTGTATTCGATTATTTCGTGATGATTATTATATATTATGTCTAACCAGGTAACTGTTCTTTCGTTATACATACTAGCAACCGAATCGAACATAAGGTTGAATGGATAGATTGAACAATCATTGTATCTGGGTTGTCTCCGATTATATCGTTATGTTGTATATTTAACTACACCTACCATGTAACGGTTCTTTCGTTACACATACGAGCGTCTGAATCGAACATAAGGTTGGATGGTTAGACGGAACGATAATTGTAACTAAGTTGTATTCGATTATATCGTGATGACGTTCATATAGAAATACTCACCAGGTTACTGTTCTTTCGTTATACATACGAGCAACCGGATCGAACAGAATGTTGAATGGATAGTATCTGGGTTGTATTCGATTATGATGTTATGCTGTGTATATAGTTATACACATAAGGTGACGGTATTCCCGTTTCACATACGAACGACCGAAACGAACAGAAAGTTGAATGGATAGACTGAACAATCAATGTATCTGGGTGGTATCCGATTATATCGCAATACTGTATATATAGTGATACTCACCAGGTGACGGTACTTCCGTTACACATACTGGCGACTGAATCGAACAGAAGGTTGAATGGTTAGACGAAACGATAATTGTATCTGAGTTGTATTCGATGATATCGTGATGATGTTTATATAGCAATACTCACCAGGTAACTGTTCTTCCATTTTACATACAAGCGACCGAATCGAGCAGAAGGTTGAATTCAGTATAGATTGAACAATCATCGTATCTGGGTTGTATTCGATTATGTTTATATAGTTATACTCACCAGGTAACTGTTCTTCCGTTATACATACGAGTGACTGAATTGAACAGAAGGTTGAATTGATAGTATCTGGGTTGTATTCGATTATGATGTTATGCTGTGTATATAGTTATACACATAAGGTGACGGTATTCCCGTTTCACATACGAGCGACCAAAACGAACAAAAAGTTGAATGGATAGACTGAACAATCAATGTATCTGGGTGGTATCCGATTATATCGCAATACTGTATATATAGTGATACTTACCAGGTGACGGTACTTCCGTTACACATACTATCGACTGAATCGAACAGAAGGTTAAATGGTTAGACGAAACGATAATTGTATCTGAGTTGTATTCGATGATATCGTGATGATGTTTATATAGCAATACTCACCAGGTAACTGTTCTTCCGTTTTACATACAAGCGACCGAATCGAGCAGAAGGTTGAATTCAGTATAGATTGAACAATCATCGTATCTGGGTTGTATTCGATTATGTTTATATAGTTATACTCACCAGGTAACTGTTCTTCCGTTATACATACGAGCGACTGAATTGAACAGAAGGTTGAATGGATAGTATATGGGTTGTATTCGATTATAATGTTATGCTGTGTATATAGTTATACACACTAGGAGACGGTATTCCCGTTTTACATACGAGCGACCGAAACGAACAGAAAGTTGAATGGATAGACTGAACAATCAATGTATCTGGGTGGTATCCGATTATATCGCAATACTGTATATATAGTGATACTTACCAGGTGACGGTACTTCCGTTACACATACTAGCGACTGAATCGAACAGAAGGTTAAATGGTTAGACGAAACGATAATTGTATCTGAGTTGTATTCGATGATATCGTGATGATGTTTATATAGCAATACTCACCAGGTAACTGTTCTTCCGTTTTACATACAAGCGACCGAATCGAGCAGAAGGTTGAATTCAGTATAGATTGAACAATCATCGTATCTGGGTTGTATTCGATTATGTTTATATAGTTATACTCACCAGGTACTGTTCTTCCGTTATACATACGAGTGACTGAATTGAACAGAAGGTTGAATGGATAGTATTTGGGTTGTATTCGATTATGATGTTATGCTGTGTATATAGTTATACACATAAGGTGACGGTATTCCCGTTTCACATACGAGCGACCGAAACGAACAGAAAGTTGAATGGATAGACTGAACAATCAATGTATCTGGGTGGTATCCGATTATATCGCAATACTGTATATATAGTGATACTTACCAGGTGACGGTACTTCCGTTACACATACTAGCGACTGAATCGAACAGAAGGTTAAATGGTTAGACGAAACGATAATTGTATCTGAGTTGTATTCGATGATATCGTGATGATGTTTATATAGCAATACTCACCAGGTAACTGTTCTTCCGTTTCACATACAAGCGACCGAATCGAGCAGAAGGTTGAATTCAGTATAGATTGAACAATCATCGTATCTGGGTTGTATTCGATTATGTTTATATAGATATACTCACCAGGTACCTGTTCTTCCGATATACATACGAGCAACCGAATCGAACATAAGGTTGAATGGATAGATTGAACAATCATTGTATCTGGGTTGTCTCCGATTATATCGTTATGTTGTATATTTAACTACACCTACCATGTAACGGTTCTTCCGTTATACATACGAGCGACTGAATTGAACTGAAGGTTGAATGGATAGACTAAACAATGATCGTATCTGGGGTTGTATTCGATTATATCGTGATGATGTTCATATAGTTATACTCACCAGGTAACTGTTCTCCGGTTATACATAAGAGCGACTGAACTGAACAGAAGGTTGAATGGATAGACTGAACAATCATCGTATCTGGGTTGTATTCGATTATTTCGTGATGATTATTATATATTATGTCTAACCAGGTAACTGTTCTTTCGTTATACATACTAGCAACCGAATCGAACATAAGGTTGAATGGATAGATTGAACAATCATTGTATCTGGGTTGTCTCCGATTATATCGTTATGTTGTATATTTAACTACACCTACCATGTAACGGTTCTTTCGTTACACATACGAGAGTCTGAATCGAACATATGGTTGGATGGTTAGACGGAACGATAATTGTAACTAAGTTGTATTCGATTATATCGTGATGATGTTCATATAGAAATACTCACCAGGTTACTGTTCTTTCGTTATACATACGAGCAACCGAATCGAACAGAAGGTTGAATGGATAGTATCTGGGTTGTATTCGATTATGATGTTATGCTGTGTATATAGTTATACACATAAGGTGACGGTATTCCCGTTTCACATACGAGCGACCGAAACGAACAGAAAGTTGAAATGATAGACTGAACAATCAATGTATCTGGGTGGTATCCGATTATATCGCATTTCTGTATATATAGTGATACTTACCAGGTGACGGTACTTCCGTTACACATACTAGCGACTGAATCGAACAGAAGGTTAAATGGTTAGACGAAACGATAATTGTATCTGTGTTGTATTCGATGATATCGTGATGATGTTTATATAGCAATACTCACCAGGTAACTGTTCTTCCGTTTTACATACAAGCGACCGAATCGAGCAGAAGGTTGAAGTCAGTATAGATTGAACAATCATCGTATCTGGGTTGTATTCGATTATGATGTTATGCTGTGTATATAGTTATACACACTAGAAGACGGTATTCCCGTTTTACATACGAGCGACCGAAACAAAAAGAAAGTTGAATGGTTAGACTGAACAATCAATGTATCTGGGTGGTATCCGATTATATCGCAATACTGTATATATAGTGATACTTACCAGGTGACGATACTTCCGTTACATATACTAGCGACTGAATCGAACAGAATGTTGAATGGTTAGACGAAACGATAATTGTATCTGAGTTGTATTCGATGATATCGTGATAATGTTTATATAGCAATACTCACCAGGTAACTGTTCTTCCGTTTTACATACAAGCGACCGAATCGAGCAGAAGGTTGAATTCAGTATAAATTGAACAATCATCGTATCTGAGTTGTATTCGATTATGTTTATATAGTTATACTCACCAGGTAACTGTTCTCCAGTTATACATAAGAGCGACTGAACTGAACAGAAGGTTGAATGGATAGACTGAATAATCATCGTATCTGGGTTGTATTCGATTATTTCGTGATGATTAATATATATTATGTCTGACCAGGTAACTGTTCTTTCGTTATACATACTAGCAACCGAATCGAACATAAGGTTGAATGGATAGATTGAACAATCAATGTATCTGGGTGGTATCCGATTATATCGCAATTCTGTATATATAGTGATACTTACCAGGTGACGGTACTTCCGTTACACATACTAGCGACTGAATCGAACAGAAGGTTAAATGGTTAGACGAAACGATAATTGTATCTGTGTTGTATTCGATGATATCGTGATGATGTTTATATAGCAATACTCACCAGGTAACTGTTCTTCCGTTTTACATACAAGCGACCGAATCGAGCAGAAGGTTGAATTCAGTATAGATTGAACAATCATCGTATCTGGGTTGTATTCGATTATGATGTTATGCTGTGTATATAGTTATACACACTAGAAGACGGTATTCCCGTTTTACATACGAGCGACCGAAACAAAAAGAAAGTTGAATGGTTAGACTGAACAATCAATGTATCTGGGTGGTATCCGATTATATCGCAATACTGTATATATAGTGATACTTACCAGGTGACGATACTTCCGTTACATATACTAGCGACTGAATCGAACAGAATGTTGAATGGTTAGACGAAACGATAATTGTATCTGAGTTGTATTCGATGATATCGTGATAATGTTTATATAGCAATACTCACCAGGTAACTGTTCTTCCGTTTTACATACAAGCGACCGAATCGAGCAGAAGGTTGAATTCAGTATAAATTGAACAATCATCGTATCTGAGTTGTATTCGATTATGTTTATATAGTTATACTCACCAGGTAACTGTTCTCCAGTTATACATAAGAGCGACTGAACTGAACAGAAGGTTGAATGGATAGACTGAATAATCATCGTATCTGGGTTGTATTCGATTATTTCGTGATGATTAATATATATTATGTCTAACCAGGTAACTGTTCTTTCGTTATACATACTAGCAACCGAATCGAACAGAAGGTTGAATGGATAGTATCTGGGTTGAATTCGATTATGATGTTATGCTGTGATATAGTTATACACATAAGGTGACGGTATTCCCGTTTCACATACGAGCGACCGAAACGAACAGAAAGTTGAATGGATAGACTGAACAATCAATGTATCTGGGTGGTATCCGATTATATCGCAATACTGTATATATAGTGATACTTACCAGGTGACGGTACTTCCGTTACACATACTAGCGACTGAATCGAACAGAAGGTTAAATGGTTAGACGAAACGATAATTGTATCTGAGTTGTATTCGATGATATCGTGATGATGTTTATATAGCAATACTCAACAGGTAACTGTTCTTCCGTTTTACATACAAGCGACCGAATCGAGCAGAAGGTTGAATTCAGTATAGATTGAACAATCATCGTATCTGGGTTGTATTCGATTATGTTTATATAGTTATACTCACCAGGTAACTGTTCTTCCGTTATACATACGAGCGACTGAATTGAACAGAAGGTTGAATGGATAGTATATGGGTTGTATTCGATTATGATGTTATGCTGTGTATATAGTTATACACACTAGGAGACGGTATTCCCGTTTTACATACGAGCGACCGAAACGAAAAGAAAGTTGAATGGATAGACTGAACAATCAATGTATCTGGGTGGTATCCGATTATATCGCAATACTGTATATATAGTGATACTTACCAGGTGACGATACTTCCGTTACACATACTAGCGACTGAATCGAACAGAATGTTGAATGGTTAGACGAAACGATAATTGTATCTGAGTTGTATTCGATGATATCGTGATGATGTTTATATAGCAATACTCACAGGTAACTGTCCTTCCGTTTTACATACAAGCGACCGAATCGAGCAGAAGGTTAAATGGATAGATTGAACAATCATCGTATCTGGGTTGTATTCGATTATGTTTATATAGATATACTCACCAGGTACCTGTTCTTCCGATATACATACGAGCAACCGAATCGAACATAAAGTTGAATGGATAGATTGAACAATCATCGTATCTGAGTTGTATTCGATTATGTTTATATAGTTATACTCACCAGGTAACTGTTCTTCCGTTATACATACGAGCGACTGAATTGAACTGAAGGTTGAATGTATAGACTGAACAATCATCGTATCTGGGTTGTATTCGATTATTTCGTGATGATTATAATATATTATGTCTAACCAGGTAACTGTTCTTTCGTTATACATACTAGCAACCGAATCGAACATAAGGTTGAATGGATAGATTGAACAATCATTGTATCTGGGTTGTCTCCGATTATATCGTTATGTTGTATATTTAACTACACCTACCATGTAACGGTTCTTTCGTTACACATACGAGCGACTGAATCGAACAGAATGTTGAATGGTTAGACGAAACGATAATTGTATCTGAGTTGTATTCGATGATATCGTGATGACGTTCATATAGAAATACTCACCAGGTTACTGTTCTTTCGTTATACATACGAGCAACCGAATCGAACAAAAGGTTGAATGGATAGTATCTGGGTTGTATTCGATTATGATGTTATGCTGTGTATATAGTTATACACAAAAGGTGACGGTATTCCCGTTTCACATACGAGCGACCGAAACGAACAGAAAGTTGAAATGATAGACTGAACAATCAATGTATCTGGGTGGTATCCGATTATATCGCAATACTGTATATATAGTGATACTTACCAGGTGACGGTACTTCCGTTACACATACTAGCGACTGAATCGAACAGAAGGTTAAATGGTTAGACGAAACGATAATTGTATCTGAGTTGTATTCGATGATATCGTGATGATGTTTATATAGCAATACTCACCAGGTAACTGTTCTTCCGTTTTACATACAAGCGACCGAATCGAGCAGAAGGTTGAATTCAATATAGATTGAACAATCATCGTATCTGGGTTGTATTCGATTATGTTTATATAGATATACTCACCAGGTACCTGTTCTTCCGTTATACATACGAGCGACTGAATTGAACTGAAGGTTGAATGGATAGACTAAACAATGATCGTATCTGGGGTTGTATTCGATTATATCGTGATGATGTTCATATAGTTATACTCACCAGGTAACTGTTCTCCAGTTATACATAAGAGCGACTGAACTGAACAGAAGGTTGATTGGATAGACTGAACAATCATCGTATCTGGTTTGTATTCGATTATTTCGTGATGATTATTATATATTATGTCTAACCAGGTAACTGTTCTTTCGTTATACATACTAGCAACCGAATCGAACATAAGGTTGAATGGATAGATTGAACAATCATTGTATCTGGGTTGTCTCCGATTATATCGTTATGTTGTATATTTAACTACACCTACCATGTAACGGTTCTTTCGTTACACATACGAGCGTCTGAATCGAACATAAGGTTGGATGGTTAGACGGAACGATAATTGTAACTAAGTTGTATTCGATTATATCGTGATGACGTTCATATAGAAATACTCACCAGGTTACTGTTCTTTCGTTATACATACGAGCAACCGGATCGAACAGAATGTTGAATGGATAGTATCTGGGTTGTATTCGATTATGATGTTATGCTGTGTATATAGTTATACACATAAGGTGACGGTATTCCCGTTTCACATACGAACGACCGAAACGAACATAAAGTTGAATGGATAGACTGAACAATCAATGTATCTGGGTGGTATCCGATTATATCGCAATACTGTATATATAGTGATACTCACCAGGTGACGGTACTTCCGTTACACATACTGGCGACTGAATCGAACAGAAGGTTGAATGGTTAGACGAAACGATAATTGTATCTGAGTTGTATTCGATGATATCGTGATGATGTTTATATAGCAATACTCACCAGGTAACTGTTCTTCCATTTTACATACAAGCGACCGAATCGAGCAGAAGGTTGAATTCAGTATAGATTGAACAATCATCGTATCTGGGTTGTATTCGATTATGTTTATATAGTTATACTCACCAGGTAACTGTTCTTCCGTTATACATACGAGTGACTGAATTGAACAGAAGGTTGAATTGATAGTATCTGGGTTGTATTCGATTATGATGTTATGCTGTGTATATAGTTATACACATAAGGTGACGGTATTCCCGTTTCACATACGAGCGACCAAAACGAACAAAAAGTTGAATGGATAGACTGAACAATCAATGTATCTGGGTGGTATCCGATTATATCGCAATACTGTATATATAGTGATACTTACCAGGTGACGGTACTTCCGTTACACATACTATCGACTGAATCGAACAGAAGGTTAAATGGTTAGACGAAACGATAATTGTATCTGAGTTGTATTCGATGATATCGTGATGATGTTTATATAGCAATACTCACCAGGTAACTGTTCTTCCGTTTTACATACAAGCGACCGAATCGAGCAGAAGGTTGAATTCAGTATAGATTGAACAATCATCGTATCTGGGTTGTATTCGATTATGTTTATATAGTTATACTCACCAGGTAACTGTTCTTCCGTTATACATACGAGCGACTGAATTGAACAGAAGGTTGAATGGATAGTATATGGGTTGTATTCGATTATAATGTTATGCTGTGTATATAGTTATACACACTAGGAGACGGTATTCCCGTTTTACATACGAGCGACCGAAACGAACAGAAAGTTGAATGGATAGACTGAACAATCAATGTATCTGGGTGGTATCCGATTATATCGCAATACTGTATATATAGTGATACTTACCAGGTGACGGTACTTCCGTTACACATACTAGCGACTGAATCGAACAGAAGGTTAAATGGTTAGACGAAACGATAATTGTATCTGAGTTGTATTCGATGATATCGTGATGATGTTTATATAGCAATACTCACCAGGTAACTGTTCTTCCGTTTTACATACAAGCGACCGAATCGAGCAGAAGGTTAAATTCAGTATAGATTGAACAATCATCGTATCTGGGTTGTATTCGATTATGTTTATATAGTTATACTCACCAGGTAACTGTTCTTCCGTTATACATACGAGTGACTGAATTGAACAGAAGGTTGAATGGATAGTATTTGGGTTGTATTCGATTATGATGTTATGCTGTGTATATAGTTATACACATAAGGTGACGGTATTCCCGTTTCACATACGAGCGACCGAAACGAACAGAAAGTTGAATGGATAGACTGAACAATCAATGTATCTGGGTGGTATCCGATTATATCGCAATACTGTATATATAGTGATACTTACCAGGTGACGGTACTTCCGTTACACATACTAGCGACTGAATCGAACAGAAGGTTAAATGGTTAGACGAAACGATAATTGTATCTGAGTTGTATTCGATGATATCGTGATGATGTTTATATAGCAATACTCACCAGGTAACTGTTCTTCCGTTTCACATACAAGCGACCGAATCGAGCAGAAGGTTGAATTCAGTATAGATTGAACAATCATCGTATCTGGGTTGTATTCGATTATGTTTATATAGATATACTCACCAGGTACCTGTTCTTCCGATATACATACGAGCAACCGAATCGAACATAAGGTTGAATGGATAGATTGAACAATCATTGTATCTGGGTTGTCTCCGATTATATCGTTATGTTGTATATTTAACTACACCTACCATGTAACGGTTCTTTCGTTACACATACGAGAGTCTGAATCGAACATATGGTTGGATGGTTAGACGGAACGATAATTGTAACTAAGTTGTATTCGATTATATCGTGATGATGTTCATATAGAAATACTCACCAGGTTACTGTTCTTTCGTTATACATACGAGCAACCGAATCGAACAGAAGGTTGAATGGATAGTATCTGGGTTGTATTCGATTATGATGTTATGCTGTGTATATAGTTATACACATAAGGTGACGGTATTCCCGTTTCACATACGAGCGACCGAAACGAACAGAAAGTTGAAATGATAGACTGAACAATCAATGTATCTGGGTGGTATCCGATTATATCGCATTTCTGTATATATAGTGATACTTACCAGGTGACGGTACTTCCGTTACACATACTAGCGACTGAATCGAACAGAAGGTTAAATGGTTAGACGAAACGATAATTGTATCTGTGTTGTATTCGATGATATCGTGATGATGTTTATATAGCAATACTCACCAGGTAACTGTTCTTCCGTTTTACATACAAGCTACCGAATCGAGCAGAAGGTTGAAGTCAGTATAGATTGAACAATCATCGTATCTGGGTTGTATTCGATTATGATGTTATGCTGTGTATATAGTTATACACACTAGAAGACGGTATTCCCGTTTTACATACGAGCGACCGAAACAAAAAGAAAGTTGAATGGTTAGACTGAACAATCAATGTATCTGGGTGGTATCCGATTATATCGCAATACTGTATATATAGTGATACTTACCAGGTGACGATACTTCCGTTACATATACTAGCGACTGAATCGAACAGAATGTTGAATGGTTAGACGAAACGATAATTGTATCTGAGTTGTATTCGATGATATCGTGATAATGTTTATATAGCAATACTCACCAGGTAACTGTTCTTCCGTTTTACATACAAGCGACCGAATCGAGCAGAAGGTTGAATTCAGTATAAATTGAACAATCATCGTATCTGAGTTGTATTCGATTATGTTTATATAGTTATACTCACCAGGTAACTGTTCTCCAGTTATACATAAGAGCGACTGAACTGAACAGAAGGTTGAATGGATAGACTGAATAATCATCGTATCTGGGTTGTATTCGATTATTTCGTGATGATTAATATATATTATGTCTGACCAGGTAACTGTTCTTTCGTTATACATACTAGCAACCGAATCGAACATAAGGTTGAATGGATAGATTGAACAATCAATGTATCTGGGTGGTATCCGATTATATCGCAATTCTGTATATATAGTGATACTTACCAGGTGACGGTACTTCCGTTACACATACTAGCGACTGAATCGAACAGAAGGTTAAATGGTTAGACGAAACGATAATTGTATCTGTGTTGTATTCGATGATATCGTGATGATGTTTATATAGCAATACTCACCAGGTAACTGTTCTTCCGTTTTACATACAAGCGACCGAATCGAGCAGAAGGTTGAATTCAGTATAGATTGAACAATCATCGTATCTGGGTTGTATTCGATTATGATGTTATGCTGTGTATATAGTTATACACACTAGAAGACGGTATTCCCGTTTTACATACGAGCGACCGAAACAAAAAGAAAGTTGAATGGTTAGACTGAACAATCAATGTATCTGGGTGGTATCCGATTATATCGCAATACTGTATATATAGTGATACTTACCAGGTGACGATACTTCCGTTACATATACTAGCGACTGAATCGAACAGAATGTTGAATGGTTAGACGAAACGATAATTGTATCTGAGTTGTATTCGATGATATCGTGATAATGTTTATATAGCAATACTCACCAGGTAACTGTTCTTCCGTTTTACATACAAGCGACCGAATCGAGCAGAAGGTTGAATTCAGTATAAATTGAACAATCATCGTATCTGAGTTGTATTCGATTATGTTTATATAGTTATACTCACCAGGTAACTGTTCTCCAGTTATACATAAGAGCGACTGAACTGAACAGAAGGTTGAATGGATAGACTGAATAATCATCGTATCTGGGTTGTATTCGATTATTTCGTGATGATTAATATATATTATGTCTAACCAGGTAACTGTTCTTTCGTTATACATACTAGCAACCGAATCGAACAGAAGGTTGAATGGATAGTATCTGGGTTGAATTCGATTATGATGTTATGCTGTGATATAGTTATACACATAAGGTGACGGTATTCCCGTTTCACATACGAGCGACCGAAACGAACAGAAAGTTGAATGGATAGACTGAACAATCAATGTATCTGGGTGGTATCCGATTATATCGCAATACTGTATATATAGTGATACTTACCAGGTGACGGTACTTCCGTTACACATACTAGCGACTGAATCGAACAGAAGGTTAAATGGTTAGACGAAACGATAATTGTATCTGAGTTGTATTCGATGATATCGTGATGATGTTTATATAGCAATACTCAACAGGTAACTGTTCTTCCGTTTTACATACAAGCGACCGAATCGAGCAGAAGGTTGAATTCAGTATAGATTGAACAATCATCGTATCTGGGTTGTATTCGATTATGTTTATATAGTTATACTCACCAGGTAACTGTTCTTCCGTTATACATACGAGCGACTGAATTGAACAGAAGGTTGAATGGATAGTATATGGGTTGTATTCGATTATGATGTTATGCTGTGTATATAGTTATACACACTAGGAGACGGTATTCCCGTTTTACATACGAGCGACCGAAACGAAAAGAAAGTTGAATGGATAGACTGAACAATCAATGTATCTGGGTGGTATCCGATTATATCGCAATACTGTATATATAGTGATACTTACCAGGTGACGATACTTCCGTTACACATACTAGCGACTGAATCGAACAGAATGTTGAATGGTTAGACGAAACGATAATTGTATCTGAGTTGTATTCGATGATATCGTGATGATGTTTATATAGCAATACTCACAGGTAACTGTCCTTCCGTTTTACATACAAGCGACCGAATCGAGCAGAAGGTTAAATGGATAGATTGAACAATCATCGTATCTGGGTTGTATTCGATTATGTTTATATAGATATACTCACCAGGTACCTGTTCTTCCGATATACATACGAGCAACCGAATCGAACATAAAGTTGAATGGATAGATTGAACAATCATCGTATCTGAGTTGTATTCGATTATGTTTATATAGTTATACTCACCAGGTAACTGTTCTTCCGTTATACATACGAGCGACTGAATTGAACTGAAGGTTGAATGTATAGACTGAACAATCATCGTATCTGGGTTGTATTCGATTATTTCGTGATGATTATAATATATTATGTCTAACCAGGTAACTGTTCTTTCGTTATACATACTAGCAACCGAATCGAACATAAGGTTGAATGGATAGATTGAACAATCATTGTATCTGGGTTGTCTCCGATTATATCGTTATGTTGTATATTTAACTACACCTACCATGTAACGGTTCTTTCGTTACACATACGAGCGACTGAATCGAACAGAATGTTGAATGGTTAGACGAAACGATAATTGTATCTGAGTTGTATTCGATGATATCGTGATGACGTTCATATAGAAATACTCACCAGGTTACTGTTCTTTCGTTATACATACGAGCAACCGAATCGAACAAAAGGTTGAATGGATAGTATCTGGGTTGTATTCGATTATGATGTTATGCTGTGTATATAGTTATACACAAAAGGTGACGGTATTCCCGTTTCACATACGAGCGACCGAAACGAACAGAAAGTTGAAATGATAGACTGAACAATCAATGTATCTGGGTGGTATCCGATTATATCGCAATACTGTATATATAGTGATACTTACCAGGTGACGGTACTTCCGTTACACATACTAGCGACTGAATCGAACAGAAGGTTAAATGGTTAGACGAAACGATAATTGTATCTGAGTTGTATTCGATGATATCGTGATGATGTTTATATAGCAATACTCACCAGGTAACTGTTCTTCCGTTTTACATACAAGCGACCGAATCGAGCAGAAGGTTGAATTCAGTATAGATTGAACAATCATCGTATCTGGGTTGTATTCGATTATGTTTATATAGTTATACTCACCAGGTAACTGTTCTTCCGTTATACATACGAGCGACTGAATTGAACAGAAGGTTGAATGGATAGTATATGGGTTGTATTTGATTATGATGTTATGCTGTGTATATAGTTATACACACTAGGAGACGGTATTCCCGTTTTACATACGAGCGACCGAAACAAAAAGAAAGTTGAATGGATAGACTGAACAATCAATGTATCTGGGTGGTATCCGATTATATCGCAATACTGTATATATAGTGATACTTACCAGGTGACGATACTTCCGTTACACATACTAGCGACTGAATCGAACAGAATGTTGAATGGTTAGACGAAACGATAATTGTATCTGAGTTGTATTCGATGATATCGTGATGATGTTTATAAAGCAATACTCACCAGGTAACTGTTCTTCCGTTTTACATACAAGCGACCGAATCGAGCAGAAGGTTGAATTCAGTATAAATTGAACAATCATCGTATCTGGGTTGTATTCGATTATGTTTATATAGTAATACTCACCAGGTAACTGTTCTTCCGTTATACATACGAGCGACTGAATTGAACAGAAGGTTGAATGGATAGTATATGGGTTGTATTCGATTATGATGTTATGCTGTGTATATAGTTATACACACTAGGAGACGGTATTCCCGTTTCACATACGAGCGACCGAAACAAAAAGAAAGTTGAATGGATAGACTGAACAATCAATGTATCTGGGTGGTATCCGATTATATCGCAATACTGTATATATAGTGATACTTACCAGGTGACGGTACTTCCGTTACACATACTAGCGACTGAATCGAACAGAAGGTTAAATGGTTAGACGAAACGATAATTGTATCTGAGTTGTATTCGATGATATCGTGATGATGTTTATATAGCAATACTCAACAGGTAACTGTTCTTCCGTTTTACATACAAGCGACCGAATCGAGCAGAAGGTTGAATTCAATATAGATTGAACAATCATCGTATCTGGGTTGTATTCGATTATGTTTATATAGTTATACTCACCAGGTAACTGTTCTTCCGTTATACATACGAGAGACTGAATTGAACAGAAGGTTGAATGGATAGTATATGGGTTGTATTCGATTATGATGTTATGCTGTGTATATAGTTATACACACTAGGAGACGGTATTCCCGTTTTACATACGAGCGACCGAAACGAAAACAAAGTTGAATGGATAGACTGAACAATCAATGTATCTGGGTGGTATCCGATTATATCGCAATACTGTATATATAGTGATACTTACCAGGTGACGGTACTTCCGTTACACATACTAGCGACTGAATCGAACAGAAGGTTAAATGGTTAGACGAAACGATAATTGTATCTGAGTTGTATTCGATGATATCGTGATGATGTTTATATAGCAATACTCACCAGGTAACTGTTCTTCCGTTTTACATACAAGCGACCGAATCGAGCAGAAGGTTGAATTCAGTATAAATTGAACAATCATCGTATCTGGGTTGTATTCGATTATGTTTATATAGTTATACTCACCTGGTAACTGTTCTTCCGTTATACATACGAGCGACTGAATTGAACAGAAGGTTGAATGGATAGTATATGGGTTGTATTCGATTATGATGTTATGATGTTACACTAGCAGACGGTATTGCCGTTTTACATACGAGCGACCGAAACGAAAAGAAAGTTGAATGGATAGACTGAACAATCAATTTATCTGGGTGGTATCCGATTATATCGCAATACTGTATATATAGTGATACTTACCAGGTGACGATACTTCCGTTACACATACTAGCGACTGAATCGAACAGAATGTTGAATGGTTAGACGAAACGATAATTGTATCTGAGTTGTATTCGATGATATCGTGATGATGTTTATATAGCATTACTCACCAGGTAACTGTCCTTCCGTTTTACATACAAGCGACCGAATCGAGCAGAAGGTTAAATGGATAGATTGAACAATCATCGTATCTGAGTTGTATTCGATTATGTTTATATAGATATACTCACCAGGTACCTGTTCTTCCGATATACATACGAGCAACCGATTCGAACATAAGGTTGAATGGATAGATTGAACAATCATCGTATCTGAGTTGTATTCGATTATGTTTATATAGTTTTACTCACCAGGTAACTGTTCTTCCGTTTTACATACGAGCGACTGAATTGAACTGAAGGTTGAATGGATAGACTAAACAATGATCGTATCTGGGGTTGTATTCGATTATATCGTGATGATGTTCATATAGTTATACTCACCAGGTAACTGTTCTCCAGTTATACATAAGAGCGACTGAACTGAACAGAAGGAGACTGAACAATCATCGTATCTGGGTTGTATTCGATTATTTCGTGATGATTATTATATATTATGTCTAACCAGGTAACTGTTCTTTCGTTATACATACTAGCAACCGAATCGAACCTAAGGTTGAATGGATAGATTGAACAATCATTGTATCTGGGTTGTCTCCGATTATATCGTTATGTTGTATATTTAACTACACCTACCATGTAACGGTTCTTTCGTTACACATACGAGCGTCTGAATCGAACATTAGGTTGGATGGTTAGACGGAACGATAATTGTAACTAAGTTGTATTCGATTATATCGTGATGACGTTCATATAGAAATACTCACCAGGTTACTGTTCATTCGTTATACATACGAGCAACCGAATCGAACAGAAGGTTGAATGGATAGTATCTGGGTTGTATTCGATAATGATGTTATGCTATGTATATAGTTATACACATAAGGTGACGGTATTCCCGTTTCACATACGAGCGACCGAAACGAACAGAAAGTTGAATGGATAGACTGAACAATCAATGTATCTGGGTGGTATCCGATTATATCGCAATACTGTATATATAGTGATACTTACCAGGTGACGGTACTTCCGTTACACATACTAGCGACTGAATCGAACAGAAGGTTGAATGGTTAGTCGAAACGATAGTTGTATCTGAGTTGTATTCGATGATATCGTGATGATGTTAATATAGCAATACTCACCAGGTAACTGTTCTTCCGTTTTACATACAAGCGACCGAATCGAGCAGAAGGTTGAATTCAGTATAGATTGAACAATCATCGTATCTGGGTTGTATTCGATTATGTTTATATAGTTATACTCACCAGGTAACTGTTCTTCCGTTATACATACGAGCGACTGAATTGAACAGAAGTTTGAATGGATAGTATATGGGTTGTATTCGATTATGATGTTATGCTGTGTATATAGTTATACACACTAGGAGACGGTATTCCCGTTTCACATACGAGTGACCGAAACAAAAAGAAAGTTGAATGGATAGACTGAACAATCAATGTATCTGGGTGGTATCCGATTATATCGCAATACTGTATATATAGTGATACTTACCAGGTGACGGTACTTCCGTTACACATACTAGCGACTGAATCGAACAGAAGGTTAAATGGTTAGACGAAACGATAATTGTATCTGAGTTGTATTCGATGATATCGTGATGATGTTTATATAGCAATACTCACCAGGTAACTGTTCTTTCGTTATACATACGAGCAACCGAATCGAACAAAAGGTTGAATGGATAGTATCTGGGTTGTATTCGATTATGATGTTATGCTGTGTATATAGTTATACACATAAGGTGACGGTATTCCCGTTTCACATACGAGCGACCGAAACGAACAGAAAGTTGAAATGATAGACTGAACAATCAATGTATCTGGGTGGTATCCGATTATATCGCAATACTGTATATATAGTGATACTTACCAGGTGACGGTACTTCCGTTACACATACTAGCGACTGAATCGAACAGAAGGTTAAATGGTTAGACGAAACGATAATTGTATCTGAGTTGTATTCGATGATATCGTGATGATGTTTATATAGCAATCCTCACCAGGTAACTGTTCTTCCGTTTTACATACAAGCGACCGAATCGAGCAGAAGGTTGAATTCAGTATAGATTGAACAATCATCGTATCTGGGTTGTAATCGATTATGTTTATATAGTTATACTCACCAGGTAACTGTTCTTCCGTTATACATACGAGCGACTGAATTGAACAGAAGGTTGAATGGAAAGTATATGGGTTGTATTTGATTATGATGTTATGCTGTGTATATAGTTATACACACTAGGAGACGGTATTCCCGTTTTACATACGAGCGACCGAAACAAAAAGAAAGTTGAATGGATAGACTGAACAATCAATGTATCTGGGTGGTATCCGATTATATCGCAATACTGTATATATAGTGATACTTACCAGGTGACGATACTTCCGTTACACATACTAGCGACTGAATCGAACAGAATGTTGAATGGTTAGACGAAACGATAATTGTATCTGAGTTGTATTCGATGATATCGTGATGATGTTTATATAGTTATACTCACCAGGTAACTGTTCTTCCGTTATACATACGAGCGACTGAATTGAACAGAAGGTTGAATGGATAGTATATGGGTTGTATTCGATTATAATGTTATGCTGTGTATATAGTTATACACACTAGGAGACGGTATTCCCGTTTTACATACGAGCGACCGAAACGAACAGAAAGTTGAATGGATAGACTAAACAATCAATGTATCTGGGTGGTATCCGATTATATCGCAATACTGTATATATAGTGATACTTACCAGGTGACGGTACTTCCGTTACACATACTAGCGACTGAATCGAACAGAAGGTTAAATGGTTAGAAGAAACGATAATTGTATCTGAGTTGTATTCGATGATATCGTGATGATGTTTATATAGCAATACTCACCAGGTAACTGTTCTTCCGTTTTACATACAAGCGACCGAATCGAGCAGAAGGTTGAATTCAGTATAGATTGAACAATCATCGTATCTGGGTTGTATTCGATTATGTTTATATAGTTATACTCACCAGGTAACTGTTCTTCCGTTATACATACGAGTGACTGAATTGAACAGAAGGTTGAATGGATAGTATTTGGGTTGTATTCGATTATGATGTTATGCTGTGTATATAGTTATACACATAAGGTGACGGTATTCCCGTTTCACATACGAGCGACCGAAACGAACAGAAAGTTGAATGGATAGACTGAACAATCAATGTATCTGGGTGGTATCCGATTATATCGCAATACTGTATATATAGTGATACTTACCAGGTGACGGTACTTCCGTTACACATACTAGCGACTGAATCGAACAGAAGGTTAAATGGTTAGACGAAACGATAATTGTATCTGAGTTGTATTCGATGATATCGTGATGATGTTTATATAGCAATACTCACCAGGTAACTGTTCTTCCGTTTCACATACAAGCGACCGAATCGAGCAGAAGGTTGAATTCAGTATAGATTGAACAATCATCGTATCTGGGTTGTATTCGATTATGTTTATATAGATATACTCACCAGGTACCTGTTCTTCCGATATACATACGAGCAACCGAATCGAACATAAGGTTGAATGGATAGATTGAACAATCATCGTATCTGAGTTGTATTCGATTATGTTTATATAGTTATACTCACCAGGTAACTGTTCTTCCGTTATACATACGAGCGACTGAATTGAACTGAAGGTTGAATGGATAGACTAAACAATGATCGTATCTGGGGTTGTATTCGATTATATCGTGATGATGTTCATATAGTTATACTCACCAGGTAACTGTTCTCCAGTTATACATAAGAGCGACTGAACTGAACAGAAGGTTGATTGGATAGACTAAACAATCATCGTATCTGGTTTGTATTCGATTATTTCGTGATGATTATTATATATTATGTCTAACCAGGTAACTGTTCTTTCGTTATACATACTAGCAACCGAATCGAACATAAGGTTGAATGGATAGATTGAACAATCATTGTATCTGGGTTGTCTCCGATTATATCGTTATGTTGTATATTTAACTACACCTACCATGTAACGGTTCTTCCGTTATACATACGAGCGACTGAATTGAACTGAAGGTTGAATGGATAGACTAAACAATGATCGTATCTGGGGTTGTATTCGATTATATCGTGATGATGTTCATATAGTTATACTCACCAGGTAACTGTTCTCCAGTTATACATAAGAGCGACTGAACTGAACAGAAGGTTGAATGGATAGACTGAACAATCATCGTATCTGGGTTGTATTCGATTATTTCGTGATGATTATTATATATTATGTCTAACCAGGTAACTGTTCTTTCGTTATACATACTAGCAACCGAATCGAACATAAGGTTGAATGGATAGATTGAACAATCATTGTATCTGGGTTGTCTCCGATTATATCGTTATGTTGTATATTTAACTACACCTACCATGTAACGGTTCTTTCGTTACACATACGAGCGTCTGAATCGAACATATGTTCGGATGGTTAGACGGAACGATAATTGTAACTAAGTTGTATTCGATTATATCGTGATGACGTTCATATAGAAATACTCACCAGGTTACTGTTCTTTCGTTATACATACGAGCAACCGAATCGAACAGAAGGTTGAATGGATAGTATCTGGGTTGTATTCGATTATGATGTTATGCTGTGTTGTGATGTATGTTCATATTGTTTCCATTTAGCAATAGTTATTCATAACATATTTTATTATTGAATTGAAGTATGTAGGTCTTCAACAAGGTATGTAGGTCTTCAACAAATTATTGATGATCAAGCATTGTCAGCAGTTATGCAAACCATATATTGTTTTATACATCTACCATAGAGAACAGATTGATTTTGAAACTTGTCAAAGACTTGAATAAAGTTAGTGATGTTGAAGATCAATTGAACCATTTTATTTCATCGACGAAGACATCGAAGAACCAGATAATCAACGATTATCACATGGCGATCCTGCCAGTGCACTTCAACTAACGTTGGACAGTTATACACCAGTATACCTATAATATGGAATTATAGAAAAAACTATCATCATGGGAAAGACGCAGTCAAAAGAAGAACAAGTAATTATTGCACAGGCTGGTAATAGTGGAGGAGCTACAAATACTACAGGATTCTCATCGTTCTCAACGAAAGACATACTGGGTGTCATAGTTTTTGTATTGGCGATAATGCTGATAATTTATTTTTGCACCAATAAATGCAAAAAAGTGTTGGAAAGAAAAATCCGAGCTGAAATTTCAAGAAGCAGAGAAGAAGTTTAAGAGCAGAATAGCGCAAGGAAGTTGTAGAACCACATTGGGACAGCGATTTGGACAGTGACACTCAAAACAGTGACCGCAGCAACAGTGAATGGACAATGACGGACAAAACGAAGATGTCATGCCTGGGATTGATGAATTCCGGTACCTGCTGGAAGAACTGCGAGTATTTCATCAAAATCTGAACAAGGACAACAGTGATAGACGTAAGGATTCAAATGTTACAAAACGTAAGTTAAACAATTTGAATAGATTAAGAGTAGAATGCGATGATTTGAGAAATTCAATTGATAGAAATAAGATAGATCAGAAACAATTAACAGAGATTAGGTCAACTGTTGTACAGATAAATAGGTATTTCGAAATCATACAGATCATTTTAGATGAAAGAGTAGCTTCTAGTGAAAATATTTCATTGAAATTGGATAGCGATTCGGTCGGCATAATGGCAGAAAAATTTGATTTGAAAACAGCAGCAAGTTTGTTGCCTGTAATGGATGGTACTGAGACAACCACCAAACAATTGATCGATAGTATTGAACTTTATGATACTTTGCTAGATGTCAACGGTAAAAAATTATTAACAACTTATATATTAAAAACAAGATTATCCCAAAGTGCGAAAATTAGATTGAATACTCTATACGATACAAATGCGGATTTGATTCGAGATTTGAAACAACATTTTTTAACAAAAAAGGCAGCATCAGCGTTGTCAGTGCAACTAAATAAGGCCGCACAAGGAAATAAGTCAGTGGAGGAATTTGGAAAGTCAATTGAAGAATTGCTGGTAGATTTAACAATTACTCAATCGGAAGGTGACGAAAATGCGATGAAAATTTTAAGACCAGTGAACGAAAAGATTGCTATAAATACATTCGCAAATGGGCTTCGAAATCATGAATTAAAAACAATTATAAAGGCTAGAAATTATTTGAAATTAAATGATGCCATAAGAGGTGCTCAAGATGAAGAATTGACAACATAAGAAGTTCAAAATGTGTTCCATATGCGTAGTAGAAATCATTTCGTCAGAGGAAACGGAAGACAAAATTCTCGGGGTAATTTTCGATCAGGAACTCATACGGATTCAAATAGAGGTAGACAATTCTCGGGTAATTTTAGAGCAAATCAGCAGAGAGGAAACCATCATAGAGGTAACTTCAGAAATAGAGGCAATAACAATAGATATCAGACTAGTAACACATTCAGACATAATCATGACAGACAAAATTCAAGAAATAATAATGCAAGAACTTTTTTCATGAAAGATTCTAATGGAAGTTCAAGAAATGTAGATAGTAGCAATAATATTTCTCAGTCGGCTGATCATTTTTTTCGAGTTTCAGCACAAAGCGGAAATTACTGAAAAAGATGCGGTAATCTTAAGTATGAAAGGTTTGAATTATGTGCAAATGAGGTATAGAGAGAGTGAGCTAATTTTATTACTTGATACTGGAGCATCGGTTAGTGTAATTTTCAATAATTGTGTATCAAAACAAGAGATAATTGATGATTCAAAGAGAATTAGAATAAATGGTATATCAGGTTCAACGGTCTCAAATGGATCAGCGAATATCATATTACAAACAAATGGAAAGAATGTGTGTCACGAGTTTATGATTATGCAAAGTTTTGAAAGTGGAATACATGGAGTAATCGGTTCAGATTTTTTCCGGAAATATTACGCAACAATTGATTATGAAAAATTTTTATTTTCGTTTTGGTTGAATGATGAAAAAATGTATATTCCAATGCAAACTAAACACGAAATTCACACTACAATTCCTGCGAGATGTGAGATAATTAGACATTTTTGGGTAGATTTTAATGAAGAGTGTGTAATTTCACAAGATGAGCTATGTGAAGGCGTTTTTGTGGCCGGAATTTTAGCATCTCCTGTCAATAATATGATTCCAGTTAAGATTCTCAATACTAGAGAAGAAGATATAACGATAAAAAATTTCAAGCCAAAAGCACAAAAGTTAGATGTTTTTGAAATATGTGAAATAAGCGGAAGAAATGAATTGTCAGTTGAAAGAATAGAAAATGTTCTGAAATTGATTAACACAGGGTATATGAATAAGGAAGAAAAATATTCAATTGAGAAAGTGTGCGCAAAATACGCGGATATTTTTCATTTAGAAAATGACGTATTAACAGTTACGAATATATATAAACATAATATTAGATTACAGAAATCAGCTACACCAGTTTATGTAAAACCTTATCGTTTGCCACAAGCACAACAAGAGGAAATTCATAGACAAATAGATAAAATGCTGAAAAATGGTATAATCGAAGAGGCTCGATCGCAGTGGTCAGCACCATTACTAATCGTTCCAAAAAAGATCGATAACAGTGGTCAAAAGAAATGGAGAATAGTCATAGATTATCGACTTCTGAATAAAAAACTTGAAGAAGAAAAATTTCCATTGCCATGTATAACCGAAATTTTAGATTCATTATCAGGTGCGATGTATTTTTCACATCTAGACTTGTCTCAAGGATATTATCAAATTGAATTAGATCTTGCAAGTAGACCATGTACAGCTTTTACTACAAACCGAGGACAATATCAGATGACTAGACTTCCTATGGGAATGAAAATCAGTCCAAGCGTATTTTCTAGAGCAATGACCATTGCAATGAGTGGATTGAATTACGAAAGTTGTTTTATTTATTTGGATGATCTAATTGTCTTTGGAAATAGTTTAGCAAACCACAATAAAAATCTCACGAAAGTTTTACAGCGACTCAGAGAGGTTAACTTAAAATTGAATCCGAATAAATGTGAATTTTTGCGGAAAGAAATCTTATATCTGGGTCATGTGATATCTTCACAAGGTGTTTCTCCAGATCCGTCAAAGATAAAAGCTATAAATGAATATCCTGTACCAAAAAACGCGAACGAAACAAAAAGATTTGTTGCTTTTTCGAATTATTACAGAAAATTTATCAAAAATTTTGCTCATATTGCTTCACCATTGAATAACTTAACGAGGAAAGGCGTAACTTTCGATTGGAATGAGGAGTGCCAAGCGTCATTCGAAACGCTGAAGAACGCTCTAAAAAATCCACCTATTCTACAATATCCAAATTTTTCACCAAATAACAATTTCATATTGAGAACCGACGCTTCAGGATACGCAATTGGATCAGTTCTTTCAAACGGGGATGATAAGCCAGTTGCATACGCTAGTCGATCTCTTAATAAATCTGAAAAAAACTATGGAACTATTGACAAGGAGCTTTTATCGATCGTTTGGTCCGTGAAACATTTCAGACCATATTTATTTGGCCGGAAATTCACAATTTTCACAGATCATAGACCTTTAATTTATTTATTGGGATGACAAATCCATCTAGTAGATTGACTAAATTTCGATTGGTACTTGAAGAATATGACTTCACAATAAAATATATCAAGGGAAAAGATAATGTAACTGCAGATGCATTGTCTCGAATTGAAATAGAATCAAGTGAACTCCAAAATATGGGTACAGCTCTTTATTGTGAAACAATGTATGCTTTAACTAGAAATCAAACAAAAAATAAGCAGAAAAACATTCATGAAAATATAGACACTACTAACAACAAAAGGATTGATCACCCTGGTGTTGTAGAAGTGCTTAAACGACCTAAGAATGCTTTCGAACTTCAACCTATAAGTGAGAAAGAGTTCTTCAAACTGACTAGGAATGCAAATAATGATATATACGTATTAGGTAATTTTATATCTGATGAAAAGTTGAACACTATATTCATGAAACAGGATACTCGATCAACGTTGACATTAAGTACATCGTTGAGAGACCTGAAAAATATTTGTTCGAGATTTGATATTCCGGAATTAATTATTATAAAAAATAAGAAATGTAAAATATTATTGAAAGAAATCTCAAAGATTTCTAGTGATATAAAAAACCATGGTATCAGAATAACAATTTTGAAAGAAGTTCAGAATATTTCTGATGTTGAATCTAGATTGATTATTTTAAACGATTTTCATTTATTACCAACAGGGGGACATGCAGGAGTAAATCGTATGTTCAATAATATAAAAAAGTATTATTTTTGGAAAGGATTAAAAAAGGATGTTGAAACATTTGTTAAAACTTGTGATGATTGTCAACGTTACAAACATTCAATACCAAGAAGAGAGCCAATGTCAATAACAACTACAGCTTCGTCAGGGTTTCAAAAAATTTATCTAGATCTCGTAGGTCCTCTGGAGGCAGACGAAGATAACAATCGATACATTTTGACTCTGCAATGTGAACTCAGTAAATTTATCGAAGCTTATCCTTTGCAAAATAAAGAAGCGACAACGGTAGCAAGAGCATTTGTAAATAATTTTGTTTTGCGTTATGGTATTCCAGAAGAAATAGTATCAGACCAAGGCACAGAGTTTTTGGCAACTACATTGAAAGAGGTTTGTCAATTATTACAAATCAAAAAACTCAACTCAACAGCATATCATCACGAGACACTGGGTGCTCTTGAAAATTCTCACAAACATTTAGGAGCATATTTACGAATGTATATGGCAAAATTTTCAGGTACTTGGGGTACATGGGTGCCATATTGGTGCTTCGCATACAATAATACTGTTCATACTGAAACAAAATACACCCCACATGAATTAATTTTTGGGAAAAATGCTAGACTACCTTCTAATGTAACAAAACCGAACGACCCACTTTACAATTTCGAAAGCTATCCACTTGAAATGAAATATAGATTACAACAAGCATGTCAAGATGCAAAAAATAATCTATTGATTTCGAAATGTAAAAGGAAAGATCGTTATGATAATGATACAAAAGTTACAAATTATAAAGTAGGTGATAAAGTTTTATTGAGAAATGAAGCAGGAAATAAAGTAGAACCTTTATACATAGGTCCTTATGAAGTTGTGGAAGAGAAGTCTCCAAATATTATATTGAATACAGGAAAGCGGTTATTAGAGGTACACAAAAATAGGATTAAGTTATATAGTCAAAAATTTTGAAAAAAAAATATTATTATTGATGTAATTTTTTTTTAATTTCCTTGGGAGGTGTGATGTATGTTCATATTGTTTCCATTTAGCAATAGTTATTCATAACATATTTTATTATTGAATTGAAGTATGTAGGTCTTCAACAAGGTATGTAGGTCTTCAACAAATCATTAATGATTAAGCATTGTCAGCAGTTAGGCAAACCATATATTGTTTTATACATCTACCATAGAGAACAGATTGATTTTGAAACTTGTCAAAGACTTGAATAAAGTTAGTGATGTTGAAGATCAATTGAACCATTTTATTTCATCGACGAAGACATCGAAGAACCAGATAATCAACGATTATCACAGTGTATATAGTTATACACATAAGGTGACGGTATTCCCGTTTCACATACGAGCGACCGAAACGAACAGAAAGTTGAAATGATAGACTGAACAATCAATGTATCTGGGTGGTATCCGATTATATCGCAATTCTGTATATATAGTGATACTTACCAGGTGACGGTACTTCCGTTACACATACTAGCGACTGAATCGAACAGAAGGTTAAATGGTTAGACGAAACGATAATTGTATCTGAGTTGTATTCGATGATATCGTGATGATGTTTATATAGCAATACTCACCAGGTAACTGTTCTTCCGTTTTACATACAAGCGACCGAATCGAGCAGAAGGTTGAAATCAGTATAGATTGAACAATCATCGTATCTGGGTTGTATTCGATTATGATGTTATGCTGTGTATATAGTTATACACACTAGAAGACGGTATTCCCGTTTTACATACGAGCGACCGAAACAAAAAGAAAGTTGAATGGTTAGAATGAACAATCAATGTATCTGGGTGGTATCCGATTATATCGCAATACTGTATATATAGTGATACTTACCAGGTGACGATACTTCCGTTACATATACTAGCGACTGAATCGAACAGAATGTTGAATGATTAGACGAAACGATAATTGTATCTGAGTTGTATTCGATGATATCGTGATAATGTTTATATAGCAATACTCACCAGGTAACTGTTCTTCCGTTTTACATACAAGCGACCGAATCGAGCAGAAGGTTGAATTCAGTATAAATTGAACAATCATCGTATCTGAGTTGTATTCGATTATGTTTATATAGTTATACTCACCAGGTAACTGTTCTCCAGTTATACATAAGAGCGACTGAACTGAACAGAAGGTTGAATGGATAGACTGAATAATCATCGTATCTGGGTTGTATTCGATTATTTCGTGATGATTAATATATATTATGTCTAACCAGGTAACTGTTCTTTCGTTATACATACTAGCAACCGAATCGAACATAAGGTTGAATGGATAGATTGAACAATCATTGTATCTGGGTTGTCTCCGATTATATCGTTATGTTGTATATTTAACTACACCTACCATGTAACGGTTCTTTTGTTACACATACGAGCGTCTGAATCGAACATGAGGTTGGATGGTTAGACGGAACGATTATTGTAACTAAGTTGTATTCGATTATATCGTGATGACGTTCATATAGAAATACTCACCAGGTTACTGTTCTTTCGTTATACATACGAGCAACCGAATCGAACAGAAGGTTGAATGGATAGTATCTGGGTTATATTCGATTATGATGTTATGCTGTGATATAGTTATACACATAAGGTGACGGTATTCCCGTTTCACATACGAGCGACCGAAACGAACAGAAAGTTGAATGGATAGACTGAACAATCAATGTATCTGGGTGGTATCCGATTATATCGCAATACTGTATATATAGTGATGCTTACCAGGTGACGGTACTTCCGTTACACATACTAGCGACTGAATCGAACAGAAGGTTAAATGGTTAGACGAAACGATAATTGTATCTGAGTTGTATTCGATGATATCGTGATGATGTTTATATAGCAATACTCAACAGGTAACTGTTCTTCCGTTTTACATACAAGCGACCGAATCGAGCAGAAGGTTGAATTCAGTATAGATTGAACAATCATCGTATCTGGGTTGTATTCGATTATGTTTATATAGTTATACTCACCAGGTAACTGTTCTTCCGTTATACATACGAGCGACTGAATTGAACAGAAGGTTGAATGGATAGTATATGGGTTGTATTCGATTATGATGTTATGCTGTGTATATAGTTATACACACTAGGAGACGGTATTCCCGTTTTACATACGAGCGACCGAAACGAAAAGAAAGTTGAATGGATAGACTGAACAATCAATGTATCTGGGTGGTATCCGATTATATCGCAATACTGTATATATAGTGATACTTACCAGGTGACGATACTTCCGTTACACATACTAGCGACTGAATCGAACAGAATGTTGAATGGTTAGACGAAACGATAATTGTATCTGAGTTGTATTCGATGATATCGTGATGATGTTTATATAGCAATACTCACCAGGTAACTGTCCTTCCGTTTTACATACAAGCGACCGAATCGAGCAGAAGGTTAAATGGATAGATTGAACAATCATCGTATCTGGGTTGTATTCGATTATGTTTATATAGATATACTCACCAGGTACCTGTTCTTCCGATATACATACGAGCAACCGAATCGAACATAAAGTTGAATGGATAGATTGAACAATCATCGTATCTGAGTTGTATTCGATTATGTTTATATAGTTATACTCACCAGGTAACTGTTCTTCCGTTATACATACGAGCGACTGAATTGAACAGAAAGTTGAATGGATAGACTAAACAATGATCGTATCTGGGGTTGTATTCGATTATATCGTGATGATGTTTATATAGTTATACTCACCAGGTAACTGTTCTCCAGTTATACATAAGAGCGACTGAACTGGACAGAAGGTTGAATGGATAGACTAAACAATCATCGTATCTGGGTTGTATTCGATTATTTCGTGATGATTATTATATATTTCGTCTAACCAGGTAACAGTTCTTCCGTTAAACATACGAGCAACCGAATCGAACATAAGGTTGGATGGATAGATTGAACAATCATTGTATCTGGGTTGTCTCCGATTATATCTTTATGCTGTATATTTAGTTACACCTACCATGTAACGGTTCTTTCGTTACACATACGAGCGTCTGAATCGAACAAAAGGTTGGATGGTTAGACGGAACGATAATTGTAACTGAGTTGTATTCGATTATATCGTGGTGATGTTTATATAGTAATACTCACCAGGTGCCTGTTCTTGCGTTATACATACGAGCGACCCAATCGAACAGAAGGTTGGATGGATAGACGGAATGATCATTGTATCTGAGTTGTATTCGATTATATCGTGATGACGTTCATATAGAAATACTCACCAGGTTACTGTTCTTTCGTTATACATACGAGCAACCGAATCGAACAGAAGGTTGAATGGATGGTATCTGAGTTGTATTCGATTATGATGTTATGCTGTGTATATAGTTATACACATGAGGTGACGGTATTCCCGTTTTACATACGAGCGACCGAAACGAATAGAAAGTTGAATGGATAGACTGAACAATCAATGTATCTGGTTGGTATCCGATTATATCGCAATACTGTATATATAGTGATACTTACCAGGTGACGGTACTTCCGTTACACATACTAGCGACTGGATCGAACAGGAGGTTAAATGGTTAGACGAAGCGATAATTGTATCTGAGTTGTATTCGATGATATCGTGATGATGTTTATATAGCATTACTCACCAGGTAACTGTTCTTCCGTTTTACATAAAAGCGACCGAATCGAGCAGAAGGTTAATGGATAGATTGAAAATTCATCGTATCTGGGTTGTATTCGATTATGTTTATATAGTTATACTCACCAGGTAACTGTTCTTTCGTTATACATGAGAACGACTGAATTGAACAGAAGGTTGAATGGATAGACTAAACAATAATCGTATCTGGGGTTGTATTCAAGTAT
The DNA here is from genome assembly GCA_029955515.1 of Chrysomela aeneicollis. NCBI lineage: Eukaryota > Metazoa > Arthropoda > Insecta > Coleoptera > Chrysomelidae > Chrysomela > Chrysomela aeneicollis. The sequence continues at coordinate 4,961,649 of JARUHQ010000013.1, read as the reverse complement.
ATCGTGATGAAAATCATATAGTATGTCTAACCAGGTAACAGTTCTTCCGTTAAACATACGAGCAACCGAATCGAACATAAGGTTGGATGGATAGATTAAACAATCATTGTATCTGGGTTGTCTCCGATTATATCGTTATGCTGTATATTTAGTTACACCTACCATGTAACGGTTCTTTCGTTACACATACGAGCGTCTGAATCGAACATAAGGTTGGATGGTTAGACGGAACGATAATTGTAACTGAGTTGTATTCGATTATATCGTGGTGATGTTTATATAGTAATACTCACCAGGTGACTTTTCTTGCGTTATACATACGAGCGACCCAATCGAACAGAAGGTTGGATGGATAGACGGAATGATCATTATATCTGAGTTGTATATGATTATATCGTGATGACGTTTATATAGAAATACTCACCAGGTTACTGTTCTTTCGTTATACATACGAGCAACCGAATCGAACAGAGGGTTGAATGGATAGTATCTGGGTTGTATTCGATTATGATGTTATGCTGTGTATATAGTTATACACATAAGGTGACGGTATTCCCGTTTTACATACGAGCGACCGAAACGAACAGAAAGTTGAATGGATAGACTAAACAATCAATGTATCTGGGTGGTATCCGATTATATCGCAATACTGTTTTTATTGTGATACTTACCAGGTGACGGTACTTCCGTTACACATACTAGCGATTGAATCGAACAGGAGGTTAAATGGTTGAACGAAGCGATAATTGTATCTGAGTTGTATTCGATGATATCGTGATGATGTTTATATAGCAATACTCACCAGGTAACTGTCCTTTCGTTATACGTAAAAGCGACCGAATCGAAGAGAAGGTTGAGTGGATAGACTGTACAATCATCGTATCTGGGTTGTATTCGATTATGTTTATATAGTTATACTCACCAGGTAACTGACCTTCCGTTATACATACGAGCGACTGAATTGAACAGAAGGTTGAATGGATAGTATATGGGTTGTATTCGATCATGATGTTATGCTGTGTATATAGTTATACACACTGGGTGACGGTATTTCCGTTTTACATACGAGCGACCGAAACGAACAGAAAGTTGAATGGATAGACTGAACAATCAATGTATCTGGGTGGTATCCGATTATATCGCAATACTGTATATATAGTGATACTTACCAGGTGACGGTACTTCCGTTACACATGCTAGCGACTGAATCGAACAGGAGGTTAAATGGTTAGACGAAACGATAATTGTATCTGAGTTGTATTAGATGATATCGTGATGATGTTTATATAGCAATACTCACCAGGTAACTGTTCTTCCGTTTAACATACAAGCGACCAAATCGAGCAGAAGGTTGAATGGATAGATTGAACAGTCATCGTATCTGGGTTGTATTCGGTAATGTTTATATAGTTATACTCACCAGGTAACTGTTCTTCCGTTATACATACGAGCGACTGAATTAAACAGAAGGTTGAATGGATAGACTAAACAATAATAGTATCTGGGGTTGTATTCGATTATATCGTGATGATGTTTTTATAGTTATACTCACCAGGTAACTGTCCTTTCGTTATACGTAAGAGCGACCGAATCGAAGAGAAGGTTGAGTGGATAGATTGAACAATCATTGTATCTGGGTTGTCTCCGATTATATCTTTATGCTGTATATTTAGTTACACCTACCATGTAACGGTTCCTTCGTTACACATACGAGCGTCTGAATCGAACATAAGGTTGGATGGTTAGACGGAACGATAATTGTAACTGAGTTGTATTCGATTATATCGTGGTGATGTTTATATAGTAATACTCACCAGGTGACTGTTCTTGCGTTATACATACGAGCGACCCAATCGATAATAAGGTTGGATGGATAGACGGAATGATCATTTTATCTGAGTTGTATTCAATTATATCGTGGTGATGTTTATATAGGAATACTCACCAGGTTACTGTTCTTTCGTTATACATACGAGCAACCGAATCGAACAGAAGGTTGAATGGTTAGTATCTGGGTTGTATTCGATTATGATGTTATGCTGTGTATATATTTATACACACTAGGTGACGGTATTCCTGTTTTACATAAGAGCGACCGAAACGAACAGAAAGTTGAATGGATAGACGGAACAATCAATGTATCTGGGTGGTATCCGATTATATCGCAATTCTGTATATATAGTGATACTCACCAGGTGACGATACTTCCTTTACACATACTAGCGACTGAATCGAACAGAATGTTGAATGGTTAGACGAAACGATAATTGTATCTGAGTTGTATTCGATGATATCGTGATGATGTTTATATAGCAATACTCACCAGGTAACTGTCCTTCCGTTTTACATACAAGCGTCCGAATCGAGCAGAAGGTTAAATGGATATATTGAACAATCATCGTATCTGAGTTGTATTCGATTATGTTTATATAGTTATACTCACCAGGTACCTGTTCTTGCGTTATACATACGAGCGACTGAATTGAACAGAAGGTTGAATGGATAGACTAAACAATCATCGTATCTGGGTTGTATTTGATTATATCGTGATTATTATCACATAGTATGTCTAACCAGGTAACAGTTCTTCCGTTATACATACGAGCAACCAAATCGAACATAAGATTGAATGGATAGATTGAACAATCATTGAATCTGGGTTGTCTCCGATTATATCGTTATGCTGTATATTTAGTTACACCTAACGGTTCTTTCGTTACACATACGAGCGTCTGAATCGAACATAAGGTTGGATGGTTAGACGGAACGATAATTGTAACTGAGTTGTATTCGATTATATCGTGGTGATGTTTATATAGTAATACTCACCAGGTGACTGTTCTTGCGTTATACATACGAGCGACCCAATCGAACATAAGGTTGGATGGATAGACGGAATGATCATTGTATCTGAGTTGTATTCAATTATATCGTGGTGATGTTTATATAGGAATACTCACCAGGTTACTGTTCTTTCGTTATACATACGAGCAACCGAATCGAACAGAAGGTTGAATGGATAGTATCTGGGTTGTATTCGAATATGATGTTATGCTGTGTATATATTTATACACACTAGGTGACGGTATTCCCGTTTTACATACGAGCGACCGAAACGAACAGAAAGTTGAATGGATAGACTGAACAATCAATGTATCTGGGTGGTATCCAATTATATCGCAATTCTGTATATATAGTGATACTTACCAGGTGACGATACTTCCTTTACACATACTAGCGACTGAATCGAACAGAATGTTGAATGGTTAGACGAAACGATAATTGTATCTGAGTTGTATTCGATGATATCGTGATGATGTTTATATAGCAATACTCACCAGGTAACTGTCCTTCCGTTTTACATACAAGCGACCTAATCGAGCAGAAGGTTAAATGAATATATTGAACAATCATCGTATCTGAGTTGTATTCGATTATGTCTATATAGTTATACTCACCAGGTACCTGTTCTTCCGTTATACATACGAGCAACCGAATCGAACATAAGGTTGAATGGATAGATTGAACAATCATCGTATCTGAGTTGTATTCGATTATGTTCATATAGTTATACTCACCAGGTAACTGTTCTTCCGTTATACATACGAGCGACTGAATTGAACAGAAGGTTGAATGGATAGACTAAACAATGATCGTATCTGGGGTTGTATTCGATTATATCGTGATGATGTTTATATAGTTATACTCACCAGGTAACTGTTCTCCAGTTATACATAAGAGCGACTGAACTGGACAGAAGGTTGAATGGATAGACTAAACAATCATCGTATCTGGGTTGTATTCGATTTTTCGTGATGATTATTATATATTTTGTCTAACCAGGTAACAGTTCTTCCGTTAAACATACGAGCAACCGAATCGAACATAAGGTTGGATGGATAGATTGAACAATCATTGTATCTGGGTTGTCTCCGATTATATCTTTATGCTGTATATTTAGTTACACCTACCATGTGACGGTTCTTTCATTACACATACGAGCGTCTGAATCGAACATAAGGTTGGATGGTTAGACGGAACGATAATTGTAACTGAGTTGTATTCGATTATATCGTGGTGATGTTTATATAGTAATACTCACCAGGTGCCTGCGTTATACATACGAGCGACCCAATCGAACAGAAGGTTGGATGGATAGACGGAATGATCATTGTATCTGAGTTGTATTCGATTATATCGTGATGACGTTCATATAGAAATACTCACCAGGTTACTGTTCTTTCGTTATACATACGAGCAACCGAATCGAACAGAAGGTTGAATGGATAGTATCTGAGTTGTATTCGATTATGATGTTATGCAGTGTATATAGTTATACACATAAGGTGACGGTATTCCCGTTTTACATACGAGCGACCGAAACGAAAAGAAAGTTGAATGGATAGACTGAACAATCAATGTATCTGGGTGGTATCCGATTATATCGCAATATTGTATATATAGTGATGCTAACCAGGTGACGGTACTTCCGTTACACATACTAGCGACTGAATCGAACAGAAGGTCAAATGGTTAGACGAAACGATAATTGTTTCTGAGTTGTATTCGATGATATCGTGATGATGTTTATATAGCAATACTCACCAGGTAACTGTTCTTCCGTTTTACATACAAGCGACCGAATCGAGCAGAAGGTTGAATTCAGTATTAATTGAACAATCATCGTATCTGGGTTGTATTCGATTATGTTTATATAGTTATACTCACCAGGTTACTGTTCTTCCGTTATACATACGAGCAACCGAATCGAACAGAAGGTTGAATGGATAGTATCTGGGTTGTATTCGATTATGATGTGATGCTGTGTATATAGTTCTTTCGTTTTACATACAAGCGACCGAATCGAGCAGAAGGTTAAATTTAGTATAGATTGAAAAATCATCGTATCTGGGTTGTATTCGATTATGTTTATATAGTTATACTCACCAGGTAATTGTTCTCCCGTTATACATACGAGCGACTGAATTGAACAGAAGGTTGAATGGATAGACTAAACAATAATCGTATCTGGGGTTGTATTATATTATATCTTGATGATGTTCATATAAATATACTCACCAGGAAACTGTTCTCCAGTTATACATAAGAGCGACTGATCTGAACAGAAGGTTGAATGGATAGACTGAACAATCATCGTATCTGGGTTGTATTCGATTATTTCGTGATGATTATCATATATTATGTCTGACCAGGTAACTGTTATTCCGTTATACATACGAGCAACCGAATCGAACATAAGGTTGAATGGATAGATTGAACAATCAATGTATCTGGGTGGTATCCGGTTATATCGCAATTCTGTATATATAGTGATACTTACCAGGTGACGATCCTTCGATCGTTGAATTCGATAATGTTCATATAGTTATACTCACCAGAAAACTGTTCTTCCGTTATACATACGAGCGACTGAATTGAACAGAAGGTTGAATGGTAAGTCTAATCAATAATCGTATCTGGGGTTGTATTCGAGTATATCCTGATGATGTTTATATAGTTATACACCAGGAAACTGTTCTACAGTTATATATAAGAGCGACTGAACAGAACCGAATGTAGAATGGATATACTGAACAATCATCGTATCTGGGTTGTATTCGATTATATCGTGATGATTATCATATAGTATGTCTAACCAGGTAACAGTTCTTTCGTTAAACATACGAGCAACCGAATCGAACATAAGGTTGGATGGATAGATTGAACAATCATTGTATTTGAGTTGTCTCCGATTATATCGTTATGCTGTATATTTAGTTACACCTACCATGTAACGGTTCTTTCGTTACACATACGAGCGTCTGAATCGAACATAAGGTTGGATGGATAGACGGAATGATAATTGTATCTGAGTTGTATTCGATTATATCATGATGACGTTCATATAGAAATACTCACCAGGTTACTGTTCTTTCGTTATACATACGAGCAACCGAATCGAACAGGAGGTTGAATGGATAGTATCTGGGTTGTATTCGATTATGATGTTATGCTGTGTATATAGTTTTACACACTAGGTGACGGTATTCCCGTTTTACATACGAGCGACCGAAACGAACAGAAAGTTGAATGGATAGACTGAACAATCAATGTATCTGGGTGGTATCCGATTATATCGCAATACTGTATATATAGTGATACTCACCAGGTGACGGTACTTCCGTTACACATACTAGCGTTTGAATCGAACAGAAGGTTAAATGGTTAGACGAAACGATAATTGTATCTGAGTTGTATTCGATGATATCGTGATGATGTTTATAGCAATACTCACCAGGTAACTGTTCTTCCGATTTACATACGAGCGACCGAATCGAGCAGAAGGTTAAATAGATAGATTGAACAATCATCGTATCTGGGTTGTATTCGATTATGTTTATATAGTTATAATCAGGTAACTGATCTTCCGTTATACATACGAGCGACTGAATTGAACAGAAGGTTGAATGGATAGTATGGGTTGTATTCGATTATGATGTTATGCTGTGTATATAGTTATACACACTAGGTGACGGTATTCCCGTTTTACATACGAGCGACCGAAACGAACAGAAAGTTGAATGGATAGACTGAACAATCGATGTATCTGGGTGGTATCCGATTATATCGCAATACTGTATATATAGTGATACTTACCAGGTGACGGTACTTCCGTTACACATGCTAGCGACTGAATCGAACAGAAGGTTAAATGGTTAGACGAAACGATAATTGTATCTGATTTGTATTCGATGATATCCTGATGAAGTTTATATAGCAATACTCACCAGGTAACTGTTCTTCCGTTTTACATACAAGCGACCGAATCGAGCAGAAGGTTGAATGGATAGATTGAACAATCATCGTATCTGGGTTGTATTCGGTAATGTTTATATAGTTATACTCACCAGGTAACTGTCCTTTCGTTATACGTAAGAGCGACCGAATCGAAGAGAAGGTTGAGTGGATAGACTGTACAATCATCCTTTCTGGGTTGTATTCGATTATATCGTGATGATTATCATATAGTATGTCTTACCAAGTAACAAATCTTCCGTTATACATACGAGCAACCGAATCGAACATAAGGTTGAATGGATAGATTGAACAATCATTGTATCTGGGTTGTATCCGAATATATCGTTATGCTGTATATTTAGTTACACCTACCATGTAACGGTTCTTTCGTTACACATATGAGCGTCTTAATCGAACATAAGGTTGGATGGTTTGGCGGAACGATAATTGTAACTGAGTTGTATTCGATTATATCGTGGTGATGTTTATATAGTAATAAACACCAGGTGACTGTTCTTGCGTTATACATAAGAGCGACCCAATCGAACAGAAGGTTGGATGGATAGACGGAATGATAATTGTATCCGAGTTGTATTCGATTATTTCGTGATGACGTTCATATAGAAATACTCACCAGGTTACTGTTCTTTCGTTATACATACAAGCAACCGAATCGAACAGAAGGTTGAATGGATAGTATCTGGGTTGTATTCGATTATGATGTTATGCTGTGTATATAATTATACACACTTGGTGACGGTATTCCCGTTTTACATACGAGCGACCGAAACGAACAGGAAGTTGAATGGATAGACTGAACAATCAATGTATCTGGTTGGTATCCGATTATATCGCAAATACTGTATATATAGTGATACTTAACAGGTGACGGTACTTCCGTTACACATACTAGCGACTGAATCGAACAGAAGGTTAAATGGTTAGACGAAACGATAATTGTATCTGAGTTGTATTCGATGATATCGTGATGATGTTTATATAGCAATACTCACCAGGTAACTGTTCTTCCGTTTTACTTACAAGCGACCGAATCGAGCAGAAGGTTTAATGGATAGATTAAACATTCATCGTATCTGGGTTGTATTCGATTATGTTTATATAATTATACTCACCAGGTACCTGTTCTTTCGTTATACATACGAGCAACTGAATCGAACATAAGGTTGAATGGATAGATTGAACAATCATCGTATCTGAGTTGTATTCGATTATGTTCATATAGTTATACTCAACAGGTAACTGTTCTTCCGTTATACATACGAGCGACTGAATTGAACAAAAGGTTGAATGGATAGACTAAACAATCATCGTATCTGGGTTGTATTTGATTATATCGTGATTATTATCACATAGTATGTCTAACCAGGTAACAGTTCTTCCGTTATACATACGAGCAACCAAATCGAACATAAGATTGAATGGATAGATTGAACAATCATTGAATCTGGGTTGTCTCCGATTATATCGTTATGCTGTATATTTAGTTACACCTATCATGTAACGGTTCTTTCGTTACACATACGAGCGTCTGAATCGAACATGAGGTTGGATGGTTAGACGGAACGATAATCGTAACTGAGTTGTATTCGATTATATCGTGGTGATGTTTATATAGTAATACTCACCAGGTGACTGTTCTTGCGTTATACATACGAGCGACCCAATCGAACATAAGGTTGGATGGATAGACGGAATGATCATTGTATCTGAGTTGTATTCAATTATATCGTGGTGATGTTTATATAGGAATACTCACCAGGTTACTGTTCTTTCGTTATACATACGAGCAACCGAATCGAACAGAAGGTTGAATGGATAGTATCTGGGTTGTATTCGAATATGATGTTATGCTGTGTATATATTTATACACACTAGGTGACGGTATTCCCGTTTTACATACGAGCGACCGAAACGAACAGAAAGTTGAATGGATAGACTGAACAATCAATGTATCTGGGTGGTATCCAATTATATCGCAATTCTGTATATATAGTGATACTTACCAGGTGACGATACTTCCTTTACACATACTAGCGACTGAATCGAACAGAATGTTGAATGGTTAGACGAAACGATAATTGTATCTGAGTTGTATTCGATGATATCGTGATGATGTTTATATAGCAATACTCACCAGGTAACTGTCCTTCCGTTTTACATACAAGCGACCGAATCGAGCAGAAGGTTAAATGGTTATATTGAACAATCATCGTATCTGAGTTGTATTCGATTATGTCTATATAGTTATACTCACCAGGTACCTGTTCTTCCGTTATACATACGAGCAACCGAATCGAACATAAGGTTGAATGGATAGATTGAACAATCATCGTATCTGAGTTGTATTCGATTATGTTCATATAGTTATACTCACCAGGTAACTGTTCTTCCGTTATACATACGAGCGACTGAATTGAACAGAAGGTTGAATGGATAGACTAAACAATGATCGTATCTGGGGTTGTATTCGATTATATCGTGATGATGTTTATATAGTTATACTCACCAGGTAACTGTTCTCCAGTTATACATAAGAGCGACTGAACTGGACAGAAGGTTGAATGGATAGACTAAACAATCTTCGTATCTGGGTTGTATTCGATTATTTCGTGATGATTATTATATATTTTGTCTAACCAGGTAACAGTTCTTCCGTTAAACATACGAGCAACCGAATCGAACATAAGGTTGGATGGATAGATTGAACAATCATTGTATCTGGGTTGTCTCCGATTATATCTTTATGCTGTATATTTAGTTACACCTACCATGTGACGGTTCTTTCATTACACATACGAGCGTCTGAATCGAACATAAGGTTGGATGGTTAGACGGAACGATAATTGTAACTGAGTTGTATTCGATTATATCGTGGTGATGTTTATATAGTAATACTCACCAGGTGCCTGCGTTATACATACGAGCGACCCAATCGAACAGAAGGTTGGATGGATAGACGGAATGATCATTGTATCTGAGTTGTATTCGATTATATCGTGATGACGTTCATATAGAAATACTCACCAGGTTACTGTTCTTTCGTTATACATACGAGCAACCGAATCGAACAGAAGGTTGAATGGATAGTATCTGAGTTGTATTCGATTATGATGTTATGCAGTGTATATAGTTATACACACTAGGTGACGGTATTCCCGTTTTACATACGAGCGACCGAAACGAACAGAAAGTTGAATGGATAGACTGAACAATCGATGTATCTGGGTGGTATCCGATTATATCGCAATACTGTATATATAGTGATACTTACCAGGTGACGGTACTTCCGTTACACATGCTAGCGACTGAATCGAACAGAAGGTTAAATGGTTAGACGAAACGATAATTGTATCTGATTTGTATTCGATGATATCCTGATGATGTTTATATAGCAATACTCACCAGGTAACTGTTCTTCCGTTTTACATACAAGCGACCGAATCGAGCAGAAGGTTGAATGGATAGATTGAATTATCATCGTATCTGGGTTGTATTCGGTAATGTTTATATAGTTATACTCACCAGGTAACTGTCCTTTCGTTATACGTAAGAGCGACCGAATCGAAGAGAAGATTGAGTGGATAGACTGTACAATCATCCTTTCTGGGTTGTATTCGATTATATCGTGATGATTATCATATAGTATGTCTTACCAAGTAACAAATCTTCCGTTATACATACGAGCAACCGAATCGAACATAAGGTTGAATGGATAGATTGAACAATCATTGTATCTGGGTTGTATCCGAATATATCGTTATGCTGTATATTTAGTTACACCTACCATGTAACGGTTCTTTCGTTACACATATGAGCGTCTTAATCGAACATAAGGTTGGATGGTTTGGCGGAACGATAATTGTAACTGAGTTGTATTCGATTATATCGTGGTGATGTTTATATAGTAATAAACACCAGGTGACTGTTCTTGCGTTATACATAAGAGCGACCCAATCGAACAGAAGGTTGGATGGATAGACGGAATGATAATTGTATCCGAGTTGTATTCGATTATTTCGTGATGACGTTCATATAGAAATACTCACCAGGTTACTGTTCTTTCGTTATACATACAAGCAACCGAATCGAACAGAAGGTTGAATGGATAATATCTGGGTTGTATTCGATTATGATGTTATGCTGTGTATATAATTATACACACTTGGTGACGGTATTCCCGTTTTACATACGAGCGACCGAAACGAACAGAAAGTTGAATGGATAGACTGAACAATCAATGTATCTGGTTGGTATCCGATTATATCGCAATACTGTATATATAGTGATACTTAACAGGTGACGGTACTTCCGTTACACATACTAGCGACTGAATCGAACAGAAGGTTAAATGGTTAGACGAAACGATAATTGTATCTGAGTTGTATTCGATGATATCGTGATGATGTTTATATAGCAATACTCACCAGGTAACTGTTCTTCCGTTTTACTTACAAGCGACCGAATCGAGCAGAAGGTTTAATGGATAGATTAAACATTCATCGTATCTGGGTTGTATTCGATAATGTTTATATAGTTATACTCACCAGGTAACTGTTCTCCAGTTATATATACGAGCGACTGAACTGAACAGAATGTTGAATGGATAGACTGAACAATCATCGTATCTGGGTTGTATTCGATTATATCGTGATGATTATCATATAGTTTGTCTAACCAGGTAACAGTTCATTCTTTAAACATTCGAGCAACCGAATCGAACATAAGGTCGGATGGATAGATTGACCAATCATTGTATCTGAGTTGTCTCCGATTATATCGTTATGCTGTATATTTAGTTACACATACCATGTAACGGTTCTTTCGTTACACATACGAGCGTCTGAATCGAACATAAGGTTGGATGGATAGAAGGAATGATAATTGTATCTGAGTTGTATTCGATTATATCGTGATGACGTTCATATAGAAATACTCACCAGGTTACTGTTCTTTCGTTATACAAACGAGCAACCGAATCGAACAGGAGGTTGAATGGATAGTATCTGGGTCGTATTCGATTATGATGTTATGCTGTGTATATAGTTATACACACTAGGTGACGGTATTCCCGTTTTACATACGAGCGACCGAAACGAACAGAAAGTTGAATGGATAGACTGAACAATCAAATTATCTGGGTGGTATCCGATTATATCGCAATACTGTATATATAGTGATACTTACCAGGTGACGGTACTTCCGTTACACATACTAGCGACTGAATCGAACAGAAGGTTAAATGGTTAGACGAAACGATAATTGTATCTGAGTTGTATTCGATGATATCGTGATGATGTTTATAGCAATACTCACCAGGTAACTGTTCTTCCGTTTTACATACAAGCGACCGAATCGAGCAGAAGGTTAAATAGATAGATTGAACAATCATCGTATCTGGGTTGTATTCGATTATCTTTATATAGTTATAACCAGGTAACTGATCTTCCGTTATACATACGAGCGACTGAATTGAACAGAAGGTTGAATGGATAGACTAAACAATAATAGTATCTGGGGTTTTATTCGATTATATCGTTATGATGTTTTTATAGTTATACTCACCAGGTAACTGTCCTTTCGTTATACGTAAGAGCGACCGAATCGAAGAGAAGGTTGAGTGGATAGACTGTACAATCATCCTTTCTGGGTTGTATTCGATTATATCGTTATGATTATCATATAGTATGTCTAACCAAGTAACAAATCTTCCGTTATACATACGAGCAACCGAATCGAACATAAGGTTGAATGGATAGATTAAACAATCATTGTATCTGGGTTGTATCCGAATATATCGTTATGCTGTATATTTTGTTACACCTACCATGTAACGGTTCTTTCGTTACACATACGAGCGTCTGAATCGAACATAAGGTTGGATGGTTTGGCGGAACGATAATTGTAACTGAGTTGTATTCGATTATATCGTGGTGATGTTTATATAGTAATAAACATCAGGTGACTGTTTTTGCGTTATACATACGAGCGACCCAATCGAACAGAAGGTTGGATGGATAGACGGTTCTTTCGTTACACATAAGTGCGTCTGAATCGAACATAAGGTTGGATGGTTAGACGGAACGATAATCGTATCTGAGTTGTATTCGATTATATCGTGGTGATGTTTATATAGTAATACTCACCAGGTTACTTTTCTTTCGTTATACATACGAGCAACCGAATCGAACAGAAGGTTGTATGGATAGTATCTGGTTTTGAATCGATTATGATGTTATGCTGTGTATATATTTATACACACTAGGTGACGGTATTCCCATTTTACATACGAGCGACCGAAACGAACAGAATGTTGGATATATAGACTGAACAATTAATGTATCTGGGTGGTATCCGATTATATCGCAATTCTGTACATATAGTGATACTCACCAGGTGACGATACTTCCGTTATACATACTAGCGACTAAATCGAACAGAATGTTGAATGGTTAGACGAAACGATAATTGTATCTGATTTGTATTCGATGATATCGTGATGATGTTTATATAGCAATACTCACCTGGTAACTGTCCTTTCGTTTTACATACAAGCGACCAAATTGAGCAGAAGGTTGAATGGATAGTTCGAACAATCATCGTATATGAGTTGTATTCGATTATGTTTATATAGTTATACTCACCAGGTACCTGTTCTTCTGTTATACATACGAGCAACCAAATCGAACATAAGGTTGAATGGATAGATTGAACAATCATCGTATCTGTGTTGTATTCGATTATGTTTATATAGTTATACTCACCAGGTAACTGTTCGTCCGTTATACATACGAGCGACTGAATTGAACAGAAGGTTGAATGGATAGACTAAACAATGATCGTATCTGGGGTTGTATTCGATTATATCGTGATGATGTTTATATAGTTATACTCACCAGGTAACTGTTCTCCAGTTATACATAAGAGCGACTGAACTGAACAGAAGGTTGAATGGATAGACTGAACAATCATCGTATCTGGGTTGTATTCGATTATTTCGTTTTGATTATTATATATTATGTCTAACCAGATAACTGTTCTTCCGTCAAAAATACGAGCAACCGAATCGAACATAAGGTTGAATGGATAGATTGAAAAATCATTGTATCTGGGTTGTCTCCGATTATATCGTTATGCTGTATATTCAGATACACCTACCATGTAACGGTTCTTTCGTTACACATACGAGCGTCTGAATCGAACATAAGGTTGGATGGTTAGACGGAACGATAATTGTAACTGAGTTGTATTCGATTATATCGTGGTAATGTTAATATAGTAATACTCACCAGGTGACTGTTCTTGCGTTATACGTACGAGCGACCTAATCGAACAGAAGGTTGGATGGATAGACGGAATGATCTTTGTATCTGAGTGGTATTCGATTATATCGTGATGAAGTTCATATAGAAATACTCACCAGGTTACTGTTCTTTCGTTATACATACGAGCAACCGAATCGAACAGAAGGTTGAATGGATAGTATCTGGGTTGTATTCGATAATGATGTTATGCTGTGTATACACACTAGGTGACGGCATTCCCGTTTTACATACGAGCGACCGAAACGAACAGAAAGTTGAATGGATAGACTGAACAATTAATGTATCTGGGTGGTATCTGATTATATCGCAATACTGTTTATATAGTGATACTTACCAGGTGACGGTACTTCCGTTACACATACTAGCGACTGAATTGAACAGAAGGTTAAATGGTTAGACGAAACGATAATTGTATCTGAGTTATATTCGATGATATCGTGATGATGTTTATATAGCAATACTCACCAGGTATCTGTTCTTCCGTTTTACATACAAGCGACCGAATCGAGCAGAATCTTGAATTTAGTATAGATTGAACAATCATCGTATCTGGGTTGTATTCGATCATGTTTATATAGTTATACTCACCAGGTAACTGTTATTCCGTTATAAATACGAGCGACTGAATTGAACAGAAGGTTGAATGGATAGACTAAACAATAATCGTATCTGGGGTTGTATTCGATTATATCTTGATGATGTTCATATAGTTATACTCACCAGGAAACTGTTCTCCAGTTATACATAAGAGCGACTGAAATGAACAGAAGGTTGAATAGACTGAACAATCATCGTATCTGGGTTGCATTTGATTATATCGTGATTATTATCATATAGTATGTCTAACCAGGTAACAGTTCTTCCGTTATACATACGAGCAACCGAATCGAACATAAGGTTGAATGGATAGATTGAACAATCATTGTATCTGTTATGCTGTATATTTAGTTACACCTACCATGTAACGGTTCTTTCGTTACACATACGAGCGTCTGAATCGAACAGAAGGTTGGATGATTAGACGGAACGATAATTGTAACTGGGTTGTATTCGATTATGTTTATATAGTTATAACCAGGTAACTGATCTTCCGTTATACATACGAGCGACTGAATTGAACAGAAGGTTGAATGGATAGACTAAACAATAATAGTATCTGGGGTTTTATTCGATTTTATCGTTATGATGTTTTTATAGTTATACTCACCAGGTAACTGTCCTTTCGTTATACGTAAGAGCGACCGAATCGAAGAAAAGGTTGAGTGGATAGACTGTACAATCATCCTTTCTGGGTTGTATTCGATTATATCGTGATGATTATCATATAGTATGTCCAACCAAGTAACAAATCTTCCGTTATACATACGAGCAATCGAATCGAACATGAGGTTGAATGGATAGATTGAACAATCATTGTATCTGGGTTGTATCCGAATATATCGTTATGCTGTATATTTTGTTACACCTACCATGTAACGGTTCTTTCGTTACACATACGAGCGTCTGGATCGAACATAAGGTTGGATGGTTTGGCGGAACGATAATTGTAACTGAGTTGTATTCGATTATATCGTGGTGATGTTTATATAGTAATAAACATCAGGTGACTGTTTTTGCGTTATACATACGAGCGACCCAATCGAACAGAAGGTTGGATGGATAGACGGTTCTTTCGTTACACATAAGTGCGTCTGAATCGAACATAAGGTTGGATGGTTAGACGGAACGATAATCGTATCTGAGTTGTATTCGATTATATCGTGGTGATGTTTATATAGTAATACTCACCAGGTTACTGTTCTTTCGTTATACATACGAGCAACCGAATCGAACAGAAGGTTGAATGGATAGTTTCTGGTTTTGAATCGATTATGATGTTATGCTGTGTATATATTAATACACACTAGGTGACGGTATTCCCGTTTTACATACGAGCGACCGAAACGAACAGAAAGTTGGATATATAGACTGAACAATTAATGTATCTGGGTGGTATCCGATTATATCGCAATTCTGTATATATAGTGATACTCACCAGGTGAAGATACTTCCGTTATACATACTAGCGACTGAATCGAACAGAATGTTGAATGGTTAGACGAAACGATAATTGTATCTGATTTGTATTCGATGATATCGTGATGATGTTTATATAGCAATACTCACCAGGTAACTGTCCTTTCGTTTTACATACAAGCGACCAAATTGAGCAGAAGGTTAAATGGATAGATTGAACAATCATCGTATATGAGTTGTATTCGATTATGTTTATATAGTTATACTCACCAGGTACCTGTTCTTCCGTTATACATACGAGCAATCAAATCGAACATAAGGTTGAATGGATAGATTGAACAATCATCGTATCTGTGTTGTATTCGATTATGTTTATATAGTTATACTCACCAGGTAACTGTTCGTCCGTTATACATACGAGCGACTGAATTGAACAGAAGGTTGAATGGATAGACTAAACAATGATCGTATCTGGGGTTGTATTCGATTATATCGTGATGATGTTTATATAGGTATACTCACCAGGTAACTGTTCTCCAGTTATACATAAGAGCGACTGAACTGAACAGAAGGTTGAATGGATAGAATGAACAATCATCGTATAATAATAATAATAATAATAATAAAGGTCTTTATTAATAATACTAACAGATTTCATAATAAATAATCAAATAGTAGGGCGAGGTTCAATTCATGCAGTCGCAAGACTGCACGTCTGTTCTTCCACCTAACCCTGAAAAGATAGATAAGAACACACAGAGAAGTAAACTATACTGAGGAATTCAGTTTCAGTAATTATATTAATTATAAATTAATTTGAGAGGCAAGACAAACATTTGATACACATTACTTAGAGAAAAGATGCTCGAAGAGTCTTGTTTTAAATAACTTGATGCCGATGGATATTCCAATGTTTAACGGAAGGTTATTGATTAGTTTGGCGATGTCGTAGCTGAATGACCGTTCGAATTGTACCGTATTATGTAGGGGAGGTGTGAGCTTGCCCTTGAATCTTATATTCAAGTTATGAACATCTGTACGAAAACTGTTTTTTTTTTAAAGATAAGGTGGTGTTTTATGATTTAATATTTTGTGATACATACATGCAGAATGTAAATATCTACGTTCTTTCATTCTCACCCATTTGACTTCCTTATATAAATGACTGATATGGCAGTACTTTCGAACTCCAAAGATTAGCCTTATGCATGAGTTTTGCACCTTTTGTATCCTCAGAATATCCACGTTATTGAGACAGTTGCCGTATAGAACATCACAGTAATTTAACTTTGACAACACCAAGATTTCACATAAAAGAATTTTCATCGATCTAGTAAGGTAATGGCGTATTTGATAAATCAATTTCAAACTAGCATAAGCTCTTTGCAGACAGACAGAAACGTGCTTAGTGAATCTCAAATCTTGGTCCATATATACACCTAGATTTTTCACACATTCTTCAGTTTTAATGATTTCCTTGTTGATTACTATGTAATGACCTTCATCAAACTCACTTATTTTTAATCGATCCTTGATTCTTCCGAATAAAATAGCGGTAGATTTTTTTGGGTTCAACATCAAACAATGCTGTGAGGACAAGGTGAATAAATTATGAAGATCATAATTCAGAGATGTTATAGCTTGTGAATATTCATCAGGCTGGAAAGATATATATAACTGAGTATCATCTGCGTAAAAATGATGATTGCATGATAAGAATATTTTTTTGAAATTGGAAATGTACAAAGAAAATAGTAACGGTCCTAGAATTGATCCTTGTGGAACACCAATGCTATTCATTAAATACTGAGACAATCTGTTATTATAACTGACTGCTTGTATTCTGTGACTTAAATAATCCATTATAATTTTAATTGCACTTGATGATAATCCACAATATTTCATTATAACCTCAATTATTTGATGATTCAGAGTATCAAACGCTTTTGAGTAATCCAACAAAACCAAAAGCGTTAGTTTTCCTTTATCATTCTCCCTGAGTATGTCATCAGTAATTTTCATCAGTGCAGTACAACAACTATGATTTTTTTTGAATCCTGATTGGTTTGAGGGAATTATTTTATTTTCGGACAAGTGTTTGCAAAGTTGAATTTCTATTGTTTTTTCAAGAATCTTTGACATTGTTGGTAAAATGTTTATTGGTCTTATATTATTATGAGAAGCTGGATTAGGTATTTTAGGAAGAGAAATCACTTTGGCTTTCTTCCAAATCGCTGGGAAAACAGAATGTTGCAGACAAAAGTTGATAACATGTGTTAAATAAGGCAAAGCGAAGGGCATACATAGTTGTATACTCGAGATATTCAAATCATCCAATCCTGTAGCTTTACTCTTTAAGTTTTTGATAATGTTTAAGATTTCGAGTTCCTCTACTGGGTTGTATTCGATTATTTCGTTTTGATCATTATATATTATGTCTAACCAGATAACTGTTCTTCCGTTAAAAATACGAGCAACCGAATCGAACATAAGGTTGAATGGATAGATTGAAAAATCATTGTATCTGGGTTGTCTCCGATTATATCGTTATGCTGTATACTCAGATACACCTACCATGTAACGGTTCTTTCGTTACACATACGAGCGTCTGAATCGAACATAAGGTTGGATGGTTAGACGGAACGATAATTGTAACTGAGTTGTATTCGATTATATCGTGGTAATGTTGATATAGTAATACTCACCAGATGACTGTTCTTGCGTTATACGTACGAGCGACCCAATCGAACAGAAGGTTGGATGGATAGATGGAATGATCTTTGTATCTGAGTGGTATTCGATTATATCGTGATGAAGTTCATATAGAAATACTCACCAGGTTACTGTTCTTTCGTTATACATACGAGCAACCGAATCGAACAGAAGGTTGAATGGATAGTATCTGGGTTGTATTCGATAATGATGTTATGCTGTGTATATAGTTATACACACTAGGTGACGGTATTCCCGTTTTACATACGAGCGACCGAAATGAACAGAAAGTTGAATGGATAGACTGAACAATCAATGTATCTGGGTGGTATCTGATTATATCGCAATACTGTATATATAGTGATACTTACCAGGTGACGGTACTTCCGTTACACATACTAGCGACTGAATCGAACAGAAGGTTAAATGGTTAGACGAAACGATAATTGTATCTGAGTTATATTCGATGATATCGTGATGATGTTTATATAGCAATACTCACCAGGTATCTGTTCTTCCGTTTTACATACAAGCGACCGAATCGAGCAGAAGCTTGAATTTAGTATAGATTGAACAATCATCGTATCTGGGTTGTATTCGATCATGTTTATATTTATTTATTTATTTATTTATTTATTTATTTCAGTGGAATACAAAACGGGACGAGCCCAAAAAAAAGTATTCACAAATGATGAGGTAAAAATAACACGAAATGAGTCGATTGAATGTACATACTATAAGAAATCGTATTGTGATCAGTTATTAATAGAGAGTCCTGTGGAATACAATACAATATAGCTAGATCAGATGATAATATGAACGTTTTAGAGAAGTGGTGAAGGTTGCGAGGGAATTAGAAAAGATGTCAATTTCTATTGATTTGGATATAGAGTTGTATGATTCACAACATCTATTTAGTGGAGAATTCAAATAGTAATTAGTTTTACTTTGGTTTGTTTGGAATGAGTATGTTTCTCTGGTGTTATGCATAGGTACATTAATTGTGATTTGGTTCAAGATTGAGCTGCAATCAATAAAATTATTTATTATTTTATGAAGAAACTTGATATCAGCTATTTGTCGTCTATCTTCTAATGCTATTAGATTGAGTTGAATTTTAATTTGTAGAGGATCTTTGAGATCGCGAAAAATTTTTTTATTGATGTAGGTGACGAATTTGCTTTGTATAGATTCCAGTCTTTCTATATACGAAATGTATCGTGGGTTCCATATTAATGAGGCAAAACTCAGCTGACTGTTTACATAAGCCATGTAGAGTGTACGAACAGAATTAGTATTTCTGAAGTCGTGACAAGTTCTGATCAGAAATCCAAGTGCTTTGTTAGCTTTCTTTGCGATATAGTTAATATGCGAATCGAATAGTAGTTTCGAGTCATACAAGACTCCCAAGTCCTTGACTTCTGATGTTTTTTCCAGCTGCTGGCTGTTTATATGGTACTGATGGTGATATATATTCTTGTTTCTTGTGAACGTGATAGAGTGACATTTCTTGAAATTAAGGAACAGAGAATTTTTTTCGCAAAATTTCGCAAGATTATCGATATCGTTTTGTATGAGAACTGAATCATTGGTACCTGTCACGGTGTGGAATATTTTCAAATCGTCTGCATACATTAAGAAATCACAAAAGGAAAAACAACTAGATATATCGTTTATATAAATGTTGAAGAGTAGAGGCCCCAGGTGGGAGCCTTGGGAAACTCCGGATGTGATATTGATGAATTTAGAAATGTACTTTCCCAGGGAAACTGCCTGTGACCTATTCGTAATGTATGACTGGAACCATCTTAGCAAATCACCGTGTATACCGATTTCAGCCAGCTTTTCAAGTAGAGTTGCATGATCTATTTTGTCAAATGCCTTGCTGAAATCGGTATATATGGCATCAATCTGGTAGCCCTTGTCCATATTCTTCAAGAGATATTCAGTATAGACAAATAGATTAGTTTCAATGGAGCGATGCTTCATGAATCCATGTTGCTCATTATTGATTGAGGATCCAACATCAAAATATAGGTAATCACAAATGATTGACTCAAAAAGTTTGGAAATTATGCAGAGTTTCGATATGGGTCGATAGTTTTCAAAAAGATATTTATTACCACTTTTGAAGATGGGAACTACAAGTGCAGTTTTCCATGTCTTTGGAAAACAGCCTTCTCTGATAGATTTATTGAATAATATAAATAAAATATAAGACATTTCTTGAGCGCATTGTTTTAAGAAACAGGTGGGAATGTGATCCGCGCCAGGTGCTTTTTGAGGAAGATCCAGTATCTTGCTTAGAATAATTTTTTGAGGGATGTGATAAGAACTGAATGAGGTACTATCGGCTATTCTATTAGTGTCTGATTGATTCATTCCAGTTGCCGGGTTAAATGAAGAAGCAAAGTACTGTGAAAAAACATCACATATCTTTTGCCCGTCTGTTAAGAGTTCTTTGTCTGTATTCTTAATGGCATTGATTGTGGAGTGACTACCCTTTTTTGACTTTACAAACTGCCAGATTTGTTTAGGATCGGAAGTTATTCTGGTTTCTATTTGGTTTATGTAGATGTTGTAATCACAGTCAATCAGGAATTTAGATCTGCCTCTCAAAAGCTTAAATGTTAAATAGTCGAGATTATTCCGGTACATATAGTTATACTCACCAGGTAACTGTTATTCCGTTATAAATACGAGCGACTGAATTGAACAGAAGGTTGAATGGATAGACTAAACAATAATCGTATCTGGGGTTGTATTCGATTATATCTTGATGATGTTCATATAAAAAAGAATCTGCTTATATGTTCTTATATGTTCATATACTTATATGTTCATATCGTTATACTCACCAGAAAACTGTTCTCCAGTTATACATAAGAGCGACTGAAATGAACAAAAGGTTGAATGGATAGACTGAACAATCATCGTATCTGGGTTGCATTTGATTATATCGTGATTATTATCATATAGTATGTCTAACCAGGTAACAGTTCTTCCGTTATACATACGAGCAACCGAATCGAACATAAGGTTGAATGGATAGATTGAACAATCATTGTATCTGTTATGCTGTATATTTAGTTACACCTACCATGTAACGGTTCTTTCGTTACACATACGAGCGTCTGAATCGAACAGAAGGTTGGATGGTTAGACGGAACGATAATTGTAACTGAGTTGTATTCGATTATATCGTGGTGATGTTTATATAGTAATACTCACCAGGTGACTGTTCTTTCGTTGTACATACGAGCGACCTAATGGAACATAAGGTTGGATGGATAGACGGAATGATCATTGTATCTGAGTTGTATTAGATTATATCGTGATGACGTTCATATAGAAATACTCACCAGGTTACTGTTCTTTCGTTATACATACGAGCAACCGAATCGAACAGAAGGTTGAATGGATAGTATCTGGGTTGTATTCGATTATGATGTTATGCTGTGTATATATTTATACACACTAGGTGACGGTATTCCCGTTTCACATACAAGCGACCGAAACGAACAGAAAGTTGAATGGATAGATTGAACAATCAATGTATCTGGGTGGTATCCGATTATATCGCAATTCTGTTTATATAGTTATACTCACCAGGTACCTGTTTTTCAGTTATACATACGAGCAACCCAATCGAACATAAGGTTGAATGGATAGATTGAACAATCATCGTATCTGAGTTGTATTCGATTATGTTTCTATAGTTATACTCACCAGGTAACTGTTCTTCCATTATACATACGAGCGACTGAATTGAACAGAAGGTTTAATGGATAGACTGAACAATGATCGTATCTGGGGTTGTATTCGATTATATCTTGATGATGTTCATATAGTTATACTCACCAGGAAACTGTTCTCCAGTTATACATAAGAGCGACTGAAATGAACAAAAGGTTGAATGGATAGACTGAACAATCATCGTATCTGGGTTGCATTTGATTATATCGTGATTATTATCATATAGTATGTCTAACCAGGTAACAGTTCTTCCGTTATACATACGAGCAACCGAATCGAACATAAGGTTGAATGGATAGATTGAACAATCATTGTATCTGTTATGCTGTATATTTAGTTACACCTACCATGTAACGGTTCTTTCGTTACACATACGAGCGTCTGAATCGAACATAAGGTTGGATGGATAGACGGAACGATTATTGTAACTGAGTTGTATTCGATTATATCGTGGTGATGTTTATATAGTAATACTCACCAGGTGACTGTTCTTGCGTTATACATACGAGCGACCCAATCGAACATAAGGTTGGATGGATAGACGGAATGATCATTGTATCTGAGTTGTATTCGATTATATCGTGATGACGTTCATATAGAAATACTCACCAGGTTACTGTTCTTTCGTTATACATACGAGCAACCAAATCGAACAGAAAGTTGAATGGATAGTATTTGAGTTGTATTCGATTATTATGTTATGCTGTGTATATATTTATACACACTAGGTGACGGTATTTCCGTTTCACATACGGCGACCGAAACGAACAGAAAGTTGAATGGATAGACTAAACAATCAATGTATCTGGGTGGTATCCGATTATATCGCAATTCTGTATATATAGTGATACTCACCAGGTGACGATACTTCCGTTACACATACTAGCGACTGAATTGAACAGAAAGTTGAATGGATAGACTGAACAATAATCGTATCTGGGATTGTATTCGAGTATATCGTGATGATTATCATATAGTATGTCTAACCAGGTAACAGTTCTTCCGTTAAACATACGTGCAACCAAATCGAACATAAGGTTGGATGGATAGATTGAACAATCATTGTATCTAGGTTGTCTCCGATTATATCGTTATGCTGTATATTAAGTTACACCTACCATGTAACGGTTCTTTCGTTACACATACGAGCGTCTAAATCGAACTCAAGGTTGGATGGTTAGACGGAACGATAATTGTAACTGAGTTGTATTCGATTATATCGTGGTGATGTTTATATAGTAATACTCACCAGGAGACTGTTCTTGCGTTATACATACGAGCGACCCAATCGAACAGAAGGTTGGATGGATAGGCGGAATGATCATTGTATCTGAGTTGTATTCGATTATATCGTGATGACGTTCATATAGAAATACTCACCAGGTTATACATACGAGCAACCGAATCGAACAGAAGGTTGAATGGATAGTATGTGGGTTGTATTCGATTATGATGTTATGCTGTGTATATAATTATACACATTAGGTGACGGTATTCCTGTTTTACATACGAGCGACCGAAACGAACAGAAAGTTGAATGGATAGACTGAACAATCAATGTATCTGGGTGGTATCCGATTATATCGCATTACTGTATATATAGTGATACTTACCAGGTGACGGTACTTCCTTTACACATACTAGCGACTGAATCGAACAGAAGGTTAAATGGTTAGACGAAACGATAATTGTATCTCTGAGTTGTATTCGATGATATCGTGATGATGTTTATATAGCAATACTCACCAGGTAACTGTTCTTCCGTTTTACATACAAGCGACCGAATCGAACATAAGGTTGGATGGATAGATTGAACAATAATTGTATCTGGTCGTAGAGTGATGACATAATTCACAATATATACAGTATTGCGATATAATCGGATACCACCCAGATACATTGATTGTTCAGTCTATCCATTCAACTTTCTGTTCAGTTCAGTCGCTCTTATGTATAACTGGAGAACAGTTTCCTGGTGAGTATAACTATATGAACATCATCAAGATATAATCGAATACAACCCCAGATACGATTATTGTTTAGTCTATCCATTCAACCTTTTTTTCAATTCAGTCGTTCTTGTGTATAACGGAAAAACAGTTACCTGGTGAGTATAACTATATAAACCTAATCGAATACAACCCAGATACGATGAATTTTCAATCTATCCATTTAACCTTCTGCTCGATTCGGTCGCTTTTATGTAAAACGGAAGAACAGTTACCTGGTGAGTATTGCTATATAAACATCATCACGATATCATCGAATACAACTCAGATACAATTATCGCTTCGTCTAACCGTTTAACCTTCTGTTCAATTCAGTCGCTAGTATGTGTAACGGAAGTACCGTCACCTGGTAAGTATCACTATATATACAGTATTGCGATATAATCGGATACCAACCAGATACATTGATTGTTCAGTCTATCCATTCAACTTTCTGTTCGTTTCGGTCGCTCGTATGTATAACGAAAGAACAGTAACCTGGTGAGTATTTCTATATAAACTTCATCACGATATAATCGAATACAACTCAGATACAATGATCATTCCGTCTATCCATCTAACCTTCTGTTCGATTGGGTCGCTAGTACGTATAACGCAAGAACAGTAACCTGGTGAGTATTACTATATGAACATTCCCACGATATAATCGAATACAACTAAGTTACAATTATCGTTTCGTCTAACCATCCAACCTTATGTTCGATTCAGACGCTCGTATGTGTAACGAAAGAACCGTTACATGGTAGGTGTATCTAAATAAACAGCATAACGATATAATCGGAGACAACCCAGATACAATGATTGTTCAATCTATCCATTCAACCTTATGTTCGATTCGGTTGCTCGTATGTATAACGAAAGAACAGTTACCTGGTTAGACATAATATATAATAATCATCACGAAATAATCGAATACAACCCAGATACGCTGATTGTTCAACCTATCAATACAACCTTCTGTTCAATTCAGTCGCTCGTATGTATAACGGAAGAACAGTTACTTGGTGAGTATAACTATATAAACATAATCGAATACAACTCAGATACGATGATTGTTCAATCTATCCATTCAACCTTATGTTCGATTCGATTGCTCGTATGTATAACGGAAGAAAAGGTACCTGGTGAGTATAACTATATAAACATAATCGAATACAACTCAGATACGATGATTGTTCAATCTGTTCATTTAACCTTCTGCTCGATTCGGTCACTTGTATGTAAAACTGAAGGACAGTTACCTGGTGAGTATTGCTATATAAACATCATCACGATATCATCGAATACAACTCAGATACAATTATCGTTTTGTCTTACCATTTAACCTAAAGTTCGATTCAGTCGCTAGTATGTGCAACGGAAGTACCGTCACCTGGTTAGTATCACTATATATACAGTATTGCGATATAATCGGATACCACCCAGATACATTGATTGTTCAGTCTATCCATTCAACTTTCTGTTCGTTTCGGTCGCTCGTATGTAAAACGGGAATACCGTCACCTAATGTGTATAACTATATACACAGCATAACATAATAATCGAATACAACCCAGATACTATACATCCAACCTTATGTTCAATTCAGTCGCTCGTATGTATAACGGAAAAACAGTCACCTGGTGAGTATTTCTATATAAACATTACCACGATATAATCGAATACAACTCAGTTACAATTATCGTTTCGTCTAACCATCCATCCTTATGTTCGATTCAGACGCTCGTATGTGTAAGGAAAAGAACCGTTACATGGTAGGTGTAACTTAATATACAGCATAACGATATAATCGGAGACAACCCAGATACAATGATTTTTCAATCTATCCATTCAAACTTTTGTTCGATTCGGTCGCTTGTATGTAAAACGGAAGAACAGTTACCTGGTGAGTATTTCTATATGAACGTCATCACGATATAATCGAATACAACTCAGATACAATGATCATTCCGTCTATCCATCCAACCTTCTGTTCGATTGGGTCGCCCGTATGTATAACGCAAGAACAGTCACCTGGTGAGTATTACTATATAAATATCACCACGATATAATCGAATACAACTCAGTTACAATTATCGTTCCGTCTAACCTACAATCTTATGTTCGATTCAGACGCTCGTATGTGTAACGAAAGAACCGTTACATGGTAGGTGTAACTTAATATACAGCATAAAGATATATTCGGAGACAACCCAGATACAATGATTGTTCAATCTATCCATCCAACCTTATGTTCGATTCGGTTGCTCGTAAGTATAACGGAAGAACTGTTACCTGGTTAGACATACTATATGATAATAATCACGATATAATCAAATACAACCCAGATACGATGAATGTTCAGTCTATCCATTCAACCTTCTGTTCAGTTCAGTCGCTCTTATGTATAACTGGAGAACAGTTTCCTGGTGACTATAACTATATGAACATCATCAAGATATAATCGAATACAACCCCAGATACGATTATTGTTTAGTCTATCCTTTCAACCTTCTGTTCAATTCAGTCGCTCGTATGTATAACGGAAGAACAGTTACCTGTTGAGTATTAACTATATAAACATAAGCGAATACAACTCAGATACGATGATTGTTCAATCTATACTAAATTTAAGCTTATGCTCGATTCGGTCGCTTGTATGTAAAACGGAAGAACAGTTACCTGGTGAGTATTGCTATATAAACATCATCACGATATCATCGAATACAACTCAGATACAATTATCGTTTTGTCTGACCATTTAACCTTCTGTTCGATTCAGTCGCTAGTATGTGTAACGGAAGTACCGTCACCTGGTAAGTATCACTTTATATACAGTTTTGCAATATAATCGGATACCACCCAGATACATTGATTGTTCAGTCTATCCATTCAACTTTCTGTTCGTTTCGGTCGCTTGTATGTAAAACGGAAATACCGTCACCTTATGTGTATAACTATATACACATTATAACATCATAATCGAATACAACCCAGATACTATCCATTCAACCTTCTGTTCGATTCGGTTGCTCGTATGTATAACGAAAGAACAGTATCCTGGTGAGTATTTCTATATGAACGTCATCACGATATAATTGAATACAACTCGGATACAATGATCATTCCGTCTATCCATCCAACCTTCTGTTCGATTGGGTCGCTCGTATGTATAACGCAAGAACAGTCACCTGATGAGTATTACTATATAAACATCACCACGATATAATCGAATACAACTCAGTTACAATTATCGTTCCGTCTAACCATCCAACCTCATGTTCGATTCAGACGCTCGTATGTGTAACGAAAGAACCGTTACATGGTAGGTGTAACTAAATATACAGCATAACGATATAATCGGAGACAACCCAGATACAATGATTGTTCAATCTATCCATCCAACCTTATGTTCGATTCGGTTGCTCGTTTGTATAACGAAAGAACTGTTACCTGGTTAGACAAACTATATGATAATAATCACGATATAATCAAATACAACCCAGATACGATGAATGTTCAGTCTATCTATTCAACCTTCTGTTCAGTTCAGTCGCTCTTATGTATAACTGGAGAACAGTTTCCTGGTGAGTATTACTATATGAACATCATCAAGATATAATCCAATACAACCCCAGATACGATTATTGTTTAGTGTATCCATTCAACCTTCTGTTCAATTCAGTCGCTCGTATGTATAACGGAAGAATAGTTACCTGGTGAGTATAACTATATAAACATAATCGAATACAACCCAGATACGATGATTGTTCAATCTATATTAAATTTAAGCTTCTGCTCGATTCGGTCGCTTGTATGTAAAACGGAAGAACAGTTACCTGGTGAGTATTGCTATATAAACATCATCACGATATCATCGAATACAACTCAGAGATACAATTATCGTTTCGTCTAACCATTTAACCTTCTGTTCGATTCAGTCGCTAGTATGTGTAACGAAAGTACCGTCACCTGGTAAGTATCACTATATATACAGTATTGCGATATAATCGGATACCACCCAGATACATTGATTGTTCAGTCTATCCATTCAACTTTCTGTTCGTTTCGGTCGCTCGTATGTTAAACGGGAATTCCGTCACCTAATGTGTATAACTATATACACAGCATAACATCATAATCGAATACAACACAGATACTATCCATTCAACCTTCAGTTCAAATCAGTCGCTCGTATGTATAACGGAAGAACAGTCACCTGGTGAGTATTACTATATAAACATTACCACGATATAATCGAATACAACTCAGTTTCAATTATCGTTCCGTCTAACCATCCAACCTCATGTTCGATGTAACGAAAGAACCGTTACATGGTAGGTGTATCTAAATATACAGCATAACGATATAATCGGAGACAACCCAGATACAATGATTTTTCAATCTATCCATTCAAACTTTTGTTCGATTCGGTTGCTCGTATATATAACGGAGGAGCAGTTACCTGGTGAGTATAACTATATAAACATAATCGAATACAACCCAGATACGATGATTGATCAATCTATACTAAATTTGAGCTTCTGCTCGATTCGGTCGCTTGTATGTAAAACGGAAGAACACTTACCTGGTGAGTATTTTTATATGAACGTCATCACGATATTTTCGAATACAACTCAGATACAATGATCATTCCGTCTATCCATCCAACCTTCTGTTCGATTGGGTCGCTCGTATGTATAACGCAAAAACAGTCACCTGGTGAGTATTACTATATAAACATCACCACGATATAATCGAATACAACTCAGTTACAATTATCGTTCCGTCTAACCATCCAACCTTATGTTCGATTCAGACGCTCGTATGTGTAACGAAAGAACCGTTACATGGTAGGTGTAACTAAATATACAGCAAAACGATATAATCGAAGACAACCCAGTACAATGATTGTTCAATCTACCCATCCAACCTTATGTTCGATTCGGTTGCTCGTATGTATAACGGAAGAACTGTTACCTGGTTAGACATACTATATGATAATAATCACGATATAATCAAATACAACCCAGATACGATGAATGTTCAGTCTATCCATTTAACCTTCTGTTCAGTTCAGTCGCTCTTATGTATAACTAGAGAACAGTTTCCTGGTGAGTATAACTATATGAACATCATCAAGATATAATCGAATACAACCCCAGATACGATTATTGTTTAGTCTATCCATTCAACCTTCTGTTCAATGCAGTCGCTCGTATGTATAACGGAAGAACAGTTACCTGGTGAGTATAACTATATAAACATAATCGAATACAACCCAGATACGATGATTGTTCAATCTATACTAAATTTAAGCTTCTGCTCGATTCGGTCGCTTGTATGTAAAACGGAAGAACAGTTACCTGGTGAGTATTGCTATATGAACATCATCACGATATTATCGAATACAACTCATAGATACAATTATCGTTTCGGCTAACCATTTAACCTTCTGTTCGATCCAGTCGCTAGTATGTGTAACGGAAGTACCGTCACCTGGTGAGTATCACTATATATACAGTATTGCGATATAATCGGATACCACCCAGATACATTGATTGTTCAGTCTATCCATTCAACTTTCTGTTCGTTTCGGTCGCTCGTATGTAAAACGGGAATACCGTCACCTTATGTGTATAACTATATACACAGCATAACATCATAATCGAATACAACCCAGATACTATCTATTCAACCTTCTGTTCGATTCGGTTGCTCGTATGTATAACGAAAGAACAGTAACCTGGTGAGTATTTCAATTTGAACGTCATCACGATATAATCGAATACAACTCAGATACAATGATCATTCCGTCTATCCATCCAACCTTCTGTTCGATTGGGTCGCTCGTATGTATAACGCAAGAACAGTCACCTGGTGAGTATTACTATATAAACTTCACCACGATATAATCGAATACAACTCAGTTACAATTATCGTTCCGTCTAACCATCCATCCTCATGTTCGATTCAGACGCTCGTATGTGTAACGAAAGAACCGTTACATGGTAGGTGTAACTAAATATACAGCATAACGAATTAATCGGAGACAACCCAGATACAATGATTGTTCAATCTATCCATCACACCTTATGTTCGATTCGGTTGCTCGTATGTATAACGGAAGAACTGTTACCTGGTGAGTCATACTATATGATAATAATCACGATATAATCAAATACAACCCAGATACGATGAATGTTCATTCTATCCATTCAACCTTCTGATCAGTTCAGTCGCTCTTATGTATGACTGGAGAACAGTTTCCTGGTGAGTATAACTATATGTACATCATCAAGATATAATCGAATACAACCCCAGATACGATTATTGTTTAGTCTATCCATTCAACCTTCTGTTCAATTCAGTCGCTCGTATGTATAACGGAAGAACAGTTACCTGGTAAGTATAACTATATAAACATAATCGAATACAACCCAGATACGATGATTGTTCTATCTATACTAAATTTAAGCTTCTGCTCGATTCGGTCGCTTGTATGTAAAACGGAAGAACAGTTACCTGGTGAGTATTGCTATATAAACATCATCACGATATCATCGAATACAACTCAGAGATACAATCAACATTTCGTCTAACCATTACACCTCCTGTTCGATTCAGTCGCTAGTATGTGTAACGGAAGTACCGTCACCTGGTAAGTATCACTATATATACAGTATTGCGATATAATCGGATACCACCCAGATACATTTATTGTTCAGTCTATCCATTCAACTTTCTGTTCAGTTCAGTCGCTCTTATGTATAACTGGAGAACAGTTTCCTGGTGAGTATAACTATATGAACATCATTAAGATATAATCGAATACAACCCCAGATACGATTATTGTTTAGTCTATCCATTCAACCTTCTTTTCAATTCAGTCGTTCTTATGTATAACGGAAAAACAGTTACCTGGTGAGTATAGCTATATAAACCTAATCGAATACAACCCAGATACGATGAATTTTCAATCTATCCATTTAACCTTCTGCTCGATTCGGTCGCTTTTATGTAAAACGGAAGAACAGTTACCTGGTGAGTATTGCTATATAAACATCCTCACGATATCATCGAATACAACTCAGATACAATTATCGCTTCGTCTAACCGTTTAACCTTCTGTTCAATTCAGTCGCTAGTATGTGTAACGGAAGTACCGTCACCTGGTAAGTATCACTATATATACAGTATTGCGATATAATCGGATACCAACCAGATACATTGATTGTTCAGTCTATCCATTCAACTTTCTGTTCGTTTCGGTCGCTCGTATGTATAACGAAAGAACAGTAACCTGGTGAGTATTTCTATATAAACTTCATCACGATATAATCGAATACAACTCAGATACAATGATCATTCCGTCTATCCATCTAACCTTCTGTTCGATTGGGTCGCTAGTACGTATAACGCAAGAACAGTAACCTGGTGAGTATAACTATATAAACATTCCCACGATATAATCGAATACAACTCAGTTACAATTATCGTTTCGTCTAACCATCCAACCTTATGTTCGATTCAGACGCTCGTATGTGTAACGAAAGAACCGTTACATGGTAGGTGTATCTAAATAAACAGCATAACGATATAATCGGAGACAACCCAGATACAATGATTGTTCAATCTATCCATTCAACCTTATGTTCGATTCGGTTGCTCGTATGTATAACGAAAGAACAGTTACCTGGTTAGACATAATATATAATAATCATCACGAAATAATCGAATACAACCCAGATACGCTGATTGTTCAACCTATCAATACAACCTTCTGTTCAATTCAGTCGCTCGTATGTATAACGGAAGAACAGTTACTTGGTGAGTATAACTATATAAACATAATCGAATACAACTCAGATACGATGATTGTTCAATCTATCCATTCAACCTTATGTTCGATTCGGTTACTCGTATGTATAACGGAAGAAAAGGTACCTGGTGAGTATAACTATATAAACATAATCGAATACAACTCAGATACGATGATTGTTCAATCTATCCATTTAACCTTCTGCTCGATTCGGTCACTTGTATGTAAAACTGAAGGACAGTTACCTGGTGAGTATTGCTATATAAACATCATCACGATATCATCGAATACAACTCAGTTACAATTATCGTTTCGTCTTACCATTTAACCTTAATTCGATTCAGTCGCTAGTATGTGCAACGGAAGTACCGTCACCTGGTAAGTATCACTATATATACAGTATTGCGATATAATCGGATACCACCCAGATACATTGATTGTTCAGTCTATCCATTCAACTTTCTGTTCGTTTCGGTCGCTCGTATGTAAAACGGGAATACCGTCACCTAATGTGTATAACTATATACACAGCATAACATCATAATCGAATACAACCCAGATACTATACATTCAACCTTCTGTTCGATTCGGTTGCTCGTATGTATAAAGAAAGAACTGTAACCTGGTGAGTATTTCTATATAAACGTCATCACGATATAATCGAATACAACTCAGATACAATGATCATTCCGTCTATCCATCCAAACTTCTGTTCGATTGGGTCGCTCGTATGTATAACGCAAGAACAGTCACCTGGTGAGTATTACTATATAAACATCACCACGATACAATCGAATAAAACTCAGTTACAATTATTGTTCCGTCTAATCATCCAACCTTATGTTCGATTCAGACGCTCGTATGTGTAACGAAAGAACCGTTACATGGTAGGTGTAACTAAATATACAGCATAACGATATAATCGGAGACAACCCAGATACAATGATTGTTCAATCTATCCATTCAACCTTATGTTCGATTCAGTCGCTAGTATGTGTAACGGAAGTACCGTCACCTGGTGAGTATCACTATATATACAGTATTGCGATATAATCGGATACCACCCAGATACATTGATTGTTCAGTCTATCCATTCAACTTTCTGTTCGTTTCGGTCGCTCGTATGTAAAACGGGAATACCGTCACCTTATGTGTATAACTATATACACAGCATAACATCATAATCGAATACAACCCAGATACTATCCATTCAACCTTCTGTTCGATTCGGTTGCTCGTATGTATAACGAAAGAACAGTAACCTGGTGAGTATTTCTATTTGAACGTCATCACGATATAATCGAATACAACTCAGATACAATGATCATTCCGTCTATCCATCCAACCTTCTGTTCGATTGGGTCCCTCGTATGTATAACGCAAGAACAGTCACCTGGTGAGTATTACTATATAAACATAACCACGATATAATCGAATACAACTCAGTTACAATTATCGTTCCGTCTAACCATCCAACCTTATGTTCGATTCAGACGCTCGTATGTGTAACGAAAGAACCGTTACATGGTAGGTGTAACTAAATATACAGCATAACGATATAATCGAAGACGACCCAGATACGATTGTTCAATCTATCCATCCAACCTTATGTTCGATTCGGTTGCTCGTATGTATAACGGAAGAACTGTTCCCTGGTGAGTCATACTATATGATAATAATCACGATATAATTGAATACAACCCCAGATACGATTATTGTTTAGTCTATCCATTCAACCTTCTGTTCAATTCAGTCGCTCGTATGTATAACGGAAGAACAGTTACCTGGTGAGTATAACTATATGAACATTATCGAATATAACCCAGATACGATGATTGTTCAATCTATCCATTTAACCTTCTGCTCGATTCGGTCACTTGTATGTAAAACTGAAGGACAGTTACCTGGTGAGTATTGCTATATAAACATCATCACGATATCATCGAATACAACTCAGTTACAATTATCGTTTCGTCTTACCATTTAACCTTAAGTTCGATTCAGTCGCTAGTATGTGCAACGGAAATACCGTCACCTGGTAAGTATCACTATATATACAGTATTGCGATATAATCGGATACCACCCAGATACATTGATCGTTCAGTCTATCCATTCAACTTTCTGTTCGTTTCGGTCGCTCGTATGTAAAACGGGAATACCGTCACCTAATGTGTATAACTATATACACAGCATAACATCATAATCGAATACAACCCAGATACTATACATTCAACCTTCTGTTCGATTCGGTTGCTCGTATGTATAAAGAAAAAACTGTAACCTGGTGAGTATTTCTATATAAACGTCATCACGATATAATCGAATACAACTCAGATACAATGATCATTCCGTCTATCCATCCAAACTTCTGTTCGATTGGGTCGCTCGTATGTATAACGCAAGAACAGTCACCTGGTGAGTATTACTATATAAACATCACCACGATATAATCGAATACAACTCAGTTACAATTATTGTTCCGTCTAATCATCCAACCTTATGTTCGATTCAGACGCTCGTATGTGTAACGAAAGAACCGTTACATGGTAGGTGTAACTAAATATACAGCATAACGATATAATCGGAGACAACCCAGATACAATGATTGTTCAATCTATCCATTCAACCTTATGTTCGATTCAGTCGCTAGTATGTGTAACGGAAGTACCGTCACCTGGTGAGTATCACTATATATACAGTATTGCGATATAATCGGATACCACCCAGATACATTGATTGTTCAGTCTATCCATTCAACTTTCTGTTCGTTTCGGTCGCTCGTATTTTAAACGGGAATACCGTCACCTTATGTGTATAACTATATACACAGCATAACATCATAATCGAATACAACCCAGATACTATCCATTCAACCTTCTGTTCGATTCGGTTGCTCGTATGTATAACGAAAGAACAGTAACCTGGTGAGTATTTCTATTTGAACGTCATCACGATATGATCGAATACAACTCAGATACAATGATCATTCCGTCTATCCATCCAACCTTCTGTTCGATTGGGTCCCTCGTATGTATAACGCAAGAACAGTCACCTGGTGAGTATTACTATATAAACATAACCACGATATAATCGAATACAACTCAGTTACAATTATCGTTCCGTCTAACCATCCAACCTTATGTTCGATTCAGACGCTCGTATGTAAAACGAGAGAACCGTTGCATGGTAGGTGTAACTAAATATACAGCATAACGATATAATCGAAGACGACCCAGATACAATGATTGTTCAATCTATCCATCCAACCTTATGTTCGATTCGGTTGCTCGTATGTATAACGGAAGAACTGTTCCCTGGTGAGTCATACTATATGATAATAATCACGATATAATTGAATACAACCCCAGATACGATTACTGTTTAGTCTATCCATTCAACCTTCTGTTCAATTCAGTCGCTCGTATGTATAACGGAAGAACAGTTACCTGGTGAGTATAACTATATGAACATTATCGAATACAACCCAGATACGATGATTATTCAATCTTTACTAAATTTAAGCTTCTGCTCGATTCGGTCGCTTGCATGTAAAACGGAAGAACAGTTACCTGGTGAGTATTGCTATATAAACATCATCACGATATCATCAAATACAACTCAGATACAATTATCGTTTCGTCTAACCATTTAACCTTCTGTTCGATTCAGTCGCTAGTATGTGTAACGGAAGTACCATCACCTAGTAAGTATCACTATATATACAGTATTGCGATATAATCGGATACCACTCAGATACATTGATTGTTCAGTCTATCCATTCAACTTTCTGTTCGTTTCGGTCGCTCGTATGTAAAACGGGAATACCGTCACCTAATGTGTATAACTATATACACAGACTAACATCATAATCGAATACAACCCAGATACTATCCATTCAACCTTCTGTTCGATTCGGTCTCTCGTATGTATAACGGAAGAACAGTTACCTGGTGAGTATAACTATATAAACATAATCGAATACAACCCAGATACGATTATTGTTCAATCAATACTGAATTCAACCTTCTGCTCGATTCGGTCGCTTGTATGTAAAACGGAAGAACAGTTACCTGGTGAGTATTGCTATATAAACATCTTCACGATATCATCGAATACAACTAAGATACAATTATCGTTTCGTCTAACCATTCAACCTTCTGTTCGATTCAGTCGCTAGTATGTGTAACGGTAGTACCGTCACCTGGTAAGTATCACTATATATACATTATTGCGATATAATCAGATACCACCCAGATACATTGATTGTTCAGTCTATCCATTCAACTTTCTGTTCGTTTCGGTCGCTCGTATGTAAAACGGGAATACCGTCACCTAATGTGTATAACTATATACACAGCATAACATCATAATCGAATACAACCCAGATACTATCCATTCAGCCCCACGTTGGGCGCCAAAATTGCAACCTAGACAAATCGTACTAAGCACGAGGTCGCTGGACCACTGTTCTAGAAAAATAAGTGGGCATCCACGCTAGCCACAGCCAGAGGTGGGGTGGTTCGTGTTGTAAGCTTTGAATTCAAAATTTGATTTTGATGTTATAATTGGGCGCCAGGAGAATTTAAACACCGCGCAATGCCCTCACAGCTCAATCTCCACCTTCAAATTCACCAAAGTATGGTGGAGGCAAAGTCAATCCAGATATCAAAAAAACACGGGTAACCCTTCAATATATTTATTCACTCGTGAAACCTATATTCCCACAAATAACACAAGTTGTCCTAAATCTATATGAACTGAGCTAACATCGGTAACTCTATGGTGGCCAGAACACAATGAACACTTACACAGTGACGATAGCTAGCACTTCGGTTCACTAGTCGGGTGAGGCAAGCTATGAGATTATTTAAATAAGCTCTAAATACCAAAACTCGAATAATAAAGCGTCAAGTACCAAAACTCCGACAATGATAAGCAGTAGATACCAAAACTCAAATAATAATACCAATAACTCAAATATCAAGCATCAGGGTGGGTGAGAGGAAAAGCAGAAAGTAGAGGGGTAAAAAAAAATGGCTTAATCACAAACGGCCATAACGCAACGCGTGAGCTCAGGCGCAGGTTTGGGCGTAGTTTTCAACCGGTAAGCATGTACACACTAATTACTACCCACGAGATACTTAGGTAAGTGATAACAAAGATGCGTAGTGCAAACCAAGGTGGAAACAAAAATAAAAGCAAAATACAAAATTGCAGTTAGTAACAGCGCTACACTAAGTTTTGGTTTTACATAAGCAGATAATGGAACTCGGTAATATAATTGAGCTGTTGACTAGCGAGTGCAGAAAAATCCTTAATTCATGCACTAAGCAAGTATGAACAAATTTTGCAACATGCGACTATAGAGAATTGATTATTTACAATGAGTAATACGAAAATTCAAAACTTGCGTGTCCTCCAGTATTTCCCACGAAGCTTGTCCACCCTGTATCAGCACGTTGCGAGCTGCCAAAATCCTACTGAATGTGTTCCCGGTAGACGACTCCTTCCTTCTGTGCCAGTACTCTTCAACCAGTTGAGGAAGTCTTAGTCTCCAGTACCACCCTGTATAACACGTCAGGAGTAAACGAGAATTGGAAATCCCCAATATGAGAAAAACCCTAGAAAGAAACGATTCGAATTACCACCAGTACTTGAATTAAAAATAAAATATCCACACACAACCGTTGTGTAGTTAATTAAATAGCTCACATTGACTAATGAATTTTATCTAAAGCACACATATTGTATGTGAGAGTTCTCAAGCACTCTAAATGAACAATAATCCCATGATAATGATCCTAACAGTGATAAAGAAAAAAATAAGGGCTAGCACGCTATACCCCAAACCAAAAGTTGGCTTTTATGAATATCTTTTCAATGAATAGATATCACTGGAAATTAATATTATTGAAATATTGATAATTACCTATACAGAGTGAACAAACAAAAAAAAAAGAAAAATCATCTTACCCTGGACAGGAGGTTTTTTTTTTAATCTATATAAATTCCCTATAGACAGTGCTTTCAATGATGGATGGGAACCAGAATCTGGAAGGTGATTATAGGCCTTTCTCGCAACTGTCAATTAGTAGTTACAATTCTCATCCGACTGTCAACAAAAAATTACATGTCAATAACCTGATTTTACGAAAATTCTGGGTGCAAGTCAACTACAACAGTCGGAACCTCAAAATACATAGGATAGCTCATACCTGAAATGGAGCAGCCTGTTCCTGAATCACTTCTTTATCGTCACGGGCACTTAGATGTAAATATGACGAACTTCAAATCCTCATAAGAGTCCAATCTTGGGTCATCACTCAAAAATACATTCGAAATACCAACAATATGACCTCAATATCAGCAAAAATGGTCCATAAAATTAATCCCCAGCAAGGATGACAACAACATCAAATATTTTCTGAACCACTACGTTCCACCATTACATCTAGCCACCTGAAGTCTCCCGCGCAAGAGAGAGACAGAACAGCCACTCGCACTCCTACGCCAGGAGTTGCCCTTCTCAGCTGTCAATCAAAATTCCTGAGAACAGGAAATTCGGACGTACAGCTACCACCTTGACCCTATAGAGGTCGACTCCTCTATGACTAGAAATCCAAAGATTCTAAGGAAACACACTGCTGGGCATCCACAACACCTGAGTAGCCTCCTCGTAGCCCATTCGAGATATTGGGAGTCCTGTTATCACCTACAAATATTAGTGTTAGTCTAAGGATTACCACCAATCGGCATTGGCAACACCGCTCTAGAGATGGGTGCAGAATGATGAGGCTCGACTGCCCAACTCTTAGGATGATGAACCGAACTGTCGAAATATGCAGCTAGAGCTTGGCACCTATGTTCAGGTCATGTTGAACGAGTCGAACAGCTGATTGAATGGAAACAAATGGAAACAACGAGCCTAGTCAACACAACAAAACACATGTTCAAATCAACTCAGGATCCCACAACCGCACACTCAAACAGGTAGGCTTCCTCACATCTACCTTCAATTAACACGAACACCAGTGATTGTCAACAACATCCTAGAAGGCTTTACAATGTCAGCAATAACCCCGTTCCCATATTCAGGGTGGAATGATCAGGCAGACAATCATTAGAGCAAGAATTGAACGTTACAATTCCCCCCTAGCTTCAAGAGATTTACCCCGTAAATCTCTCTTTGCCTTGCTTCAAATCATCTGTTAATCGGTA
Organism: Chrysomela aeneicollis; assembly: GCA_029955515.1. Lineage (NCBI taxonomy): Eukaryota > Metazoa > Arthropoda > Insecta > Coleoptera > Chrysomelidae > Chrysomela > Chrysomela aeneicollis. The sequence continues at coordinate 4,921,995 of JARUHQ010000013.1, read as the reverse complement.
TGGTCCGGCAATGCTCTAAGGTGCTTTGTGTGCCAATTACCTTTCGAGTTACCGGCCCCGTCTCTTAACTCGTACACCCATGGAGATAATCTTTTCTGAATATAGAATGGTCCTTCGTACTCTGGAGCCAATTTAGCTGAGAAATATTTGGTAGCGTCCGACTGGACCATGTTCTTCTTCCACACAGCTTGATTGGGCAAATACTCGATATGCCGACAACGCAGATTATACCGGTCGCAATTCTTTTCTCCTGCTACCTCTAAACGTTTCTTTACATCCTTGAACATTCTCTTGAAAGATTCGTTACGACTAAAGTCACTGGTTTGATTACCATCCTCCACATCTAATAACATACTATCCCGGTAATCTTTTCCTGACAGAACCATGTTCCTTCCAAAATTAACGAAATAAGGCGTCAGTTTCATTGTCTCATGCTTGGATGTGCGAATTGCACAGGCAATTTCATCTAAACGTTCGTCCCAACATCGATGATTATCGGACACGTACATGGATAACATCGTCTTTATCACTCCATTCACCCTTTCCGTAGGGTTTGCCCTGGGATGGTAACTAGGAGTGAACTTAATATGACTATCATATTTCTCAGCAAGCCGGATGAATTCCCTGCTCTGGTATTGAGGCCCATTGTCACAGATAATGATCTTAGGGACGCCAAACAACAAAAATACCTCGCCTTCGATTTTTCGGATAATATTTTTGCTAGTAGCCTTCCTCAGAGGAAACAACAATGAAAACTTACTGAGGTAGTCCGTTACAACCAACAAGAAACAATTGCCCTGTTTGGACCTAGGAAGAGGTCTCATGAGATCAGTGGAGATCATCTCCCAAGGCCTATCCACCTTTGGATGGGAGACCATTTTGTCTGAGGGTTGGTCATTTGGGACCTTATGGGCCATACAAATTTCACAACGTCTAACGAATTTGGCAACATCGTTGCGCATCTTCGGCCAATAGTATCTCTCAGCTATACGGGCGAACGTTTTATAAACCCCACAATGACCTGAAGTAGGCGGTACATGAGCTGAAACGATTATCTCATGTCGATCTGCCTTGGGGACGACAATTTTCCATGAATCAGACGGCGACGATAACTCGGGATAATCAATGACAACATGTTTCAACAGTTGACCATTACTCTCACGCCAATTCCCGAATCTCAAAGGACTTTTTTTTACCCTCTCTTTCATGGATTGGTACCACCTATCACCATTCCCGATTCTTGAATCGGGCGAATTCTTCGCGGACACCGAATCTAGATAGGGAGTGTTTTCAATATCATGAAGGGAGTCAATTACCGGAACCGTCCTTGATAACATATCTGGCAAGACGTGGTCTTTACCCTTGCGATGAACGACCTTGAACTGGTACTGCTGGAGCCGTACCGCCCATCGTGCCAAACGCCCAGTGAGATCTTTCAGATTGTGTAGCCAGAGAAGTGAATAGTGATCTGTCACTACTGTGAATTCGACTCCTTCCAGGTACGGTCGAAGTTTCTCTACGGCCCACAAGACCGCAAGACATTCCCTCTCAGTCGTGGTGTAATTTCTCTCTTGGCGAGTCAATGACCTGCTGAGATATGAAATGACTTTATCTCCCTCGGGGTATGATTGCGTGAGGACAGCCCCAATGCCATACCCAGAAGCATCAGTCTGTACCAAAAAGGGTTTGGTATAGTCAGGGAAACTCAAGATGGGAGCAGCAACAAGGCATTCCTTTATCCGCCTAAAGGAACTCTCACATTCCCCATTCCAACTAAATTTACTATTTTTCTTTACAATGGACGAAAAATCTGGTATGAACCTCCTATACCAACTAAAAGTTCCTACAATCATGCGAACCTCTTTCACATTGGAAGGAGCTGCTATCTCCAGCATAGCCTTGACTTTATCGGGGTCAACATGTAAACCGTTCCTATAAACGACATAGCCCAAGTACTTCATTTGGGGTCTACAAAATTGACATTTCTCAACACTAATGGTGATATTCGCCTCGCGCAGCCTACGAAAAACTTCATCTAAAAGCTTTAAATGGTGTTCCAAGGTTTGACTCAAAATAACCACATCGTCCAAGTAGACAAACAGGTTAGGCTCAAGGTCATGCCCTAATACGTTGTCGATAAGCCGTTGCCAAGTAGCTGGGGCATTATGCAAGCCAAATGGCATGCGGCGAAACTGAAATGAACCTCTGTTGGGTACTATGAAAGCCGTATACTGCTTGGACGTCTCAGCCATTGGTACCTGCCAGTATGCGGACTTCACATCCAGGCTAGAAAGATATTTGGCATCACGGAGCTTATCAAGGGTATCGAATACAAGCGGGAGTGGATAGCTATCACGGACGGTGACAGAATTCAATTTCCTGTAGTGTACGCAAAATCGGAAGGATTCGTCTTTCTTCTTCACCAACAAAATAGGCGATTACCAGGGGCTATTAGAGGGCTCGACAACCCCTAATTTGAGCATCTCCTCCAACTCGACATCGATTTGCTTTTGGACTAGAGGATTCACCCGGTAATAGCGCTGTTTTATGGGGGAACTATTTGTGATGATGACGTGCTCAACTTTTGTAGTACACCCTAGTCCCTCACCCATCAGGGCGACGTTCCGGTCGATTACTGCTTGAAGTCTCGCCTTCTCCATTGGCGTCAACAGGGTTTGACCACCTACATGTTGCAAAGAATTTACTACGATAGGTTCGTTGGAGAAGTGCCATTCGTTATGTCGGAGATTGGGAACGATTCCCATATTCCTCCAGAAGTCCGCACCCAAAATAAGCAAATGTGGCAACTCCGGTACGATAATAGACTCCACCAACCGAAACCTACCTCTTAATGAAATGGGCAGTTCGACGACCCCCAGGCACTGACAACTCTTACCATCTGCGACCGTGCACGACGTCCTCCTACCACCATCCACCGATAATCCTAACTCTCGGACGAGTTCTAGTCCCTTAGATCCTAGGACAGTTCTAGAAGCCCCTGAATCCAAGAGTCCCAACACTGACTTTTCCAACACCTCTATGCGTAGATAAGGCCTCTTATCACCCACCGCATGCTCAAGAACATAATCCAAAAGAACCTGGTATCTATCGATCGAATACTCATCACCGGCACGTCTATTTCGATCAACTAGGAGTTTCCGACGAGCGTTTCCCTGAGGATTACACACAGGACAGCTCTTCACACCCCCTCTCTCCTGCATCGGTAACAAAATTTGCCCCCCTCCACGGCACATCCGATTGCCCTGTGCCCTGGTTTGTTGCAACGGAAACAAACAACTTCCTCAGCAGGACCACCCGTTTCTCTTTGGCTAACCACATCTACCTGACAACTATCGTCGCCACCTACCTCGATATAGGCCAAGTCAGCTTCCAAAGTACCACTCCTCCTGGTCGGCGGAACGAAATTCTCAACGGCCTCCTTTCTAGCTTCAAGGCGTCTGCCTAACTCGCGAAGGTGGGAAATGAAGGAAACATCAACTAAAGCCAGTTGGTTTTGGTAGAATGGGGCTATATTTTTCATAATTACTTTCATTTTGGTCTCCTCAGAGATCGGACAAGTCAATCTATTGAAATACCCGGTCATCACAGCTAAATATATCCCTATAGACTCATCAGGCCCCTGGGTGCGCTTTCGTATCTCTTCAAACAACTTCTCGTTATAGTTGGGAGTTGAATATTCCTCACGAAGTAGACTCACGAGTTCGTCCCAAGAACTCACTTCGTGGCGATACGCAAGATAAAATTGGTAGGCCCTACCTGTGAATAAATCTATTCCAGATTCGAGAAGAGTTTCTTTCGAGACATGACGAGCAACCCTCAGTTCTTCGACTCGTTCCAGGAACGCGCTCAACGACAAACCTCTCTTTTCGCCCGAAAAGTTTATGCCCCATTTACTGGGTAGGACTGATTTTACGTTTGATGACTGTGGTTGGGGACTAGTTTGGCTAGTGGGTATTGCCGATGATCTTCGCGCGGAGGAAATTCCCGCAGCAAAGCTAGTTTGTTGCAATAGGTTTATCTGGACTGGAACGTCCAACGCTGCCTCAAAGTCTGTGGCTTTCTGGTGCAAACTATCTGAAAGTGTCAAAGCCTTTGCCAGTATTCTAGGTCTATCATCAGAGGTTCCATCGATGAAATCTATTCTAGTTAGAACATACTGCAACTTCGTTTCATATTTCTGATACGCCCCACTACTTGAAGAGTCCTTGAACGCATCGATTCGTGGTTCCAAGTCGGTTAACGTTCCCTTCACTGCCTCGACGTCCTCTTCCATTGTGAACGGATATTTGGGCCAGAGTACTGTGTCCCCACTCTTCTCGAGCCTCATCGCCATTGCCAATGTGTGTCGCATTTCCTCCACGGTTCCCGTAGCTATACCCCTCACCCGAAGTAAGTAACTCAACTCTGCTTGGTTGAGGCGATTCACATGTAGCCTGCGAGACATGTTAACCGGTTGAATAAAAAAAAATAAGAAAAAATTGAAATTATGGTTCACCAACGATCACGAAAAATTCCGATTCGAGAAAAATATATATATATATATGTGGGTCACCCTGTCAGCCCCACGTTGGGCGCCAAAATTGCAACCTAGACAAATCGTACTAAGCACGAGGTCGCTGGACCACTGTTCTAGAAAAATAAGTGGGCATCCACGCTAGCCACAGCCAGAGGTGGGGTGGTTCGTGTTGTAAGCTTTGAATTCAAAATTTGATTTTGATGTTATAATTGGGCGCCAGGAGAATTTAAACACCGCGCAATGCCCTCACAGCTCAATCTCCACCTTCAAATTCACCAAAGTAAGGTGGAGGCAAAGTCAATCCAGATATCAAAAAAACACGGGTAACCCTTCAATATATTTATTCACTCGTGAAACCTATATTTCCACAAATAACACAAGTTGTCCTAAATCTATATGAACTGAGCTAACATCGGTCACTCTATGGTGGCCAGAACACAATGAACACTTACACAGTGACGATAGCTAGCACTTCGGTTCACTAGTCGGGTGAGGCAAGCTATGAGATTATTTAAATAAGCACTAAATACCAAAACTCGAATAATAAAGCGTCAAGTACCAAAACTCAGACAATGATAAGCAGTAGATAACAAAACTCAAATAATAATACCAATAACTCAAATATCAAGCATCAGGGTGGGTGAAAGGAAAAGCAGAAAGTAGAGGGGTAAAAAAAATGGCTTAATCACAAACGGCCATAACGCAACGCGTGAGCTCAGGCGCAGGTTTGGGCGTAGTTTTCAACCGGTAAGCATGTACACACTAATTACTACCCACGAGATACTTAGGTAAGTGATAACAAAGATGCGTAGTGCAAACCAAGGTGGAAACAAAAATAAAAGCAAAATACAAAATTGCAGTTAGTAACAGCGCTACACTAAGTTTTGGTTTTACATAAGCAGATAATGGAACTCGGTAATATAATTGAGCTGTTGACTAGCGAGTGCAGAAAAATCCTTAATTCATGCACTAAGCAAGTATGAACAAATTTTGCAACATGCGACTATAGAGAATTGATTATTTACAATAAGCAATACAAAAATTCAAAACTTGCGTGTCCTCCAGTATTTCCCACGAAGCTTGTCCACCCTGTATCAGCACGTTGCGAGCTGCCAAAATCCTACTGAATGTGTTCCCGGTAGACGACTCCTTCCTTCTGTGCCAGTACTCTTCAACCAGTTGAGGAAGTCTTAGTCTCCAGTACCACCCTGTATAACTCGTCAGGAGTAAACGATAATTGGAAATCCCCAATATGAGAAAAACCCTAGAAAGAAAAGATTCGAATTACCACCAGTACTTGAATTTAAAATAAAATATCCACACACAACCGTTGTGTAGTTAATTAAATAGCCCACATTGACTAATGAATTTTATCTGAAGCACACATATTGTATGTGAGAGTTCTCAAGCACTCTAAATGAACAATAATCCCATGATAATGATCCTAACAGTGATAAAGAAAAAAAATAAGGGCTAGCACGCTATACCCCAAACCAAAAGTTGGCTTTTATGAATATCTTTTCAATGAATAGATATCACTGGAAATGAATATTATTGAAATATTGATAATTACCTATACAGAGTGAACAAACGAAAAAAAAGAAAAATCATCTTACCCTGGCCAGGAGGTTTTTTTTTTAATCTATATTAATTCCCTATAGACAGTGCTTCCAATGATGGATGGGAACCAGAATCTGGAAGGTGATTATAGGCCTTTCTCGCAACTGTCAATTAGTAGTTACAATTCTCATCCGACTTTCAACAAAAAATTACATGTCAATAACCTGATTTTACGAAAATTCTGGGTGCAAGTCAACTACAACAGTCGGAACCTCAAAATACATAGGATAGCTCATACCTGAAATGGAGCAGCCTGTTCCTGAATCACTTCTTTATCGTCACGGGCACTTAGATGTAAATATGACGAACTTCAAATCCTCATAAGAGTCCAATCTTGGGTCATCACTCAAAAATACATTCGAAATACCAACAATATGACCTCAATATCAGCAAAAATGGTCCATAAAATTAATCCCCAGCAAGGATGACAACAACATCAAATATTTTCTGAACCACTACGTTCCACCATTACATCTAGCCACCTGAAGTCTCCCGCGCAAGAGAGAGACAGAACAGCCACTCGCACTCCTACGCCAGGAGTTGCCCTTCTCAGCTGTCAATCAAAATTCCTGAGAACAGGAAATTCGGACGTACAGCTACCACCTTGACCCTATAGAGGTCGACTCCTCTATGACTAGAAATCCAAAGATTCTAAGGAAACACACTGCTGGGCATCCACAACACCTGAGTAGCCTCCTCGTAGCCCATTCGAGATATTGGGAGTCCTGTTATCACCTACAAATATTAGTGTTAGTCTAAGGATTACCACCAATCGGCATTGGCAACACCGCTCTAGAGATGGGTGCAGAATGATGAGGCTCGACTGCCCAACTCTTAGGATGATGAACCGAACTGTCGAAATATGCAGCTAGAGCTTGGCACCTATGTTCAGGTCAGGTTGAACGAGTCGAACAGCTGATTGAATGGAAACAAATGGAAACAACGAGCCTAGTCAACACAACAAAACACATGTTCAAATCAACTCAGGATCCCACAACCGCACACTCAAACAGGTAGGCTTCCTCACATCTACCTTCAATTAACACGAACACCAGTGATTGTCAACAACATCCTAGAAGGCTTTACAATGTCAGCAATAACTCCGTTTCCATTTCAGGGTGGAATGATCAGGCAGACAATCATTAGAGCAAGAATTGAACGTTACAATTCCCCCCTAGCTTCAAGAGATTTACCCCGTAAATCTCTCTTTGCCTTGCTTCAAATCATCTGTTAATCGGTATGGTCCGGCAATGCTCTAAGGTGCTTAGTGTGCCAATTACCTTTCGAGTTACCGGCCCCGTCTCTTAACTCGTACACCCATGGAGATAATCTTTTCTGAATATAGAATGGTCCTTCGTACTCTGGAGCCAATTTAGCTGAGAAATATTTGGTAGCGTCCGACTGGACCATGTTCTTCTTCCACACAGCTTGATTGGGCAAATACTCGATATGCCGACAACGCAGATTATACCGGTCGCAATTCTTTTCTCCTGCTACCTCTAAACGTTTCTTTACATCCTTGAACATTCTCTTGAAAGATTCGTTACGACTATGGTCACTGGTTTGATTACCGTCCTCCACATCTAATAACATACTATCCCGGTAATCTTTTCCTGACAGAACCATGTTCCTTCCAAAATTAACGAAATAAGGCGTCAGTTTCATTGTCTCATGCTTGGATGTGCGAATTGCACAGGCAATTTCATCTAAACGTTCGTCCCAACATCGATGATTATCGGACACGTACATGGATAACATCGTCTTTATCACTCTATTCACCCTTTCCGTAGGGTTTGCCCTGGGATGGTAACTAGGAGTGAACTTAATATGACTATCATATTTTTCAGCAAGCCGGATGAATTTCCTGCTCCGGTATTGAGGCCCATTGTCACAGATAATGATCTTAGGGACGCCAAACAACAAAAATACCTCGCCTTCGATTTTTCGGATAATATTTTTGCTAGTAGCCTTCCTCAGAGGAAACAACAATGAAAACTTACTGAGGTAGTCCGTTACAACCAACAAGATACAATTGCCCTGTTTGGACCTAGGAAGAGGTCCCATGAGATCAGTGGAGATCATCTCCCAAGGCCCTTCCACCTTTGGATGGGAGACCATTTTGTCTGAGGGTTGGTCATTTGGGACCTTATGGGCCATACAAATTTCACAACGTCTAACGAATTTGGCAACATCGTTGCGCATCTTCGGCCAATAGTATCTCTCAGCTATACGGGTGAACGTTTTATAAACCCCACAATGACCTGAAGTAGGCGGTACATGAGCTGAAACGATTATCTCATGTCGATCTGCCTTGGGGACGACAATTTTCCATGAATCAGACGGCGACGATAACTCGGGATAATCAATGACAACATGTTTCAACAGTTGACCATTACTCTCACGCCAATTCCCGAATCTCAAAGGACTTATTTTTACCCTCTCTTTCATGGATTGGTACCACCTATCACCATTCCCGATTCTTGAATCGGGCGAATTCTTCGCGGACACCGAATCTAGATAGGGAGTGTTTTCAATATCATGAAGGGAGTCAATTACCGGAACCGTCCTTGATAACATATCTGGCAAGACGTGGTCTTTACCCTTGCGATGAACGACCTTGAACTGGTACTGCTGGAGCCGTACCGCCCATCGTGCCAAACGCCCAGTGAGATCTTTCAGATTGTGTAGCCAGAGAAGTGAATTGTGATCTGTCACTACTGTGAATTCGACTCCTTCCAGGTACGGTCGAAGTTTCTCTACGGCCCACAAGACCGCAAGACATTTCCTCTCAGTCGTGGTGTAATTTCTCTCTTGGCGAGTCAATGACCTGCTGAGATATGAAATGACTTTATCTCCCTCGGGGTATGATTGCGTGAGGACAGCCCCAATGCCATACCCAGAAGCATCAGTCTGTACCAAAAAGGGTTTGGTATAGTCAGGGCAACTCAAGATGGAAACAGCAACAAGGCATTCCTTTATCCGCCTAAAGGAACTCTCACATTCCCCATTCCAACTAAATTTACTATTTTTCTTAAGAAGTGAGGTGATGGGAGCTACAATGGACGAAAAATCTGGTATGAACCTCCTATACCAACTAAAAGTTCCTACAATCATGCGAACCTCTTTCACATTGGAAGGAGCTGCTATCTCCAGCATAGCCTTGACTTTATCGGGGTCAACATGTAAACCGTTCCTATCAACGACATAGCCCAAGTACTTCATTTGGGGTCTACAAAATTGACATTTCTCAACACTAATGGTGATATTCGCCTCGCGCAGCCTACGAAAAACTTCATCTAAAAGCTTTAAATGGTGTTCCAAGGTTTGACTCAAAATAACCACATCGTCCAAGTAGACAAACAGGTTAGGCTCAAGGTCATGCCCTAATACGTTGTCGATAAGCCGTTGCCAAGTAGCTGGGGCATTATGCAAGCCAAATGGCATGCGGCGAAACTGAAATAAACCTCTGTTGGGTACTGTGAAAGCCGTATACTGCTTGGATGTCTCAGCCATTGGTACCTGCCAGTATGCGGACTTCACATCCAGGCTAGAAAGATATTTGGCATCTCGGAGCTTATCAAGGGTATCGGATACAAGCGGGAGTGGATAGCTATCACGGACGGTGACAGAATTCAATTTCCTGTAGTGTACGCAAAATCGGAAGGATTCGTCTTTCTTCTTCACCAACAAAATAGGCGATTACCAGGGGCTATTAGAGGGCTCGACAACCCCTAATTTGAGCATCTCCTCCAACTCGACATCGATTTGCTTTTGGACTAGAGGATTCACCCGATAATAGCGCTGTTTTATGGGGGAACTATTTGTGATGATGACGTGCTCAACTTTTGTAGTACACCCTAGTCCCTCACCCATCAGGGCGACGTTCCGGTCGATTACTGCTTGAAGTCTCGCCTTCTCCATTGGCGTCAACAGGGTTTGACCACCTACATGTTGCAAAGAATTTACTACGATAGGTTCGTTGGAGAAGTGCCATTCGTTATGTCGGAGATTGGGAACGATTCTTATATTCCTCCAGAAGTCCGCACCCAAAATAAGCAAATGTGGCAACTCCGGTACGATGATAGACTCCACCAACCGAAACCTACCTCTTAATGAAATGGGCAGTTCGACGACCCCCAGGCACTGACAACTCTTACCATCTGCGACCGTGCACGACGTCCTCCTACCACCATCCACCGACAATCCTAACTCTCGGACGAGTTCTAGTCCCTTAGATCCTAGGACAGTTCTAGAAGCCCCTGAATCCAAGAGTCCCAACACTGACTTTCCCAACACCTCTATGCGTAGATAAGGCCTCTCATCACCCACCGCATGTTCAAGAACATAATCCAAAAGAACCTGGTTTCTATCGATCGAATACTCATCACCGGCACGTCTATTTCGATCAACTAGCAGTGCCGACGAGCGTTTCCCTGAGGATTACACACAGGACAGCTCTTCACAGTCACCCCCTCTCTCCTGCATCGGTAACAAAATTTGCCCCCCTTCACGGCACATCCGATTGCCATGTGCCCTGGTTTGTTGCAACGGAAACAAACAACTTCCTTAGCAGGACCACCCGTTTCTCTTTGGCTAACCACATCTACCTGACAACTATCGTCGTCACCTTCCTCGATATAGGCCAAGTCAGCTTCCAAAGTACCACTCCTCCTGGTCGGCGGAACGAAATTCTCAACGGCCTCCTTTCTAGCTTCAAGGCGTCTGCCTAACTCGCGAAGGTGGGAAATGGAGGAAACATTAACTAAAGCCAGTTGGTTTTGGTAGAATGGGGCTATATTTTTCATAATTACTTTCATTTTGGTCTCCTCAGAGATCGGACAAGTCAATCTATTGAAATACCCGGTCATCACAGCTAAATATATCCCTATAGACTCATCAGGCCCCTGGGTGCGCTTTCGTATCTCTTCAAACAACTTCTCGTTATAGTTGGGAGTTAAATATTCCTCACGAAGTAGACTCACGAGTTCGTCCCAAGAACTCACTTCGTGGCGATACGCAAGATGAAATTGGTAGGCCCTACCTGTGAATAAATCTATTCCAGATTCGAGCAGAGTTTCTTTCGAGACATGACGAGCAACCCTCAGTTCTTCGACTCGTTCCAGGAACGCGCTCAACGACAAACCTCTCTTTTCGCCCGAAAAGTTTATGCCCCATTTACTGGGTAGGACTGATTTTACGTTTGATGACTGTGGTTGGGGACTAGTTTGGCTAGTGGGTATTGCCGATGATCTTCGCGCGGAGGAAATTCCCGCAGCAAAGCTAGTTTGTTGCAATAGGTTTATCTGGACTGGAACGTCCAACGCTGCCTCAAAGTCTGTGGCTTTCTGGTGCAAACTATCTGAAAGTGTCAAAGCCTTTGCCAGTATTCTAGGTCTATCATCAGAGGTTCCATCGATGAAATCTATTCTAGTTAGAACATACTGCAACTTCGTTTCATATTTCTGATACGCCCCACTAATTGAAGAGTCCTTGAACGCATCGATTCGTGGTTCCAAGTCGGTTAACGTTCCCTTCACTGCCTCGACGTCCTCTTCCATTGTGAACGGATATTTGGGCCAGAGTACTGTGTCCCCACTCTTCTCGAGCCTCATCGCCATTGCCAATGTGTGTCGCATTTCCTCCACGGTTCCCGTAGCTATACCCCTCACCCGAAGTAAGTAACTCAACTCTGCTTGGTTGAGGCGATTCACATGTAGCCTGCGAGACATGTTAACCGGTTGAATAAAAAAAAAATAAGAAAAAATTGAAATTATGGTTCACCAACGATCACGAAAAATTCCGATTCGAGAAAAAAATATATATATATATGTGGGTCACCCTGTCAGCCCCACGTTGGGCGCCAAAATTGCAACCTAGACAAATCGTACTAAGCACGAGGTCGCTGGACCACTGTTCTAGAAAAATAAGTGGGCATCCATGCTAGCCACAGCCAGAGGTGGGGTGGTTCGTGTTGTAAGCTTTGAATTCAAAATTTGATTTTGATGTTATAATTGGGCGCCAGGAGAATTTAAACACCGCGCAATGCCCTCACAGCTCAATCTCCACCTTCAAATTCACCAAAGTAAGGTGGAGGCAAAGTCAATCCAGATATCAAAAAAACACGGGTAACCCTTCAATATATATTTATTCACTCGTGAAACCTATATTCCCACAAATAACACAAGTTGTCCTAAATCTATATGAACTGAGCTAACATCGGTCACTCTATGGTGGCCAGAACACAATGAACACTTACACAGTGACGATAGCTAGCACTTCGGTTCACTAGTCGGGTGAGGCAAGCTATGAGATTATTTAAATAAGCACTAAATACCAAAACTCGAATAATAAAGCGTCAAGTACCAAAACTAGGACAATGATAAGCAGTAGATACCAAAACTAAAATAATAATACCAATAACTCAAATATCAAGCATCAGGGTGGGTGAGAGGAAAAGCAGAAAGTAGAGGGGTAAAAAAAAATGGCTTAATCACAAACGGCCATAACGCAACGCGTGAGCTCAGGCGCAGGTTTGGGCGTAGTTTTCAACTGGTAAGCATGTACACACTAATTACTACCCACGAGATACTTAGGTAAGTGATAACAAAGATGCGTAGTGCAAACCAAGGTGGAAACAAAAATAAAAGCAAAATACAAAATTGCAGTTAGTAACAGCGCTACACTAAGTTTTGGTTTTACATAAGCAGATAATGGAACTCGGTAATATAATTGAGCTGTTGACTAGCGAGTGCATAAAAATCCTTAATTCATGCACTAAGCAAGTATGAACAAATTTTGCAACATGCGACTATAGAGAATTGATTATTTACAATAAGCAATACAAAAATTCAAAACTTGCGTGTCCTCCAGTATTTTCCACGAAGCTTGTCCACCCTGTATCAGCACGTTGCGAGCTGCCAAAATCCTACTGAATGTGTTCCCGGTAGACGACTCCTTCCTTCTGTGCCAGTACTCTTCAACCAGTTGAGGAAGTCTTAGTCTCCAGTACCACCCTGTATAACTCGTCAGGAGTAAACGAGAATTGGAAATCCCCAATATGAGAAAAACCTTAGAAAGAAACGATTTGAATTACCACCAGTACTTGAATCAAAAATAAAATATCCACACACAACCGTTGTGTAGTTAATTAAATAGCCCACATTGACTAATGAATTTTATCTAAAGCACACATATTGTATGTGAGAGTTCTCAAGCACTCTAAATGAACAATAATCCCATGATAATGATCCTAACAGTGATAAAGAAAAAAAATAAGGGCTAGCACGCTATACCCCAAACCAAAAGTTGGCTTTTATGAATATCTTTTCAATGAATAGATATCACTGGAAATGAATATTATTGAAATATTGATAATTACCTATACAGAGTGAACAAACAAAAAAAAAATCATCTTACCCTGGCCAGGAGGTTTTTTTTTTAATCTATATAAATTCCCTATAGACAGTGCTTCCAATGATGGATGGGAACCAGAATCTGGAAGGTGATTATAGGCCTTTCTCGCAACTTTCAATTAGTAGTTACAATTCTCATCCGACTGTCAACAAAAAATTACATGTCAATGACCTGATTTTACGAAAATTCTGGGTGCAAGTCAACTACAACAGTCGGAACCACAAAATACATAGGATAGCTCATACCTGAAATGGAGCAGCCTGTTCCTGAATCACTTCTTTATCGTCACGGGCACTTAGATGTAAATATGACGAACTTCAAATCCTCATAAGAGTCCAATCTTGGGTCATCACTCAAAAATACATTCGAAATACCAACAATATGACCTCAATATCAGCAAAAATGGTCCATAAAATTAATCCTCAGCAAGGATGACAACAACATAAAATATTTTCTGAACCACTTCGTGTTACGGTCATATTTTACACGGTGAAATCCTTCTTTAGAGTACCAAAATCTCTTGTGTTTGTAGTAATCATATTAATGGTTCATCTAGTATTCTGTTGATTTTGTAATCTCTAGCTCCGTTAAGATATCGTCATTTCGTGTCATACTCACCTTATTCACATATATTTTGCATGATCAATTCCTGTGGTAGTCATTATCAAATGATTACAATCCATTCATTGTTTACATAAAATCCACATAAGTGAATTAATTATGAAATGTCAATAATGAATAATGAGTGATGACAGCTATCAGATGGGATCAATCCAACCACATCACAGAATGCTAGGTGCCCACATGACAACACCTGATAATATCTAAGAACACAGAAGTGATAAAATGCCCGTAACTCTTCTTCTGACGATCGCCACTCAAATGATATTGTATGAGATGTTCATGGAATAGTTTGTTATGTTCTGATACGAAAATTAGTGCATAGATGGCTTGCGTTCAATCAATGTTATTAGACATTGGATTAGTGTTCTGCTTCGATAAGCAATTAATAGATGGCGTCCGTTCGTTTATGTCAATAATAACTGATTGAATGTGATCAATATCTGCTATAGGGTTGTTCAGCCACAACAATTAAACATCCCATGATCATCTCGAACATGAGTTAGGTTTTCGGAATTTTGTCCCTGCACCATGGGTTGACAGTGATCAATCGACGGATGACACTTTGTCTGATTCCTGAAATCGGACATTTGACTTATTTCCGATCTTCGATTATCTTTTTCCTGATTCCTTATCGAAATCAAGTGCATGGCGAGTTGAGAATTTTCCTTCGATTTATCGATCATCATTGGATGGATTTGGAAAATTTCAACATTTTATGATTCCTTATTTATCGGACCATTTTTGGATGTTTATATGGTAATGAATCATTTATCTGCTTAGCAGGATTTGCGCGCCATGTAAGTAGGTTATTTTTGAGGTTAAAATTCCGTTTTTAATCTATTTAATAATTTTATAGATTTGATTATTTCGATTACTGGAAATTGAAAATACGGTTCAAACTAGATCTGAACCATATATGATTTGACCCTCCATACTCGAGGTTAGTAGAAAGCACAAGTGTCCACCACCTGTGCAACATGATTGACCACCCGTCGAGTCGTGCTTAAGTCTGTGGTTATTCTTTTTAGGGTCGTCTTTCCACCTTCGTCTTTCCACCTTCGTCTTTCCACCTTCGTCTTTCCATCGTCTTTCCACCGTCTTATTTCCACCTTCTTCTTTCCACCTCATTCTTTCACTCCTCCAACGGATTAAGACTGGTCAACTCTCTTAGAACATTTTGCTGTACCTGTTCATCTCTAGCAGCATTGAGGTGCCTAGCAAAGGGTTCCCCAGTGTTCAGGGCTGAACACCGAAATTTACCCGGCAGTTTCAAAGTATTCCATGAGCCACAACAACTGTTGACTTGCATCCTACATCTGCAGTCTTGAGAGGCACTGAGTGGTATCAGCAAAGGAGCTCCACTGAGCAGTCAGCTAAGTCATTTGAGAGTGAATAACCTGAATCTACTGATAGATGTTACAATAATAATTATGTTTTATTGAATTGCCCATGTAAGCTTCCCCGTGACGTCACGTGATTGGCCCCTTCAAAAATATCATTTTGTAGAGTATATTTAGGAAATTCCTGCTGTTCATTCTTGGCTCACTGTTTATGTGAATGCTGATAACCCCTCTTGGATACAGTGTTGATACCAATATATTCGTAAATTTCAAGGAGTGTGACTATTATTCTTTAGCTACCTAACCCCAGGGTTCATTCCAGCTTACACTAAAAGTACTTGACTGTGTCTCATTGTATTGATTCTTTAGCGCAGTGTCCTGTCCCTTTCAACTGGGTGGTTTCTGATTTTTCTGGCAAAAAATCAGTGGCGCACCGGAAAATTAAACCCTTATTAATTTCTCCAAAAATTTAAGAAATTTTACATTATTGTAACCGTACCCACGCCCTACTGAGCTGCTGGGAGAGTTAGTGGCGAGTACCTACGAATGCACAGGCACTGCTTAATAAAATCTTGCCCTAACATACGTTCCACCATTACATCTAGCCACCTGAAGTCTCCCGCGCAAGAGAGAGACAGAACAGCCACTCGCACTCCTACGCCAGGAGTTGCCCTTCTCAGCTGTCAATCAAAATTCCTGAGAACAGGAAATTCGGACGTACAGCTACCACCTTGACCCTATAGAGGTCGACTCCTCTATGACTAGAAATCCAAAGATTCTAAGGAAACACACTGCTGGGCATCCACAACACCTGAGTAGCCTCCTCGTAGCCCATTCGAGATATTGGGAGTCCTGTTATCACCTACAAATATTAGTGTTAGTCTAAGGATTACCACCAATCGGCATTGGCAACACCGCTCTAGAGATGGGTGCAGAATGGTGAGGCTCGACTGCCCAACTCTAAGGATGATGAACCGAACTGTCGAAATATGCAGCTAGAGCTTGGCACCTATGTTCAGGTAAGGTTGAACGAGTCGAACAGCTGATTGAATGGAAACAAATGGAAACAACGAGCCTAGTCAACACAACAAAACACATGTTCAAATCAACTCAGGATCCCACAACCGCACACTCAAACAGGTAGGCTTCCTCACATCTACCTTCAATTAACACGAACACCAGTGATTGTCAACAACATCCTAGAAGGCTTTACAATGTCAGCAATAACCCCGTTCCCATATTCAGGGTGGAATGATCAGGCAGACAATCATTAGGGCAAGAATTGAACGTTACAGGTTGCTCGTATGTCACCTGGTGAGTATTACTATATAAACATCACCACGATATAATCGAATACAACTCAATTACAATTATCGTTTCGTCTAACCATCCAACCTTATGTTCGATTCAGACGCTCGTATGTGTAACGAAATAACCGTTACATGGTAGGTGTAACTGAATATACAGCATAAAGATATAATCGGAGACAACCCAGATACAATGATTGTTCAATCTCCATCCAACCTTATGTTCGATTCGGTTGCTCGTATGTTTAACGGAAGAACTGTTACCTGGTTAGACATACTATATGATAATAATCACGATATAATCAAATACAACCCAGATACGATGAATGTTCAGTCTATCTATTCAACCTTCTATTCAGTTCAGTCGCTCTTATGTATCACTGGAGAACAGTTTCCTGGTGAGTATAAGTATATGAACATCATCAAGATATAATCGAATACAACCCCAGATACGATTATTGTTTAGTCTATCCATTCAACCTTCTGTTCAATTCAGTCGCTCGTATGTATAACGGAAGAATAGTTACCTGGTGAGTATAACTATATAAACATAATCGAATACAACCCAGATACGATGATTGTTCAATCTATATTGAATTTAATCTTCTGCTCGATTCGGTCGCTTGTATTAAAAATGGAAGAACAGTTACCTGGTGAGTATTGCTATATAAACATCATCACGATATCATCGAATACAACTCAGAGATACAATTATCGTTTCGTCTAACCATTTAACCTTCTGTTCGATTCAGTCGCTAGTATGTGTAACGGAAGTACCGTCACCTGGTGAATATCACTATATATACAGTATTGCGATATAATCAAATACAACTGAGTTACAATTATCGTTCCGTCTAACCATTCAACCTTATGTTCGATTCGGTTGCTCGTATGTATAACGAAAGAACAGTTACCTGGTTAGACATAATATATAATAATCATCACGAAATAATCGAATACAACCCAGATACGCTGATTGTTCAACCTATCAATACAACCTTCTGTTCAATTTAGTCGCTCGTATGTATAACGGAAGAACAGTTACTTGGTGAGTATAACTATATAAACATAATCGAATACAACTCAGATACGATGATTGTTCAATCTATCCATTCAACCTTATGTTCGATTCGGTTGCTCGTATGTATAACGGAAGAAAAGGTACCTGGTGAGTATAACTATATAAACATGATCGAATACAACTCAGATACGATGATTGTTCAATCTATCCATTTAACCTTCTGCTCGATTCGGTCACTTGTATGTAAAACTGAAGGACAGTCACCTGGTGAGTATTGCTATATAAACATCATCACGATATCATCGAATACAACTCAGTTACAATTATCGTTTCGTCTTACCATTTAACCTTAAATCAAACGGAATAGCCATAAGTGGAGTGGTGGTGTAAACAAGGAAAATAATATCTCAAAGTCATCTCCAACATTATTAGAATAATCTAACATAACAAGGTAGAAAAGGAGCAGAAAACAACTACGTTCCTGGCAAATACCACGCAAAATATTGAATTATATCCACTCGTAGTCTATGCATCAATTTATATAAATGAATAAAAATACAAATGTTTCTTTCTTCGAACATGCGTTTATGCTCCCAACGAGACAAACACGCCTGACAACCTGTAGACCGGTTTCGGGCTTATTGGCCCTCATCAGTACAGGGTAGTCAACCGTGTAGAGATCCCGAGATCTCCACACGAGGCGAGGTCTGAATCGATGGAAGCATCCACGCATATTTGTTAGCAGTGAGCCGATCCCCAAGAAGAGACTGAAGACGGCGACACCAAGCGGCGAAGAAAGAAACACTCCTTAATAAATTTCCCATATAGAAATATGAGATTGGCTGGGTTGCTCGACTAGCGGATTGAATCAAACGGAATAGCCTTATGGCTCTTCTTGGGGATCGGCTCACTGCTAACAAATATGCGTGGATGCTTCCATCGATTCAGACCTCGCCTCGTGTGGAGATCTCGGGATCTCTACACGGTTGACTACCCTGTACTGATGAGGGCCAATAAGCCCGAAACCGGTCTACAGGTTGTCAGGCGTGTTTGTCTCGTTGGGAGCATAAACGCATGTTCGAAGAAAGAAACATTTGTATTTTTATTCATTTATATGAATTGATGCATAGACTACGAGTGGATATAATTCAATATTTTGCGTGGTATTTGCCAGGAACGTAGTTGTTTTCTGCTCGTTTTCTACCTTGTCATGTTAGATTATTCTAATAATGTTGGAGATGACTTTGAGATATTATTTTCCTTGTTTATTTAACCTTAAGTTTGATTCAGTCGCTAGTATGTGCAACGGAAGTACCGTCACCTGGTAAGTATCACTATATATACAGTATTGCGATATAATCGGATACCACCTAGATTCATTGATTGTTCAGTCTATCCATTCAACTTTCTGTTCGTTTCGGTCGCTCGTATGTAAAACGGGAATACCGTCACCTAATGTGTATAACTATATACACAGCATAACATCATAATCGAATACAACCCAGATACTATACATTCAACCTTCTGTTCGATTCGGTTGCTCGTATGTATAAAGAAAAAACTGTAACCTGGTGAGTATTTCTATATAAACGTCATCACGATATAATCGAATACAACTCAGATACAATGATCATTCCGTCTATCCATCCAAACTTCTGTTCGATTGGGTCGCTCGTATGTATAACGCAAGAACAGTCACCTGGTGAGTATTACTATATAAACATCACCACGATATAATGGAATACAACTCAGTTACAATTATTGTTCCGTCTAATCATCCAACCTTATGTTCGATTCAGACGCTCGTATGTGTAACGAAAGAACCGTTACATGGTAGGTGTAACTAAATATACAGCATAACGATATAATCGGAGACAACCCAGATACAATGATTGTTCAATTTATCCATTCAACCTTATGTTCGATTCAGTCGCTAGTATGTGTAACGGAAGTACCGTCACCTGGTGAGTATCACATATATACAGTATTGCGATATAATCGGATACCACCCAGATACATTGATTGTTCAGTCTATCCATTCAACTTTCTGTTCGTTTCGGTCGCTCGTATGTAAAACGGGAATACCGTCACCTTATGTGTATAACTATATACACAGCATAACATCATAATCGAATACAACCCAGATACTATTCATTCAACCTTCTGTTCGATTCGGTTGCTCGTATGTATAACGAAATAACAGTAACCTGGTGAGTATTTCTATTTGAACGTCATCACGATATAATCGAATACAACTCAGATACAACGATCATTCCGTCTATCCATCCAACCTTCTGTTCGATTGGGTCCCTCGTATGTATAACGCAAGAACAGTCACCTGGTGAGTATTATTATATAAACATAACCACGATATAATCGAATACAACTCAGTTACAATTATCGTTCCGTCTAACCATCCAACCTTATGTTCGATTCAGACGCTCGTATGTGTAACGAAAGAACCGTTACATGGTAGGTGTAACTAAATATACAGCATAACGATATAATCGAAGACGACCCAGATACAATTATTGTTCAATCTATCCATCCAACCTTATGTTCGAATCGGTTGCTCGTATGTATAACGGAAGAACTGTTCCCTGGTGAGTCATACTATATGATAATAATCACGATATAATTGAATACAACCCCAGATACGATTATTGTTTAGTCTATCCATTCAACCTTCTGTTCAATTCAGTCGCTCGTATGTATAACGGAAGAACAGTTACCTGGTGAGAATAACTATATGAACATTATCGAATACAACCCAGATACGATGATTATTCAATCTATACTAAATTTGAGCTTCTGCTCGATTCGTTCGCTTGTATGTAAAACGGAAGAACAGTTACCTGGTGAGTATTGCTATATAAACATCATCACGATATCATCGAATACAACTCAGATACAATTATCGTTTCGTCTAACCATTTAACCTTCTGTTCGATTCAGTCGCTAGTATGTGTAACGATAGTACCGTCACCTGGTAAGTATCACTATATATACATTATTGCGATATAATCAGATACCACCCAGATACATTGATTGTTCAGTCTATCCATTCAACTTCCTGTTCGTTTCGGTCGCTCGTATGTAAAACGGGAATAACGTCACCTAATGTGTATAACTATATACACAGCATAACATCATAATCGAATACAACCCAGATACTATCCATTCAACCTTCTGTTCGATTCGGTTGCTCGTGTGTATAACGAAAGAACAGTTACCTGGTGAGTATTTCTATATGAACGTCATCACGAAATAATCGAATACAACTCAGATACAATGATCATTCCGTCTATCCATCCAACCTTCTGTTCGATTGGGTCCCTCGTATGTATACTATCCATTCAACCTTCTGTTCGATTCGGTTGCTCGTATGTATAACGGAAGAACAGTTACCTGGTGAGTATAACTATATAAACATAATCGAATACAACCCAGATACGATTATTGTTCAATCAATACTGAATTCAACCTTCTGCTCGATTCGGTCGCTTGTATGTAAAACGGAAGAACAGTTACCTGGTGAGTATTGCTATATAAACATCTTCACGATATCATCGAATACAACTAAGATACAATTATCGTTTCGTCTAACCATTCAACCTTCTGTTCGATTCAGTCGCTAGTATGTGTAACGGTAGTACCGTCACCTGGTAAGTATTACTATATATACATTATTGCGATATAATCAGATACCACCCAGATACATTGATTGTTCAGTCTATCCATTCAACTTTCTGTTCGTTTCGGTCGCTCGTATGTAAAACGGGAATACCGTCACCTAATGTGTATAACTATATACACAACATAACATCATAATCGAATACAACCCAGATACTATCCATTCAACCTTCTGTTCGATTCGGTTGCTCGTGTTTATAAAGAAAGAACAGTTTCTGGTGAGTATTTCTATATGAACGTCATCACGAAATAATCGAATACAACTCAGATACAATGATCATTCCGTCTATCCATCCAACCTTCTGTTCGATTGGGTCGCTCGTATGTATAACGCAAGAACAGTCACCTGGTGAGTATTACTATATAAACATCACCACGATATAATGGAATACAACTCAATTACAATTATCGTTCCGTCTAACCATCCAACCTTATGTTCGATTCAGACGCTCGTATGTGTAACGAAATAACCGTTACATGGTAGGTGTAACTGGATATACAGCATAAAGATATAATCGGAGACAACCCAGATACAATGATTGTTCAATCTCCATCCAACCTTATGTTCGATTTGGTTGCTCGTATGTTTAACGGAAGAACTGTTACCTGGTTAGACATACTATATGATAATAATCACGATATAATCAAATACAACCCAGATACGATGAATGTTCAGTCTATCTATTCAACCTTCTGTTCAGTTCAGTCGCTCTTATGTATTACTGGAGAACAGTTTCCTGGTGAGTATAAGTATATGAACATCATCAAGATATAATCGAATACAACCCCAGATACGATTATTGTTTAGTCTATCCATTCAACCTTCTGTTCAATTCAGTCGCTCGTGTGTATAACGGAAGAATAGTTACCTGGTGAGTATAAATATATAAACATAATCGAATACAACCCAGATACGATGATTGTTCTATCTATATTAAATTTAATCTTCTGCTCGATTCGGTCGCTTGTATTAAAAATGGAAGAACAGTTACCTGGTGAGTATTGCTATATAAACATCATCACGATATCATCGAATACAACTCAGAGATACAATCATCGTTTCGTCTAACCATTTAACCTTCTGTTCGATTCAGTCGCTAGTATGTGTAACGGAAGTACCGTCACCTGGTAAGTATCACTATATATACAGTATTGCGATATAATCAAATACCACCCAGATACATTGATTGTTCAGTCTATCCATTCAACTTTCTGTTCGTTTCGGTCGCTCGTATGTTAAACGGAAATTCCGTCACCTAATGTGTATAACTATATACACAGCATAACATCATAATCGAATACAACACAGATACTATCCATTCAACCTTCTGTTCAATTCAGTCGCTCGTATGTATAACGGAAGGACAGTCAACTGGTGAGTATTCCGTCTAACCATCCAACCTCATGTTCGATGTAACGAAAGAACCGTTACATGGTAGGTGTATCTAAATATACAGCATAACGATATAATCGGAGACAACCCAGATACAATGATTTTTCAATCTATCCATTCAAACTTTTGTTCGATTCGGTTGCTCGTATGTATAAAGGAGGAACAGTTACCTGGTGAGTATAACTATATAAACATAATCGAATACAACCCAGATACGATGATTGTTCAATCTATACTAAATTTGAGCTTCTGCTCGATTCGGTCGCTCGTATGTAAAACTGAAGAACAGTTACCTGGTGAGTATTTCTATATGAACGTCATCACGATATAATCGAATACAACTCAGATACAATGATCATTTTGTCTATCCATCCAACCTTCTGTTCGATTGGGTCGCTCGTATGTATAATGCAAGAACAGTCACCTGGTGAGTATGACTATATAAACATCACCACGATATAATCGAATACAACTCAGTTCAATTATCGTTCCGTCTAACCATCTAACCTTATGTTCGATTCAGACGCTCGTATGTGTAACGAAAAAACCGTTACTTGGTAGGTGTAACTGAATAATCAGCAAAACGATATAATCGGAGACAACCCAGTACAATGATTGTTCGATCTATCCATCCAACCTTATGTTCGATTCGGTTGCTCGTATGTATAACGGAAGAACTGTTACCTGGTTAGACATACTATATGATAATAATCACGATATAATCAAATACAACCCAGATACGATGAATGTTCAGTCTATCCATTCAACCTTCTGTTCAGTTCAGTCGCTCTTATGTATAACTGGAGAACAGTTTCCTGGTGAGTATAACTATATGAACATCATCAAGATATAATCGAATACAACCCCAGATACGATTATTGTTTAGTCTATCCATTCAACCTTCTGTTCAATTCAGTCGCTCGTATGTATAACGGAAGAACAGTTACCTGGTGAGTATAACTATATAAACATAATCGAATACAACCCAGATACGATGATTGTTCAATCTATACTAAATTTAAGCTTCTGCTCGATTCGGTCGCTTGTATGTAAAACGGAAGAACAGTTACCTGGTGAGTATTGCTATATGAACATCATCACGATATTATCGAATACAACTCATAGATACAATTATCGTTTCGGCTAACCATTTAACCTTCTGTTCGATTCAGTCGCTAGTATGTGTAACGGAAGTACCGTCACCTGGTGAGTATCACTATATATACAGTATTGCGATATGATCGGATACCACCCAGATACATTGATTGTTCAGTCTATCCATTCAACTTTCTGTTCGTTTCGGTCGCTCGTATGTAAAACGGGAATACCGTCACCTTATGTGTATAACTATATACACAGCATAACATCATAATCGAATACAACCCAGATACTATCCATTCAACCTCCTGTTCGATTCGGTTGCTCGTATGTATAACGAAAGAACAGTAACCTGGTATTTCTATTTGAACGTCATCACGATATAATCGAATACAACTCAGATACAATGATCATTCCGTCTATCCATTCAACTTTCTGTTCGATTGGGTAGCTCGTATGTATAACGCAAGAACAGTCACCTGGTGAGTATTACTATATAAACATCACCACGATATAATCGATTACAACTCAGTTACAATTATCGTTCCGTCTAACCATCCAACCAGACGCTCGTATGTGTAACGAAAGAACCGTTACATGGTAGGTGTAACTAAATATACAGCATAACGATTTAATCGGAGACAACCCAGATACAATGATTGTTCAATCTATCCATCCAACCTTATGTTCGATTCGGTTGCTCGTATGTATAACGGAAGAACTGTTACCTGGTGAGTCATACTATTTGAAAATAATCACCATATAATCAAATACAACCCAGATACGATGAATGTTCATTCTATCCATTCAACCTTCTGATCAGTTCAGTCGCTCTTATGTATAACTGGAGAAC
Organism: Chrysomela aeneicollis; assembly: GCA_029955515.1. Lineage (NCBI taxonomy): Eukaryota > Metazoa > Arthropoda > Insecta > Coleoptera > Chrysomelidae > Chrysomela > Chrysomela aeneicollis. Next base: position 4,897,096 of record JARUHQ010000013.1, on the reverse strand, counting down.
AGTTTCCTGGTGAGTATAACTATATGAACATCATCAAGATATAATCGAATACAACCCCAGATACGATTATTGTTTAGTCTATCCATTCAACCTTCTGTTCAATTCAGTCGCTCGTATGTATAACGAAAGAACAGTTACCTGGTTAGTATAACTATATAAACATAATCGAATACAACCCAGATACGATGATTGTTCTATATATACTAAATTTAAGCTTCTGCTCGATCCGGTCGCTTGTATGTAAAACGGAAGAACAGTTACCTGGTGAGTATTGCTATATAAACATCATCACGATATCATCGAATACAACTCAGAGATACAATTGACATTTCGTCTAACCATTTAACCTTCTGTTCGATTCAGTCGCTAGTATGTGTAACGGAAGTACCGTCACCTGGTAAGTATCACTATATATACAGTATTGCGATATAATCGGATACCACCCAGATACATTGATTGTTCAGTCTATCCATTCAACTTTCTGTTCAGTTCAGTCGCTCTTATGTATAACTGGAGAACAGTTTCCTGGTGAGTATAACTATATGAACATCATCGAGATATAATCGAATACAACCCCAGATACGATTATTGTTTAGTCTATCCATTCAACCTTCTGTTCAATTCAGTCGTTCTTATGTATAACGGAAAAACAGTTACCTGGTGAGTATAACTATATAAACCTAATCAAATACAACCCAGATACGATGAATTTTCAATCTATCCATTTAACCTTCTGCTCGATTCGGTCGCTTTTATGTGAAACGGAAGAACAGTTACCTGGTGAGTATTGCTATATAAACATCATCACGATATCATCGGATACAACTCAGATACAATTATCGCTTCGTCTAACCGTTTAACCTTCTGTTCAATTCAGTCGCTAGTATGTGTAACGGAAGTACCGTCACCTGGTAAGTATCACTATATATACAGTATTGCGATATAATCGGATACCAACCAGATACATTGATTGTTCAGTCTATCCATTCAACTTTCTGTTCGTTTCGGTCGCTCGTATGTATAACGAAAGAACAGTAACCTGGTGAGTATTTCTATATAAACTTCATCACGATATAATCGAATACAACTCAGATACAATGATCATTCCGTCTATCCATCTAACCTTCTGTTCGATTGGGTCGCTAGTACGTATAACGCAAGAACAGTAACCTGGTGAGTATTACTATATGAACATTTCCACGATATAATCGAATACAACTCAGTTACAATTATCGTTTCGTCCAACCATCCAACCTTATGTTCGATTCAGACGCTCGTATGTGTAACGAAAGAACCGTTACATGGTAGGTGTATCTAAATATACAGCATAACGATATAATCGGAGACAACCCAGATACAATGATTGTTCAATCTATCCATTCAACCTTATGTTCGATTCGGTTGCTCGTATGTATAACGAAAGAACAGTTACCTGGTTAGACATAATATATAATAATCATCACGAAATAATCGAATACAACCCAGATACGCTGATTGTTTAACCTATCAATACAACCTTCTGTTCAATTCAGTCGCTCGTATGTATAACGGAAGAACAGTTACTTGGTGAGTATAACTATATAAACGTAATCGAATACAACTCAGATACGATGATTGTTCAATCTATCCATTCAACCTTATGTTCGATTCGGTTGCTCGTATGTATAACGGAAGAACAGGTACCTGGTGAGTATAACTATATAAACATAATCGAATACAACTCAGATACGATGATTGTTCAATCTATCCATTTTACCTTCTGCTCGATTCGGTCACTTGTATGTAAAACTGAAGGACAGTTACCTGGTGAGTATTGCCATATAAACATCATCATGATATCATCGAATACATTCAGATACAATAATCGTTTCGTCTTACCATTTAACCTTGAGTTCGATTCAGTCGCTAGTATGTGCAACGGAAGTACCGTCACCTGGTAAGTATCACAATATATACAGTATTGCGATATAATCGGATACCACCCAGATACATTGATTGTTCAGTCTATCCATTCAACTTTCTGTTCGTTTCGGTAAAACGGGAATACCGTCACCTAATGTGTATAACTATATACACAGCATAACATCATAATCGAATACAACCTTCTGTTCGATTCGGTTGCTCGTATGTATAAAGAAAAAACTGTAACCTGGTGAGTATTTCTATATGAACGTCATCACGATATAATCGAATACAACTCAGATACAATGATCATTCCGTCTATCCATCCAAACTTCTGTTCGATTGGGTCGCTCGTATGTATAACGCAAGAACAGTCACCTGGTGAGTATTACTATATAAACATCACCACGATATAATCGAATACAACTCAGTTACAATTATTGTTCCGTCTAATCATCCAACCTTATGTTCGATTCAGACGCTCGTATGTGTAACCAAAGAACCGTTACATGGTAGGTGTAACTAAATATACAGCATAACGATATAATCGGAGACAACCCAGATACAATGATTGTTTAATCTATCCATTCAACCTTATGTTCGATTCAGTCGCTAGTATGTGTAACGGAAGTACCGTCACCTGGTGAGTATCACTATATATACAGTATTGCGATATAATCGGATACCACCCAGATACATTGATTGTTCAGTCTATCCATTCAACTTTCTGTTCGTTTCGGTCGCTCGTATGTAAAACGGGAATACCGTCACCTTATGTGTATAACTGTATACACAGCATAACATCATAATCGAATACAACCCAGATACTATCCATTCAACCTTCTGTTCGATTCGGTTGCTCGTATGTATAACGAAAGAACAGTAACCTGGTGAGTATTTCTATTTGAACGTCATCACGATATAATCGTATACAACTCAGATACAATGATCATTCCGTCTATCCATCCAACCTTCTGTTCGATTGGGTCGCTCGTATGTATAACGCAAGAACAGTCACCTGGTGAGTATTACTATATAAACATCACCACGATATAATCGAATACAACTCAGTTACAATTATCGTTCCGTCTAACCATCCAACCTTATGTTCGATTCAGACGCTCGTATGTGTAACGAAAGAACCGTTACATGGTAGGTGTAACTAAATATACAGCATAACGATATAATCGGAGACGACTCAGATACAATGATTGTTCAATCTATCCATTCAACCTTCTGTTCAATTCAGTCGCTCGTATGTATAACGGAAGAACAGTTACCTGGTGAGTATAACTATATGAACATTATCGAATACAACCCAGATACGATGATTATTCAATCTATACTAAATTTAAGCTTCTGCTCGATTTGGTCGCTTGTATGTAAAACGGAAGAACAGTTACCTGGTGAGTATTGCTATATAAACATCATCACGATATCATCGAATACAACTCAGATACAATTATCGTTTCGTCTAACCATTTAACCTTCTGTTCGATTCAGTCGCTAGTATGTGTAACGGAAGTACGGTCACCTAGTAAGTATCACTATATATACAGTTTTGCGATATAATCGGATACCACCCAGATACATTGATTGTTCAGTCTATCCATTCAACTTTCTGTTCGTTTCGGTCGCTCGTATGTAAAACGGGAATACCGTCACCTAATGTGTATAACTATATACACAGCCTAACATCATAATCGAATACAACCCAGATACTATCCATTCAACCTTCTGTTCGATTCGGTTGCTCGTATGTATAACGAAAGAACAGTTACCTGGTGAGTATTTCTATATGAACGTCATCACGATATAATCGAATACAACTCAGATACAATGATCATTCCGTCTATCCATCCAACCTTCTGTTCGATTGGGTCGCTCGTATGTATAACGCAAGAACAGTCACCTGGTGAGTATTACTATATAAACATCACCACGATATAATCGGATACAACTCAGTTACAATTATCGTTCCGTCTAACCATCCAACCTTATGTTCGATTCGGTTGCTCGTATGTTTAACGGAAGAACTGTTACCTGGTTAGACATACTATATGATAATAATCACGATATAATCAAATACAAACCAGATAGATGAATGTTCAGTCTATCTATTCAACCTTCTGTTCAGTTCAGTAGCTCTTATGTATAACTGGAGAACAGTTTTCTGGTGAGTATAACAATATGAACATCATCAAGATATAATCGGATACAACCCCAGATACGATTATTGTTTAGTCTATCCATTCAACCTTCTGTTCAATTCAGTCGCTCGTATGTATAACGGAAGAATAGTTACGGGGTGAGTATAACTTTATAAACATAATCGAATACAACCCAGATACGTTTATTGTTCAATCTATACTGAATTCAACCTTCTGCTCGATTTGGTCGCTTGTATGTAGAACGGAAGAACAGTTACCTGGTGAGTATTGCTATATAAACATCATCACGATATCATCGAATACAACTCAGATACAATTATCGTTTCGTCTAACCATTCAACATTCTGTTCGATTCAGTCGCTAGTATGTGTAACGAAAGAACCGTTACATGGTAGGTGTATCTGAATATACAGCATAACGATATAATCGGAGACAACCCAGATACAATGATTGTTCAATCTATCCATTAAACCTTATGTTCGATTCGGTTGCTCGTATGTATAACGAAAGAACAGTTACCTGGTTAGACATAATATATAATAATCATCACGAAATAATCGAATACAACCCAGATACGCTGATTGTTCAACCTATCAATACAACCTTCTGTTCAATTCAGTCGCTCGTATGTATAACGGAAGAACAGGTACCTGGTGAGTATAACTATATAAACATAATCGAATACAACTCAGATACGATGATTGTTCAATCTATCCATTTAACCTTCTGCTCGATTCGGTCACTTGTATGTAAAACTGAAGGACATTTACCTGGTGAGTATTGCTATATAAACATCATCACGATATCATCGAATACAACTCAGATACAATCATCGTTTCGTCTTACCATTTAACCTTAAGTTCGATTCAGTCGCTAGTATGTGCAACGGAAGTACCGTCACCTGGTAAGTATCACTATATATACAGTATTGCGATATAATCGGATACCACCCAGATACATTGATTGTTTATTCTATCCATTCAACTTTCTGTTCGTTTCGGTCGCTCGTATGTAAAACGGGAATACCGTCACCTAATGTGTATAACTATATACACAGCATAACATCATAATCGAATACAACCCAAATACTATACATTCAACCTTCTGTTCGATTCGGTTGCTCGTATGTATAAAGAAAAAACTGTAACCTGGTGAGTATTTCTATATGAACGTCATCACGATATAATCGAATACAACTCAGATACAATGATCATTCCGTCTATCCATCCAAACTTCTGTTCGATTGGGTCGCTCGTATGTATAACGGAAGAATAGTTACCTGGTGAGTATAACTATATAAACATAATCGAATACAACCCAGATACGATGATTGTTCAATCTATATTAAATTTAATCTTCTGCTCGATTCAGTCGCTTGTATGTAAAACGGAAGAACAGTTACCTGGTGAGTATTGCTATATAAACATCATCACGATATCATCGAATACAACTCAGAGATACAATTATCGTTTCGTCTAACCATTTAACCTTCTGTTCGATTCAGTCGCTAGTATGTGTAACGGAAGTACCGTCACCTGGTAAGTATCACTATATATACGGTATTGAGATATAATCAAATACCACCCAGATACATTGATTGTTCAGTCTATCCATTCAACTTTCTGTTCGTTTCGGTCGCTCGTATGTTAAACGGGAATTCCGTCACCTGATGTGTATAACTATATACACAGCATAACATCATAATCGAATACAACACAGATACTATCCATTCAACCTTCTGTTCAATTCAGTCGCTCGTATGTATAACGCAAGAACAGTTACCTGGTGAGTATTGCTATATAAACATCATCACGATATCATCGAATACAACTCAGAGATACAATTATCGTTCCGTCTAACCATCCAACCTTATGTTCGATTCAGACGCTCGTATGTGTAACGAAAGAACCGTTACATGGTAGGTGTAACTAAATATACAGCAGAACGATATAATCGGAGACAACCCAGATACAATGATTGTTCAATCTATCCATCCAACCTTATGTTCGATTCAGTTGCTCGTATGTATAACGGGAGAACTGTTACCTGGTGAGTCATACTATATGATAATAATCACGATATAATCAAATACAACCCAGATACGATGAATGTTCAGTCTATCCATTCAACCTTCTGTTCAGTTCAGTCGCTCTTATGTATAACTGGAGAACAGTTTCCTGGTGAGTATAACTATATGAACATCATCAAGATATAATCCAATACAACCCCAGATACGATTATTGTTTAGTCTATCCATTCAACCTTCTGTTCAATTCAGTCGCTCGTATGTATAACGGAAGAACAGTTACCTGGTGAGTATAACTATATAAACATAATCGAATACAACCCAGATACGATGATTGTTCAATCTATACTAAATTTAAGCTTTTGCTCGATTCGGTCGCTTGTATGTAAAACGGAAGAACAGTTACCTGGTGAGTATTTCTATATGAACGTCATCACGATATAATCGAATACAACTCAGATACAATGATCATTCCGTCTATCCATCCAAACTTCTGTTCGATTGGGTAGCTTGTATGTATAACGCAAGAACAGTCACCTGGTGAGTATTACTATATAAACATCACCACGATATAATCGAATACAACTCAGTTACAATTATTATTCCGTCTAATCATCCAACCTTATGTTCGATTCAGACGCTCGTTTGTGTAACGAAAGAACCGTTACATGGTAGGTGTAACTGAATATACAGCATAAAGATATAATCGGAGACAACCCAGATACAATGATTGTTCAATATACATCCAACCTTATGTTCGATTCGGTTGCTCGTATGTTTAACGGAAGAACTGTTACCTGGTTAGACATACTATATGATAATCATCACGATATACTCGAATACAACCCCAGATACGATTATTGTTTAGTCTATCCATTCAACCTTCTGTTCAATTCAGTCGTTCTTATGTATAACGGAAAAACAGTTACCTGGTGAGTATAACTATATAAACCTAATCGAATACAACCCAGATACGATGAATTTTCAATCTATCCATTTAACCTTCTGCTCGATTCGGTCGCTTTTATGTTAAACGGAAGAACAGTTACCTGGTGAGTATTGCTATATAAACAACATCACGATATCATCGAATACAACTCAGATACAATTATCGCTTCGTCTAACCATTTAACGTTCTGTTCGATTCAGTCGCTAGTATGTGTAACGGAAGTACCGTCACCTGGTATTTATCACTATATATACAGTATTGCGATATAATCGGATACCAACGAGATACATTGATTGTTCAGTCTATCTATTCAACTTTCTGTTCGTTTCGGTCGCTCGTATGTAAAACGGGAATACCGTCACCTAGTGTGTATAACTATATACACAGCATATCATCATAATCGAATACAACTCAGATATTATCCATTCAACCTTCTGTTCTATTCGGTCGCTCGAACGTATAACGCAAGAACAGTCACCTGGTGAGTATTACTATATAAACATTCCAACGATATAGGCGAATACAACTCAGTTACAATTATCGTTCCGTCTAACCATCCAACCTTATGTTCGATTCGGTTGCTCGTATGTATAACGAAAGAACAGGTACCTGGTGAGTATAACTATATAAACATAATCGAATACAACTCAGATACGATGATTGTTCAATCTATCCATTTAACCTTCTGCTCGATTCGGTCGCTTGTATGTAAAACGGAAGAACAGTTACCTGGTGATTATTGCTATATAAACATCATCACGATATCATCGAATACAACTCAGATACAATTATCGTTTCGTCTAACCATTCAACCTTCTGTTCGATTCAGTCGCTAGTATGTGTAACGGAAGAACAGTTACCTGGTGAGTATAACTATATAAACATAATCGAATACAACCCAGATACGATGATTGTTCAATCTATACTAAATTTAACCTTCTGCTCGATTCGGTCGCTTGTATGTAAAACGGAAGAACAGTTACCTGGTGAGTATTGCTATATAAACATCATCACGATATCATCGAATACAACTCAGATTCAATTATCGTTTCGTCTTACCATTTAACCTTAAGTTCGATTCAGTCGCTAGTATGTGCAACGGAAGTACCGTCACCTGGTAAGTATCACTATATATACAGTATTGCGATATAATCGAATACCACCCAGATACATTGATTGTTCAGTTTATCTATTCAACTTTCTGTTCGTTTCGGACGCTCGTATGTAAAACGGGAATACCGTCACCTAATGTGTATAACTATATACACAGCATAACATCATAATCGAATACAACCCATATACTATCCATTCAACCTTCTGTTCGATTCGGTTGCTCGTATGTAGAAAGAAAAAACAGTAACCTGGTGAGTATTTCCTAGATACAATGCTTGTTCAATCTGTCCATTCAACCTTATGTTCGATTCGGTTGCTCGTATGTATAACGGAAGAACTGTTACCTGGTTAAACATACTATATTATAATCATCACGATATAATCAAATACAACCCAGATACGATGATTGTTCAGTCTATCCATTCAACCTTCTGTTCAGTTTAGACGCTCCTATGTATAACTGGAGAACAGTTTCCTGGTGAGTATAACTATATGAACATCATCAAGATATAATCGAATGCAACCCCAGATACGATTATTGTTTAGTCTATCCATTAGCTGTAGTCAAACCTATTTACAAGAAGGGTGATCGAACATTACCAATCAACTACAGACCTATATCTTTGATAACTTCATTCACGAAAATATTTGAAAAAATAATCAATGTCAGACTAACCCGCTATATCAACTAATATAATCTACTATCAAATAGACAATATGGCTTTCAGGAAGGCAAATCAACTCAAGACGCGATTAGTTATCTTGTTAACAAACTATACAATGCAGTGGATGAAGGACATCCTGCACTGTGCATATTCCTTGATCTCTCTAAGGCTTTTGACACGGTTGATCATGAACTGTTGTTGAGGGCCTTGGAGGGGATGGGAATAAGGGGTACATCATGCAAACTATTTGAGAGCTATCTAAAAAACAGAAAGCAGATTGTACAAATTGATGACGAATACAGTGAAGCGAGATATATCGAGTATGGTGTACCTCAAGGAACGGTCTTGGGCCCTTTGCTGTTCAATATATATCTGAATGGTCTTCTCAATCTCGATACTTCTGGTGATGTCACAAGCTTTGCTGATGATACAGTTATTTTCTATAGAGGTGAAAGTTGGGAGAACTTGAAAACGAATGTTGAGAGTGATATGCAAACTATAATCCACTGGTTCAATCACATGAAGCTCACAATAAACTTCGAAAAAACAAAATTCATACCTTTCACATCATACAAAAACAAATTACCAGACTATGATAAACTGGCAATCACATTCGGGGATGAAGTAATTTCCATTAATTACATAAAAAATATTGAATATCTTGGAGTAACTATAGATCAACATCTCAGATGGGATAAACATATTCAGAATACAGTGAACACCTTGAGAACTATGCTATCCAGATTCAAACATTTGACTAACATTCTTGATACGCATCTCATGAAAATAATATATTATGCATTGGTAGAATCACGCCTGCAGTATGGCATCTTGGCTTGGGGTGGAGCACTGGATATTTACCTGAAACGAATGATAATTATGCAAAAATATTTTCTAAAGATAATTTTCAAAAAAAAACGTACTCATCCAACAGAGCAACTGTTCGCTGAAACAGCTATGCTAGACATAAGGCAAATGTTCTATTTTAATGTACTTATATTTATCCACAAACACAAGGGCATAATTCATTTAATAGACCATTCACATCAAACACGTCAAAAAACGAAGTCATTTGCCAAGACAGAAATTTCTGAAAAAAATGTAGGTCAACGGAACCACTTTTATTTGGCTACACGGATTTATAACTACTTACCAGATTTTCATAAAAAATATATTATGGAAAATAATAATATACGCAAAGTGAAAAAAACAATGAAATATTATGTTCTCACTTTAGATCGCCTTACTATTCACGGAATAATGAACACAAACAATTATGTTTGAAAATATTTAGTGTATGGAATGCTAATGTTTTTTAATTATCTTTAATGTGAAAATGTATATTCTCGTATTTGTAACTGGTTATATTTATATTTATTCATTGATGCATATAAAAATCACTGCCCACGTACAACCTCGTGTTCCAGTGGGATTTTGTGTTTATTTACATGTTATATTGTTTTTTTTTGTATGTTATATATATATTTATGATATACTATTATGTTACATTTCGTAAATAAACATTATTATTATTATTATTCAACCTTCTGTTCAATTCAGTCGCTCGTATGTATAACGGAAGAACAGTTACCTGGTGAGTATTGCTATATAAACATCATCACGATATCATCGAATACAACTCAGATACAATTATCGTTTCGTGTAACCATTTCACCTTCTGTTCGATTCAGTCGCTAGTATGTGTAACGGAAGTACCGTCACCTGGTAAGTATCACTATATATACAGAATTGCGATATTATCGGATACCACCCAGATACATTGATTGTTCGATGTTTATATAGTAATACTCACCAGGTGACTGTTCTTGCGTTATACATACGAGCAACCGAATCGAACAGAAGGTTGAATGGATAGTATCTGGGTTGTATTCGATTATGATGTTATGCTGTGTATATAGTTATACACATTTGATGACGATATTCCCGTTTTACATACGAGCGACCGAAACGAACAGAAAGTTGAATGGATAGACTGAACAATCAATGTATCTGGGTGGTATCCGATAATATCGCAATACTGTATATATAGTGATACTTACCAGGTGACGGTACTTCCGTTACACATACTAGCGACTGAATCGAACAGAAGGTTAAATGGTTAGACGAAATGATAATTGTATCTCTGAGTTGTATTCGATTATATCGTGATGAAGTTCATATAGAAATACTCACCAGGTAACTGTTCTTTCGTTATACATACGAGCATTCGAATCGAACAGAAGGTTGAATGGATAGTATCTGGGTTGTATTCGATGTTATGCTGTGTATATAGTTATACACACTAGGTGACGGTTTTCCTGTTTTACATACGAGCTACCGAAACGAACAGAAAGTTGAATGGATAGACTGAACAATCAATGTATCTGGTTGGTATCCGATTATATCGCAATACTGTATATATAGTGATACTAACCAGGTGACGGTACATCCGTTACACATACTAGCGACTGAATCGAACAGAAGGTTAAATGGTTAGACGAAGCGATAATTGTATCTGAGTTGTATTCGGTGATATCGTGATGATGTTTATATAGCAATTCACCAGGTAACTGTTCTTCCGTTATACATACGAGCGACTGACTTAAACAGAAGGTTGAATGATTAGACTAAACAATGATCGTATCTGAGGTTGTATTCGATTATATCGTGATGATGTTTATATAGTTATACTCAACAGGTAACTGTTCTCCAGTTATACATAAGAGCGACTGAACTGAACTGAACAGAAGGTTGAATGGATATCGCAATTCTGTATATATAGTGATACTTACCAGGTGACGGTACTTCCGTTACACATACTAGCGACTGAATCGAACAGAAGGTTGAATGGTTAGACGAAACGATAATTGTATCTGAGTTGTATTCGATGATATCGTGATGATGTTTATATAGCAATAATCACCAGGTAACTGTTCTTCCGTTTTACATACAAGTGACCGAATCGAGCAGAAGGTTAAATGGATAGATTGAACAATCATCGTATATGAGTTGTATTCGATTATGTTTATATAGTTATACTCACCAGGTACCTGTTCTTTCGTTATACATACGAGCAACCGAATCGAACATAAGGTTGAATGAATAGATTGAACAATCATCGTATCTGAGTTGTATTCGATTATGTATATATAAATATACTCACCAAGTTACTGTTCTTCCGTCATAAATACGAGCGACTGAATTGAACAGAAGGTTGTATTTATAGACTGAACAATTAGCGTATCTATGTTGTATTCGATTATTTCGTGATGATTATTATATATTATGTCTAACCAGGTAACTGTTCTTTCGTTATACATACGAGCAACCGAATCGAACATAAGGTTGGACGGTTAGACGGAACGATAATTGTAACTGAGTTGTATTCGATTATATCGTGGTGATGTTTATATAGTAATACTCACCAGGTGACTGTTCTTGCGTTATACATACGAGCGACCCAATCGAACAGAAGGTTGGATGGATAGACGGTATGATTATTGTATCTGAGTTGTATTCGATTATATCGTGATGACGTTCATATAGAAATACTCACCAGGTTACTGTTCTTTCGTTATACATACGAGCAACCGAATCGAACAGAAGGTTGAATGGATAGTATCTGGGTTGTATTCGATTATGATGTTATGCTGTGTATATAGTTATACACATAATGTGACGGTATTCCCGTTTTACATACGGGAGACCGAAACGAACAGAAAGTTGAATGGATAGACTAAACAATCAATGTATCTGGGTGGTTTCCTATTATATCGCAATACTGTATATATAGTGATACTTACCAGGTGACGGTTCTTCCGTTACACATACTAGCGACTGAATCGAACAGAAGGTTAAATGGTTAGACGAAACGATAGTTGTATCTGAGTTGTATTCGATGATATCGTGATGATGTTCATATAGTTATACTCACCAGGTAACTGTTCTTCCGTTATACATACGAGCGACTGAATTGAACAGAAGGTTGAATGGATAGTATATGGGTTGTATTCGATTATGATGTTATGCTGTGTATATAGTTATACACACTAGGTGACGGTATTCCCGTTTTACATACGAGCGACCGAAACGAAAAGAAAGTTGAATGGATAGACTGAACAATCAATGTTTCTGGGTTTCTGGTTATATTATATATGAGAACTGTTACCTGGTTAGACATACTATATGATAATCATCACGATATACTCGAATACAACCCCAGATTAGATTATTGTTTAGTCTATCCATTCAACCTTCTGTTCAATTCAGTCGTTCTTATGTATAATGGAAGAACAGTTACCAGGTGAGTATAACTATATAAACATAATCGAATACAACCCAAATACGATGAATTTTCAATCTATCCATTCAACCTTCTGCTCGATTCGGTCGCTTTTATGTAAAACGAAAGAACAGTTACCTGGTGAGTATTGCTATATAAACATCATCACGATATCATCGAATACAACTCAGATACAATTATCGCTTCGTCTAACCATTTAACCTTCTGTTCGATTCAGTCGCTAGTATGTGTAACGGAAGTACCGTCACCTGGTAAGTGTCACTATATATACAGTATTGCGATATAATCGGATATCAACCAGATACATTGATTGTTCAGTATATCCATTCAACTTTCTGTTCGTTTCGGTCGCTCGTATGTAAAACGGGAATACCGTCACCTAGTGTGTATAACTATATACACAGCATAACATCATAATCGAATACAACCCAGATACTATCCATTCAACCTTCTGTTCGATTCGGTTGCTCGTATGTATAACGAAAGAACAGTAACCTGGTGAGTATCCTAACCTAACCTAACCTAACATAACCTAACCTGGTGAGAATTTCCATATGAACTTCATCACGATATAATCGAATACATTTCAGATATAATGGTCATTCCGTCTATCTATCCAACCTTCTGTTCGATTTGGTCGCTCGTACGTATAACGCAAGAACAGTCACCTGGTGAGCATTACTATATGAACATTACCACGATATAATCGAATTCAACTCAGTTACAATTATCGTTCCGTCTAACCATACAATCTTATGTTCGATTCAGACGCTCGTATGTGTAACGAAAGAACCGTTACATGGTAGGTTTATCTAAATATACAGCATAACGATATAATCGGAGACAACCCAGATACAATGATTGTTCAATCTATCCATTCAACCTTATGTTCGATTCGTTTGCTGGTATGTATAACGGAAAAACAGCTACCTGGTTAAACATAATATATAATAATCATCACGATATAATCGAATACAACCCAGATACGATGATTGTTCAGTCTATCCATTCAACCTTCTGTTCAGTTCAGTCGCTCTTATGTATAACTGGAGAACAGTTACCTGGTGAGTATAACTATATAAACATCATCACGATATAATCGAATACAACCCCAGATACGATCATTGTTTAGTCTATCCATTCAACCTTCTGTTCAATTCAGTCGCTCGTATGTATAACGGAAGAACAGTTACCTGGTGGGTATAACTATATAAACATAATCGAATACAACCCAGATACGATGATTGTTCAATCTATACTGAATTCAACCTTCTGCTCGATTCGGTCGCTTGTATGTAAAACGGAAGAACAGTTACCTGGTGAGTATTGCTATATAAACATCATCATGATATCATCGAATATAACTCAGGTACAATTATCGTTTCGTCTAACCATTTAACCTTCTGTTCGATTCAGTCGCTAGTATGTATAAATGGAGTACCGTCACCTGGTAAGTATCACTATATATACAGTATTGCGATATAATCGGATACCACCCAGGTACATTGATTGTTCAGTCTATCCATTCAACTTTCTGTTCGTTTCGGTCGCTCGTATGTAAAACGGGAATACCGTCACCTTATGTGTATAACTATATACACAGCATAACATCATAATCGAATACAACCCAGATACTATCCATTCAATCTTCTGTTCGATTCGGTTGCTCGTATGTATAACGGAAGAACAGTAACCTGGTGAGTATTTCCATATGAACGTCATCACGATATAATCGAATACAACTCAGATACAATAATCATTCGGTCTATCCATCCAACCTTTTGTTCGATTGGGTCGCTCGTATGTATAACGCAAAAACAGTCACCTGGTGAGTATTACTATATAAACATCACCACGATATAATCGAATACAACTTAGTTACAATTATCGTTCCGTCTTACCATCCAACCTTATGATCGTTTCAGACGCTCGTAGGTGTAACGAAAGAACCGTTACATGGTAGGTGTATCTAAATATACAGCATAACGATATAATCGGAGACAACCTAGATACAATGATTGTTCAATCTATCCATTCAACCTTATGTTCGATTCGGTTGCCCGTATGTTTAACGGAAGAACTGTTACCTGGTTAGACATACTATATGATAATCATCACGAAATACTCGAATACAACCCCAGATACGATTATTGTTTAGTCTATCCATTCAACCTTCTGTTCAATTCAGTCGTTCTTATGTATAACGGAAGAACAGTTACCTGGTGAGTATAACTATATAAACATAATCGAATACAACCCAGATACGAATTATTTTCAATCTATCCATTCAACCTTCTGCTCGATTCGGTCGCTTTTATGTAAAACGAAAGAACAGTTACCTGGTGAGTATTGCTATATAATTATCATCACGATATCATCGAATACAACTCAGATACAATTATCGCTTCGTCTAACCATTCAACATTCTGTTCGATCCAGTCGCTAGTATGTGTAAAGGAAGTACCGTCACCTGGTAAGTATAACTATATATACAGTATTGCGATATAGATCCTTAGATCCTTAGATATCCTTTATTAGTTCTTTCAAAAAATATTCCTTTTCAGGTGTAGAACATGTCAATATATATATATACAGATCAATACAATCAAGCTTGTAAAAGCAATCAGGTACATTCATCAAAATAAAAATAAAAATAATGTGTATAGATTTAAAGATAAGAAACAAAATTAAATAACATGGTTATCACAGTCATTATTATCTATATACTATGCATACACAAAAGATGTGTACACAGACACTCATATACACCCTCACACTTCCACACATATTTAATATCAGCTGTCTAGATAAGGACAGGAGATAAAAAAGTGAGTCTTTAAAACCACAAAAATATAAGAAAACAAAATAAATAAAATAAATATTACGACTATAATGTATCAGTGAAATACTCGTCCAGTGAATAGTATGATTTTTCCAATAGTAAGTTTTTCAATTTGATTTTCAGTTTCTTAATGGGCTCAGTTCTCAATGATTCAGGTAATTCATTGTATATTTTAATTACTGAAAACGGAATATTTTTCTGTACATATGTAAAGTTGGGCCTAATATTCAGAAGTTTGTTTTTACTTCGAGTATTATGTCTATGATTTCTGTCATAACATGTGTATAGCTCCATATTTTCGGTTACAAATATAACTGCTTCATAGATCAATATACTAGTTAAAGTGAGAATCTTCTTATCTACAAATAAAGACCTACAACTGACTCTCCGTGAAACATTAAAAATGTTCCTCAAGCAACGCTTTTGCAATATGGATATCTTCCTAACATCTGTTGATGTCCCCCAGAAAATGATACCATATCTAATGTGACTTTGCACATAGGCATAATATGCTAGCAATGCTGCATCTGTGGATACATTTTGTGATATGACTTTCAAGGCATAGCAATATCTCGATAAATTTTTCGAAAGCTCACTTATATGACTCTTCCAATCTAGCTTAGAATCAAGCGTGATACCAAGAAAAGAAAGTTTAGATACAGGATTTAAGGAACTTGTGCCATTTTTGAAGCTATCCAAATTGATTTTTTGAGCAAAAGGAATTATTGGAGTATTATTGGTATTCAACTTCAGATTATGCATTGTAAAATATTCTTCCAATGTATTCAAAGTTTTAGTGATATTGTATCGTATTGATTCCTGACCATCATCAGAACTGAATATAATCGAGCAGTCATCAGCATATTGTATCATATATTCACTAATAACTTCAGGAACATTATTGGTATAAAGTATATACAACAGGGGGCCCAGCACTGATCCTTGAGGAACACCTCGAGTAATCAGTAGTTTTTCAGATATGAAAAGTTCATCTGGATTCAATTCAATCACACATTGATACCTGTTATTGAGATAGGAAGTGAGTAGATCTAATGCCATAACAGGACAACTTTTTGGCCAACAGGAGGTGGTCTACACTATCAAATGCCTTTGAAAGATCGAGATTGACAGCAGTGGTTACCTGTTTTTCATTGAGAGATTCGATTACCCTACATAATGCCTGATAAGTAGCTCGAATAGTTGATTTATTCTTCCTGAATCCATTTTGTCTGTCACATAAAAGATTGTTCGATTCCAAAAAGTTAGTCAATCTTGCACATATTATTTTTTCGAAAATCTTACTGACATTTGACAAAATTGCAATAGGCCTATAATTATTAATGAGACTTTTGTCACCTTTTTTAAAAACAGCTCTCACAAATGCCGTTTTTAGTTTATCCGGAAAAATTCCTGTTGAGAAAGTAATGTTAATTAGGTATGCCAAAGGATCGCACAACTCATAGGCTGCATATTTTAAAAGCTTTACTGGTATTTCATCCTCACCGACTGATCTAGTGTTTTTTAACATCATAATTGTATCATAAACCTCCTGTGGATTTGTTGGCAAAAAAAATATACTCTTTTCAAAAAGATTTGGCATAAAACGAGCATTTTCTATAAGATTACCACATCTCAGATCGGGACAACTGTTTATGAAAAAATTATTCACTTTATTTAGAACCGATGTTTTATTGTTTGCATTGGGGTCAATATTTTTTATTATGGAGTCCTTCAGACCATTTGAGTGGCCAGTATATGTCTTAACAAGATTCCATACTGCCTTGGATTTATTGTTTGATTCTCGAATATAATTAATATTAGATAGTTTTTTGGCCTGATCTACCACTGATTTTAAAATCCTACAGTAATTTTTATAAGTATCCTTTGATATAGTTCCATTTCTCTGTTGTTGATACAGTATTTTCTTTTGTCTACTTGATGTTCTGATGCCAATGGTTATCCAATCTCTCTTTTTTCCATTACTCATTACCTTCTTCAAGGGAACAACTAAATCCATCAATTGTTTCAATGTTCCAAGAAAGTAGTCATATGCTTCATTCGGATCATTGAAGGAATAGAGGTTTATCCATTTAAAGTTATGTAGTTCATCTCTCAACTGGGTTAGTTTTGAGTCTGAAAATATCCTCCTTTTAGTCCTTGATTCATTGGACACGGCTTCAGCCTGCTTAGGGTTGTTTATTCTCAGAATTTGGGCTTCATGATCCGATAGAGCAGATGTAACTACCTCACCAGGAGAGCCATTATCAAAGTTTATGAAAATATTATCCAGCAATGTAGAAGTTCGGCGTGTTATTCTAGTTGGTTCATGAATTTGTTTTTTCAGATTGTACATATATAACAGATTCAAAAAAGAATGGGTTTTTTTCATTTTCTCTATGCAGTAGATTGATATTGAAGTCTCCACAGAGTACTATTCTATATTTTCTGTATTTATTTTGCACATAGTCGAGTATTTCACCAAGTATTTGTGAAAATGAATCAATATCTCCATTAGGAGGTCTATAAATACATATTACAACTAACACAAGAGACTTACAGATTACAGCTGAACATTCAATTACACATTCCACACTTTTATGTTTAATTTCTGAGATGTCACTTATATCTAATGAATTTTTTACAAGAATACATGATCCACCGTGTATTTTATGAGTCCTTGAAAAAGCCGAAACTAACTGGTAGCCTCTTAATGTAATAAGACATTGTTCTTGCTCCGTATACCAGTGTTCGGTTGAACAAATAAATAATGGTTGAGATTCAAAAGTTTCTAAAAATATTTCTAATTCTAAAGTTTTATTTTTTAAGCATTGCATATTCTGATGTAGTATGATATAGTAGTCATTCAGATATTTAGCTTGGCCAGTTAGTTCAATCTTTGTCAAATAATCATTTCCTTGGTGCATGTAGTCTGAAAATTTGAATCTTCAATTGTCTGTATTGTAGTGAGAACAACATTTTTATGCATTCGGTCAAACACATCATTCTCAAGTACAAAACAAATATCAAATTTACTACCTTGTTCTTTTTTATCAACAAGAAATGTTATAGAACAATTTCTCACATGTCGAAGAGTATAATTCACAGCATTACGTATTTTATGATTTATAATGCTATCAACTGGAGTGTCACATTCTGAAATTATTACCAAGTTGGTAGTTTTACTGATTAACAAAATATTTTTCAGTGCTTTATTCAAATTTTTAGTGTTACTGATATTTTTAGTAGTGAACATCACTATAACATAGTCATTCTGACCATAGCACAAACTATAATCAAAAATATTATTTGTCAACTCTGAAAGTTCAGTTTCTGGCTTGATGATTTCCATCACATTGCAGTGTGACTTCTTTTTTTTGACTACCTTTGAAAAGCCTATCGCATATTGATCACCTAATATAAGGATTTTTGATTTACCTTTTATCTTTTCATTTATTTTATCTGGACTATCATCAATATTTTCAGATTTTTTCATACAATCCTGCTGTTCCAATTCTTGAATTTCATCATGGAGGGTTGTATCTTGGTTGATTATCTCTTCCAAGAACTTACCACTGGATTTTCTTTTCGATTCATTTTTCTTGGAGATCTTATTATTTTTACACTGCTGGCATTTGGTGATTTTTGCTTTTATTTTAATATTTTTCTTCGACATCCTCACATATGTCCCGGCCAGTTGCACTTTTTTCTTCATTTTATTTTTACCACTGATCTTCAGAATATTTTTTGGCCCCTCAATGTCTGCGCCACTGTTGAAAGATGGATCGGTCATTGTAGACTTGTGATTCATGTCATGGGTGCATGTTTGTGTGTCCGTTGTTTTTACAGATACCACTTTTTCCGCGATATCTTTCTTCAATTCCTTAATTTTACTGTCAATTTCTTCAATGAGTTTCTTTTGTTTATCTAAAAGTGAATTCATTTCTTTCTCAGTGTCAAATGCCTGCTGTATTGCAATTCGGTTTTCATCTTTTAATTTCTGAATGAATTTGTCTTTCAAAAATCCATCTTCTTCAAGTTCGTTAATTGTTTTTTCTAATAATAAGCTGGTTTCTTTTTCTTTTTCACTTTCACTGTCATCTTGACAACAGATGATTTTATTATCTTTAACAAACTTAACTTTTTTCTTCAGATGTTGCTGCACACAACTTTTGTGAAACACACTAGAACACTTTGTGCACACATAATGGACAAAAGGTTTGAGTTTACAGCATTTGTAGCTCATTTTCGGGAGCGATTTAATAACACGTCTTACACGTCTTACGCTCTGCAAGATATTATCGGATACCACCCAGATACATTGATTGTTCAGTCTATCCATTCAACTTTCTGTTCGTTTCGGTCGCTCGTATGTAAAACGGAAATACCGTCACCTAATGTGTATAATTATATACACAGCATAACATCATAATCGAATACAACCCACATACTATCCATTCAACCTTATGTTCGATTCGGTTGCTCGTATGTATAACGAAAGAACAGTAACCTGGTGAGTATTTCTATATGAACGTCATCACGATATAATCGAATACAACTCAGATACAATGATCATTCCGTCTATCCATCCAACCTTCTGTTCGATTGGGTCGCTCGTATGTATAACGCAAGAACAGTCACCTGGTGAGTATTACTATATAAACATCACCACGATATAATCGAATACAACTCAGTTACAATTATCGTTCCGTCTAACCATCCAACCTCATGTTCGATTTAGACGCTCGTATGTGTAACAAAAGAACCGTTACATGGTAGGTGTAACTAAATATACAGCATAACGATATAATCGGAGACAACCCAGATACAATGATTGTTCAATCTATCCATCCAACCTTATGTTCGATTCGGTTGCTCGTATGTTTAACGGAAGAACTGTAACCTGGTTAGACATACTATATGATAATCATCACGATAAACTCGAATACAACCCAGATACGATGATTGTTCAGTCTATCCATCCAACCTTCTCTTCAGTTCAGTCGCTCTTATGTATAACTGGAGAACAGTTTCCTGGTGAGTATAATTATAAGAACATCATCAAGATATAATCGAATACAACCCCAGATACGATTATTGTTTATTCTATCCATTCAACCTTCTGTTCAATTCAGTCGCTCGTATGTATAACGGAAGAACAGTTACCTGGTGAGTATAACTATATAAACATAATCGAATACAACCCAGATATGATGATTGTTCAATCTATACTAAATTTAACCTTCTGCTCGATTCGGTCGCTTGTATGTAAAACGGAAGAACAGTTACCTGGTGAGTATAACTATATAAACATAATCGAATACAACCCAGATACGATGAATTTTCAATCTATCCATTTAACCTTCGGCTCGATTCGGTCGCTTTTTTGTAAAACGGAAGAACAGTTACCTGGTGAGTATTGCTATATGAACATCATCACGATATCATCGAATACAACTCAGATACAATTATCGCTTCGTCTAAACATTTAACCTCCTGTTCGATTCAGTCGCTAGTATGTGTAACGGAAGTACCGTCACCTGGTAAGTATCACTATATATACAGTATTGCGATATAATCGGATACCAACCAGATACATTGATTGTTCAGTCTATCCATTCAACTTTCTGTTCGTTTCGGTCGCTCGTATGTATAACGAAAGAACAGTAACCTGGTTAGTATTTCTATATGAACTTCATCACGATATAATCGAATACAACTCAGATTCAATGATCATTCCGTCTATCCATCCAACCTTCTGTTCGATTGGGTCGCTCGTACGTATAATGCAAGAACAGTCACCTGGTGAGTATTACTATATAAACATTACCACGATATAATCGAATACAACTCAGTTACAATTATCGTTCCGTCTAACCATCCAACATTATGTTCGATTCAGACGCTCGTATGTGTAACGAAAGAACCGTTACATGGAAGGTGTATTTAAATATACAACATAACGATATAATCGGAGACAACCCAGATACGATGATTGTTCAATCTATCCATTCAACCTTATGTTCGATTCGGTTGCTCGTATGTATAACGGAAGAACAGTTACCTGGTTGGACATAATATATAATAATCATCACGAAATAATCGAATACAACCCAAATACGATGATTGTTCAGTCTATCCATTCAACCTTCTGTTCAGTTCAGTCGCTCTTATGTATAACTGGAGAACAGTTACCTGGTGAGTATAACTATATGAACATCATCACGATATAATCGAATACAACCCCAGATACGATCATTGTTTAGTCTATCCATTCAACCTTCTGTTCAATTCAGTCGCTCGTATGTATAACGGAAGAACAGTTACCTGGTGAGTATAACTATATAAACATAATCGAATACAACTCAGATACGATGATTGTTCAATCTATCCATTCAACCTTATGTTCGATTCGGTTGCTCGTATGTATAACGGAAGAACAGGTACCTGGTGAGTATAACTATATAAACATAATTGAATACAACTCAGATATGATGATTGTTCAATCTATCCATTTAACCTTCTGCTCGATTCGGTCGCTTGTATGTAAAACGGAAGGACAGTTACCTGGTGAGTATTGCTATAAAAACATCATCACGATATCATCGAATACAACTCAGATACAATTATCGTTTCGTCTAACCATTCAACATTCTGTTCGATTCAGTCGCTAGTATGTGTAACTGAAGTATCGTCACCTGGTAAGTATCACTATATATACAGTATTGCGATATAATCGGATACCACCCAGATACATTGATTGTTCAGTCTATCCATTCAACTTTCTTTTCGTTTCAGTCGCTCGTATGTAAAACGGGAATACCGTCTCCTAGTGTGTATAACTATATACACAGCATAACATCATAATCGAATACAACCCATATACTATCCATTCAACCTTCTGTTCAATTCAGTCGCTCGTATGTATAACGGAAGAACAGTTACCTGGTGAGTATAACTATATAAACATAATCGAATACAACCCAGATACGATGATTGTTGAATCTATACTGAATTCAACCTTCTGCTCGATTCGGTCGCTTGTATGTAAAACGGAAGAACAGTTACCTGGTGAGTATTGCTATATAAACATCATCACGATATCATCGAATACAACTCAGATACAATTATCGTTTCGTCTAACCATTTAACCTTCTATTCGATTCAGTCGCTAGTATGTGTAACGGAAGTACCGTCACCTGGTGAGTATCACTATATATACAGTATTGCGATATAATCGGATACCACCCAGATACATTGATTGTTCAGTTTATCCATTCAACTTATAAATAATCGAATACAACCCAGATACGATGATTGTTCAGTCTATCCATTCAACCTTCTGTTCAGTTCAGTCGCTCTTATGTATAACTGGAGAACAGTTACCTGGTGAGTATAACTATATGAACATCATCACGATATAATCGAATACAACCCCAGATACGATCATTGTTTAGTCTATCCATTCAACCTTCTGTTCAATTCAGTCGCTCGTATGTATAACGGAAGAACAGTTACCTGGTGAGTATAACTATATAAACATAATCGAATACAACTCAGATACGATGATTGTTCAATCTATCCATTCAACCTTATGTTCGATTCGGTTGCTCGTATGTATAACGGAAGAACAGGTACCTGGTGAGTATAACTATATAAACATAATTGAATAAAACTCAGATATGATGATTGTTCAATCTATCCATTTAACCTTCTGCTCGATTCGGTCGCTTGTATGTAAAACGGAAGGACAGTTACCTGGTGAGTATTGCTATAAAAACATCATCACGATATCATCGAATACAACTCAGATACAATTATCGTTTCGTCTAACCATTCAACATTCTGTTCGATTCAGTCGCTAGTATGTGTAACTGAAGTATCGTCACCTGGTAAGTATCACTATATATACAGTATTGCGATATAATCGGATACCACCCAGATACATTGATTGTTCAGTCTATCCATTCAACTTTCTTTTCGTTTCAGTCGCTCGTATGTAAAACGGGAATACCGTCTCCTAGTGTGTATAACTATATACACAGCATAACATCATAATCGAATACAACCCATATACTATCCATTCAACCTTCTGTTCAATTCAGTCGCTCGTATGTATAACGGAAGAACAGTTACCTGATGAGTATAACTATATAAACATAATCGAATACAACCCAGATACGATGATTGTTAAATCTATACTGAATTCAACCTTCTGCTCGATTCGGTCGCTTGTAAGTAAAACGGAAGAACAGTTACCTGGTGAGTATTGCTATATAAACATCATCACGATATCATCGAATACAACTCAGATACAATTATCGTTTCGTCTAACCATTTAACCTTCTGTTCGATTCAAGCGCTAGTATGTGTAACGGAAGTACCGTCACCTGGTGAGTATCACTATATATACAGTATTGCGATATAATCGGATACAACCCAGATACATTGATTGTTCAGTCTATCCATTTAACTTTCTGTTCGTTTCGGTCGCTCGTATGTAAAACGGGAATACCGTCACCTTATGTGTATAACTATATACACAGCATAACATCATAATCGAATACAACCCAGATACTATCCATTCAACCTTCTGTTCGATTCGGTTAGTAGATGTTTTTCGCCGATTCTAGACCTCCTCCCAAGGTCGCACACCCCCACGTGGCCTTGGGTGTCAATGACCTTGGGGGTCAATGACCTTGGGAGGAGTGACCTTGGGAGGAGTGACCTTGGGGTGAATGACCTTGGGAGAAGTGACCTTGAGAGGAGTGACCTTGGGGTGAATGACCTCGATGTGATCTTGGGAGGAGTGACCTCGAGTTGGCGACCTTGAGAGGAGGGTGTCCTTGAGAGTTGGTGTGGCCTTGAGAGGAGCGCGTCCTTGAGGAGGGCTCTCTTTTTCTGTGAGCATGTCCTTGTGTTTTCACACCTCTGAAATGGGAGGGGGTACGACCTTGAACACTGCTGCTGCGTGCGCATGCGCCATTCTCCCACGAGAGTTCAAGATCGCGTTGGTGAGAGTGGGGGAGTTCCTATAAATTGGCGATTCAGTGCTATAGTTGCCACAAGCAGTAGCAGCAGTATAACTAGCAATCAATAGAAATAAATATTGACTCGTAAAGCGTGTGTGTATCCTTGCGTGATAACAAGTGTTATTTTTATGTAAGTAAATTCCTATATTCTATATATTCTTTTGTACTCTCTTTCACGTGTTTAATCTAGAGTTGGGTTCACCTAAAATTGATTTGATCGCGATCAATAATCAAATCGCTGAAGGGTATGAATTCACCAAGCAAGTGTTGATATCATCGCTGATCTTGAATAAGCCTTATCTGATCAAGAAAATGACAATATTTGAAACTAGATTTGGTAGATCTGCCACCGTTATATTATTAGATGAAGAAAGTGGGGAAACTGTGAAATGTTGGTTGCCCACAAGAGTTTCAGATGTGATTGAAGAAAGCGATCTCCATTTGATCAACTCCCGCGGGCTTTATACAATAGCATACCTGGGGCAGAGTGAACCATCATATAATATAATAATAATAATATAATAATATTTTTATTTTATTCTAATGTACAGAACATGTAGGTAAATATGTATATACAAATATATGAATAAAATAACAAAAAATCCACAGAAGGACGAGTCCTTGTACGTGGTTTACAAATACAATTAACATAAATAGGTAAATATGTATATATAAATATATGAATAAATGACAATGCTGGTGCGAAAACGCGAACGCTTATTAGGTTCGGCATAAAAGAAATATATCTTAGCGAGACTTCGCCTCAGTAATTAATTGAATTATTTTTATGATTAGTTTAGTATTAGTGAAAGGGAGTTTGAAGATTATATGTATATAGTAGTTCTTACATTCTCGCCACCCTCGTCGTCGCATTTACCATTTATGGTGAGTAGTTTTTTTTAAGCTGAGGGTATGAGCTATGTAATATAAAACGTATTTATTGAATTATCTCCTGAACTCTTTCTTTTGTTTATTTATTTGTAGACTCCAGTACTCAACTTCTAAGGATATGTGGATGCACTATTCTAGCCAGTTTTGGCCAGCTGCTGAAGACATCGAATCAGCAGTCAGCAGACTTAAATGTGAACTCATCGATTTGAAGCGTGATTCACTCCATGCAGCCAACTATGATATGAGCGCATGTTTCAATCAAGAACGAGCCCGAGAGATTTTAGCGGATGCTGATCGATATAAAATCGGTCATTTTCTATGCAGTCGCCTAGAACATGGGAGTATAACTTTGGAGCAGTTTCTTGAAGAAATGGTGAAGGAGGGTTTGGAATGCTTCATTCATGATTTAGTTGAATTCCTACCAACTACCATCATCGAAAAATACGGTTTGAGGGAAGCTTCAGAAGAAGAAGAAGGTGGAGAAGGCGAAGAAGGGGAAGAAGAAGTTGGGGAAGAACAAGAAGGTGGCGGGGTACAAGGGGGTGTCTAGTATACTCTTATAGTCTTTAGACTCACTATTTCAATCATTGTACATAATAGGAAAAATAAAACATTATTCAACATTTTACATCTTTTATTATCCGAAAAAAAACTGCTACAAATATATATCTTAAACTATGGTGGTAGTGATTCATCTGATCATACCTTCATAATTCTTCGTTCACACACCCATCTGTATGGAGCCATCTAGAGCGCTATATGTCATGACTGCGTCATGTAGAATGAGCGCATACACTCTTGTATTGGCTGGAAATTTTGATTTGCGAGTCTCAAATTCCAATTTGATATCTACTGTTGAGGATTTCATGGCGTCGGCTTGATGGCTGCAATCGATGATAAATAATGGGTTCTTCCTGAATTCTTCTATACCCATCATCGGTTAACTCATATCTTTACCATAGTAACTCTTTTGGAAATTTTCGTAAGCATAATAGGCTATAGCATCCAACTTCCTGTCGAATTCTAAATTCCAACGCTCGTATGGGTATACTTCTGAATTCAAATACACTCGAATATTATTAATGTCAGCATTAATGAATTGGGTGGCATCTTGAGATACATCATCCGTATTAGTAGATTTCTGGAATCCTATGATAATGTATCGCGGTCGCTCGAGGCTGTTGGTAGTTTTGACAGCCCAAATGTCTGAAGATGTTTCACGGATAGTTGGTAACTCATACAAATCCCACATCCTATATGCTATTTTTATCTTCGCAGTGGAACTTTTATTGATGCGATTCAATAGTTTGAGTTTTTGTTTATCTGACGGCATGATATGCCTTATTCTCCATTCAATCTCATCAATTTCTATTTTCGCATTAACTACTCCCATGTAGGAGTTTTTGAATGAGCGAGCAATGATTAGTATCAACTCTTGTTTTATATTCAAGACACCCTTATTATAGTCCTCAGCGAATCCCATCAAGTATTTGAGTGGTAATTTCCCGCTGAATACGTGATTGATTTTGTCTAGGATCGGTTGATTATCATCATCAATTCCCCAACCAAGGGTCTCTAGAAATTTTTTATTCGATTCCCCATAGGAGATCATATATTTCATAGCTGTAGTAATGCCTGGTTTTCGAATCATACACACTTGTTCGCCACCCATCTCATAGCGAATTTCGTCGAAGAGGAATGCTAAAGCATTATTGGATAAATAGCAATCTGCTGTCAAATCATCTGGTATGAATTTTCCTTCGATGTAGATGTAGCTCTCTGCAATATCTAATATCAAATCTTGAAAGTTGACAGCTATTCTTATTTCGTCAGAGTTCTTGAATGATGATGAACCATATGGTTTGTATGTGTGTTCATGTAGGCTGATTAGGGAATGATCGAAGATTGGTTCATCAAACACTTCCAATTGGAGGCTAGTAGAAGTTGTGGAAACCATCTCTATTTTTTCTGTAGCACTTTCAGTCCGATAGATTTCAAGAAATCAATATCGCTCTCAGATAGGTTATGATGCCGCCTTGTCTGATTGAGACGTCGATTGCGAATGAATCCGCGACCGCGTTTACACTTCTTTTTATTATTTCTGCGGTCATTATGGGGTGTGGGGGTGGATATTCGTTTTGATTGGTTACCGAAGCAGAACCCCATCTTTTCTCTGCTATTTTTCGAGATCAATCTAGTTGTTTCAGTTCAAGCTTCACAATAATCTTCTTTCCTCGGAAATCGACCAAACAATTTTCATCATCCAAAATTCTCAGTGTAATGTTATCGATAGACTGACGTCCGGTCGGGCTGATTGGTAGATATATAATGTTTTTCGGTTCCTTCGACAGCTTATATCCAGGATCCACATTGATGTCGAATTCATACAACGTGTGAACCTCTTCCCCATTCAGGTACGCCCCGCTCGTGATATTGCAATCGATGCGTATCAGTCGAACTTTAATAATTTTCACAGGCTTTGTGGATTTATGTAGAAAGTTGGATGGGTAAAATTTTTTCTCGAAACCCAACACTTCGGCTATGGAATTCTCAACTGACAACATAATTCCATATGAAGATTTCATTTCACACATTAGAGTGTTATTATTAGCGCGAAGATAAAATTGAATATTATTTTTACTATCTGAGGAGGGGTTCGAAGATGCTATAGCTTCTTGTATAACTCTATTGATTTCTTCTATCTCATTGGCGCCCGGTGGTATATGAATCATTTTCAAGTTCTCAGAGATGCGACCTTCTTTCTCATCCCAATAACCCAAAGCGTTATTCGTCTCATCTATATTGGCTATGGAATTGTAAGAATAAAAGCCATGTAATCCCAAACCGTAAGTTCTTCTCGCATCTAGTTCAATTGGTGGATAAAAATCAGCGCTCAAAACACTATGACCACCCGATATGGTGAATGTTTGCGACATAATGTTGGTGGTGTGTAGAGAAAACGACGAAAATGGGTAACAAACCTCAATGAACATTCAACAGCTGCAACTTGATCGCTATGCGTGACATTGAAGAATGTTTTTATTTTCGCATTGATAATCATTTATATAAAAAAATTTTTTATTACATATTGCCACATCTACATTTTCATTCGACAAAAGCAGCAAAACACTTTTCGTGGTATTGGTCCATCGTTGACATCAACACCGTCTGGTTGATTATCGCATTTCTGATCTCCACCGTGATGATGATCCTCACAAAATTGGTATTTCGACACCTCTGGATCGTCTTTCAATCGTTGCGGTAGCTTATCCCATACTAGAGCTATTTCTTGGGAGGCCAATCCAATCAGTACTGCCTTTGGTAGGTCGGCGAGTTCTTTCTCAGTCATTTTTAAGAGAGAGCGTGATTTAGAGTAAGGTAACAACGCATGGGCCATTTCTTTGATGCTTTCTCGATCCATGATGAGCCACTTTTCGTTTGTGTTCTTCTTCGAGAGAAATTTCAAGCACAAATGCCCGCACCAGACTGTGTTGTATTCTTTTTGGAGCTCATAGTTATATACTATTTTGGTAGCTCTAAGCGCCTGCGGCCCTCTATTCAGATATTTCACCAACTCTTTTGGTGGGGGTAAATCGCCATAGCTATCATAACACTCGACTACTTTACCGCTTTTTTTATATGCAACCCAATGTGTGCCATCACCTTGTTCGCTATCTAAATTCAATATGGCGGATTCTGTACGATATGGGCCAAATGAGGGTAAATTATCCCTCATATATATACCTCGAAAGTTTGGTATTCCTATCTTTTTTATATGTCGTGATAGGTCCACATCTGTTAAAGCCCTTCGAGGTAGGCCATCTAGTTTTTTGGAGTTTGGGACTGTTACATGTAAAAATTTCAGTATTAAATGGACAGGTAATATTACAGTATTTCTCCATTTGGAAGGGATTAATTCTCTGTCAGGGGCTATCACTCTGTATATTGGGCTCCGATTCAATATCGAAATATCCGGTCGAAGATCCACACCAGCACAAGCATTCAAAAACAAACAAAATATCAAAATATCAGCAAATCAGAGGATCCACTAAATTTGAAGAACGAATTGTTGTGAAACACTGAAATTTCTGGTAGGTAATACCACCTCCGAACTCACTGTATTTCATAATTAACCCAGGCTATCAATTATTTCCGTATGATTTTATATCAGTTATACCTATATACCTTTCTGTAGTGTTCGGTTTCAGAGCAACGTGTTTTATCTACAAGAAAAATTTATTGATATCGAAGTATGCAAAAAGATAATGAGATATCGTTCCTACCAGTGTGACGATTCTGTATTTCTGTGAGTCTTTCCTTGAGATTTGTTTGGAATGTATGATAGTAAACAATCATCAGTATTCGAAGATACCTGAACCTATATCTCGATCAGCTGTTGTCTCTGTCGTATTGGCAATATTTCAGTAGTAAGTTGATCCGTGGTTTCGAAGCTACTTTGGCTACTAATTTCTCGATAGTTGTTCGTTTGTAATTTCCGGTGTAGATGAGATTTTATGAGAGTCGATGATAATCGTTCTTCCATCCCGTCAAAATTATTCATCTTGATAAAATGTGCCCCTATTCCTAGTGGTAGATATCCTGTATCAGGCGTTATTTCTATTTTTGAAATGCGAAAAATAATCCGTTAGGTTTGACATTTCGACATGTCTGGCAGGGTAGAAGTTTGGCAGATGGCGTATACCCACCTGTCAGGATTGGAATAATTATTTGTTTCTTGGTAATCCAACTGTGTGTTTATGTAGAACTGTTCTGGAATATCAGGATTTTTTTTTGCCAAGAATTGTGTAATCGGAATATTTTGATTCCCGAGTATTTGGGAGATAATACTTTTTATAAGGATTTGATTTCCGATCACCATATCTATAAAATTTTGTCAAGAAACCACTTTACAAGCCGCCTTCCAGCCCAGGTAGGGATAC
Organism: Chrysomela aeneicollis; assembly: GCA_029955515.1. NCBI lineage: Eukaryota > Metazoa > Arthropoda > Insecta > Coleoptera > Chrysomelidae > Chrysomela > Chrysomela aeneicollis. The sequence continues at coordinate 4,866,265 of JARUHQ010000013.1, read as the reverse complement.
CATCTGTTTGATTCAATTTTTTTCTGCATGTCGAAAGTGTCAATAAGTACCGTAATTGCTGATTTATTGCTTTTAGGCGCTTTTTTTTTCTTTTTTGTGTTATGGTATATGCTATATACCAAGCTTTCGCACAATGCTTGCCATCCTGTAGAATAGTGCCTTTCATGCAACCCATCAATAAGCTATAATATCAAGCTGGTAGTTTGAGCTTAGTCAACCTGCATGTCCGAGGAGGAGACTCAAGGGTATAAGGGCTGTCTCACTGGGGAAACGATCTCCAGAAAACCACCATCAGCATTTCAAGTAAGATCCAACCATGGCTTCACATAGAGTCTTCGCTTGAATGGTGCTTCCTAGTAGTAGTCACATAATAAGTCACTTGTATTTATCGAAAAAAAATTCTTCAGGTTCATCATATACCTGCTTTAAATTGGAATAGTGTGAACCGATAGTATATATACTATAGGGGGAAATCTCAGCCTGGTCTTTGTATTACCGGATATTGATTTAGTACCTAATTGGAAAGAATACCTATAAAGTATTGAAATTCACAATCGTATTAATTGATTTATCTCTTCATTGATAGTGACTCATTCAAGTTGTTGTTTCATTACCACGATCCGAGCAAACGAACCCTACCCCCCCGCTAGCTAACCGGAGTGTACAACTCTACAACAGGTTGTGCACTATAAATTCATTTGTTACATACAAGGTACTCCTATTAGTCCTGCCTTGCGATCTCATCACGTATGTGTGTTCATTAAATATATCCCTATAATATCGAGATCCATAATTTTATATGTAGCAGGACTTCAAATAGATACCCAACCCTTTGCGGTATGGTTTCAGATAGACCCCCTTGCCCATTTTACCTAGAGCAATAGCCTTCATATGTGTGTTTTTCAGCGAGTTTCTCCTTACTTTCTTTGGCGGAATTGATAGCACGAACAACGCTTGCACTGCCTGCAGCCAAACTACCCAATGCTGATAATCCCGAAAAAATTGGGATTAGTGGGAGAATGCCGCCAACTTTGGGGATTGGTATTATGCGGGGTGTTCGAATATTTCTCCTTCCTCCTGCCATTCTCACGAATTTTTTAGCTGCACCGACGGCCTTTAGAGTTGTTTCACCCAAGTTTCTGGTGAGCGTTTCCCTGTTCCCCATTTGGCGTAGCGCATGTCGAACTTTGTGCACTATTCCCGATCCAAAAGCTATCTTTCTCATGCGTTTGGGCGTGGTCCGCTTCTTCTTCCTTTTCAGCACACTATCGCCGCACCCCATACCAAAGCGCCTTTTTCCCTTCATTATATTTGTTGTTTTTCCCTTACGACAAATACGCCAACTTTTATTCATTGTTGAAGTGTATCGCTTGGCATTCATAATATAAATGAGCTTTGAGACACTCGCAGATCATTATAAAGTACTTGACAGTCGCATGATGCAGATTGTTCGACAAAATGAGACATTCAGTGTGGAAAATTTTGATGAAAAAGTTGGGTTAGGAAATAGTGCAATTCCACAGCGTAGGCATGGGGATCTATTTCCCAATACAATTCGAAGTTTGATTATTGGTCCATCGAATTGTGGCAAGACGAATGTTATGATATCACTGCTCACCAATCAGAATGGCTTACGATTCGCCAACATATACCTCTATTCAAAATCATTGTATCAACCCAAGTATGAGTATTTACGTAAAGTATTGGAACCGATAAAGGGGTTGGGTTATCACACTTACAGTAACAATGCAGACATAGTTGAACCTGCCGATGCAAAACCTGAGAGTATATTTATATTCGATGACGTTATATGTGAGAAACAGGATGTGATTAGATCTTATATTTCGATGGGGCGTCATAGGAATGTCGATTGTTTCTATCTTGCGCAAACCTATTCGAGAGTGCCTAAACAACTAATTCGCGATAATGCGAATTTCATAATCATATTCAAACAGGATGAAATGAATCTTCATCACATATTTTCCGATCATGTATCCCCAGATGTGACATTTAATCAATTTCGTGATATGTGTGCACATAGTTGGACGGATAAATATGGTTTTCTCGTTATCGATAAGGATAGTGAGATTTGCGAGGGACGCTATAGAAAAGGGTTTGATTGCTTCATATATCCGTGATACCCTGATGTGGTTGAATCATTCGATCGCTGAATGGCAAAATGAGCGCATCTAGCAGTGAAAAAATGGATGAAATATGTCTCAAGCAGAAACTTGTCGAAGCAACTGATGCGGTGAGAAAAAAATTCAAAAGTTTGAAGAGCGCCCACCTCAGCGATCAGATAATGCTTGAGAAGGTATACAAACCGCTAACGAAACCATTGAAAGCTATCTTAGAAGCTGCTGCGGTAGCGATAGCCCCCTCCCAAATATCGGGTCTGAAAGTACCACCTATCCTTAAAATACCGCAGCCTAGGCACCATTCTACGCCGATGCGTAGGAAAACGGTGGGATATGCTACAGAAATGTTTGATTAACATTTGGAATCTGGAAATTCCAGCAAAAATTCGCAATTGATGCAGAGCGAACTCGATTATGTGACAATGATGGAAACACCACCAACATCATCAACTTCACACATTTCTAGCGATAATACTACCGCTATTGATACAACAACTCTACAAGATCGAGTGCAGCAGCATTTGGATAACTTGAAAACTGGAAAATCTAATTATGATACAGTATATGGTGTTCGTATCGATCCCAAAACGGGTAAATTAAGGATGGGTAATATGGAAATCCGTTTTTTGAATGATCAAATCGAATTATGGCGTGATAATAGAAGGAGTAAGGTATTTCCAGCTTCTTCTGAACTATATGATTTGATTTTTATGAATCAAGCACCTGAATCTATCAGCGATCGAGATAAGCAGATATATACCTCCATTCTGAAGACTACAGGATCCGCATATAAAAATTATGATATTAGAGGAGGTTTGAATGCTGAATCCTCTAATTCGAAAAAGAAATATCGACAAATCATCAATCCTCTCATAGATAGCCCACATTATATGAGGAGTAATCCTCAACGATTTGATATCAAAGGCGGTAAAGGAGTAGTGGGGGCAATACCGCGCAAAAAAGTTCTGAATAGAAAACGGAAATAATTTGTTTATTGGAATGATGCTGCAGAATTGGTGGAACGTCTTCGATTATTGTGGAGTTCTAAAATGGTTGGTCATACAGGGCATGATAATGAAATAGTGTCGATAATAGAGGAATTGCGTGAAGAAGGTATCATACGTTGATTTTTCAAAGTGCGAGCGCCATATGTATATGCGAGTTTGGAAGATTAGTTATTAGTATATGAATGAAAGCCGAAGTAATCGCAGCGAGAAATCTACGAAGTGGAAGATGAAAATAAGCCCAACCAAAAGGGCGATTGCTAATGAATTACACAAACCCGCGAGGCATAACTTCAAAAGGAGGAGAACGATAATCAAAGGATTTGCTGACCTGTGGCAAATTGATTTGGCTGAAATGCAAATATATGCAGATGAGAATATGGGCTATCGATATATACTATTCGTTATCGATTGCTATTCAAAATATTTATGGGTTGAACCGATGAAAAATAAAACTGGTGTGGAAGTGACAAAAGCTATGGAAAAAGTGCTGAAGCGAGCTGAATATTCTCCAAAAAATATTCAAAGTGATTTAGGCAAAGAATTCTACAATTTACGCTTCGAAAATTTGATGCAGAGATATAAGATCAATCACTATTCAACTTATAGTATAATGAAAGCAGCTATTGTGGAGCGAGTAATTAGAACATTGAAGACTTGGATCTATAGAGAATTCTCCGCCAGAGGTGACTATAAGTGGCTCAACATTCTCGCAAATTTTGCTAACGAGTATAATAATAGAAAACATAGAACAATTGGTATGAAACCTGCTGACGTAACACCTTCAACAATACTTGAAGTATATAGCCACCTGAAAATAGCGCCACCAGCAAAATATAATGTTGGAGATGTTGTCAGAATAAGCAAATTCAAAGGAGTTTTCGAGAAAGGATACTCAGCCAATTTTTCCACAGAATTATTCACTATATCTAAAGTGAATATTACCAATCCGACGACATACAACATCAAAGATGTCAAAGGTCGCCCTATCAAGGGATGCTTTTATGAATTGGAATTGTTGGAAACAGCTGAGCCAAATGCATATCTAGTTGAGAAAGTGTTGAAAACGAAGGGGAATAAGATATTTTTCAAGTGGCTAGGATTTTCTGAAGAGCACAATCCTTGGCTTGATAAATCTGCAATTGTTTGAAGTATTTTTTTTTAATAAATGAGTCTGTTGACATTTCTTATCGCCTATTTCTTTCCTACCCAATTTTCACCCAATAAGAAAAAGTCGCATCAGAATTTAATATATTTTATTATGAAAATTTGCAAATAATATGATGAACACAAACATAAATATATATTCACAACTATATACACCTTTATTTATATTTATGAAAAAACTTTATTTTCAACTATATACACAATCATCTTTATATATACACATCTTTTACTAATATTCACAATAATTTATTTACATACTTACGACTATATATACATCTTAATTTATATTTACAAAAACTATTTACAATTAGGGCCTTAACTAAAATTTACAAAAAACTATATACAACTAGGTTTCCTTCCCCAGTAAAACAGCATTCGCGTCGGCATGTCCCCAATAACGAGAAACCTCCACATCGATTTCAGCTATGCTCTCTTTCTGCATTGCAGAAATTCGCTGAAGCTCAGCTTTCTGAGCTAAAATCTCAGCAAGCTGAGCTTCAATCTCAACCAGCTGAGCTTCAACCTGCGCGTTGTCGTGAAGGGTTCTCGTTTTGCGGTTGCTCATCACTGCCAACCACTGCCTGTTTGACGGGGAAGGCGTCGGCGGCGTGGCATCCTCACTCTCCGCCTGTGAAGGCGAAGCCGCGCCCCCAGCTGCCGGTGAAGATGGCGGCGACGGATGCGACGGCGGCACATCCTCCGCTAGCGGCGAGGGTGACGCAATACCCGCCGGGGATGGTGCCGCAACCTCCGCCTCAGCTGCTGGCGATGGCGATGGTGGTGGTGGGGATGATGGGGGCGTCGCCGCAACTTCTGCCTCCAGCGCCGGCGATGGTTGTTGGGGAGGTCGCGGGGTGGCATCTTCATGAGGTGGCACGGCGTCGGCGAAAACAGCGATGGTGATGACTTTGTCATCAGGCGGCGGAGTGGCGGCAACTGCAGCCTCATGAACGCTGGCATCACCACCATTGTTCTCGCCAACAACCGCACCCTCAGCAGCAGTAGCACCTTCATCGTCGGAGATGGTGACGATGCTGATGCTTCCAGACTGTTCAATTTTATTGGCATTAGCCACTTCCGATGCATCACCCACGACGCCTACTCCACTGGTTCCCTCATCAATGGCGGCGATCGCATCACCGTCCGCATTGGTTCGAGCACTAGCCGGCTTGATCACGTCCACTCTGAGGACGTTGATTGCCGGCTTTCGCTCTTGTTGAGCGGTACGCCGTTCCGCGTACCACTCAGCAATATCACCTCCGCGGTAGGGGTTTGCCTTGCCACTATTGTTCAGGAACTTGCGGAGTATCATTGAAGAAGAGGAAGATTTGCCCTTCTTGCTAGGGTCGGCCTTAGAAGGCCCCGCAACCGCCTTCGGGCTGATCTTCCTCTTCTTCGAAAGTGCCTTGGGCGACGCTTTCGAAGACGTCGATGCCCTCGATGATAACGCCCTTTTTCCACCAACACGGCTACCAAAGATCTTTTTCTTTGGTTGCGGTGGTGGTGCAAAATCATCCTCGCTATCATCGAGAAAGATATGTTGAAGGGGGTTAGCAACCTTCCTTTTTGACGAGGACATGCTTTTCTTCCCAACAGACCCCGATGATTTCGCGCCACAAACCTTCATTTTCTTGATTTGTGGCGCGAAATCATCAGCATTGTCATCTTCGGGCAGGCTTTCAACCAACATTGACGCTTTGTCTGAAAGCGCCATATCCTCCTCACTCTCCGACGATGAAGATGATTCACTCACCCTGCGACAGCTCATCTTAGCCCCCTTGGAAGATGCCCCTTGCGACATCGCCGGCCCCTTCTTACCCCGGGTGCCAACCGCACCCACGGTATCGTCGCCGCACATGCTGTCCCACGTGTTAGCGTCCATGGCAATGTTCTCGAAAAATGATGAATTGATGCCTGAAAAAATTTCGAGAAAAATATTAGGATGGTGTTACAAGAAAAAGAGTTGAAAATAACATACTTAATTGCTGGAGCTCCTCAGAATTGTCGGGAGCGGCAGAGGATTGAGCGGCGGCGGAGTTGTTGAAGGCCATCTCGTATTTCTATAACAATGAAAACATGTTAAGTCGTGTATTGCATTGTATAGAGAAATTATGAAATTATCGCAAAGAAAAATATTATAAGTTATAGGTTATTATAGCACTTAGCAAAACTCGACTATATCACAATGAGAATGAAGTATGTTATAGAACTCGAAAATTTATATTTCACTATATGCACTCACAAGGAAATACTTACAATTGGTTCAGAAGTAATACTCAAAAAAAAAATTGCCGGTGGTGTGGTAGCTCGAGAGGAGGGCAAGCAACGGTGTCTTCTAGACCGGGTCCAAAAAAACACTTGAAGATTCTATCAATTGGAAAAAGATTCAATATTTGTATGATGAAAAAAAACAAGAGTAAGAGTTTTCCACTTCGGAAAAATAATTCGACATTGAAGCAATGGGGAAAAATATTCAGAGTTGGAGAAATAGAAATAATCTGATATTATCACAAGGAGAAAAATGTTCAAAAGTCCCAGCTTCTATCACTTTGAAAATGATTCGATATCAATGCAATGAGAAAACATTCAGAGTCAAAGAAATAGAAATAATCTAATGTTATCACAATGAGAAAAATGTACAAGTCCTACATTCACCACTTAGAATATAATTCGATATCACAAGTACAAAAATATGAAGATGTATACAAATTCACTATACACACTTCAAAGGTAATACTCACAGTTGGTCTGGGAGCCTCTAGTCTGAGTAGTCCAACAGGAAGGCAGTCAACAGAATGAATTGAAGATGAAAACACTCGAAGATTCTATCACTTGGAAAAAGATTCAATATTAGTATAATGCAAAAAAAAACAAGAGTAAGATTTTTCCACTTTGGAAAAATAATTCGACATTGGAGCAGTGAGGAAAAACATTCAGAGTCGGACAAATAGAAATAATCTAATATTATCACAAGGAGAAAAATGTTCAAAAGTCCCAGCTTCTATCACTTTGAAAATGATTCGATATCAATGCAATGAGAAAACATTCAGAGTCGAAGAAATAGAAATAATCTAATGTTATCACAATGAGAAAAATATACAAGTCCTACATTCACCACTCAGAATATAACACAAAATCACAAGTACAAAAATAAAGAGATACCTATATACAAATTCACTATACACAGCCAAAAGGTAATACTCACAATTGATCTAGCGGCGTCTAGTAGGCAGGTCTAGTCGAAGAGGAAGGCGGGCAGCAGAATGAGTTGAAGATGGAAACGGTTTGCAGATTCTATCACTTGGAAAAAGATTCAATATTAATATAATGAGAAAAATTAAAAGAGTTAGAGTGTTCCACTTTGAAAAATAATTCGAAATTGGAGCAATGTGGAACAAACATTCAGAGTCGGACAAATAGAAATAATCTAATATTATCACAACGATAAAAAATGTTCAAGTCCCAACTTCTTTCACTTTGAAAATGATTCGATATTAATGCAATGAGAAAAATATTCAGAGTCAAAGAAACAGAAATAATCTGATGTTATCACAACGAGAGAAATCTACAAGTCCCAGATTCACCACTTAGAATATAATACAAAATCACAAGTACTAAAATATGGAGATATATACAAATTCACTATACACAGTCAAAAGGTAATACTCACAATTGATCTAGCGGCGTCTAGTAGGCAGGTCTAGTCGAAGAGGAAGGCAGGCAGCAGAATGATAAATTCGAGTGCGCGCTTCGCTTTTGTGCTCTTTCCTCCCTCCTAGCTGAGAGTGGGAGTGACTGATGACGGGTGACAGATGATGATGCCGCTACTGATATCGGATGACAGCTGACACGGAACACCTCAACGACCAACTACGGGCACGGAACACTTCGCGATAGTTTGGTATGGCAAATAATAGTGATTGTGATAGATGGCGCCCCTGTTTCAAGGTCATTAACCTTGATAGCAGGTGGCGCTACTGATGGCAAGTGGCGCTACTGAAGGCAAGTGACGCTACTGATATCAGGTGATAGCTGGCAGATGACAATTGACAAGGCGACTGTCACGGCGGCCATCTTAGTCGAAAAGAGTATTGAAAAGCGGAGGTCATAGCGGTTTCAACTCCTGTGTCGACCACTAGTTTGAGAAGAACTCCTCGATTATTCTTCAGTCAATATGTATCCGAGTGCCTGGGATAACAAGCCAATTATTGCAGTGAGGCCGCTTATCGCGAATGGGGCGATATGCTGCCACAATTGTGGGGACGCCTTCGTGCCAGGAGACCTAAATCCCAGCACGGGAATGTGCCAGCGTTGCTCGTTGGCGAATACGGCAAGAACGGGGCCCCCATCTCCTGTACCAGCGCAGTCACCAAGTTCCGGAGCCCGATGCGATAGGTATTGTAAAAAGCTGAGGAATTCCAACTTTGGAATCTGCCGCCCAACATGCCGGGAATGCAGCATGGGTAGAAGGCTGCACTTCCATAAATGTAGAAGCTGCCGGCAATATCGGAATGATTGCTGGCAAGGGATTTGCAGAGGTTGCAATTTCAGCAAGAAATTCTTTTGCGAGGTGGTGGGCCACTTTTATAGGGGGCCCTCCGAACATTTGGACAAGTGTTGGTTCCTACCCCTCGAAGAGAGGCTTCGAAGAAGGGCTAGGGATTTGGAGGTGCCGGCTCCAACATTTAGGTATTATAGGGGTGATATTGAAGGAGACTATTGAATTAGTGTATATATATTTGATTATTTATCTTTCTATTTATAAGTTTTTATTTTGTATATATTTATGTATTTCTAGTTCATAAGATTTTATTTTCTATATATTTGAAATTTGAAAGTGTATATAGCTATGTAAGAGTGTACAATGAATAAATGAAAAAAAAAAAATTATCTATTATATTTTGATAAATTTGACAAGAGTTCCAAATTATATCGCCCAGCATTAAATACAAGTAATATTTTCAAGTTGAAAAAATTTATAAGGTTCAAATAATATTAACTGAGAAAACTGAGGTGCTCCCCGGGGGGGGTGCTGATCGAATTCCACCTTGACACAAATTTTCGATACCTCGGCAAGGATTTTGGATTTCATGGGAGGGGGTGCTGATTGAATCCCACCTTGACACAGATCTCAGGGGTGGTGCTCCAAGGGGGGGCGGAGTTTTGGAGGGTGGAATTTTGAGGGGGGCGGAGTTTTGGGGGCGGAGCTTTCTCGGGGGGGGGGGGGCGTAGCCAATTTGAGACCCTCCCACTTGTTGAGGCCCAGCCCTTTGGCTTCTCCCATTGGTCGTTACGCTCGGACCTCATTACGCTAGCCCGCTTCTTGTTAACGCCCATCACTTTGGTTTCTATATTCGCCCTACTTCTCAGACATCATTTAAACTCCGTCTAACATGGTTCGCGCGTTGGAGTATCAATGCCCAGTTACATCAAGGCGTTATTGCTGCCGCAGAAAATGTTTCTATCTATTCGAATACAACGATGTCGTAGATGGGCTTGCATGCAGGAAATGTATGCATTATTGTTATTGCGTGTGCGACTGTGATTCACATAAATATGGGATTTTCACTTCTTTTGTGAGAACACTCAGGCATCTACGAGAGAAATTGAAACGGTAGACACTCGAGGACCACTTCTTACTTATTAATGGTGTATTCAAATCATGACAAACAATTTGTATTATGAAAAAATTTATTTAAATATATATTATAAAAACGATACATATTGATTCATTCAACTTTCGGCTTCAACCTTTTAGCCGTGTAAGGCGGCACTCTCGACTTCTTCTTCCTGCGTAGCTCCCTTCTTGTGATAACGGGAGCTAAAATAATGGTTTCATCGGAGTCTGATCCAGGGTCGAGTTCGTTGTTGTTCCCCATCTCGGCTCGCACCACAGCCATTATCTCCTGCATTGCTTCATCGGCCTGCCGCTCGTCCAAGTGTCTCTGCACCATTTCGTCGATCTCCACCGGGTTGGTGCGTTGTCTCTCCCGTATGGCGGCCACCATTTGTCTCATGGACATGTTTTGATATTGTCCAGACATAATCGAATGATTACTTGTAGGTGGTTCTATAACAATTCAATGACTACTGCTCGACTCAGGAGTTGAAATCGCTATGGTTAAAATTGCTACCTCCTCCGCTTTTCAATGCTTTTTCCGCCTAAGATGGCCGCCATGACAGCTGCCCTGCCAATTGTCATCTGTCAATTAGGAAGTGTTCTGTACCCGTAGTTGGTTGTATTTGGGATGTGTGACTTTTGACAGAAGTGAAGCGCCATCTATCGCACCAACTATAATTTACCAACCGCCATCTCCCATACCGGATGTCACCGATCATACCAACTGTCGCGTCAGACATTCTCTACTTCGCCCATAAGGAAATTGGTGTGGAAGGTGTTAGGTAAAATAATCTCGAATGACAATATATATATATATATATATTTATTTACATCATAAGTACAATATGTTGGAATATAAATGTTTCATCACCATTTCAGATGTTGAGAGACCCAACTCCATACTGCGTGCGATTGCCTCAAGCTACAATTAACCCTTGCAGATAGCGTATGATTCATACATAGAGCAACCTCTTTTTCGAATACTGGTACAGGGTTTTGAAGACATATATCATGCTGATATTTTTCAATATTCACAATGTATGGCTTATAGGCCAATTGTTCTACATACTGTTGAAAAATCTCAAACTTTTGATGCCCCATCACATAAACTATACTAGCGCTCGCAATAGGCTCAAGCACCTCACCCATCAGTTGATCACAGTCGATGAGCCCACTCGAGTATCTTATACCGTGGATGTTTCGTTCCACATAGGTTACTTGCTTCTTTTCACTCCGAGTTAAACTGTTATAGGGCTTAGGTGGTTTTAATATATAATGATTAGTTTTCTCCCCATATGTGATAGATATTTCTTTGGGGTGGAATACACTATTATCACCAAGCACGAAACCTTGCATGTCAACAGCGAGTAGTTTCATGGTGGTCGCCTTTCGTACAACTGACTCTAACACACCTTTGCGGTGAAGAATATCGAGAATGGGTGAGGGGTGGGGGGATTATAGCCTACTGCGCAATAATATTACAATAAATGTTTCGAGTATAGAAAAATATTATTACTTCAAAAATGGTAAATATAAACTTTACTACATATATTGCAACAAATAGGAGCAACACCTACCGCAATTGTTTCATGAAATTTTCAATTACATAACTTCAAAAATGGTAAATATAAACTTTGCTGCGTACATTGCAACAAATAGGGGCAACACCTGTCACAATTGTTTCGTGAAGTGTTCGATTACATAATGTACATGAGAATGACCGAGGGACATTCATAAATTTATTTCGCTCAAGTGCTTTCTCGCTGCATTCGACGTCATCATATCCTTCATCCGTGAAATTGTCTATGACTTGCTGCCCAACAGCGTTTTTGGAAGGCTGCAACAAGAAAATATACATTTATAATATGATTTATAAATGATTCCCAAAATCGAGAATATTATCGAATAAAAAAATATACTCACAGCTTTCCCCTTTTCTTCATCATGCTCCTGAATTGAAAGTTTCGCAAGCGTCTCGCTGACCTCGGTAGTAATCTCAACTGCTGTTGCCAATATCGCAGCTAGTCACCAACTCGGAGGAATGGAAATATCTTATACCCCTTATGGGGCTTGTAGCAAACAATCCTCCCCTCCCCCTCTCCACTCTCCCGGTGTAGAGCTCACTGCTGAGGTTCTAATTGCTCCATCAACATTTCAATTAGCGAGTCTAATCTTTTGGACCGTTCATTATCCTCCCCCTGATCATTCTGCGACAAGTCGCTTATTGCCTGATGTAGCCAAATTGAATTTTGCTCTGGACTAAATCGATGAAAATCGATATCATTATGACCCCAAGGAAAAGTTCTGACAGTATTGGGAATAATAAACCGCTTATCGTCGTGATATGAAAGAGCAACTTTGTTTCTCATCTCCGTGAAGATGTCATGCTTATAGCTACAAAAAGTATTCATCTTGCGAAATATCAAACCACCTTTCTCAACGATGTCTTTATAACTATCTAGAGATAGTTCGTTTCTTATAACAGCCCTGGAAACGCCTTTCGCTTTTTTCACCTCGCTAGTCGTTGGTTTGACGCAATAAGCTTTGGCGCCAGTACCATAAAAACTAATTAAGGGGTTGTTTGGGAATTCATCTTTCATTTTGCCGACGATCGATTCTGTGCGAGGCATGTTGAAGTTATTATTTACAGGATGATTAGATGTGTCGAAATATTCTATGTTTTCTTTCATAAAATCATAGAAATTTTCGCTATCAATTTTCAAGATGAGGGAATCAGTATCAGTATACAATAATGATGATGATGTTCCAGGAAAATTTTTCTTGATACAATCATATAAGAAATCATAGATTACAATTTTCGACACATCTAATATGCTGAAGCCCACATAGAGCGGTTTATCATAATGCACGCTAACCCTACCCATGTGAATTGCAACAAAAATTTTCATGAAATATCGTGCAAGTCTTATAATTGGGAAGGGCCGTCAATGCATTAGCACCCTTCCGCTTCTTGATACTCTCCCAATGGGTCACAAGTTTGATATCGGTCCTTCTATCAACATTTTCCATAGTTTTACCATACACACAGTTGACCATCTTTTTCAATAAACCATTATCGGCTTTGTTCGTACTTTTATTGCGCATCTCAGTATTGAGGTCTACATATTTCTTCAACCAGCGAGATTGATTGAATTTAATAACTATATGTATTCGCGTCAAGATTAAACCATTTCTAATCGCCTGTTTCAAATTTCGATAATGGATTATATAATTTAACTTATTCGATAAATTCGGAATCAGTTTCATATGAGCGGATTTTAAACCTGGCGGGCTGATGGATTCCACAAGAAAAGGTAAATCCGAGTGTGCATCATGTAAATTTTCAGGGTAGTGAATATCTACTTCGAGAACATACCCGAACGGATCATCATCTGCAACATTCGAGACATCCAAATTTGAGATTTCAACATCAGTTAACCATGTGAAACCAGATGTAGGTAGTGGTTGCGACATACTATGCCCATACAAGTTGGTCGCATCCAAATACATTATAAACGACGATGGATCATCAGGGTTGAAACATGGCTTCTCATACTACACTGGCTGACGCCGCCTCTTATTCCCTTCTTAAAGAAATTCACCATGTCGATGTCAGTTAAGAGTTCCAATTCCACTTTTGTGTAGCGCAACATAGCATTCCATGATAGACCAGGGGCTGTATAATATTGACATGGGTCCAACTTGTATGTCTTCAAACTAACCTTCCGAAAATTTTCAAAAACATCGCATAATAACAAAACATCCGATTTCAGATATACGTCTGAATAATCCCCAAGCATTTTACATTTGAATATCTTCCAAATACGCTCAGCTCTACGATAATCCTCATCCGAAATGTGTTCATTCGATAAATTATCGAAAAATTCATTTTGAGAAGGTAAACCTTTATGCTCCAATTTATCGATAGATGTAATAAAACTATACGGAAACACGCCTTTTCGCGTCATTAGCTTAAATTGTTCGCGATCTTGAAATGCTCTCACTGTCTCAACTCACTGTTTCGTAGTCAGATTTTCAGCTAGAGAATGCAGCGGATCAGAAAGAAATTTATAAGTATCTAAAAAGCGCAACTTTATGAACATTTTATGATTTTTCCCATCTTTTCCCAAGTACTCATCAACAAAAACATGTTTCGTGAATGAAACATACTTTTCCTTAGTTTGAGCGATACAATACACCCTCTCTTCATGCTCGAACAATTGTTTGATGAAGAGGTGGCTATCATACCCGCTCATATTATGGAAAAAGATGGGGATGAAGTTAGGTAGCTTGAAATTCAAATTACATTTAGAATGTGCGGCGCCATCTCTCTTTTTACCAGTCAGGTGACAATGGTCTCTAACTTCAACATCTGTGGAATCAAGTGGCTTATCACAAATGTTGCAAATTGTAGCGGTAGCGAAATCAAGCTTTTCTGCAGCACTCAATTTAGCCATAGGAACAACACGTTTCAAATGCATATTATATATAGCCTTAACATTATCGACTAAACTGGAGACAAACTTTTTTGCTACACCTTTTCCTCGGAATGAAACAAATTTAGTGAGGGAATCATCGTAGGAGCATTTGATGAGATATGCGTGAGCGAATGTTTTATTAGTATACGACCCCGTAGGATCTGGTTCACAAGTTTGGATGGGTTTCAGAACAGATTCAAAATCCGCATAAATAACGAATGGTACTTTCATCTGTTTCTCAAAACTTTCGAATTTTAAAATATTCCCGGGAGCGCCATTTCCGAATTTATCAACCTTGATTTCTGGAGATGGAACCGTAGTGTATGTATGATTGCAATCATTCAATTTATGACGTAGCAACTTCGACTCATCGGAGAAACATATCAGACACCCATCGCAAAAGAAATTCCTATGCCATCTGGCATTTAATTGGCTTGACACTAATCGCGATAAATTTTTTATCCAGCAATAATGCCCCTTACCGGAATCGTCCGAGATATAAAGTAAGTTTACATGCCTACCCAATCTATTCTTAGCATAATGAAGCGGCCCAATAACCCTATATTTCATTTTTTGATCATCGAATACGCTCTCTAACCCATAAACATTGATGGAGCAATCATTTTGATTTTCGAACTTTGGAATATCACTTACTTTCATAGGAAACTATATACCAACCAGATTCAATACTGTAGAAAAGTGTGGGTAGGAAGATGTTTCGGTATTCCTTATCCTCGCAGGATACAAAGCTGATGTAACTGCCCAGGCGAAACAATGCTCATCCTGATTAATGATGTTAACCACCGCTTTCTTGTTCGCAATAAAGGTGGGTAGCTTTATGTAAGACCCACCTCCTAATGGGCTGTATTTATTAAAATTTATTTCTAGAAACAAAATATCTTCTGAAGCCCAACCTGTAATATCAAAGTGAAAAAAGAAATAAGCAAACTTAGTCGACATCTGATTTTTTCAAAAAACTCACCAGAATCACGTTCCTCAAATTCGATAGCTAGATTCGAAAGACAATCCCGAAATGCGTCAACGATATCTTCCAAATCTGGCGATGAAGCAATTATGCGATTCGGAGCCATGAAAGATTTCACATCTCTCACATCTCGGGTTTCAATGACATATCTACCAAAAACTTCCATGTTCACTTTAATCGAGTGATGGATCAGAAGCATATTATCCAATAGAGATATACTTGTAGCTCTATTCTCATTGAAGAACGCATTGTAATCTAAAATGTTCGTTCTACACTCTAACCTGTAGCTAATAATGCGGCATTTGAACGCGCTCTCGATCGCATATACACCATCTCTGTAGTGCATGCACGCATTAGAGCGATGCTCCAAGGTTCTCTTATGAGCACCCATCTTATCTGATGGAACATCTTTAGCGCAGGGCACACATCTTTGCATACTTCTAGATGTCGATGGCGCTGGCGGATTCGAAATATCCAATCGAGCCCTTTTTGCACTAGCCTCGCCCAAATCACTCAAATCACCAACACATGAAATTCTTTGATGGCGGCGTAAATTATCACTACGCGTAAAGGTTTGGAAACAAGCACTGCAGGTCAACATGATGATGATGTATAAAAACGCTTTTATCACTCACGAACAAACAAAAAATGCTGATTAATATGTGATTCTCAAGAAACTGTGCTCCACTCTGCGCATCCTTGAATTTATAGGAGTACCGCCTCCCCCACTCTCACCAACGCGATCTTGAACTCTAGTGGGGGAATGGCGCATGCGCACGCAGAGGCAGCGTTCAAGGTCGCACCCCCTCCCATTTCAGAGGTGTGAAAACACAAGGACATTCTCACAGAAAAAGAGAGCCCTCCTCAAGGACGCGCTCCTCTCAAGGCCACACCAACTCCCAAGGACACCCTCCTCTCAAGGTTGCCAACTCGAGGTCACTCCTCCCAAGATCACATCGAGGTCATTCACTCCAAGGTCACTCCTCTCAAGGTCACTCCTCCCAAGGTCATTCACCCCAAGGTCACTCCTCCCAAGGTCACTCCTCCCAAGGTCATTGACCCCCCAAGGTCATTGACCCCCCAATGCCACTTGGGGGGTGTGACCTTGGGAGGAGGTCTAGAATCGGCGAAAAACATCTACTTCGGTTGCTCGTATGTATAACGAAAGAACAGTAACCTGGTGAGTATTTCTATATGAACGTCATCACGATATAATCGAATACAACTCAGATACAATGATCATTTCGTCTATCCATCCAACCTTCTGTTCGATTGGGTCGCTCGTATGTATAACGCAAGAACAGTCACCTGGTGAGTATTGCTATATTAACTTCACCACGATATAATCGAATACAACTCAGTTACAATTATCGTTTCGTCTAACCATCCAACCTTATGTTCGATTCAGACGCTCGTATGTGTAACGAAAGAACCGTTACATGGTAGGTGTAACTAAATATACAGCATAACGATAGAATCGGAGACAACCCAGATACAATGATTGTTCGATCTATCCATCCAACCTTATGTTCGATTCGGTTGCTCGTATGTTTAACGGAAGAACTGTCACCTGGTTAGATATACTCTATGATAATCATCACGATATACTCGAATACAACCCCAGATATGATTATTGTTTAGTCTATCCATTCAACCTTCTGTTCAATTCAGTCGTTCTCATGTATAACGGAAAAACAGTTACCTGGTGAGTAAAACTATATGAACAAAATCGAATACAACCCAGATACGATGAATTTTCAATCTATCCATTTAACCTTCTGCTCGATTCGGTCGCTTTTATGTGAAACGGAAGAACAGTTACCTGGTGAGTATTGCTATATAACCATCATCACGATATCATCGAATACAACTCAGATACAATTATCGCTTCGTCTAAACATTCAACCTCCTGTTCGATTCAGTCGCTAGTATGTGTAACGGAAGTACCGTCACCTGGTAAGTATCACTATATATACAGTATTGCGATATAATCGGATACCAACCAGATACATTGATTGTTCAGTCTATCCATTCAACTTTCTGTTCGTTTCGGTCGCTCGTATGTAAAACGGGAATACCGTCATCTAGTGTGTATAACTATATACACAGCATAACATCATAATCGAATACAACCCAGATACTATCCATTCAACCTTCTGTTCGATTCGGTTGCTCGTATGTATATCGACAGAACAGTAACCTGGGGAGTATTTCCATATGAACTTCATCACGATATAATCGAATACAACTCAGATACAATGATCATTTCGTCTATCCATCCAACCTTCCGTTCGATTGGGTCGCTCGTACGTATAATGCAAGAACAGTCACCTGGTGAGTATTACTATATAAACATTACCACGATATAATCGAATACAACTCAGTTACAATTATCGTTCTGTCTAACCATCCAACCTTATGTTCGATTCAGACGCTCGTATGTGTTACGAAAGAACCGTTACATGGTAGGTGTATCTAAATATACAGCATAACGATATAATCGGAGACAACCCAGATACAATGATTGTTCAATCTATCCATTCAACATTATGTTCGATTCTGTTGCTCGTATGTATAACGGAAGAACAGTTACCTGGTTAGACATAATATATATATTAATCATCACGAAATAATCGAATACAACCCAGATACGATGATTGTTCAGTCTATCCATTCAACCATCTGTTCAATTCAGTCGCTCGTATGTATAACGGAAGAACAGTTACCTGGTGAGTATAACTATATAAACATAATCGAATACAACTCAGATACAATGATTGTTCAATCTATCCATTCAACCGTATGTTCGATTCGGTTGCTCGTATGTAAAACGGAAGGACAGTTACCTGGTGAGTATTGTTATATAAACATCATCACGATATCATCGAATACATTCAGATACAATTATCGTTTCGTCTAACCATTTAACCTTCTGTTCGATTCAGTCGCTAGTATGTGTAACGGAAGTACCGTCACCTGGTAAGTATCACTATATAAACAGTTTTGCGATATAATCGGATACCACACAGATACATTGATTGTTCAGTCTATCCATTCAACTTTCTGTTCGTTTCGGTCGCTCGTATGTAAAACGGGAATACCGTCACCTAATGTGTATAACTATATACACAGCATAACATCATAATCGAATACAACCCAGATACTATCCATTCAACCTTCTGTTCGATTCGGTTGCTCGTAATTATAACGAAAGAACAGTCACCTGGTGAGTATTACGACATAAACATTACCACGATATAATCGAATACAACTCAGTTACAATTATCGTTCCGTCTAACCATCCAACCTTATGTTCGAGTCAGACGCTCGTATGTGTAATGAAAGAACCGTTACATGGTAGGTGTATCTAAATATACAGCACAACGATATATTCGGAGACAACCCAGATACAATGATTGTTCAATCTATCCATTCAACCTTATGTTCGATTCGGTTGCTCGTATGTATAACGGAAGAACAGTTACCTGGTTAGACATAATATATAATAATCATCACGAAATAATCGAATACAACCCAGATACGATGATTGTTCAGTCTATCCATACAACCTTCTGTTCAGTTCAGTCGCTCTTATGTATAACTGGAAAACAGTTACCTGGTGAGTATAACTATATAAACATCGTCACGATATAATCGAATACAACCCCAGATACGATCATTGTTTAGTCTATCCATTCAACCTTCTGTTCAATTCAGTCGCTCGTATGTATAACGGAAGAACAGTTACTTGGTGAGTATAACTATATAAACATAATCGAATACAACTCAGGTACGATGATTGTTCAATCTATCCATTCAACCTTATGTTCCATTTGGTTGCTCGTATGTATAACGGAAGAACAGGTATCTGGTGAGTATAACTATATAAACATAATCGAATACAACTCAGATACGATGATTGTTCAATCTATCCATTAAACCTTATGCTCGATTCGGTCGCTTGTATGTAAAACATAAGGACAGTTACCTGGTGAGTATTGCTATATAAACATCATCACGATATCATCGAATACAACTCAGATACAATTATCGTTTCGTCTAACCATTCAACATTCTGTTCGGTTCAGTCGCTATGTTCGATTTGGTTGCTCGTATGTATAACGGAAGAACTGTTACCTGGTTAGACATACTATATGATAATAATCACGATATAATCAAATACAACCCATATACGATGATTGTTAAGTCTATCCATTCAACCTTCTGTTCAGTTCAGTCGCTCTTATGTATAACTGGAGAACAGTTTCCTGGTGAGTATAACTATATAAACATAATCGAATACAACCCAGATACGATGATTGTTCAATTTATACTAAATTCAACCTTCTGCTCGATTCGGTCGCTTGTATGTTAAACGGAAGAACAGTTACCTGGTGAGTATTTCTATATAAACATCATCACGATATCATCGAATACAATTCAGATACAATTATCGTTTCGTCTAACCATTTAACCATCAGTTCGATTCAGTCGCTAGTATGTGTAACGGAAGTACCGTCACCTATTAAGTATCACTATATATTCAGTATTGCGATATAATCGGATACCACCCAGATACATTGATTGTTCAGTCTATCCATTCAACCTTCTGTTCAGTTCAGTCGCTTTTATGTATAACTGGAGAACAGTAACCTGGTGAGTATAACTATATAGACATCATTACGATATAATCGAATACAACCCCAGATACGATCATTGTTTAGTCTATCCATTCAAACTTCTGTTCAATTCAGTCGCTCCTATGTATAACGAAAGAACAGTTACTTGGTGAGTATAACTATATAAACATAATCGAATAAAACTCAGATACGATGATTGTTCAATCTATCCATTCAACTTTCTGTTCGTTTCGGTCGCTCGTATGTGAAACGGGAATACCGTCACCTAATGTGTATAACTATATACACAGCATAACATCATAATCGAATACAACCCAGATACTATCCATTCAACTTTCTGTTCGATTCGGTTGCTCGTATGTATAACGAAAGAACAGTTACCTGGTGAGTATTGCTATATAAACATCATCACGATATCATCGGATACAACTCAGATACAATTATCGCTTCGTCTAACCGTTTAACCTTCTGTTCAATTCAGTCGCTAGTATGTGTAACGGAAGTACCGTCACCTGGTAAGTATCACTATATATACAGTATTGCGATATAATCGGATACCACCCAGATACATTGATTGTTCAGTCTATCCATTCAACTTTCTGTTCGTTTCGGTCGCTCGTATGTAAAACGGGAATACCGTCACCTTATGTGTATAACTGTATACACAGCATAACATCATAATCGAATACAACCCAGATACTATCCATTCAACCTTCTGTTCGATTCGGTTGCTCGTATGTATAACGAAAGAACAGTAACCTGGTGAGTATTTCTATTTGAACGTCATCACGATATAATCGTATACAACTCAGATACAATGATCATTCCGTCTATCCATCCAACCTTCTGTTCGATTGGGTCGCTCGTATGTATAACGCAAGAACAGTCACCTGGTGAGTATTACTATATAAACATCACCACGATATAATCGAATACAACTCAGTTACAATTATCGTTCCGTCTAACCATCCAACCTTATGTTCGATTCAGACGCTCGTATGTGTAACGAAAGAACCGTTACATGGTAGGTGTAACTAAATATACAGCATAACGATATAATCGGAGACGACTCAGATACAATGATTGTTCAATCTATCCATTCAACCTTCTGTTCAATTCAGTCGCTCGTATGTATAACGGAAGAACAGTTACCTGGTGAGTATAACTATATGAACATTATCGAATACAACCCAGATACGATGATTATTCAATCTATACTAAATTTAAGCTTCTGCTCGATTTGGTCGCTTGTATGTAAAACGGAAGAACAGTTACCTGGTGAGTATTGCTATATAAACATCATCACGATATCATCGAATACAACTCAGATACAATTATCGTTTCGTCTAACCATTTAACCTTCTGTTCGATTCAGTCGCTAGTATGTGTAACGGAAGTACGGTCACCTAGTGAGTATCACTATATATACAATTTTGCGATATAATCGGATACCACCCAGATACATTGATTGTTCAGTCTATCCATTCAACTTTCTGTTCGTTTCGGTCGCTCGTATGTAAAACGGGAATACCGTCACCTAATGTGTATAACTATATACACAGCCTAACATCATAATCGAATACAACCCAGATACTATCCATTCAACCTTCTGTTCGATTCGGTTGCTCGTATGTATAACGAAAGAACAGTTACCTGGTGAGTATTTCTATATGAACGTCATCACGATATAATCGAATACAACTCAGATACAATGATCATTCCGTCTATCCATCCAACCTTCTGTTCGATTGGGTCGCTCGTATGTATAACGCAAGAACAGTCACCTGGTGAGTATTACTATATAAACATCACCACGATATAATCGGATACAACTCAGTTACAATTATCGTTCCGTCTAACCATCCAACCTTATGTTCGATTCGGTTGCTCGTATGTTTAACGAAAGAACTGTTACCTGTTTAGACATACTATATGATAATAATCACGATATAATCAAATACAAACCAGATAGATGAATGTTCAGTCTATCTATTCAACCTTCTGTTCAGTTCAGTAGCTCTTATGTATAACTGGAGAACAGTTTTCTGGTGAGTATAACAATATGAACATCATCAAGATATAATCGGATACAACCCCAGATACGATTATTGTTTAGTCTATCCATTCAACCTTCTGTTCAATTCAGTCGCTCGTATGTATAACGGAAGAATAGTTACGGGGTGAGTATAACTTTATAAACATAATCGAATACAACCCAGATACGATTATTGTTCAATCTATACTGAATTCAACCTTCTGCTCGATTTGGTCGCTTGTATGTAGAACGGAAGAACAGTTACCTGGTGAGTATTGCTATATAAACATCATCACGATATCATCGAATACAGTTCAGATACAATTATCGTTTCGTCTAACCATTCAACATTCTGTTCGATTCAGTCGCTAGTATGTGTAACGAAAGAACCGTTACATGGTAGGTGTATCTGAATATACAGCATAACGATATAATCGGAGACAACCCAGATACAATGATTGTTCAATCTATCCATTAAACCTTATGTTCGATTCGGTTGCTCGTATGTATAACGAAAGAACAGTTACCTGGTTAGACATAATATATAATAATCATCACGAAATAATCGAATACAACCCAGATACGCTGATTGTTCAACCTATCAATACAACCTTCTGTTCAATTCAGTCGCTCGTATGTATAACGGAAGAACAGGTACCTGGTGAGTATAACTATATAAACATAATCGAATACAACTCAGATACGATGATTGTTCAATCTATCCATTTAACCTTCTGCTCGATTCGGTCACTTGTATGTAAAACTGAAGGACATTTACCTGGTGAGTATTGCTATATAAACAACAACGGAATACCGTCACCTAATGTGTATAACTATATACACAGCATAACATCATAATCGAATACAACCCAAATACTATACATTCAACCTTCTGTTCGATTCGGTTGCTCGTATGTATAAAGAAAAAACTGTAACCTGGTGAGTATTTCTATATGAACGTCATCACGATATAATCGAATACAACTCAGATACAATGATCATTCCGTCTATCCATCCAAACTTCTGTTCGATTGGGTCGCTCGTATGTATAACGGAAGAATAGTTACCTGGTGAGTATAACTATATAAACATAATCGAATACAACCCAGATACGATGATTGTTCAATCTATATTAAATTTAATCTTCTGCTCGATTCAGTCGCTTGTATGTAAAACGGAAGAACAGTTACCTGGTGAGTATTGCTATATAAACATCATCACGATATCATCGAATACAACTCAGAGATACAATTATCGTTTCGTCTAACCATTAAACCTTCTGTTCGATTCAGTCGCTAGTATGTGTAACGGAAGTACCGTCACCTGGTAAGTATCACTATATATACGGTATTGAGATATAATCAAATACCACCCAGATACATTGATTGTTCAGTCTATCCATTCAACTTTCTGTTCGTTTCGGTCGCTCGTATGTTAAACGGGAATTCCGTCACCTAATGTGTATAACTATATACACAGCATAACATCATAATCGAATACAACACAGATACTATCCATTCAACCTTCTGTTCAATTCAGTCGCTCGTATGTATAACGCAAGAACAGTTACCTGGTGAGTATTGCTATATAAACATCATCACGATATCATCGAATACAACTCAGAGATACAATTATCGTTCCGTCTAACCATCCAACCTTATGTTCGATTCAGACGCTCGTATGTGTAACGAAAGAACCGTTACATGGTAGGTGTAACTAAATATACAGCATAACGATATAATCGGAGACAACCCAGATACAATGATTGTTCAATCTATCCATCCAACCTTATGTTCGATTCAGTTGCTCGTATGTATAACGGGAGAACTGTTACCTGGTGAGTCATACTATATGATAATAATCACGATATAATCAAATACAACCCAGATACGATGAATGTTCAGTCTATCCATTCAACCTTCTGTTCAGTTCAGTCGCTCTTATGTATAACTGGAGAACAGTTTCCTGGTGAGTATAACTATATGAACATCATCAAGATATTGCAACCTACAATTCGATGTTCATGTAAATACCTCGATCCGAACAGATGACACGGGCAATTGCCGCTTGCTCAAGGGGAGAAGGGGTGGTTCGTATTTCTATCCGAATGTTGACCAGGGCGCCAGGTAAATTTTTCTCCGCCACAAATACCCAAATGGAATTCTTCCCCAAACTTACCAAATGGAAGAAACCAGTCAAGAGGGAAGAAAATCGATAAAAAAAATAGAACTTCGCAGTTACAATAGGGACTAGTATTTATTGTTATTATACAATATCAATATTTTGCACAAGGGAAAAAAATTATATTCATTGAGGTAGGACCTTGTCCTATTTACGGTAAGCAAACAAACTCTAAAAGCAAATCACCTAATAAGCAAGCACTTATAGCATAACATTCCCACAAACTTAAATATGCAAGAAAGAAAATAGTAGCATAAAAAAAACAGCAATCCCTGAAGGGTAGGCCAGAACAGAAGTTCAATAAACCACAACCAAGTTATAAAGGGGCGTAAGAATTAAGCATCATGCATTCGGGATGGTGTACTAGCGTCGCTTGAGCTCAGGCGCAGGCGCATGGATGGTAAAAAAATATAATATTAATATATGCCACTTAATTCCAGCCATACAGTGTAAGTCACAATAAAAAAAATAAGAAACGGGAAGCCAACAATATGGAACTAAGCAATGGTAAAAAAATAAGCAGGGAAAAAAAATTAGTGATTCAAGTTGTAACTTGCGTGAATCCTCTTCAGTGGAGTCCCTCCGCAACAAGTGGTAGGGTATGGATTAATCACCCTTCGGACCACCCTGTATAACTGCTTCACCCAACCTCAGTATAGCATATCACCATCAGGGGACTTGGCTCGCCATGTAAACTTGGATCCCCTCGTAATATCTGCTTCTACGTTTGAAGTAGAAATAACTCCAACGAAATGAAAAACCCTGAATGAGGAATAAATTCAATTAGCCATATCCCCACTATAAAAAAAATCAGTCCGTAACCTATACGGTTGCAGACGTTTATACTCGTATAAAGAATTAAGCAAAACTAAAATAGGGAAAGTGAAACTACTGTACCAAAAAATACCTAAAATGAACAACTTTCTCAGCGAAACTCAACCCAAATACTGAATCTGGCAACACTGTTTTAGTGTTGATACTGTACTAGTTATTGACCATCATCACCATTAGGTGATATAAAATAAATGTATACAAGCAAAAAAAATTAATGGTCTTCACCAAGTGAAATAATTTATCTTTATCATAGGTACTAAGAAAACCAAAAATAAATAAGGAAATAATCTGAAGGAGAGAAGCTGTCTTGACATTATTATTTTTATATGCACTACATGTTTTATTTCACTGACACTTACCAAGAAGGACTGTTAGAAAAAAAAATGAGAGATAAAAATGCAGAGGTACTAACGTACAGATCAAGTAAAAGGTACATAATATTATATTGCTTACCCTAAATGAGGGGTTTTTCTTCAAAATAACTCTTAAGGGCTTCTATCAGCTATCGTCCTCAAAAATTAGGGCTTATGTGAGCTGTGATGATAAAGAGTCTGGCGTGACTACAATCATATATCCTCGTATAGAGCGTAATTTTGGGAATTCCACGAAAATACCATCAACATCTAGTGTCCAGATTCCCAAAATCAAATGGGGTTTCTCGGAAATGGAACCCAATTAAGGATGATTAGAAAATCACAAAATTTTCCGAGATACCTAAAATACAGATCACAACCAAACTTGAAGCCACCACCTTTTTTCTCTCCCTCTCCCGCTCTCCCTCTATCTCTCTCTTCCACCTTTCACAAGTGTCAGCTTGTCACCTTGTCACCGTCAGGCTATGTTCTGGAACTGCTAATTTGCAATAATTGTCAATACTGCACGACCTGTGTCACCCTACGATGCATGGACAATACCAATCGAATCGATCGGAACTAGAAGAATAATACCTAACCTAACCAAGGCCAACAAAACAATAACAACATATTCTTCAGTACGCGCGAGAATAACAATTGAAAACTCTGTGGGACAAATAAATCAAACTATGTATGATCGACAAACCTCATCAGGACACGTTGATCTTGATTGTGCAGTGCATAATTCTAGCAGGAGGATCATACCAGTGATTCCTCGCCTATCAGCGATTCAATAGGTAGTATAACTACCATACTCCCATGAATCATAAGTAATATGAACATAAATAATCATTTTAAGCTACGACTGATATCGAGATACCTGCGAGTAAAAGTGGACCGACTGGAACTATATGATTACAATGTCCATGCTCACTTCGGCAATATAGACCATACAGGGTGTGATGAATACCTTCTTATGTTAAGGTGAAATATTAACGTTACAATATAATCCAATACAACCCCAGATACGATTATTGTTTAGTCTATCCATTCAACCTTCTGTTCAATTCAGTCGCTCGTATGTATAACGGAAGAACAGTTACCTGGTGAGTATAACTATATAAACATAATCGAATACAACCCAGATACGATGATTGTTCAATCTATACTAAATTTAAGCTTTTGCTCGATTCGGTCGCTTGTATGTAAAACGGAAGAACAGTTACCTGGTGAGTATTTCTATATGAACGTCATCACGATATAATCGAATACAACTCAGATACAATGATCATTCCGTCTATCCATCCAAACTTCTGTTCGATTGGGTAGCTCGTATGTATAACGCAAGAACAGTCACCTGGTGAGTATTACTATATAAACATCACCACGATATAATCGAATACAACTCAGTTACAATTATTGTTCCGTCTAATCATCCAACCTTATGTTCGATTCAGACGCTCGTTTGTGTAACGAAAGAACCGTTACATGGTAGGTGTATCTAAATATACAGCATAACGATATAATCGGAGACAACCCAGATACAATGATTGTTCAATCTATCCATACAACCTTCTGTTCAGTTCAGTCGCTCTTATGTATAACTGGAGAACAGTTACCAGGTGAGTATAACTATATAAACATCATCACGATATAATCGAATACAACCCCAGATACGATCATTGTTTAGTCTATCCATTCAACCTTCTGTTCAATTCAGTCGCTCCTATGTATAACGAAAGAACAGTTACTTGGTGAGTATAACTATATAAACATAATCGAATACAACTCAGATACGATGATTGTTCAATCTATCCATTCAACCTTATGTTCGATTCGGTTGCTCGTATGTATAACGGAAGAACAGGTACCTGGTGAGTATAACTATATAAACATAATCGAATACAACTCAGATACGATGATTGTTCAATCTATCCATTTAACCTTCTGCTCGATTCGGTCGCTTGTATGTAAAACGGAAGAACAGTTACCTGGTGATTATTGCTATATAAACATCATCACGATATCATCGAATACAACTCAGATACAATTATTGTTTCGTCTAACCATTCAACCTTCTGTTCGATTCAGTCGCTAGTATGTGTAACGGAATAACAGTTACCTGATGAGTATAACTATATAAACATAATCGAATACAACCCAGATACGATGATTGTTCAATCTATACTAAATTAACCTTCTGCTCGATTCGGTCGCTTGTAAGTTAAAACGGAAGAACAGTTACCTGGTAAGTATCACTATATATACAGTATCGCGATATAATCGAATACCACCCAGATACATTGATTGTTCAGTCTATCCATTCAACTTTCTGTTCGTTTCGGACGCTCGTATGTAAAACGGGAATACCGTCACCTAATGTGTATAACTATATACACAGCATTACATCATAATCGAATACAACCCAGATACTATCCATTCAACCTTCTGTTCGATTCGGTTGCTCGTATGTATAAAGAAAAAACAGTAACCTGGTGAGTATTTCCCAGATACAATGCTTGTTCAATCTATCCATTCAACCTTATGTTCGATTCGGTTGCTCGTATGTATAACGGAATAACTGTTACCTGGTTAGACATACTATATTATAATCATCACGATATAATCAAATACAACCCAGATACGATGATTGTTCAGTCTATCCATTCAACCTTCTGTTCAGTTTAGACGCTCTTATGTATAACTGGAGAACAGTTTCCTGGTGAGTATAACTATATAAACATCATCAAGATATAATCGAATGCAACCCCAGATACGATTATTGTTTAGTCTATCCATTCAACCTTCTCTTCAATTCAGTCGCTCGTATGTATAACGGAAGAACAGTTACCTGGTGAGTATTGCTATATAAACATCTTCACGATATCATCGAATACAACTCAGATACAATTATCGTTTCGTCTAACCATTCAACCTTCTGTTCGATTCAGTCGCTAGTATGTGTAACGGTAGTACCGTCACCTGGTAAGTATCACTATATATACATTATTGCGATATAATCAGATACCACCCAGATACATTGATTGTTCAGTCTATCCATTCAACTTTCTGTTCGTTTCGGTCGCTCGTATGTAAAACGGGAATACCGTCACCTAATGTGTATAACTATATACACAGCATAACATCATAATCGAATACAACCCAGATACTATCCATTCAACCTTCTGTTCGATTCAGTTGCTCGTATGTATAACGAAAGAACAGTTACCTGGTGAGTATTTCTATATGAACGTCATCACGATATAATCGAATACAACTCAGATACAATGATCATTCCGTCTATCCATCCAACCTTCTGTTCGATTGGTTTGCTCGTATGTATAACGCAAAAACAGTCACCTCGTGAGTATTACTATATAAACATCACCACGATATAATCGAATACAACTTATTTACAATTATCGTTCCGTCTAACCATCCAACCTTATGTTCGATTCAGACGCTCGTATGTGTAACGAAAAAACCGTTACATGGTAGGTGTAACTGAATATACAGCATAAAGATATAATCGGAGACAACCCAGATACAATGATTGTTCAATATACATCCAACCTTATGTTCGATTCGGTTGCTCGTATGTTTAACGGAAGAACTGTTACCTGGTTAGACATACTATATGATAATCATCACGATATACTCGAATACAACCCCAGATACGATTATTGTTTAGTCTATCCATTCAACCTTCTGTTCAATTCAGTCGTTCTTATGTATAACGGAAAAACAGTTACCTGGTGAGTATAACTATATAAACCTAATCGAATACAACCCAGATACGATGAATTTTCAATCTATCCATTTAACCTTCTGCTCGATTCGGTCGCTTTTATGTTAAACGGAAGAACAGTTACCTGGTGAGTATTGCTATATAAACAACATCACGATATCATCGAATACAACTCAGATACAATTATCGCTTCGTCTAACCATTTA
Source organism: Chrysomela aeneicollis (assembly GCA_029955515.1). NCBI lineage: Eukaryota > Metazoa > Arthropoda > Insecta > Coleoptera > Chrysomelidae > Chrysomela > Chrysomela aeneicollis. The sequence goes on along the minus strand of JARUHQ010000013.1, from coordinate 4,836,876 downwards.
ACGTTCTGTTCGATTCAGTCGCTAGTATGTGTAACGGAAGTACCGTCACCTGGTATTTATCACTATATATACAGTATTGCGATATAATCGGATACCAACGAGATACATTGATTGTTCAGTCTATCTATTCAACTTTCTGTTCGTTTCGGTCGCTCGTATGTAAAACGGGAATACCGTCACCTAGTGTGTATAACTATATACACAGCATAACATCATAATCGAATACAACTCAGATATTATCCATTCAACCTTCTGTTCTATTCGGTCGCTCGAACGTATAACGCAAGAACAGTCACCTGGTGAGTATTACTATATAAACATTCCAACGATATAGGCGAATACAACTCAGTTACAATTATCGTTCCGTCTAACCATCCAACCTTATGTTCGATTCGGTTGCTCGTATGTATAACGAAAGAACAGGTACCTGGTGAGTATAACTATATAAACATAATCGAATACAACTCAGATACGATGATTGTTCAATCTATCCATTTAACCTTCTGCTCGATTCGGTCGCTTGTATGTAAAACGGAAGAACAGTTACCTGGTGATTATTGCTATATAAACATCATCACGATATCATCGAATACAACTCAGATACAATTATCGTTTCGTCTAACCATTCAACCTTCTGTTCGATTCAGTCGCTAGTATGTGTAACGGAAGAACAGTTACCTGGTGAGTATAACTATATAAACATAATCGAATACAACCCAGATACGATGATTGTTCAATCTATACTAAATTTAACCTTCTGCTCGATTCGGTCGCTTGTATGTAAAACGGAAGAACAGTTACCTGGTGAGTATTGCTATATAAACATCATCACGATATCATCGAATACAACTCAGATTCAATTATCGTTTCGTCTTACCATTTAACCTTAAGTTCGATTCAGTCGCTAGTATGTGCAACGGAAGTACCGTCACCTGGTAAGTATCACTATATATACAGTATTGCGATATAATCGAATACCACCCAGATACATTGATTGTTCAGTTTATCTATTCAACTTTCTGTTCGTTTCGGACGCTCGTATGTAAAACGGGAATACCGTCACCTAATGTGTATAACTATATACACAGCATAACATCATAATCGAATACAACCCATATACTATCCATTCAACCTTCTGTTCGATTCGGTTGCTCGTATGTAGAAAGAAAAAACAGTAACCTGTTGAGTATTTCCTAGATACAATGCTTGTTCAATCTGTCCATTCAACCTTATGTTCGATTCGGTTGCTCGTATGTATAACGGAAGAACTGTTACCTGGTTAAACATACTATATTATAATCATCACGATATAATCAAATACAACCCAGATACGATGATTGTTCAGTCTATCCATTCAACCTTCTGTTCAGTTTAGACGCTCTTATGTATAACTGGAGAACAGTTTCCTGGTGAGTATAACTATATAAACATCATCAAGATATAATCGAATGCAACCCCAGATACGATTATTGTTTAGTCTATCCATTCAACCTTCTCTTCAATTCAGTCGCTCGTATGTATAACGGAAGAACAGTTACCTGGTGAGTATTGCTATATAAACATCTTCACGATATCATCGAATACAACTCAGATACAATTATCGTTTCGTCTAACCATTCAACCTTCTGTTCGATTCAGTCGCTAGTATGTGTAACGGTAGTACCGTCACCTGGTAAGTATCACTATATATACATTATTGCGATATAATCAGATACCACCCAGATACATTGATTGTTCAGTCTATCCATTCAACTTTCTGTTCGTTTCGGTCGCTCGTATGTAAAACGGGAATACCGTCACCTAATGTGTATAACTATATACACAGCATAACATCATAATCGAATACAACCCAGATACTATCCATTCAACCTTCTGTTCGATTCAGTTGCTCGTATGTATAACGAAAGAACAGTTACCTGGTGAGTATTTCTATATGAACGTCATCACGATATAATCGAATACAACTCAGATACAATGATCATTCCGTCTATCCATCCAACCTTCTGTTCGATTGGTTCGCTCGTATGTATAACGCAAAAACAGTCACCTCGTGAGTATTACTATATAAACATCACCACGATATAATCGAATACAACTCATTTACAATTATCGTTCCGTCTAACCATCCAACCTTATGTTCGATTCAGACGCTCGTATGTGTAACGAAAAAACCGTTACATGGTAGGTGTAACTGAATATACAGCATAAAGATATAATCGGAGACAACCCAGATACAATGATTGTTCAATATACATCCAACCTTATGTTCGATTCGGTTGCTCGTATGTTTAACGGAAGAACTGTTACCTGGTTAGACATACTATATGATAATCATCACGATATACTCGAATACAACCCCAGATACGATTATTGTTTAGTCTATCCATTCAACCTTCTGTTCAATTCAGTCGTTCTTATGTATAACGGAAAAACAGTTACCTGGTGAGTATAACTATATAAACCTAATCGAATACAACCCAGATACGATGAATTTTCAATCTATCCATTTAACCTTCTGCTCGATTCGGTCGCTTTTATGTTAAACGGAAGAACAGTTACCTGGTGAGTATTGCTATATAAACAACATCACGATATCATCGAATACAACTCAGATACAATTATCGCTTCGTCTAACCATTTAACGTTCTGTTCGATTCAGTCGCTAGTATGTGTAACGGAAGTACCGTCACCTGGTATTTATCACTATATATACAGTATTGCGATATAATCGGATACCAACGAGATACATTGATTGTTCAGTCTATCTATTCAACTTTCTGTTCGTTTCGGTCGCTCGTATGTAAAACGGGAATACCGTCACCTAGTGTGTATAACTATATACACAGCATAACATCATAATCGAATACAACTCAGATATTATCCATTCAACCTTCTGTTCTATTCGGTCGCTCGAACGTATAACGCAAGAACAGTCACCTGGTGAGTATTACTATATAAACATTCCAACGATATAGGCGAATACAACTCAGTTACAATTATCGTTCCGTCTAACCATCCAACCTTATGTTCGATTCGGTTGCTCGTATGTATAACGAAAGAACAGGTACCTGGTGAGTATAACTATATAAACATAATCGAATACAACTCAGATACGATGATTGTTCAATCTATCCATTTAACCTTCTGCTCGATTCGGTCGCTTGTATGTAAAACGGAAGAACAGTTACCTGGTGATTATTGCTATATAAACATCATCACGATATCATCGAATACAACTCAGATACAATTATCGTTTCGTCTAACCATTCAACCTTCTGTTCGATTCAGTCGCTAGTATGTGTAACGGAAGAACAGTTACCTGGTGAGTATAACTATATAAACATAATCGAATACAACCCAGATACGATGATTGTTCAATCTATACTAAATTTAACCTTCTGCTCGATTCGGTCGCTTGTATGTAAAACGGAAGAACAGTTACCTGGTGAGTATTGCTATATAAACATCATCACGATATCATCGAATACAACTCAGATTCAATTATCGTTTCGTCTTACCATTTAACCTTAAGTTCGATTCAGTCGCTAGTATGTGCAACGGAAGTACCGTCACCTGGTAAGTATCACTATATATACAGTATTGCGATATAATCGAATACCACCCAGATACATTGATTGTTCAGTTTATCTATTCAACTTTCTGTTCGTTTCGGACGCTCGTATGTAAAACGGGAATACCGTCACCTAATGTGTATAACTATATACACAGCATAACATCATAATCGAATACAACCCATATACTATCCATTCAACCTTCTGTTCGATTCGGTTGCTCGTATGTAGAAAGAAAAAACAGTAACCTGTTGAGTATTTCCTAGATACAATGCTTGTTCAATCTGTCCATTCAACCTTATGTTCGATTCGGTTGCTCGTATGTATAACGGAAGAACTGTTACCTGGTTAAACATACTATATTATAATCATCACGATATAATCAAATACAACCCAGATACGATGATTGTTCAGTCTATCCATTCAACCTTCTGTTCAGTTTAGACGCTCTTATGTATAACTGGAGAACAGTTTCCTGGTGAGTATAACTATATGAACATCATCAAGATATAATCGAATGCAACCCCAGATACGATTATTGTTTAGTCTATCCATTAGCTGTAGTCAAACCTATTTACAAGAAGGGTGATCGAACATTACCAATCAACTACAGACCTATATCTTTGATAACTTCATTCACGAAAATATTAGAAAAAATAATCAATGTCAGACTAACCCGCTATATCAACAAATATAATCTACTATCAAATAGACAATATGGCTTTCAGGAAGGCAAATCAACTCAAGACGCGATTAGTTATCTTGTTAACAAACTATACAATGCAGTGGATGAAGGACATCCAGCACTGTGCATATTCCTTGATCTCTCTAAGGCTTTTGACACGGTTGATCATGAACTGTTGTTGAGGGCCTTGGAGGGGATGGGAATAAGGGGTACATCATGCAAACTATTTGAGAGCTATCTGAAAAACAGAAAGCAGATTGTACAAATTGATGACGAATACAGTGAAGCGAGATATATCGAGTATGGTGTACCTCAAGGAACGGTCTTGGGCCCTTTGCTGTTCAATATATATCTGAATGGTCTTCTCAATCTCGATACTTCTGGTGATGTCACAAGCTTTGCTGATGATACAGTTATTTTCTATAGAGGTGAAAGTTGGGAGAACTTGAAAACGAATGTTGAGAGTGATATGCAAACTATAATCCACTGGTTCAATCACATGAAGCTCACAATAAACTTCGAAAAAACAAAATTCATACCTTTCACATCATACAAAAACAAATTACCAGACTATGATAAACTGGCAATCACATTCGGGGATGAAGTAATTTCCATTAATTACATAAAAAATATTAAATATCTTGGAGTAACTATAGATCAACATCTCAGATGGGATAAACATATTCAGAATACAGTGAACACCTTGAGAACTATGCTATCCAGATTCGAACATTTGACTAACATTCTTGATACGCATCTCATGAAAATAATATATTATGCATTGGTAGAATCACGCCTGCAGTATGGCATCTTGGCTTGGGGTGGAGCACTGGATATTTACCTGAAACGAATGATAATCATGCAAAAATATTTTCTAAAGATAATTTTCAAAAAAAACGTACTCATCCAACAGAGCAACTGTTCGCTGAAACAGCTATGCTAGACATAAGGCAAATGTTCTATTTTAATGTACTTATACTTATCCACAAACACAAGGGCATAATTCATTTAATAGACCATTCACATCAAACACGTCAAAAAACGAAGTCATTTGCCAAGACAGAAACTTCTGAAAAAAATGTAGGTCAACGGAACCACTTTTATTTGGCTACACGGATTTATAACTACTTACCAGATTTTCATAAAAAATATATTATGGAAAATAATAATATACGCAAAGTGAAAAAAACAATGAAATATTATGTTCTCACTTTAGATCGCCTTACTATTCACGGAATAGTGAACACAAACAATTATGTTTGAAAATATTTAGTGTATGGAATGCTAATGTTTTTTAATTATCTTTAATGTGAAAATGTATATTCTCGTATTTGTAACTGGTTATATTTATATTTATTCATTGATGCATATAAAAATCACTGCCCACGTACAACCTCGTGTTCCAGTGGGATTTTGTGTTTATTTACATGTTATATTGTTTTTTTTTGTATGTTATATATATATTTATGATATACTATTATGTTACATTTCGTAAATAAACATTATTATTATTATTATTCAACCTTCTGTTCAATTCAGTCGCTCGTATGTATAACGGAAGAACAGTTACCTGGTGAGTATTGCTATATAAACATCATCACGATATCATCGAATACAACTCAGATACAATTATCGTTTCGTGTAACCATTTCACCTTCTGTTCGATTCAGTCGCTAGTATGTGTAACGGAAGTACCGTCACCTGGTAAGTATCACTATATATACAGAATTGCGATATTATCGGATACCACCCAGATACATTGATTGTTCGATGTTTATATAGTAATACTCACCAGGTGACTGTTCTTGCGTTATACATACGAGCAACCGAATCGAACAGAAGGTTGAATGGATAGTATCTGGGTTGTATTCGATTATGATGTTATGCTGTGTATATAGTTATACACATTTGATGACGATATTCCCGTTTTACATACGAGCGACCGAAACGAACAGAAAGTTGAATGGATAGACTGAACAATCAATGTATCTGGGTGGTATCCGATAATATCGCAATACTGTATATATAGTGATACTTACCAGGTGACGGTACTTCCGTTACACATACTAGCGACTGAATCGAACAGAAGGTTAAATGGTTAGACGAAATGATAATTGTATCTCTGAGTTGTATTCGATTATATCGTGATGAAGTTCATATAGAAATACTCACCAGGTAACTGTTCTTTCGTTATACATACGAGCATTCGAATCGAACAGAAGGTTGAATGGATAGTATCTGGGTTGTATTCGATGTTATGCTGTGTATATAGTTATACACACTAGGTGACGGTTTTCCTGTTTTACATACGAGCTACCGAAACGAACAGAAAGTTGAATGGATAGACTGAACAATCAATGTATCTGGTTGGTATCCGATTATATCGCAATACTGTATATATAGTGATACTAACCAGGTGACGGTACATCCGTTACACATACTAGCGACTGAATCGAACAGAAGGTTAAATGGTTAGACGAAGCGATAATTGTATCTGAGTTGTATTCGGTGATATCGTGATGATGTTTATATAGCAATTCACCAGGTAACTGTTCTTCCGTTATACATACGAGCGACTGACTTAAACAGAAGGTTGAATGATTAGACTAAACAATGATCGTATCTGAGGTTGTATTCGATTATATCGTGATGATGTTTATATAGTTATACTCAACAGGTAACTGTTCTCCAGTTATACATAAGAGCGACTGAACTGAACAGAAGGTTGAATGGATAGACTGAACAATCATTGTATCTGGGTTGTATTCGATTATATCGTGATGATTATCATATAGTATGTCTAACCAGGTAACAGTTCTTCTGTTACACATACGAGCAACCGAATATGAACATAAGGTTGAATGGATAGATTGAACAATCATTGTATCTGGGTTGTCTCCGATTATATCGTTATGATGTATATTTAGTTACACCTACCATGTAACGGTTCTTTCGTTACACATACGAGCGTCTGCATCGAACATAAGGTTGGATGATTAGACGGAACGATAATTGTAACTGAGTTGTATTCGATTATATCGTGGTGATGTTTATATAGTAATACTCACCAGGTGACTGTTCTTGCGTTATACATACGAGCGACCCAATCGAACAGGAGGTTGGATGGATAGATGGAATGATCATTGTATCTGAGTTGTATTCGATTATATCGTGATGACGTTCATATAGAAATACTCACCAGGTTACTGTTCTTTCGTTATTTATACGAGCAACCGAATCGAACAGAAGGTTGAATGGATAGTATCTGGGTTGTATTCGATTATGATGTTATGCTATGTATATAGTTATACACATTGGGTGACGGTACTCCCGTTTTACATACGAGCGACCGAAACGAACAGAAAGTTGAATGGATAGACTGAACAATCAATGTATCTGGGTGGTATCCGATTATATCGCAATACTGAATATATAGTGATACTTACCAGGTGACGGTACTTCCGTTACACATACTAGCGACTGAATCGAACAGAAGGTTAAATGGTTAGACGAAACGATAATTGTATCTGAGTTGTATTCGATGATATCGTGATGATGTTTATATAGAAATACTCACCAGGTAACTGTTCTTCCGTTATACATACAAGCGACTGAATTGAAGAGAAGGTTGAATGGATAGACTAAACAATAATCGTATCTGGGGTTGCATTCGATTATATCTTGATGATGTTCATATAGTTATACTCACCAGGAAACTGTTCTCCAGTTATACATGAAAGCGACTGAACTGAACAGAAGGTTGAATGGATAGACTGAACAATCATCGTATCTGGGTTGTATTTGATTATATCGTGATGATTATAATATAGTATGTCTAACCAGGTAACAGTTCTTCCGTTATACATACGAGCAACCGAATCGAACATGCGGTTGAATGGATAGATTGAACAATCATTGTATCTGGGTTATCTCCGATTATATCGTTAAGCTGTATTATTAGTTACACCTACCTTGTAAAGGTTCTTTCGTTACACATACGAGCGTCTGAATCGAACATAAGGTTGGATGGTTAGACGAAACGATAAGTGTAACTGAGTTGTATTCGATTATATCGTGATGATGTTTATATAGTAATACTCACCAGGTGACTGTTCTTGCGTTATACATACGAGCGACCCAATCGAACAGAAGGTTGGAAGGATAGACGGAATGATCATTGTATCTTAGTTGTATTCTATTATATCGTGATGACGTTTTTTATAAAAATACTCACCAGGTTACTGTTCTTTCGTTATACATACGAGCAATCGAATCGAACAGAAGGTTGAATAAATAGTATCTGGGTTGTATTCGATTATGATGTTATGCTGTGTATATATTTATACACACTAGGTGACGGTATTCCCGTTTCACATACGAGCGACCGAAACGAACAGAAAGTTGAATGGATAGACTGAACAATCAATGTATCTGGGTGGTATGCGATTATATCGCAATACTGTATATATAGTGATACTTACCAGGAGACGGTACTTCCGTTACACATACTAGCGACTGAATCGAACAGAAGGTTGGATGGATAGACGGAATGATCATTGTATCTGAGTTGTATTCGATTATATCGTGATGACGTTCATATAGAAATACTCACCAGGTTACTGTTCTTTCGTTATTCATACGAGCAACCGAATCGAACAGAAGGTTGAATGGATAGTATCTGGATTGTATTCGATTATGATGTTATTCTGTGTATATAGTTATACACATTAGGTGACGGTACTCCCGTTTTACATACGAGCGACCGAAACGAACAGAAAGTTGAATGGATAGACTGAACAATCAATGTATCTGGGTGGTATCCGATTATATCGCAATACTGAATATATAGTGATACTTACCAGGTGACGGTACTTCCGTTACACATACTAGCGACTGAATCGAACAGAAGGTTAAATGGTTAGACGAAACGATAATTGTATCTGAGTTGTATTCGATGATATCGTGATGATGTTTATATAGAAATACTCACCAGGTAACTGTTCTTCCGTTTTACATAAAAGCGACCGAATCAAGCAGAAGGTTAAATGGATAGATTGAAAATTCATCGTATCTGGGTTGTATTCGATTAGGTTTATATAGTTATACTCACCAGGTAACTGTTTTTCCGTTATACATAAGAACAACTGAATTGAACAGAAGGTTGAATGGATAGATTAAACAATAATCGTATCTGGGGTTGTATTCGATTATATCTTGATGATGTTCATATAGTTATACTCACCAGGAAACTGTTCTCCAGTTATACATAAGAGCGACTGAACTGAACAGAAAAATGAATGGATAGACTGAACAATCAATGTATCTGGGTGGTATCCGATTATATCGCAATACTGTATATATAGTGATACTTACCAGGTGACGGTACTTCCGTTACACATACGAGCGTCTGAATCGAACATTAGGTTGAATGGTTAGACGAAACGATAATTGTAACTGAGTTGTATTCGATTATATCGTGGTGATGTTTATATGGTAATACTCACCAGGTGACTGTTCTTGCGTTATACATACGGGCGACCCAATCGAACAGAAGGTTGGATGGATAGACGGAATGATCATTGTATCTTAGCTGTATTCTATTATATCGTGATGACGTTTATATAAAAATACTCACCAGGTTACTGTTCTTTCGTTATACATACGAGCAACCGAATCGAACAGAAGGTTGAATGGATAGTATCTGGGTTGTATTCGATTATGATGTTATGCTGTGTATATAGTTATACACATTTGATGACGGTTTTCCCGTTTTACATACGAGCTACCGAAACGAACAGAAAGTTGAATGGATAGACTGAACAATCAATGTATCTGGGTGGTATGCGATTATATCGCAATACTGTATATATAGTGATACTTACCAGGTGACGGTACTTCCGTTACACATACTAGCGACTGAATCGAACAGAAGGTTGAATGGTTAGACGAAACGATAATTGTATCTGAGTTGTATTCGATGATATCGTGATGATGTTTATATAGCAATAATCACCAGGTAACTGTTCTTCCGTTTTACATACAAGTGACCGAATCGAGCAGAAGGTTAAATGGATAGATTGAACAATCATCGTATATGAGTTGTATTCGATTATGTTTATATAGTTATACTCACCAGGTACCTGTTCTTTCGTTATAAATACGAGCAACCGAATCGAACATAAGGTTGAATGAATAGATTGAACAATCATCGTATCTGAGTTGTATTCGATTATGTATATATAAATATACTCACCAAGTTACTGTTCTTCCGTCATAAATACGAGCGACTGAATTGAACAGAAGGTTGTATTTATAGACTGAACAATTAGCGTATCTATGTTGTATTCGATTATTTCGTGATGATTATTATATATTATGTCTAACCAGGTAACTGTTCTTTCGTTATACATACGAGCAACCGAATCGAACATAAGGTTGGATGGTTAGACGGAACGATAATTGTAACTGAGTTGTATTCGATTATATCGTGGTGATGTTTATATAGTAATACTCACCAGGTGACTGTTCTTGCGTTATACATACGAGCGACCCAATCGAACAGAAGGTTGGATGGATAGACGGTATGATTATTGTATCTGAGTTGTATTCGATTATATCGTGATGACGTTCATATAGAAATACTCACCAGGTTACTGTTCTTTCGTTATACATACGAGCAACCGAATCGAACAGAAGGTTGAATGGATAGTATCTGGGTTGTATTCGATTATGATGTTATGCTGTGTATATAGTTATACACATAAGGTGACGGTATTCCCGTTTTACATACGGGAGACCGAAACGAACAGAAAGTTGAATGGATAGACTAAACAATCAATGTATCTGGGTGGTATCCTATTATATCGCAATACTGTATATATAGTGATACTTACCAGGTGACGGTACTTCCGTTACACATACTAGCGACTGAATCGAACAGAAGGTTAAATGGTTAGACGAAACGATAGTTGTATCTGAGTTGTATTCGATGATATCGTGATGATGTTCATATAGTTATACTCACCAGGTGTTCTTCCGTTATACATACGAGCGACTGAATTGAACAGAAGGTTGAATGGATAGTATATGGGTTGTATTCGATTATGATGTTATGCTGTGTATATAGTTATACACACTAGGTGACGGTATTCCCGTTTTACATACGAGCGACCGAAACGAAAAGAAAGTTGAATGGATAGACTGAACAATCAATGTTTCTGGGTTTCTGGTTAGATTATATATGAGAACTGTTACCTGGTTAGACATACTATATGATAATCATCACGATATACTCGAATACAACCCCAGATAAGATTATTGTTTAGTCTATCCATTCAACCTTCTGTTCAATTCAGTCGTTCTTATGTATAATGGAAGAACAGTTACCAGGTGAGTATTGCTATATAAACATCATCACGATATCATCGAATACAACTCAGATACAATTATCGCTTCGTCTAACCATTTAACCTTCTGTTCGATTCAGTCGCTAGTATGTGTAACGGAAGTACCGTCACCTGGTAAGTGTCACTATATATACAGTATTGCGATATAATCGGATATCAACAAGATACATTGATTGTTCAGTATATCCATTCAACTTTCTGTTCGTTTCGGTCGCTCGTATGTAAAACGGGAATACCGTCACCTAGTGTGTATAACTATATACACAGCATAACATCATAATCGAATACAACCCAGATACTATCCATTCAACCTTCTGTTCGATTCGGTTGCTCGTATGTATAACGAAAGAACAGTAACCTGGTGAGTATCCTAACCTAACCTAACCTAACATAACCTAACCTGGTGAGTATTTCCATATGAACTTCATCACGATATAATCGAATACATTTCAGATATAATGGTCATTCCGTCTTTCTATCCAACCTTCTGTTCGATTTGGTCGCTCGTACGTATAACGCAAGAACAGTCACCTGGTGAGCATTACTATATGAACATTACCACGATATAATCGAATTCAACTCAGTTACAATTATCGTTCCGTCTAACCATACAATCTTATGTTCGATTCAGACGCTCGTATGTGTAACGAAAGAACCGTTACATGGTAGGTTTATCTAAATATACAGCATAACGATATAATCGGAGACAACCCAGATACAATGATTGTTCAATCTATCCATTCAACCTTATGTTCGATTCGTTTGCTGGTATGTATAACGGAAAAACAGCTACCTGGTTAAACATAATATATAATAATCATCACGATATAATCGAATACAACCCAGATACGATGATTGTTCAGTCTATCCATTCAACCTTCTGTTCAGTTCAGTCGCTCTTATGTATAACTGGAGAACAGTTACCTGGTGAGTATAACTATATAAACATCATCACGATATAATCGAATACAACCCCAGATACGATCATTGTTTAGTCTATCCATTCAACCTTCTGTTCAATTCAGTCGCTCGTATGTATAACGGAAGAACAGTTACCTGGTGGGTATAACTATATAAACATAATCGAATACAACCCAGATACGATGATTGTTCAATCTATACTGAATTCAACCTTCTGCTCGATTCGGTCGCTTGTATGTAAAACGGAAGAACAGTTACCTGGTGAGTATTGCTATATAAACATCATCATGATATCATCGAATATAACTCAGGTACAATTATCGTTTCGTCTAACCATTTAACCTTCTGTTCGATTCAGTCGCTAGTATGTATAAATGGAGTACCGTCACCTGGTAAGTATCACTATATATACAGTATTGCGATATAATCGGATACCACCCAGGTACATTGATTGTTCAGTCTATCCATTCAACTTTCTGTTCGTTTCGGTCGCTCGTATGTAAAACGGGAATACCGTCACCTTATGTGTATAACTATATACACAGCATAACATCATAATCGAATACAACCCAGATACTATCCATTCAATCTTCTGTTCGATTCGGTTGCTCGTATGTATAACGGAAGAACAGTAACCTGGTGAGTATTTCCATATGAACGTCATCACGATATAATCGAATACAACTCAGATACAATAATCATTCGGTCTATCCATCCAACCTTTTGTTCGATTGGGTCGCTCGTATGTATAACGCAAAAACAGTCACCTGGTGAGTATTACTATATAAACATCACCACGATATAATCGAATACAACTTAGTTACAATTATCGTTCCGTCTTACCATCCAACCTTATGATCGTTTCAGACGCTCGTAGGTGTAACGAAAGAACCGTTACATGGTAGGTGTGTCTAAATATACAGCATAACGATATAATCGGAGACAACCTAGATACAATGATTGTTCAATCTATCCATTCAACCTTATGTTCGATTCGGTTGCCCGTATGTTTAACGGAAGAACTGTTACCTGGTTAGACATACTATATGATAATCATCACGATATACTCGAATACAACCCCAGATACGATTATTGTTTAGTCTATCCATTCAACCTTCTGTTCAATTCAGTCGTTCTTATGTATAACGGAAGAACAGTTACCTGGTGAGTATAACTATATAAACATAATCGAATACAACCCAGATACGAATTATTTTCAATCTATCCATTCAACCTTCTGCTCGATTCGGTCGCTTTTATGTAAAACGAAAGAACAGTTACCTGGTGAGTATTGCTATATAAATATCATCACGATATCATCGAATACAACTCAGATACAATTATCGCTTCGTCTAACCATTCAACATTCTGTTCGATCCAGTCGCTAGTATGTGTAAAGGAAGTACCGTCACCTGGTAAGTATAACTATATAAACAGTATTGCGATATAATCGGATACCACCCAGATACATTGATTGTTCAGTCTATCCATTCAACTTTCTGTTCGTTTCGGTCGCTCGTATGTAAAACGGAAATACCGTCACCTAATGTGTATAATTATATACACAGCATAACATCATAATCGAATACAACCCACATACTATCCATTCAACCTTCTGTTCGATTCGGTTGCTCGTATGTATAACGAAAGAACAGTAACCTGGTGAGTATTTCTATATGAACGTCATCACGATATAATCGAATACAACTCAGATACAATGATCATTCCGTCTATCCATCCAACCTTCTGTTCGATTGGGTCGCTCGTATGTATAACGCAAGAACAGTCACCTGGTGAGTATTACTATATAAACATCACCACGATATAATCGAATACAACTCAGTTACAATTATCGTTCCGTCTAACCATCCAACCTCATGTTCGATTTAGACGCTCGTATGTGTAACAAAAGAACCGTTACATGGTAGGTGTAACTAAATATACAGCATAACGATATAATCGGAGACAACCCAGATACAATGATTGTTCAATCTATCCATCCAACCTTATGTTCGATTCGGTTGCTCGTATGTTTAACGGAAGAACTGTAACCTGGTTAGACATACTATATGATAATCATCACGATAAACTCGAATACAACCCAGATACGATGATTGTTCAGTCTATCCATCCAACCTTCTCTTCAGTTCAGTCGCTCTTATGTATAACTGGAGAACAGTTTCCTGGTGAGTATAATTATAAGAACATCATCAAGATATAATCGAATACAACCCCAGATACGATTATTGTTTATTCTATCCATTCAACCTTCTGTTCAATTCAGTCGCTCGTATGTATAACGGAAGAACAGTTACCTGGTGAGTATAACTATATAAACATAATCGAATACAACCCAGATATGATGATTGTTCAATCTATACTAAATTTAACCTTCTGCTCGATTCGGTCGCTTGTATGTAAAACGGAAGAACAGTTACCTGGTGAGTATAACTATATAAACATAATCGAATACAACCCAGATACGATGAATTTTCAATCTATCCATTTAACCTTCGGCTCGATTCGGTCGCTTTTTTGTAAAACGGAAGAACAGTTACCTGGTGAGTATTGCTATATGAACATCATCACGATATCATCGAATACAACTCAGATACAATTATCGCTTCGTCTAAACATTTAACCTCCTGTTCGATTCAGTCGCTAGTATGTGTAACGGAAGTACCGTCACCTGGTAAGTATCACTATATATACAGTATTGCGATATAATCGGATACCAACCAGATACATTGATTGTTCAGTCTATCCATTCAACTTTCTGTTCGTTTCGGTCGCTCGTATGTATAACGAAAGAACAGTAACCTGGTTAGTATTTCTATATGAACTTCATCACGATATAATCGAATACAACTCAGATTCAATGATCATTCCGTCTATCCATCCAACCTTCTGTTCGATTGGGTCGCTCGTACGTATAATGCAAGAACAGTCACCTGGTGAGTATTACTATATAAACATTACCACGATATAATCGAATACAACTCAGTTACAATTATCGTTCCGTCTAACCATCCAACATTATGTTCGATTCAGACGCTCGTATGTGTAACGAAAGAACCGTTACATGGAAGGTGTATTTAAATATACAACATAACGATATAATCGGAGACAACCCAGATACGATGATTGTTCAATCTATCCATTCAACCTTATGTTCGATTCGGTTGCTCGTATGTATAACGGAAGAACAGTTACCTGGTTGGACATAATATATAATAATCATCACGAAATAATCGAATACAACCCAGATACGATGATTGTTCAGTCTATCCATTCAACCTTCTGTTCAGTTCAGTCGCTCGTATGTATAACGGAAGAACAGTTACCTGGTGAGTATAACTATATAAACATAATCGAATACAACTCAGATACGATGATTGTTCAATCTATCCATTCAACCTTATGTTCGATTCGGTTGCTCGTATGTATAACGGAAGAACAGGTACCTGATGAGTATAACTATATAAACATAATTGAATACAACTCAGATATGATGATTGTTCAATTTATCCATTTAACCTTCTGCTCGATTCGGTCGCTTGTATGTAAAACGGAAGGACAGTTACCTGGTGAGTATTGCTATAAAAACATCATCACGATATCATCGAATACAACTCAGATACAATTATCGTTTCGTCTAACCATTCAACATTCTGTTCGATTCAGTCGCTAGTATGTGTAACTGAAGTATCGTCACCTGGTAAGTATCACTATATATACAGTATTGCGATATAATCGGATACCACCCAGATACATTGATTGTTCAGTCTATCCATTCAACTTTCTTTTCGTTTCAGTCGCTCGTATGTAAAACGGGAATACCGTCTCCTAGTGTGTATAACTATATACACAGCATAACATCATAATCGAATACAACCCATATACTATCCATTCAACCTTCTGTTCAATTCAGTCGCTCGTATGTATAACGGAAGAACAGTTACCTGGTGAGTATAACTATATAAACATAATCGAATACAACCCAGATACGATGATTGTTGAATCTATACTGAATTCAACCTTCTGCTCGATTCGGTCGCTTGTATGTAAAACGGAAGAACAGTTACCTGGTGAGTATTGCTATATAAACATCATCACGATATCATCGAATACAACTCAGATACAATTATCGTTTCGTCTAACCATTTAACCTTCTGTTCGATTCAGTCGCTAGTATGTGTAACGGAAGTACCGTCACCTGGTGAGTATCACTATATATACAGTATTGCGATATAATCGGATACCACCCAGATACATTGATTGTTCAGTCTATCCATTCAACTTATAAATAATCGAATACAACCCAGATACGATGATTGTTTAGTCTATCCATTCAACCTTCTGTTCAGTTCAGTCGCTCTTATGTATAACTGGAGAACAGTTACCTGGTGAGTATAACTATATGAACATCATCACGATATAATCGAATACAACCCCAGATACGATCATTGTTTAGTCTATCCATTCAACCTTCTGTTCAATTCAGTCGCTCGTATGTATAACGGAAGAACAGTTACCTGGTGAGTATAACTATATAAACATAATCGAATACATGTTCGATTCGGTTGCTCGTATGTATAACGGAAGAACAGGTACCTGGTGAGTATAACTATATAAACATAATTGAATAAAACTCAGATATGATGATTGTTCAATCTATCCATTTAACCTTCTGCTCGATTCGGTCGCTTGTATGTGAAACGGAAGGACAGTTACCTGGTGAGTATTGCTATAAAAACATCATCACGATATCATCGAATACAACTCAGATACAATTATCGTTTCGTCTAACCATTCAACATTCTGTTCGATTCAGTCGCTAGTATGTGTAACTGAAGTATCGTCACCTGGTAAGTATCACTATATATACAGTATTGCGATATAATCGGATACCACCCAGATACATTGATTGTTCAGTCTATCCATTCAACTTTCTTTTCGTTTCAGTCGCTCGTATGTAAAACGGGAATACCGTCTCCTAGTGTGTATAACTATATACACAGCATAACATCATAATCGAATACAACCCATATACTATCCATTCAACCTTCTGTTCAATTCAGTCGCTCGTATGTATAACGGAAGAACAGTTACCTGGTGAGTATAACTATATAAACATAATCGAATACAACCCAGATACGATGATTGTTAAATCTATACTGAATTCAACCTTCTGCTCGATTCGGTCGCTTGTAAGTAAAACGGAAGAACAGTTACCTGGTGAGTATTGCTATATAAACATCATCACGATATCATCGAATACAACTCAGATACAATTATCGTTTCGTCTAACCATTTAACCTTCTGTTCGATTCAAGCGCTAGTATGTGTAACGGAAGTACCGTCACCTGGTGAGTATCACTATATATACAGTATTGCGATATAATCGGATACAACCCAGATACATTGATTGTTCAGTCTATCCATTCAACTTTCTGTTCGTTTCGGTCGCTCGTATGTAAAACGGGAATACCGTCACCTTATGTGTATAACTATATACACAGCATAACATCATAATCGAATACAACCCAGATACTATCCATTCAACCTTCTGTTCGATTCGGTTAGTAGATGTTTTTCGCCGATTCTAGACCTCCTCCCAAGGTCGCACACCCCCACGTGGCCTTGGGGGTCAATGACCTTGGGGGGTCAATGACCTTGGGAGGAGTGACCTTGGGAGGAGTGACCTTGGGGTGAATGACCTTGGGAGAAGTGACCTTGAGAGGAGTGACCTTGGGGTGAATGACCTCGATGTGATCTTGGGAGGAGTGACCTCGAGTTGGCGACCTTGAGAGGAGGGTGTCCTTGAGAGTTGGTGTGGCCTTGAGAGGAGCGCGTCCTTGAGGAGGGCTCTCTTTTTCTGTGAGCATGTCCTTGTGTTTTCACACCTCTGAAATGGGAGGGGGTACGACCTTGAACACTGCTGCTGCGTGCGCATGCGCCATTCCCCCACGAGAGTTCAAGATCGCGTTGGTGAGAGTGGGGGAGTTCCTATAAATTGGCGATTCAGTGCTATAGTTGCCACAAGCAGTAGCAGCAGTATAACTAGCAATCAATAGAAATAAATATTGACTCGTAAAGCGTGTGTGTATCCTTGCGTGATAACAAGTGTTATTTTTATGTAAGTAAATTCCTATATTCTATATATTCTTTTGTACTCTCTTTCACGTGTTTAATCTAGAGTTGGGTTCACCTAAAATTGATTTGATCGCGATCAATAATCAAATCGCTGAAGGGTATGAATTCACCAAGCAAGTGTTGATATCATCGCTGATCTTGAATAAGCCTTATCTGATCAAGAAAATGACAATATTTGAAACTAGATTTGGTAGATCTGCCACCGTTATATTATTAGATGAAGAAAGTGGGGAAACTGTGAAATGTTGGTTGCCCACAAGAGTTTCAGATGTGATTGAAGAAAGCGATCTCCATTTGATCAACTCCCGCGGGCTTTATACAATAGCATACCTGGGGCAGAGTGAACCATCATATAATATAATAATAATAATATAATAATATTTTTATTTTATTCTAATGTACAGAACATGTAGGTAAATATGTATATACAAATATATGAATAAAATAACAAAAAATCCACAGAAGGACGAGTCCTTGTACGTGGTTTACAAATACAATTAACATAAATAGGTAAATATGTATATATAAATATATGAATAAATGACAATGCTGGTGCGAAAACGCGAACGCTTATTAGGTTCGGCATAAAAGAAATATCCCTTAGCGAGACTTCGCCTCAGTAATTAATTGAATTATTTTTATGATTAGTTTAGTATTAGTGAAAGGGAGTTTGAAGATTATATGTATATAGTAGTTCTTACATTCTCGCCACCCTCGTCGTCGCATTTACCATTTATGGTGAGTAGTTTTTTTTAAGCTGAGGGTATGAGCTATGTAATATAAAACGTATTTATTGAATTATCTCCTGAACTCTTTCTTTTGTTTATTTATTTGTAGACTCCAGTACTCAACTTCTAAGGATATGTGGATGCACTATTCTAGCCAGTTTTGGCCAGCTGCTGAAGACATCGAATCAGCAGTCAGCAGACTTAAATGTGAACTCATCGATTTGAAGCGTGATTCACTCCATGCAGCCAACTATGATATGAGCGCATGTTTCAATCAAGAACGAGCCCGAGAGATTTTAGCGGATGCTGATCGATATAAAATCGGTCATTTTCTATGCAGTCGCCTAGAACATGGGAGTATAACTTTGGAGCAGTTTCTTGAAGAAATGGTGAAGGAGGGTTTGGAATGCTTCCTTCATGATTTAGTTGAATTCCTACCAACTACCATCAACGAAAAATACGGTTTGAGGGAAGCTTCAGAAGAAGAAGAAGAAGAAGGTGGAGAAGGCGAAGAAGGGGAAGAAGAAGTTGGGGAAGAACAAGAAGGTGGCGGGGTACAAGGGGGTGTCTAGTATACTCTTATAGTCTTTAGACTCACTATTTTAATCATTGTACATAATAGGAAAAATAAAACATTATTCAACATTTTACATCTTTTATTATCCGAAAAAAAACTGCTACAAATATATATCTTAAACTATGGTGGTAGTGATTCATCTGATCATACCTTCATAATTCTTTGTTCACACACCCATCTGTATGGAGCCATCTAGAGCGCTATATGTCATGACTGCGTCATGTAGAATGAGCGCATACACTCTTGTATTGGCTGGAAATTTTGATTTGCGAGTCTCAAATTCCAATTTGATATCTACTGTTGAGGATTTCATGGCGTCGGCTTGATGGCTGCAATCGATGATAAATAATGGGTTCTTCCTGAATTCTTCTATACCCATCATCGGTTAACTCATATCTTTACCATTGTAACTCTTTTGGAAATTTTCGTAAGCATAATAGGCTATAGCATCCAACTTCCTGTCGAATTCTAAATTCCAACGCTCGTATGGGTATACTTCTGAATTCAAATACACTCGAATATTATTAATGTCAGCATTAATGAATTGGGTGGCATCTTGAGATACATCATCCGTATTAGTAGATTTCTGGAATCCTATGATAATGTATCGCGGTCGCTCGAGGCTGTTGGTAGTTTTGACAGCCCAAATGTCTGAAGATGTTTCACGGATAGTTGGTAACTCATACAAATCCCACATCCTATATGCTATTTTTATCTTCGCAGTGAAACTTTTATTGATGCGATTCAATAGTTTGAGTTTTTGTTTATCTGACGGCATGATATGCCTTATTCTCCATTCAATCTTATCAATTTCTATTTTCGCATTAACTACTCCCATGTAGGAGTTTTTGAATGAGCGAGCAATGATTAGTATCAACTCTTGTTTTATATTCAAGACACCCTTATTATAGTCCTCAGCGAATCCCATCAAGTATTTGAGTGGTAATTTCCCGCTGAATACGTGATTGATTTTGTCTAGGATCGGTTGATTATCATCATCAATTCCCCAACCGAGGGTCTCTAGAAATTTTTTATTCGATTCCCCATAGGAGATCATATATTTCATAGCTGTAGTAATGCCTGGTTTTCGAATCATACACACTTGTTCGCCACCCATCTCATAGCGAATTTCGTCGAAGAGGAATGCTAAAGCATTATTGGATAAATAGCAATCTGCTGTCAAATCATCTGGTATGAATTTTCCTTCGATGTAGATGTAGCTCTCTGCAATATCTAATATCAAATCTTGAAAGTTGACAGCTATTCTTATTTCGTCAGAGTTCTTGAATGATGGTGAACCATATGGTTTGTATGTGTGTTCATGTAGGCTGATTAGGGAATGATCGAAGATTGGTTCATCAAACACTTCCAATTGGAGGCTAGTAGAAGTTGTGGAAACCATCTCTATTTTTTCTGTAGCACTTTCAGTCCGATAGATTTCAAGAAATCAATATCGCTCTCAGATAGGTTATGATGCCGCCTTGTCTGATTGAGACGTCGATTGCGAATGAATCCGCGACCGCGTTTACACTTCTTTTTATTATTTCTGCGGTCATTATGGGGTGTGGGGGTGGATA
This sequence comes from Chrysomela aeneicollis, assembly GCA_029955515.1. Taxonomy (NCBI): domain Eukaryota; kingdom Metazoa; phylum Arthropoda; class Insecta; order Coleoptera; family Chrysomelidae; genus Chrysomela; species Chrysomela aeneicollis. The sequence continues at coordinate 4,815,254 of JARUHQ010000013.1, read as the reverse complement.
TTCGTTTTGATTGGTTACCGAAGCAGAACCCCATCTTTTCTCTGCTATTTTTCGAGATCAATCTAGTTGTTTCAGTTCAAGCTTCACAATAATCTTCTTTCCTCGGAAATCGACCAAACAATTTTCATCATTCAAAATTCTCAGTGTAATGTTATCGATAGACTGACGTCCGGTCGGGCTGATTGGTAGATATATAATGTTTTTCGGTTCCTTCGACAGCTTATATCCAGGATCCACATTGATGTCGAATTCATACAACGTGTGAACCTCTTCCCCATTCAGGTACGCCCCGCTCGTGATATTGCAATCGATGCGTATCAGTCGAACTTTAATAATTTTCACAGGCTTTGTGGATTTATGTAGAAAGTTGGATGGGTAAAATTTTTTCTCGAAACCCAACACTTCGGCTATGGAATTCTCAACTGACAACATAATTCCATATGAAGATTTCATTTCACACATTAGAGTGTTATTATTAGCGCGAAGATAAAATTGAATATTATTTTTACTATCTGAGGAGGGGTTCGAAGATGCTATAGCTTCTTGTATAACTCTATTGATTTCTTCTATCTCATTGGCGCCCGGTGGTATATGAATCATTTTCAAGTTCTCAGAGATGCGACCTTCTTTCTCATCCCAATAACCCAAAGCGTTATTCGTCTCATCTATATTGGCTATGGAATTGTAAGAATAAAAGCCATGTAATCCCAAACCGTAAGTTCTTCTCGCATCTAGTTCAATTGGTGGATAAAAATCAGCGCTCAAAACACTATGACCACCCGATATGGTGAATGTTTGCGACATAATGTTGGTGGTGTGTAGAGAAAACGACGAAAATGGGTAACAAACCTCAATGAACATTCAACAGCTGCAACTTGATCGCTATGCGTGACATTGAAGAATGTTTTTATTTTCGCATTGATAATCATTTATATAAAAAAATTTTTTATTACATATTGCCACATCTACATTTTCATTCGACAAAAGCAGCAAAACACTTTTCGTGGTATTGGTCCATCGTTGACATCAACACCGTCTGGTTGATTATCGCATTTCTGATCTCCACCGTGATGATGATCCTCACAAAATTGGTATTTCGACACCTCTGGATCGTCTTTCAATCGTTGCGGTAGCTTATCCCATACTAGAGCTATTTCTTGGGAGGCCAATCCAATCAGTACTGCCTTTGGTAGGTCGGCGAGTTCTTTCTCAGTCATTTTTAAGAGAGAGCGTGATTTAGAGTAAGGTAACAACGCATGGGCCATTTCTTTGATGCTTTCTCGATCCATGATGAGCCACTTTTCGTTTGTGTTCTTCTTCGAGAGAAATTTCAAGCACAAATGCCCGCACCAGACTGTGTTGTATTCTTTTTGGCGCTCATAGTTATATACTATTTTGGTAGCTCTAAGCGCCTGCGGCCCTCTATTCAGATATTTCACCAACTCTTTTGGTGGGGGTAAATCGCCATAGCTATCATAACACTCGACTACTTTACCGCTTTTTTTATATGCAACCCAATGTGTGCCATCACCTTGTTCGCTATCTAAATTCAATATGGCGGATTCTGTACGATATGGGCCAAATGAGGGTAAATTATCCCTCATATATATACCTCGAAAGTTTGGTATTCCTATCTTTTTTATATGTCGTGATAGGTCCACATCTGTTAAAGCCCTTCGAGGTAGGCCATCTAGTTTTTTGGAGTTTGGGACTGTTACATGTAAAAATTTCAGTATTAAATGGACAGGTAATATTACAGTATTTCTCCATTTGGAAGGGATTAATTCTCTGTCAGGGGCTATCACTCTGTATATTGGGCTCCGATTCAATATCGAAATATCCGGTCGAAGATCCACACCAGCACAAGCATTCAAAAACAAACAAAATATCAAAATATCAGCAAATCAGAGGATCCACTAAATTTGAAGAACGAATTGTTGTGAAACACTGAAATTTCTGGTAGGTAATACCACCTCCGAACTCACTGTATTTCATAATTAACCCAGGCTATCAATTATTTCCGTATGATTTTATATCAGTTATACCTATATACCTTTCTGTAGTGTTCGGTTTCAGAGCAACGTGTTTTATCTACAAGAAAAATTTATTGATATCGAAGTATGCAAAAAGATAATGAGATATCGTTCCTACCAGTGTGACGATTCTGTATTTCTGTGAGTCTTTCCTTGAGATTTGTTTGGAATGTATGATAGTAAACAATCATCAGTATTCGAAGATACCTGAACCTATATCTCGATCAGCTGTTGTCTCTGTCGTATTGGCAATATTTCAGTAGTAAGTTGATCCGTGGTTTCGAAGCTACTTTGGCTACTAATTTCTCGATAGTTGTTCGTTTGTAATTTCCGGTGTAGATGAGATTTTATGAGAGTCGATGATAATCGTTCTTCCATCCCGTCAAAATTATTCTTCTTGATAAAATGTGCCCCTATTCCTAGTGGTAGATATCCTGTATCAGGCGTTATTTCTATTTTTGAAATGCGAAAAATAATCCGTTAGGTTTGACATTTCGACATGTCTGGCAGGGTAGAAGTTTGGCAGATGGCGTATACCCACCTGTCAGGATTGGAATAATTATTTGTTTCTTGGTAATCCAACTGTGTGTTCATGTAGAACTGTTCTGGAATATCAGGATTTTTTTTTGCCAAGAATTGTGTAATCGGAATATTTTGATTCCCGAGTATTTGGGAGATAATACTTTTTATAAGGATTTGATTTCCGATCACCATATCTATAAAATTTTGTCAAGAAACCACTTTACAAGCCGCCTTCCAGCCCAGGTAGGGATACCATCTGTTTGATTAAATTTTTTTCTGCATGTCGAAAGTGTCAATAAGTACCGTAATTGCTGATTTATTGCTTTTAGGCGTTTTTTTTTTTTCTTTTTTGTGTTATGGTATATGCTATATACCAAGCTTTCGCACAATGCTTGCCATCCTGTAGAATAGTGCCTTTCATGCAACCCATCAATAAGCTATAATATCAAGCTGGTAGTTTGAGCTTAGTCAACCTGCATGTCCGAGGAGGAGACTCAAGGGTATAAGGGCTGTCTCACTGGGGGAACGATCTCCAGAAAACCACCATCAGCATTTCAAGTAAGATCCAACCATGGCTTCACATAGAGTCTTCGCTTGAATGGTGCTTCCTAGTAGTAGTCACATAATAAGTCACTTGTATTTATCGAAAAAATTCTTCAGGTTCATCATATACCTGCTTTAAATTGGAATAGTGTGAACCGATAGTATATATACTATAGGGGGAAATCTCAGCCTGGTCTTTGTATTACCGGATATTGATTTAGTACCTAATTGGAAAGAATACCTATAAAGTATTGAAATTCACAATCGTATTAATTGATTTATCTCTTCATTGATAGTGACTCATTCAAGTTGTTGTTTCATTACCACGATCCGAGCAAACGAACCCTACCCCCCCGCTAGCTAACCGGAGTGTACAACTCTACAACAGGTTGTGCACTATAAATTCATTTGTTACATACAAGGTACTCCTATTAGTCCTGCCTTGCGATCTCATCACGTATGTGTGTTCATTAAATATATCCCTATAATATCGAGATCCATAATTTTATATGTAGCAGGACTTCAAATAGATACCCAACCCTTTGCGGTATGGTTTCAGATAGACCCCCTTGCCCATTTTACCTAGAGCAATAGCCTCCATATGTGTGTTTTTCAGCGAGTTTCTCCTTACTTTCTTTGGCGGAATTGATAGCACGAACAACGCTTGCACTGCCTGCAGCCAAACTACCCAATGCTGATAATCCCGAAAAAATTGGGATTAGTGGGAGAATGCCGCCAACTTTGGGGATTGGTATTATGCGGGGTGTTCGAATATTTCTCCTTCCTCCTGCCATTCTCACGAATTTTTTAGCTGCACCGACGGCCTTTAGAGTTGTTTCACCCAAGTTTCTGGTGAGCGTTTCCCTGTTCCCCATTTGGCGTAGCGCATGTCGAACTTTGTGCACTATTCCCGATCCAAAAGCTATCTTTCTCATGCGTTTGGGCGTGGTCCGCTTCTTCTTCCTTTTCAGCACACTATCGCCGCACCCCATACCAAAGCGCCTTTTTCCCTTCATTATATTTGTTGTTTTTCCCTTACGACAAATACGCCAACTTTTATTCATTGTTGAAGTGTATCGCTTGGCATTCATAATATAAATGAGCCTTGCGACACTCGCAGATCATTATAAAGTACTTGACAGTCGCATGATGCAGATTGTTCGACAAAATGAGACATTCAGTGTGGAAAATTTTGATGAAAAAGTTGGGTTAGGAAATAGTGCAATTCCACAGCGTAGGCATGGGGATCTATTTCCCAATACAATTCGAAGTTTGATTATTGGTCCATTGAATTGTGGCAAGACGAATGTTATGATATCACTGCTCACCAATCAGAATGGCTTACGATTCGCCAACATATACCTCTATTCAAAATCATTGTATCAACCCAAGTATGAGTATTTACGTAAAGTATTGGAACCGATAAAGGGGTTGGGTTATCACACTTACAGTAACAATGCAGACATAGTTGAACCTGCCGATGCAAAACCTGAGAGTATATTTATATTCGATGACGTTATATGTGAGAAACAGGATGTGATTAGATCTTATATTTCGATGGGGCGTCATAGGAATGTCGATTGTTTCTATCTTGCGCAAACCTATTCGAGAGTGCCTAAACAACTAATTCGCGATAATGCGAATTTCATAATCATATTCAAACAGGATGAAATGAATCTTCATCACATATTTTCCGATCATGTATCCCCAGATGTGACATTTAATCAATTTCGTGATATGTGCGCACATAGTTAGACGGATAAATATGGTTTTCTCGTTATCGATAAGGATAGTGAGATTTGCGAGGGACGCTATAGAAAAGGGTTTGATTGCTTCATATATCCGTGATACCCTGATGTGGTTGAATCATTCGATCGCTGAATGGCAAAATGAGCGCATCTAGCAGTGAAAAAATGGATGAAATATGTCTCAAGCAGAAACTTGTCGAAGCAACTGATGCGGTGAGAAAAAAATTCAAAAGTTTGAAGAGCGCCCACCTCAGCGATCAGATAATGCTTGAGAAGGTATACAAACCGCTAACGAAACCATTGAAAGCTATCTTAGAAGCTGCTGCGGTAGCGATAGCCCCCTCCCAAATATCGGGTCTGAAAGTACCACCTATCCTTAAAATACCGCAGCCTAGGCACCATTCTACGCCGATGCGTAGGAAAACGGTGGGATATGCTACAGAAATGTTTGATTAACATTTGGAATCTGGAAATTCCAGCAAAAATTCGCAATTGATGCAGAGCGAACTCGATTATGTGACAATGATGGAAACACCACCAACATCATCAACTTCACACATTTCTAGCGATAATACTACCGCTATTGATACAACAACTCTACAAGATCGAGTGCAGCAGCATTTGGATAACTTGAAAACTGGAAAATCTAATTATGATACAGTATATGGTGTTCGTATCGATCCCAAAACGGGTAAATTAAGGATGGGTAATATGGAAATCCGTTTTTTGAATGATCAAATCGAATTATGGCGTGATAATAGAAGGAGTAAGGTATTTCCAGCTTCTTCTGAACTATATGATTTGATTTTTATGAATCAAGCACCTGGATCTATCAGCGATCGAGATAAGCAGATATATACCTCCATTCTGAAGACTACAGGATCCGCATATAAAAATTATGATATTAGAGGAGGTTTGAATGCTGAATCCTCTAATTCGAAAAAGAAATATCGACAAATCATCAATCCCCTCATAGATAGCCCACATTATATGAGGAGTAATCCTCAACGATTTGATATCAAAGGCGGTAAAGGAGTAGTGGGGGCAATACCGCGCAAAAAAGTTCTGAATAGAAAACGGAAAGAATTTGTTTATTGGAATGATGCTGCAGAATTGGTGGAACGTCTTCGATTATTGTGGAGTTCTAAAATGGTTGGTCATACAGGGCATGATAATGAAATAGTGTCGATAATAGAGGAATTGCGTGAAGAAGGTATCATACGTTGATTTTTCAAAGTGCGAGCGCCATATGTATATGCGAGTTTGGAAGATTAGTTATTAGTATATGAATGAAAGCCGAAGTAATCGCAGCGAGAAATCTACGAAGTGGAAGATGAAAATAAGCCCAACCAAAAGGGCGATTGCAAATGAATTACACAAACCCGCGAGGCATAACTTCAAAAGGAGGAGAACGATAATCAAAGGATTTGCTGACCTGTGGCAAATTGATTTGGCTGAAATGCAAATATATGCAGATGAGAATATGGGCTATCGATATATACTATTCGTTATCGATTGCTATTCAAAATATTTATGGGTTGAACCGATGAAAAATAAAACTGGTGTGGAAGTGACAAAAGCTATGGAAAAAGTGCTGAAGCGAGCTGAATATTCTCCAAAAAATATTCAAAGTGATTTAGGCAAAGAATTCTACAATTTACGCTTCGAAAATTTGATGCAGAGATATAAGATCAATCACTATTCAACTTATAGTATAATGAAAGCAGCTATTGTGGAGCGAGTAATTAGAACATTGAAGACTTGGATCTATAGAGAATTCTCCGCCAGAGGTGACTATAAGTGGCTCAACATTCTCGCAAATTTTGCTAACGAGTATAATAATAAAAAACATAGAACAATTGGTATGAAACCTGCTGACGTAACACCTTCAACAATACTTGAAGTATATAGCCACCTGAAAATAGCGCCACCAGCAAAATATAATGTTGGAGATGTTGTCAGAATAAGCAAATTCAAAGGAGTTTTCGAGAAAGGATACTCAGCCAATTTTTCCACAGAATTATTCACTATATCTAAAGTGAATATTACCAATCCGACGACATACAACATCAAAGATGTCAAAGGTCGCCCTATCAAGGGATGCTTTTATGAATTGGAATTGTTGGAAACAGCTGAGCAAAATGCATATCTAGTTGAGAAAGTGTTGAAAACGAAGGGGAATAAGATATTTGTCAAGTGGCTAGGATTTTCTGAAGAGCACAATCCTTGGCTTGATAAATCTGCAATTGTTTGAAGTATTTTTTTTAATAAATGAGTCTGTTGACATTTCTTATCGCCTATTTCTTTCCTACCCAATTTTCACCCAATAAGAAAAAGTCGCATCAGAATTTAATATATTTTATTATGAAAATTTGCAAATAATATGATGAACACAAACATAAATATATATTCACAACTATATACACCTTTATTTATATTTATGAAAAAACTTTATTTTCAACTATATACACAATCATCTTTATATATACACATCTTTTACTAATATTTACAATAATTTATTTACATACTTACGACTATATATACATCTTAATTTATATTTACAAAAACTATTTACAATTAGGGCCTTAACTAAAATTTACAAAAAACTATATACAACTAGGTTTCCTTCCCCAGTAAAACAGCATTCGCGTCGGCATGTCCCCAATAACGAGAAACCTCCACATCGATTTCAGCTATGCTTTCTTTCTGCATTGCAGAAATTTGCTGAAGCTCAGCTTTCTGAGCTAAAATCTCAGCAAGCTGAGCTTCAATCTCAACCAGCTGAGCTTCAACCTGCGCGTTGTCGTGAAGGGTTCTCGTTTTGCGGTTGCTCATCACTGCCAACCACTGCCTGTTTGACGGGGAAGGCGTCGGCGGCGTGGCATCCTCACTCTCCGCCTGTGAAGGCGAAGCCGCGCCCTCAGCTGCCGGTGAAGATGGCGGCGACGGATGCGACGGCGGCACATCCTCCGCTAGCGGCGAGGGTGACGCAATACCCGCCGGGGATGGTGCCGCAACCTCCGCCTCAGCTGCTGGCGATGGCGATGGTGGTGGTGGGGATGATGGGGGCGTCGCCGCAACTTCTGCCTCCAGCGCCGGCGATGGTTGTTGGGGAGGTCGCGGGGTGGCATCTTCATGAGGTGGCACGGCGTCGGCGAAAACAGCGATGGTGATGACTTTGTCATCAGGCGGCGGAGTGGCGGCAACTGCAGCCTCATGAACGCTGGCATCACCACCATTGTTCTCGCCAACAACCGCACCCTCAGCAGCAGTAGCACCTTCATCGTCGGAGATGGTGACGATGCTGATGCTTCCAGACTGTTCAATTTTATTGGCATTAGCCACTTCCGATGCATCACCCACGACGCCTACTCCACTGGTTCCCTCATCAATGGCGGCGATCGCATCACCGTCCGCATTGGTTCGAGCACTAGCCGGCTTGATCACGTCCACTCTGAGGACGTTGATTGCCGGCTTTCGCTCTTGTTGAGCGGTACGCCGTTCCGCGTACCACTCAGCAATATCACCTCCGCGGTAGGGGTTTGCCTTGCCACTATTGTTCAGGAACTTGCGGAGTATCATTGAAGAAGAGGAAGATTTTCCCTTCTTGCTAGGGTCGGCCTTAGAAGGCCCCGCAACCGCCTTCGGGCTGATCTTCCTCTTCTTCGAAAGTGCCTTGGGCGACGCTTTCGAAGACGTCGATGCCCTCGATGATAACGCCCTTTTTCCACCAACACGGCTACCAAAGATCTTTTTCTTTGGTTGCGGTGGTGGTGCAAAATCATCCTCGCTATCATCGAGAAAGATATGTTGAAGGGGGTTAGCAACCTTCCTTTTTGACGAGGACATGCTTTTCCCCCCAACAGACCCCGATGATTTCGCGCCACAAACCTTCATTTTCTTGATTTGTGGCGCGAAATCATCAGCATTGTCATCTTCGGGCAGGCTTTCAACCAACATTGACGCTTTGTCTGAAAGCGCCATATCCTCCTCACTCTCCGACGATGAAGATGATTCACTCACCCTGCGACAGCTCATCTTAGCCCCCTTGGAAGATGCCCCTTGCGACATCGCCGGCCCCTTCTTACCCCGGGTGCCAACCGCACCCACGGTATCGTCGCCGCACATGCTGTCCCACGTGTTAGCGTCCATGGCAATGTTCTCGAAAAATGATGAATTGATGCCTGAAAAAATTTCGAGAAAAATATTAGGATGGTGTTACAAGAAAAAGAGTTGAAAATAACATACTTAATTGCTGGAGCTCCTCAGAATTGTCGGGAGCGGCAGAGGATTGAGCGGCGGCGGAGTTGTTGAAGGCCATCTCGTATTTCTATAACAATGAAAACATGTTAAGTCGTGTATTGCATTGTATAGAGAAATTATGAAATTATCGCAAAGAAAAATATTATAAGTTATAGGTTATTATAGCACTTAGCAAAACTCGACTATATCACAATGAGAATGAAGTATGTTATAGAACTCGAAAATTTATATTTCACTATATGCACTCACAAGGAAATACTTACAATTGGTTCAGAAGTAATACTCCAAAAAAAATTGCCGGTGGTGTGGTAGCTCGAGAGGAGGGCAAGCAACGGTGTCTTCTAGACCGGGTCCAAAAAAACACTTGAAGATTCTATCAATTGGAAAAAGATTCAATATTCGTATGATGAAAAAAAACAAGAGTAAGAGTTTTCCACTTCGGAAAAATAATTCGACATTGAAGCAATGGGGAAAAATATTCAGAGTTGGAGAAATAGAAATAATCTGATATTATCACAAGGAGAAAAATGTTCAAAAGTCCCAGCTTCTATCACTTTGAAAATGATTCGATATCAATGCAATGAGAAAACATTCAGAGTCAAAGAAATAGAAATAATCTAATGTTATCACAATGAGAAAAATGTACAAGTCCTACATTCACCACTTAGAATATAATTCGATATCACAAGTACAAAAATATGAAGATGTATACAAATTCACTATACACACTTCAAAGGTAATACTCACAGTTGGTCTGGGAGCCTCTAGTCTGAGTAGTCCAACAGGAAGGCAGTCAACAGAATGAATTGAAGATGAAAACACTCGAAGATTCTATCACTTGGAAAAAGATTCAATATTAGTATAATGCAAAAAAAAACAAGAGTAAGATTTTTCCACTTTGGAAAAATAATTCGACATTGGAGCAGTGAGGAAAAACATTCAGAGTCGGACAAATAGAAATAATCTAATATTATCACAAGGAGAAAAATGTTCAAAAGTCCCAGCTTCTATCACTTTGAAAATGATTCGATATCAATGCAATGAGAAAACATTCAGAGTCGAAGAAATAGAAATAATCTAATGTTATCACAATGAGAAAAATATACAAGTCCTACATTCACCACTCAGAATATAACACAAAATCACAAGTACAAAAATAAAGAGATACCTATATACAAATTCACTATACACAGCCAAAAGGTAATACTCACAATTGATCTAGCGGCGTCTAGTAGGCAGGTCTAGTCGAAGAGGAAGGCGGGCAGCAGAATGAGTTGAAGATGGAAACGGTTTGCAGATTCTATCACTTGGAAAAAGATTCAATATTAATATAATGAGAAAAATTAAAAGAGTTAGAGTGTTCCACTTTGAAAAATAATTCGAAATTGGAGCAATGTGGAACAAACATTCAGAAACGGACAAATAGAAATAATCTAATATTATCACAACGATAAAAAATGTTCGAGTCCCAACTTCTTTCACTTTGAAAATGATTCGATATTAATGCAATGAGAAAAATATTCAGAGTCAAAGAAACAGAAATAATCTGATGTTATCACAACGAGAGAAATCTACAAGTCCCAGATTCACCACTTAGAATATAATACAAAATCACAAGTACTAAAATATGGAGATATATACAAATTCACTATACACAGTCAAAAGGTAATACTCACAATTGATCTAGCGGCGTCTAGTAGGCAGGTCTAGTCGAAGAGGAAGGCAGGCAGCAGAATGATAAATTCGAGTGCGCGCTTCGCTTTTGTGCTCTTTCCTCCCTCCTAGCTGAGAGTGGGAGTGACTGATGACGGGTGACAGATGATGATGCCGCTACTGATATCGGATGACAGCTGACACGGAACACCTCAACGACCAACTACGGGCACGGAACACTTCGCGATAGTTTGGTATGGCAAATAATAGTGATTGTGATAGATGGCGCCCCTGTTTCAAGGTCATTAACCTTAATAGCAGGTGGCGCTACTGATGGCAAGTGGCGCTACTGATGGCAAGTGACGCTACTGATATCAGGTGATAGCTGGCAGATGACAATTGACAAGGCGACTGTCACGGCGGCCATCTTAGTCGAAAAGAGTATTGAAAAGCGGAGGTCATAGCGGTTTCAACTCCTGTGTCGACCACTAGTTTGAGAAGAACTCCTCGATTATTCTTCAGTCAATATGTATCCGAGTGCCTGGGATAACAAGCCAATTATTGCAGTGAGGCCGCTTATCGCGAATGGGGCGATATGCTGCCACAATTGTGGGGACGCCTTCGTGCCAGGAGACCTAAATCCCAGCACGGGAATGTGCCAGCGTTGCTCGTTGGCGAATACGGCAAGAACGGGGCCCCCATCTCCTGTACCAGCGCAGTCACCAAGTTCCGGAGCCCGATGCGATAGGTGTTGTAAAAAGCTGAGGAATTCCAACTTTGGAATCTGCCGCCCAACATGCCGGGAATGCAGCATGGGTAGAAGGCTGCACTTCCATAAATGTAGAAGCTGCTGGCAATATCGGAATGATTGCTGGCAAGGGATTTGCAGAGGTTGCAATTTCAGCAAGAAATTCTTTTGCGAGGTGGTGGGCCACTTTTATAGGGGGCCCTCCGAACATTTGGACAAGTGTTGGTTCCTACCCCTCGAAGAGAGGCTTCGAAGAAGGGCTAGGGATTTGGAGGTGCCGGCTCCAACATTTAGGTATTATAGGGGTGATATTGAAGGAGACTATTGAATTAGTGTATATATATTTGATTATTTATCTTTCTATTTATAAGTTTTTATTTTGTATATATTTATGTATTTCTAGTTCATAAGATTTTATTTTCTATATATTTGAAATTTGAAAGTGTATATAGCTATGTAAGAGTGTACAATGAATAAATGAAAAAAAAAAAATTATCTATTATATTTTGATAAATTTGACAAGAGTTCCAAATTATATCGCCCAGCATTAAATACAAGTAATATTTTCAAGTTGAAAAAATTTATAAGGTTCAAATAATATTAACTGAGAAAACTGAGGTGCTCCCCGGGGGGGGGTGCTGATCGAATTCCACCTTGACACAAATTTTCGATACCTCGGCAAGGATTTTGGATTTCATGGGAGGGGGTGCTGATTGAATCCCACCTTGACACAGATCTCAGGGGTGGTGCTCCAAGGGGGGGCGGAGTTTTGGAGGGTGGAATTTTGAGGGGGGCGGAGTTTTGGGGGCGGAGCTTTCTCGGGGGGGGGGGCGTAGCCAATTTGAGACCCTCCCACTTGTTGAGGCCCAGCCCTTTGGCTTCTCCCATTGGTCGTTACGCTCGGACCTCATTACGCTAGCCCGCTTCTTGTTAACGCTCATCACTTTGGTTTCTATATTCGCCCTACTTCTCAGACATCATTTAAACTCCGTCTAACATGGTTCGCGCGTTGGAGTATCAATGCCCAGTTACATCAAGGCGTTATTGCTGCCGCAGAAAATGTTTCTATCTATTCGAATACAACGATGTTGTAGATGGGCTTGCATGCAGGAAATGTATGCATTATTGTTATTGCGTGTGCGACTGTGATTCACATAAATATGGGATTTTCACTTCTTTTGTGAGAACACTCAGGCATCTACGAGAGAAATTGAAACGGTAGACACTCGAGGACCACTTCTTACTTATTAATGGTGTATTCAAATCATGACAAACAATTTGTATTATGAAAAAATTTATTTAAATATATATTATAAAAACGATACATATTGATTCATTCAACTTTCGGCTTCAACCTTTTAGCCGTGTAAGGCGGCACTCTCGACTTCTTCTTCCTGCGTAGCTCCCTTCTTGTGATAACGGGAGCTAAAATAATGGTTTCATCGGAGTCTGATCCAGGGTCGAGTTCGTTGTTGTTCCCCATCTCGGCTCGCACCACAGCCATTATCTCCTGCATTGCTTCATCGGCCTGCCGCTCGTCCAAGTGTCTCTGCACCATTTCGTCGATCTCCACCGGGTTGGTGCGTTGTCTCTCCCGTATGGCGGCCACCATTTGTCTCATGGATGTAATATATTTGAGTTGGCAACACTGTCAACCCGCAAGCGACAGTGATCTTTATGGGCAGTAACGGGCATCCGCGGCTAGAAAAGTTTCGTTGCATAAAATCAAATATACTTAAATCTCCAACGAATAACAAGTCTTTAATTATTATCCAAACCCAGGATATAACATGGTGGCAGCGGAAAAACGCGTTGGACAGGTTTGAAATCAAGGAGATTTGCGAAAAATTTGATTTCCAATATTTGAGGTTAACTTTGAACAAGCGGAACGTTCTCGATTGCCGTGGTGTGTATACGTCCATGGTGTGTATCGTTGTGCATACGGCTAGTTTGGACATTCAACTTGACCGTGACTTGTTGATATTGTTCAGGAGTTGGTTGTTATAACCTGGAAACCTGTGAAAACAATGGCAGATCACTCCAGACCCCCCGGTGAAATGGATTTCAAAGGTGATATCACCTCCAATTGGAAATTGTGGAAACAAAAATTTAACCTATACCTCAGAGCGACCGGCAAAGAAGGAAAGACAGATAGTGTCAAAATCGCTATTTTACTAAACTTCTTAGGTGATGAAGGATTGTTGATATACAATACGTTTGAATATCGGACTGATGAAGAAAAGGATAAACTTGATACGGTATTGAACAAATTCGATGAACATTGTGAACCTGCGAAAAATTTGGTGTATGAACATTTTAAATTTTTCAAACGTGACCAGGCAGTAGGTGAAACAGTAGATCAATTTGTGACCGCTCTCAAACAGCTCGCTTCAACCTGTGAATTTAAGGAAAAGGACACATTGATACGTGATAGACTTGTCCTTGGTATTCGAGATTCGAGAATCCAAGAAAAGTTGTTGCAACATTCAGATCTAAAGTTGACGGATGCTATCCAAATCTGTCGTTCGATGGAAAGTAGTGTAGCAACGCAGAAAGAAATCTCGAAAGAACATTCAGTGTCAGTGTGTGCAGTGAGAAACAGAAGCGGTGGTGCCAGCTTCAACAAAAAGAAGTCGTTTTCAGGACATAGTGGCGGGTACGCCAGGGAGTGGCAACAATTTGGCGGGAAAAAAGCAGGTACCTTATGTAATAGTTGTGGACTTGATCATCCTGAAGGTAAGTGCCCCGCAAAATTCAGATTCTGCAGTAGGTGCAACCAAAAAGGACATTATCATAAATTTTGCAAAGTCAAATTTGTACACGATGTTGAAGATGCACCATCTTTTTCACATGAAACTTTCGAAAGTGATGATAATGACTCAAAATCGCGTCAAGTTGTGTGGACTATTACTTCAAATAGTGACTCAAAAGTGGATTCTGTCGAGTGGAATGAATATATTGAAATTTCCGGAAAAAGAATTTGTTTCAAAATTGACACGGGCAGTCAAGTCAATATATTGAACTTTAAAGACTTTAAAAAACTCGGTGTATCTCCTAATGAACTTTCTAAAACCAACACTAGTTTGTCGTCATACTCCGGTCACAAAATAGACATTTTGGGAAAATTCAAATTTGAGTGTATCTTCGACGAACTTTGTGGACAATTTGATTTCTTCATACTAAAGACTGATAGACATTGTTCGATTTTGGGCCTAGAGACAGCTCAAGCTTTGAAAATTGTCAATCAAGTTAAACTAAGTGTTCGGTCGGTCGATTCAAATGAACTGTTTACAAAGGACATTCTTGAAAAACACAAGAGCGTATTTTCGGGTATCGGAAGGGTTTCAAAAATGTACAAAATCACCCTGAAGGACAATGCAGTACCCAATATTTCGGCTCCTCGAAAAATACCCCTCGCGCTGAAGGACGCGGTGAAAAGTAAACTCGACGAGATGGTGAAAAACAATATTATAGTACAAGTCACTGAACCAACTGATTGGGTTCACCCAATTGTGATAGTCCCTAAACCGAATGGTGATGTTCGTATTTGCATTGATCCCCGCGGACTCAACCAGTATATCAAACGTGAAAATTTTTACATTCCCACAATCGACACTCTCTTCACCGAATTGTGTGGTGCTAATTATTTCACTCTTTTGGATGCTTCGCAGGCATTTCTGCAGATACCCTTGGATTATGAAAGTTCAAAATTATGTACTATAGCGACACCTTGGGGTAGATACAGGTACCTGAGATTGCCCTATGGGATTTCATCAGCTCCTGAAATATTCCAGAGATTTGTTCAAGAAACCTTGCAAAATGTGCCCGGAATGGTCGCCTATTTTGACGATATATTAGTTTTTGGCAAAACTTTGAATGCACATAACAAAAACTTGGACAAAGTTCTCACAAAAATAATGGAAAGTGGTCTCACATTGAACTTAGCGAAGTCCAAGATTGGTGTCAAGTCTGTCAAATTTTTGGGACATAACATAAGTTCGTCAGGTATCACTTCAGATGAAAACAAAACCAGAGCAATTCGTGAAATGTTACCACCCAAAAATAGAAAAGAACTTCAACGTTTTCTTGGAATGATTGTGTACTTAGCTAAGTTCATACCAAATCTGTCGCAACAAACCTATCATTTGAGAAGATTATTGAGCTCTAATAGTGAATGGGTTTGGTCTGAAAATGAGGATAAGTGTTTCAACCAATTGAAACAACTTGTATCGTCGACGCCAGTACTTGTTTATTTTGATAGTACAAAATCAACAACCTTATCAGTTGACGCCAGTCCATATGGTTTGGGGTCCATTATAACTCAAGATGGCAAACCAGTAGAATATGCTTCAGTTTCTTTGACCCCCACACAACAAAAATATAACCATATTGAGAAAGAGTTATTGGCACTAGTTTTTGGTTGCGAGAAGTTCCATTATTTTCTATATGGCAATAGATTTAAAATAGAGACAGATCATCGTCCATTATTAGGTTTGTTGAAAAAACCATTAGATGACCTCTCACCACGTATACAGAGATTAGCAATAAGACTCTTGAGATACAGTTTTGAATTAGTATATGTTCCTGGTAAACATATGACTGTACCAGATACTCTTAGCAGGGGCCCCACTTCAAATACAGTCGATACCCAGGAGTTAGATGAAAACTTTAAAATTTATTCTATATTGGCGACTTCTCCTGCTAATGAACTATTAAAGAAGATAAAACACTCCAACTAGTCAAAAATTATGTGAGCATGGTTGGCCCACTCATAAAAGTAGTGCACCTATGGAAGTTCGAATATATTGGAGCATTCAGAATGATATCTATACTCATAAAAATATCCTTTTTTATAAGAAGAGACTTCTTGTTCCTGCAGCACTCAAGTTCGAATTTCTAAGTTTGTTACATAAGACACATCAAGGAATTGTTTCCTGTAAAAAAATAGCACAAGAATCTATGTATTGGCCAGGTATTGTTCGAGATATCGAAAAAATGGTAAATAGCTGCTCAATATGCCAGCAGTATGCAAGAAGCAATACAAAAGAACCATTAACTTTTCACGAGATACCAGAACTTCCTTGGGAAAAAATCGGGATAGATTTTAAGACATTTGGAACCTTGACTTTTTTAGTAACAGTGGACTACTATAGCAAATTTGTTATTGTGAACAAATTAACCTCTAAGACAGCTGAAAGTGTAATCACTGCTTTAAAAAACATTTTTGCAACTCATGGACTTCCTCTCGAAATTTTTTCGGACAACGGTCCCCCATTTAGTTCGATGGAATTCTCGAATTTCATAATAAAATATAATATAAAACATACCACATCCAGCCCTCATTACCCGAAGTCTAATGGTATGGTTGAACGGGCTATACAGGATGTAAAAGCTATGCTAGTAAAGTCTGCAAAAGAAGGAGAGAGTATATTCCTGTCTGTCCTCAATTACAATACAACTCCTAAACAAGATAGACCAGCACCGTGTGAGTTGTTGATGGGAAGAAAAATCCGTTCCATAATCCCTGTGAAGAAAGAATTGCTCAAACCAAGATATTCTGTTCCTGGCATGAAAGAAATAATTCAAGCCAACAAAATCAAACAAGCTGAATATTATAATAAATCTTCCAAAAAGCTCTCATTACTAAAACCAATGCAAAAAGTTATGGTTCAAAACAGTATTCGTAACTGGAAACCTGCAACTGTTATAGAAAAGTCTGGACCAAATGACTACATAGTCCAGAATGAGGATGCAGTGAATTATCGGCGAAATAGATCGTTTCTCAGACCGAGATTAGATTCTGGTTCTTCTTCATCGAGCTTAACCCCAGCCGAAGAAATCGGAAAAATCCAAAATTCTCAACAACAATTAAACGAGCCAGTTGATTTGCCAATTACCGATTCTAGTTGTAAAACTAATAATGTAACTAGAAGCGGCCGTCTAGTTAAATGCCCTGATCGGTTGATTTTATAATTACTAATTTTCATTTTAATTTACATTGGATTACTATTTTTCATTTATTTTGGAAAGGGCGTGTAATATATTTGAGTTGGCAACACTGTCAACCCGCAAGCGACAGTGATCTTTATGGGCAGTAACGGGCATCCGCGGCTAGAAAAGTTTCGTTGTATAAAATCAAATATACTTAAATCTCCAACGAATAACAAGTCTTTAATTATTATCCAAACCCAGGATATAACAATGGACATGTTTTGATATTGTCCAGACATAATCGAATGATTACTTGTAGGTGGTTCTATAACAATTCAATGACTACTGCTCGACTCAGGAGTTGAAATCGCTATGGTTAAAATTGCTACCTCCTCCGCTTTTCAATGCTTTTTCCGCCTAAGATGGCCGCCGTGACAGCTGCCCTGCCAATTGTCACCTGTCAATTAGGAAGTGTTCTGTACCCGTAGTTGGTTGTATTTGGGATGTGTGACTTTTGACAGAAGTGAAGCGCCATCTATCGCACCAACTATAATTTACCAACCGCCATCTTCCATACCGGATGTCACCGATCATACCAACTGTCGCGTCAGACATTCTCTACTTCGCCCATAAGGAAATTGGTGTGGAAGGTGTTAGGTAAAATAATCTCGAATGACAATATATATATATATATATATTTATTTACATCATAAGTACAATATGTTGGAATATAAATGTTTCATCACCATTTCAGATGTTGAGAGACCCAACTCCATACTGCGTGCGATTGCCTCAAGCTACAATTAACCCTTGCAGATAGCGTATGATTCATACATAGAGCAACCTCTTTTTCGAATACTGGTACAGGGTTTTGAAGACATATATCATGCTGATATTTTTCAATATTCACAATGTATGGCTTATAGGCCAATTGTTCTACATACTGTTGAAAAATCTCAAACTTTTGATGCCCCTTCACATAAACTATACTAGCGCTCGCAATAGGCTCAAGCACCTCACCCATCAGTTGATCATAGTCGATGAGCCCACTCGAGTATCTCATACCGTGGATGTTTCGTTCCACATAGGTTACTTGCTTCTTTTCACTCCGAGTTAAACTGTTATAGGGCTTAGGTGGTTTTAATATATAATGATTAGTTTTCTCCCCATCTGTGATAGATATTTCTTTGGGGTGGAATACACTATTATCACCAAGCACGAAACCTTGCATGTCAACAGCGAGTAGTTTCATGGTGGTCGCCTTTCGTACAACTGACTCTAACACACCTTTGCGGTGAAGAATATCGAGAATGGGTGAGGGGTGGGGGGATTATAGCCTACTGCGCAATAATATTACAATAAATGTTTCGAGTATAGAAAAATATTATTACTTCAAAAATGGTAAATATAAACTTTACTACATATATTGCAACAAATAGGAGCAACACCTACCGCAATTGTTTCATGAAATTTTCGATTACATAACTTCAAAAATGGTAAATATAAACTTTGCTGCGTACATTGCAACAAATAGGGGCAACACCTGTCACAATTGTTTCGTGAAGTGTTCGATTACATAATGTACATGAGAATGACCGAGGGACATTCATAAATTTATTTCGCTCAAGTGCTTTCTCGCTGCATTCGACGTCATCATATCCTTCATCCGTGAAATTGTCTATGCCTTGCTGCCCAACAGCGTTTTTGGAAGGCTGCAACAAGAAAATATACATTTATAATATGATTTATAAATGATTCCCAAAATCGAGAATATTATCGAATAAAAAAATATACTCACAGCTTTCCCCTTTTCTTCATCATGCTCCTGAATTGAAAGTTTCGCAAGCGTCTCGCTGACCTCGGTAGTAATCTCAACTGCTGTTGCCAATATCGCAGCTAGTCACCAACTCGGAGGAATGGAAATATCTTATACCCCTTATGGGGCTTGTAGCAAACAATCCTCCCCTCCCCCTCTCCACTCTCCCGGTATAGAGCTCACTGCTGAGGTTCTAATTGCTCCATCAACATTTCAATTAGCGAGTCTAATCTTTTGGACCGTTCATTATCCTCCCCCTGATCATTCTGCGACAAGTCGCTTATTGCCTGATGTAGCCAAATTGAATTTTGCTCTGGACTAAATCGATGAAAATCGATATCATTATGACCCCAAGGAAAAGTTCTGACAGTATTGGGAATAATAAACCGCTTATCGTCGTGATATGAAAGAGCAACTTTGTTTCTCATCTCCGTGAAGATGTCATGCTTATAGCTACAAAAAGTATTCATCTTGCGAAATATCAAACCACCTTTCTCAACGATGTCTTTATAACTATCTAGAGATAGTTCGTTTCTTATAACAGCCCTGGAAACGCCTTTCGCTTTTTTCACCTCGCTAGTCGTTGATTTGACGCAATAAGCTTTGGCGCCAGTACCATAAAAACTAATTAAGGGGTTGTTTGGGAATTCATCTTTCATTTTGCCGACGATCGATTCTGTGCGAGGCATGTTGAAGTTATTATTTACAGGATGATTAGATGTGTCGAAATATTCTATGTTTTCTTTCATAAAATCATAGAAATTTTCGCTATCAATTTTCAAGATGAGGGAATCAGTATCAGTATACAATAATGATGATGATGTTCCAGGAAAATTTTTCTTGATACAATCATATAAGAAATCATAGATTACAATTTTCGACACATCTAATATGCTGAAGCCCACATAGAGCAGTTTATCATAATGCACGCTAACCCTACCCATGTGAATTGCAACAAAAATTTTTATGAAATATCGTGCAAGTCTTATAATTGGGAAGGGCCGTCAATGCATTAGCACCCTTCCGCTTCTTGATACTCTCCCAATGGGTCACAAGTTTGATATCGGTCCTTCTATCAACATTTTCCATAGTTTTACCATACACACAGTTGACCATCTTTTTCAATAAACCATTATCGGCTTTGTTCGTACTTTTATTGCGCATCTCAGTATTGAGGTCTACATATTTCTTCAACCAGCGAGATTGATTGAATTTAATAACTATATGTATTCGCGTCAAGATTAAACCATTTCTAATCGCCTGTTTCAAATTTCGATAATGGATTATATAATTTAACTTATTCGATAAATTCGGAATCAGTTTCATATGAGCGGATTTTGAACCTGGCGGGCTGATGGATTCCACAAGAAAAGGTAAATCCGAGTGTGCATCATGTAAATTTTCAGGGTAGTGAATATCTACTTCGAGAACATTTCCGAACGGATCATCATCTGCAACATTCGAGATATCCAAATTTGAGATTTCAACATCAGTTAACCATGTGAAACCAGATGTAGGTAGTGGTTGCGACATACTATGCCCATACAAGTTGGTCGCATCCAAATACATTATAAACGACGATGGATCATCAGGGTTGAAACATGGCTTCTCATACTACACTGGCTGACGCCGCCTCTTATTCCCTTCTTAAAGAAATTCACCATGTCGATGTCAGTTAAGAGTTCCAATTCCACTTTTGTGTAGCGCAACATAGCATTCCATGATAGACCAGGGGCTGTATAATATTGACATGGGTCCAACTTGTATGTCTTCAAACTAACCTTCCGAAAATTTTCAAAAACATCGCATAATAACAAAACATCCGATTTCAGATATACGTCTGAATAATCCCCAAGCATTTTACATTTGAATATCTTCCAAATACGCTCAGCTCTACGATAATCCTCATCCGAAATGTGTTCATTCGATAAATTATCGAAAAATTCATTTTGAGAAGGTAAACCTTTATGCTCCAATTTATCGATAGATGTAATAAAACTATACGGAAACACGCCTTTTCGCGTCATTAGCTTAAATTGTTCGCGATCTTGAAATGCTCTCACTGTCTCAACTCACTGTTTCGTAGTCAGATTTTCAGCTAGAGAATGCAGCGGATCAGAAAGAAATTTATAAGTATCTAAAAAGCGCAACTTTATGAACATTTTATGATTTTTTCCATCTTTTCCCAAGTACTCATCAACAAAAACATGTTTCGTGAATGAAACATACTTTTCCTTAGTTTGAGCGATACAATACACCCTCTCTTCATGCTCGAACAATTGTTTGATGAAGAGGTGGCTATCATACCCGCTCATATTATGGAAAAAGATGGGGATGAAGTTAGGTAGCTTGAAATTCAAATTACATTTAGAATGTGCGGCGCCATCTCTCTTTTTACCAGTCAGGTGACAATGGTCTCTAACTTCAACATCTGTGGAATCAAGTGGCTTATCACAAATGTTGCAAATTGTAGCGGTAGCGAAATCAAGCTTTTCTGCAGCACTCAATTTAGCCATAGGAACAACACGTTTCAAATGCATATTATATATAGCCTTAACATTATCGACTAAACTGGAGACAACCTTTTTTGCTACACCTTTTCCTCGGAATGAAACAAATTTAGTGAGGGAATCATCGTAGGAGCATTTGATGAGACATGCGTGAGCGAATGTTTTATTAGTATACGACCCCGTAGGATCTGGTTCACAAGTTTGGATGGGTTTCAGAACAGATTCAAAATCTGCATAAATAACGAATGGTACTTTCATCTGTTTCTCAAAACTTTCGAATTTTAAAATATTCCCGGGAGCGCCATTTCCGAATTTATCAACCTTGATTTCTGGAGATGGAACCGTAGTGTATGTATGATTGCAATCATTCAATTTATGACGTAGCAACTTCGACTCATCGGAGAAACATATCAGACACCCATCGCAAAAGAAACTCCTATGCCATCTGGCATTTAATTGGCTTGACACTAATCGCGATAAATTTTTTATCCAGCAATAATGCCCCTTACCGGAATCGTCCGAGATATAAAGTAAGTTTACATGCCTACCCAATCTATTCTTAGCATAATGAAGCGGCCCAATAACCCTATATTTCATTTTTTGATCATCGAATACGCTCTCTAACCCATAAACATTGATGGAGCAATCATTTTGATTTTCGAACTTTGGAATATCACTTACTTTCATAGGAAACTATATACCAACCAGATTCAATACTGTAGAAAAGTGTGGGTAGGAAGATGTTTCGGTATTCCTTATCCTCGCAGGATACAAAGCTGATGTAACTGCCCAGGCGAAACAATGCTCATCCTGATTAATGATGTTAACCACCGCTTTCTTGTTCGCAATAAAGGTGGGTAGCTTTATGTAAGACCCACCTCCTAATGGGCTGTATTTATTAATATTTATTTCTAGAAACAAAATATCTTCTGAAGCCCAACCTGTAATATCAAAGTGAAAAAAGAAATAAGCAAACTTAGTCGACATCTGATTTTTTCAAAAAACTCACCAGAATCACGTTCCTCAAATTCGATAGCTAGATTCGAAAGACAATCCCGAAATGCGTCAACGATATCTTCCAAATCTGGCGATGAAGCAATTATGCGATTCGGAGCCATGAAAGATTTCACATCTCTCACATCTCGGGTTTCAATGACATATCTACCAAAAACTTCCATGTTCACTTTAATCGAGTGATGGATCAGAAGCATATTATCCAATAGAGATATACTTGTAGCTCTATTCTCATTGAAGAACGCATTGTAATCTAAAATGTTCGTTCTACACTCTAACCTGTAGCTAATAATGCGGCATTTGAACGCGCTCTCGATCGCATATACACCATCTCTGTAGTGCATGCACGCATTAGAGCGATGCTCCAAGGTTCTCTTATGAGCACCCATCTTATCTGATGGAACATCTTTAGCGCAGGGCACACATCTTTGCATACTTCTAGATGTCGATGGCGCTGGCGGATTCGAAATATCCAATCGAGCCCTTTTTGCACTAGCCTCGCCCAAATCACTCAAATCACCAACACATGAAATTCTTTGATGGCGGCGTAAATTATCACTACGCGTAAAGGTTTGGAAACAAGCACTGCAGGTCAACATGATGATGATGTATAAAAACGCTTTTATCACTCACGAACAAACAAAAAATGCTGATTAATATGTGATTCTCAAGAAACTGTGCTCCACTCTGCGCATCCTTGAATTTATAGGAGTACCGCCTCCCCCACTCTCACCAACGCGATCTTGAACTCTAGTGGGGGAATGGCGCATGCGCACGCAGAGGCAGCGTTCAAGGTCGCACCCCCTCCCATTTCAGAGGTGTGAAAACACAAGGACATGCTCACAGAAAAAGAGAGCCCTCCTCAAGGACGCGCTCCTCTCAAGGCCACACCAACTCCCAAGGACACCCTCCTCTCAAGGTTGCCAACTCGAGGTCACTCCTCCCAAGATCACATCGAGGTCATTCACCCCAAGGTCACTCCTCTCAAGGTCACTCCTCCCAAGGTCATTCACCCCAATGTCACTCCTCCCAAGGTCACTCCTCCCAAGGTCATTGACCCCCCAAGGTCATTGACCCCCCAATGCCACTTGGGGGGTGTGACCTTGGGAGGAGGTCTAGAATCGGCGAAAAACATCTACTTCGGTTGCTCGTATGTATAACGAAAGAACAGTAACCTGGTGAGTATTTCTATATGAACGTCATCACGATATAATCGAATACAACTCAGATACAATGATCATTTCGTCTATCCATCCAACCTTCTGTTCGATTGGGTCGCTCGTATGTATAACGCAAGAACAGTCACCTGGTGAGTATTGCTATATTAACTTCACCACGATATAATCGAATACAACTCAGTTACAATTATCGTTTCGTCTAACCATCCAACCTTATGTTCGATTCAGACGCTCGTATGTGTAACGAAAGAACCGTTACATGGTAGGTGTAACTAAATATACAGCATAACGATAGAATCGGAGACAACCCAGATACAATGATTGTTCGATCTATCCATCCAACCTTATGTTCGATTCGGTTGCTCGTATGTTTAACGGAAGAACTGTCACCTGGTTAGACATACTCTATGATAATCATCACGATATACTCGAATACAACCCCAGATATGATTATTGTTTAGTCTATCCATTCAACCTTCTGTTCAATTCAGTCGTTCTCATGTATAACGGAAAAACAGTTACCTGGTGAGTAAAACTATATGAACAAAATCGAATACAACCCAGATACGATGAATTTTCAATCTATCCATTTAACCTTCTGCTCGATTCGGTCGCTTTTATGTGAAGCGGAAGAACAGTTACCTGGTGAGTATTGCTATATAACCATCATCACGATATCATCGAATACAACTCAGATACAATTATCGCTTCGTCTAAACATTCAACCTCCTGTTCGATTCAGTCGCTAGTATGTGTAACGGAAGTACCGTCACCTGGTAAGTATCACTATATATACAGTATTGCGATATAATCGGATACCAACCAGATACATTGATTGTTCAGTCTATCCATTCAACTTTCTGTTCGTTTCGGTCGCTCGTATGTAAAACGGGAATACCGTCATCTAGTGTGTATAACTATATACACAGCATAACATCATAATCGAATACAACCCAGATACTATCCATTCAACCTTCTGTTCGATTCGGTTGCTCGTATGTATATCGACAGAACAGTAACCTGGGGAGTATTTCCATATGAACTTCATCACGATATAATCGAATACAACTCAGATACAATGATCATTTCGTCTATCCATCCAACCTTCCGTTCGATTGGGTCGCTCGTACGTATAATGCAAGAACAGTCACCTGGTGAGTATTACTATATAAACATTACCACGATATAATCGAATACAACTCAGTTACAATTATCGTTCTGTCTAACCATCCAACCTTATGTTCGATTCAGACGCTCGTATGTGTAACGAAAGAACCGTTACATGGTAGGTGTATCTAAATATACAGCATAACGATATAATCGGAGACAACCCAGATACAATGATTGTTTAATCTATCCATTCAACCTTATGTTCGATTCAGTCGCTAGTATGTGTAACGGAAGTACCGTCACCTGGTGAGTATCACTATATATACAGTATTGCGATATAATCGGATACCACCCAGATACATTGATTGTTCAGTCTATCCATTCAACTTTCTGTTCGTTTCGGTCGCTCGTATGTAAAACGGGAATACCGTCACCTTATGTGTATAACTGTATACACAGCATAACATCATAATCGAATACAACCCAGATACTATCCATTCAACCTTCTGTTCGATTCGGTTGCTCGTATGTATAACGAAAGAACAGTAACCTGGTGAGTATTTCTATTTGAACGTCATCACGATATAATCGTATACAACTCAGATACAATGATCATTCCGTCTATCCATCCAACCTTCTGTTCGATTGGGTCGCTCGTATGTATAACGCAAGAACAGTCACCTGGTGAGTATTACTATATAAACATCACCACGATATAATCGAATACAACTCAGTTACAATTATCGTTCCGTCTAACCATCCAACCTTATGTTCGATTCAGACGCTCGTATGTGTAACGAAAGAACCGTTACATGGTAGGTGTAACTAAATATACAGCATAACGATATAATCGGAGACGACTCAGATACAATGATTGTTCAATCTATCCATTCAACCTTCTGTTCAATTCAGTCGCTCGTATGTATAACGGAAGAACAGTTACCTGGTGAGTATAACTATATGAACATTATCGAATACAACCCAGATACGATGATTATTCAATCTATACTAAATTTAAGCTTCTGCTCGATTTGGTCGCTTGTATGTAAAACGGAAGAACAGTTACCTGGTGAGTATTGCTATATAAACATCATCACGATATCATCGAATACAACTCAGATACAATTATCGTTTCGTCTAACCATTTAACCTTCTGTTCGATTCAGTCGCTAGTATGTGTAACGGAAGTACGGTCACCTAGTAAGTATCACTATATATACAGTTTTGCGATATAATCGGATACCACCCAGATACATTGATTGTTCAGTCTATCCATTCAACTTTCTGTTCGTTTCGGTCGCTCGTATGTAAAACGGGAATACCGTCACCTAATGTGTATAACTATATACACAGCCTAACATCATAATCGAATACAACCCAGATACTATCCATTCAACCTTCTGTTCGATTCGGTTGCTCGTATGTATAACGAAAGAACAGTTACCTGGTGAGTATTTCTATATGAACGTCATCACGATATAATCGAATACAACTCAGATACAATGATCATTCCGTCTATCCATCCAACCTTCTGTTCGATTGGGTCGCTCGTATGTATAACGCAAGAACAGTCACCTGGTGAGTATTACTATATGAACATCACCACGATATAATCGGATACAACGCAGTTACAATTATCGTTCCGTCTAACCATCCAACCTTATGTTCGATTCGGTTGCTCGTATGTTTAACGAAAGAACTGTTACCTGGTTAGACATACTATATGATAATAATCACGATATAATCAAATACAAACCAGATAGATGAATGTTCAGTCTATCTATTCAACCTTCTGTTCAGTTCAGTAGCTCTTATGTATAACTGGAGAACACTTTTCTGGTGAGTATAACAATATGAACATCATCAAGATATAATCGAATACAACTCAGATACAATTATCGTTTCGTCTAACCATTTAACCTTCTGTTCGATTCAGTCGCTAGTATGTGTAACGGAAGTACGGTCACCTAGTAAGTATCACTATATATACAGTTTTGCGATATAATCGGATACCACCCAGATACATTGATTGTTCAGTCTATCCATTCAACTTTCTGTTCGTTTCGGTCGCTCGTATGTAAAACGGGAATACCGTCACCTAATGTGTATAACTATATACACAGCATTACATCATAATCGAATACAACCCAGATACTATCCATTCAACCTTCTGTTCGATTCGGTTGCTCGTATGTATAAAGAAAAAACAGTAACCTGGTGAGTATTTCCCAGATACAATGCTTGTTCAATCTATCCATTCAACCTTATGTTCGATTCGGTTGATCGTATGTATAACGGAATAACTGTTACCTGGTTAGACATACTATATTATAATCATCACGATATAATCAAATACAACCCAGATACGATGATTGTTCAGTCTATCCATTCAACGTTCTGTTCAGTTTAGACGCTCTTATGTATAACTGGAGAACAGTTTCCTGGTGAGTATAACTATATAAACATCATCAAGATATAATCGAATGCAACCCCAGATACGATTATTGTTTAGTCTATCCATTCAACCTTCTCTTCAATTCAGTCGCTCGTATGTATAACGGAAGAACAGTTACCTGGTGAGTATTGCTATATAAACATCTTCACGATATCATCGAATACAACTCAGATACAATTATCGTTTCGTCTAACCATTCAACCTTCTGTTCGATTCAGTCGCTAGTATGTGTAACGGTAGTACCGTCACCTGGTAAGTATCACTATATATACATTATTGCGATATAATCAGATACCACCCAGATACATTGATTGTTCAGTCTATCCATTCAACTTTCTGTTCGTTTCGGTCGCTCGTATGTAAAACGGGAATACCGTCACCTAATGTGTATAACTATATACACAGCATAACATCATAATCGAATACAACCCAGATACTATCCATTCAACCTTCTGTTCGATTCAGTTGCTCGTATGTATAACGAAAGAACAGTTACCTGGTGAGTATTTCTATATGAACGTCATCACGATATAATCAAATACAACTCAGATACAATGATCATTCCGTCTATCCATCCAACCTTCTGTTCGATTGGTTCGCTCGTATGTATAACGCAAAAACAGTCACCTCGTGAGTATTACTATATAAACATCACCACGATATAATCGAATACAACTCATTTACAATTATCGTTCCGTCTAACCATCCAACCTTATGTTCGATTCAGACGCTCGTATGTGTAACGAAAAAACCGTTACATGGTAGGTGTAACTGAATATACAGCATAAAGATATAATCGGAGACAACCCAGATACAATGATTGTTCAATATACATCCAACCTTATGTTCGATTCGGTTGCTCGTATGTTTAACGGAAGAACTGTTACCTGGTTAGACATACTATATGATAATCATCACGATATACTCGAATACAACCCCAGATACGATTATTGTTTAGTCTATCCATTCAACCTTCTGTTCAATTCAGTCGTTCTTATGTATAACGGAAAAACAGTTACCTGGTGAGTATAACTATATAAACCTAATCGAATACAACCCAGATACGATGAATTTTCAATCTATCCATTTAACCTTCTGCTCGATTCGGTCGCTTTTATGTTAAACGGAAGAACAGTTACCTGGTGAGTATTGCTATATAAACAACATCACGATATCATCGAATACAACTCAGATACAATTATCGCTTCGTCTAACCATTTAACGTTCTGTTCGATTCAGTCGCTAGTATGTGTAACGGAAGTACCGTCACCTGGTATTTATCACTATATATACAGTATTGCGATATAATCGGATACCAACGAGATACATTGATTGTTCAGTCTATCTATTCAACTTTCTGTTCGTTTCGGTCGCTCGTATGTAAAACGGGAATACCGTCACCTAGTGTGTATAACTATATACACAGCATAACATCATAATCGAATACAACTCAGATATTATCCATTCAACCTTCTGTTCTATTCGGTCGCTCGAACGTATAACGTAAGAACAGTCACCTGGTGAGTACTACTATATAAACATTCCAACGATATAGGCGAATACAACTCAGTTACAATTATCGTTCCGTCTAACCATCCAACCTTATGTTCGATTCGGTTGCTCGTATGTATAACGAAAGAACAGGTACCTGGTGAGTATAACTATATAAACATAATCGAATACAACTCAGATACGATGATTGTTCAATCTATCCATTTAACCTTCTGCTCGATTCGGTCGCTTGTATGTAAAACGGAAGAACAGTTACCTGGTGATTATTGCTATATAAACTTCATCACGATATCATCGAATACAACTCAGATACAATTATCGTTTCGTCTAACCATTCAACCTTCTGTTCGATTCAGTCGCTAGTATGTGTAACGGAAGAACAGTTACCTGGTGAGTATAACTATATAAACATAATCGAATACAACCCAGATACGATGATTGTTCAATCTATACTAAATTTAACCTTCTGCTCGATTCGGTCGCTTGTATGTAAAACGGAAGAACAGTTACCTGGTGAGTATTGCTATATAAACATCATCACGATATCATCGAATACAACTCAGATTCAATTATCGTTTCGTCTTACCATTTAACCTTAAGTTCGATTCAGTCGCTAGTATGTGCAACGGAAGTACCGTCACCTGGTAAGTATCACTATATATACAGTATTGCGATATAATCGAATACCACCCAGATACATTGATTGTTCAGTTTATCTATTCAACTTTCTGTTCGTTTCGGACGCTCGTATGTAAAACGGGAATACCGTCACCTAATGTGTATAACTATATACACAGCATAACATCATAATCGAATACAACCCATATACTATCCATTCAACCTTCTGTTCGATTCGGTTGCTCGTATGTAGAAAGAAAAAACAGTAACCTGGTGAGTATGTCCTAGATACAATGCTTGTTCAATCTGTCCATTCAACCTTATGTTCGATTCGGTTGCTCGTATGTATAACGGAAGAACTGTTACCTGGTTAAACATACTATATTATAATCATCACGATATAATCAAATACAACCCAGATACGATGATTGTTCAGTCTATCCATTCAACCTTCTGTTCAGTTTAGACGCTCTTATGTATAACTGGAGAACAGTTTCCTGGTGAGTATAACTATATGAACATCATCAAGATATAATCGAATGCAACCCCAGATACGATTATTGTTTAGTCTATCCATTAGCTGTAGTCAAACCTATTTACAAGAAGGGTGATCGAACATTACCAATCAACTACAGACCTATATCTTTGATAACTTCATTCACGAAAATATTTGAAAAAATAATCAATGTCAGACTAACCCGCTATATCAACAAATATAATCTACTATCAAATAGACAATATGGCTTTCAGGAAGGCAAATCAACTCAAGACGCGATTAGTTATCTTGTTAACAAACTATACAATGCAGTGGATGAAGGACATCCAGCACTGTGCATATTCCTTGATCTCTCTAAGGCTTTTGACACGGTTGATCATGAACTGTTGTTGAGGGCCTTGGAGGGGATGGGAATAAGGGGTACATCATGCAAACTATTTGAGAGCTATCTAAAAAACAGAAAGCAGATTGTACAAATTGATGACGAATACAGTGAAGCGAGATATATCGAGTATGGTGTACCTCAAGGAACGGTCTTGGGCCCTTTGCTGTTCAATATATATCTGAATGGTCTTCTCAATCTCGATACTTCTGGTGATGTCACAAGCTTTGCTGATGATACAGTTATTTTCTATAGAGGTGAAAGTTGGGAGAACTTGAAAACGAATGTTGAGAGTGATATGCAAACTATAATCCACTGGTTCAATCACATGAAGCTCACAATAAACTTCGAAAAAACAAAATTCATACCTTTCACATCATACAAAAACAAATTACCAGACTATGATAAACTGGCAATCACATTCGGGGATGAAGTAATTTCCATTAATTACATAAAAAATATTAAATATCTTGGAGTAACTATAGATCAACATCTCAGATGGGATAAACATATTCAGAATACAGTGAACACCTTGAGAACTATGCTATCCAGATTCAAACATTTGACTAACATTCTTGATACGCATCTCATGAAAATAATATATTATGCATTGGTAGAATCACGCCTGCAGTATGGCATCTTGGCTTGGGGTGGAGCACTGGATATTTACCTGAAACGAATGATAATCATGCAAAAATATTTTCTAAAGATAATTTTCAAAAAAAAACGTACTCATCCAACAGAGCAACTGTTCGCTGAAACAGCTATGCTAGACATAAGGCAAATGTTCTATTTTAATGTACTTATATTTATCCACAAACACAAGGGCATAATTCATTTAATAGACCATTCACATCAAACACGTCAAAAAACGAAGTCATTTGCCAAGACAGAAACTTCTGAAAAAAATGTAGGTCAACGGAACCACTTTTATTTGGCTACACGGATTTATAACTACTTACCAGATTTTCATAAAAAATATATTATGGAAAATAATAATATACGCAAAGTGAAAAAAACAATGAAATATTATGTTCTCACTTTAGATCGCCTTACTATTCACGGAATAGTGAACACAAACAATTATGTTTGAAAATATTTAGTGTATGGAATGCTAATGTTTTTTAATTATCTTTAATGTGAAAATGTATATTCTCGTATTTGTAACTGGTTATATTTATATTTATTCATTGATGCATATAAAAATCACTGCCCACGTACAACCTCGTGTTCCAGTGGGATTTTGTGTTTATTTACATGTTATATTGTTTTTTTTTGTATGTTATATATATATTTATGATATACTATTATGTTACATTTCGTAAATAAACATTATTATTATTATTATTCAACCTTCTGTTCAATTCAGTCGCTCGTATGTATAACGGAAGAACAGTTACCTGGTGAGTATTGCTATATAAACATCATCACGATATCATCGAATACAACTCAGATACAATTATCGTTTCGTGTAACCATTTCACCTTCTGTTCGATTCAGTCGCTAGTATGTGTAACGGAAGTACCGTCACCTGGTAAGTATCACTATATATACAGAATTGCGATATTATCGGATACCACCCAGATACATTGATTGTTCGATGTTTATATAGTAATACTCACCAGGTGACTGTTCTTGCGTTATACATACGAGCAACCGAATCGAACAGAAGGTTGAATGGATAGTATCTGGGTTGTATTCGATTATGATGTTATGCTGTGTATATAGTTATACACATTTGATGACGATATTCCCGTTTTACATACGAGCGACCGAAACGAACAGAAAGTTGAATGGATAGACTGAACAATCAATGTATCTGGGTGGTATCCGATAATATCGCAATACTGTATATATAGTGATACTTACCAGGTGACGGTACTTCCGTTACACATACTAGCGACTGAATCGAACAGAAGGTTAAATGGTTAGACGAAATGATAATTGTATCTCTGAGTTGTATTCGATTATATCGTGATGAAGTTCATATAGAAATACTCACCAGGTAACTGTTCTTTCGTTATACATACGAGCATTCGAATCGAACAGAAGGTTGAATGGATAGTATCTGGGTTGTATTCGATGTTATGCTGTGTATATAGTTATACACACTAGGTGACGGTTTTCCTGTTTTACATACGAGCTACCGAAACGAACAGAAAGTTGAATGGATAGACTGAACAATCAATATATCTGGTTGGTATCCGATTATATCGCAATACTGTATATATAGTGATACTAACCAGGTGACGGTACATCCGTTACACATACTAGCGACTGAATCGAACAGAAGGTTAAATGGTTAGACGAAGCGATAATTGTATCTGAGTTGTATTCGGTGATATCGTGATGATGTTTATATAGCAATTCACCAGGTAACTGTTCTTCCGTTATACATACGAGCGACTGACTTAAACAGAAGGTTGAATGATTAGACTAAACAATGATCGTATCTGAGGTTGTATTCGATTATATCGTGATGATGTTTATATAGTTATACTCAACAGGTAACTGTTCTCCAGTTATACATAAGAGCGACTGAACTGAACAGAAGGTTGAATGGATAGACTGAACAATCATTGTATCTGGGTTGTATTCGATTATATCGTGATGATTATCATATAGTATGTCTAACCAGGTAACAGTTCTTCTGTTACACATACGAGCAACCGAATATGAACATAAGGTTGAATGGATAGATTGAACAATCATTGTATCTGGGTTGTCTCCGATTATATCGTTATGATGTATATTTAGTTACACCTACCATGTAACGGTTCTTTCGTTACACATACGAGCGTCTGCATCGAACATAAGGTTGGATGATTAGACGGAACGATAATTGTAACTGAGTTGTATTCGATTATATCGTGGTGATGTTTATATAGTAATACTCACCAGGTGACTGTTCTTGCGTTATACATACGAGCGACCCAATCGAACAGGAGGTTGGATGGATAGACGGAATGATCATTGTATCTGAGTTGTATTCGATTATATCGTGATGACGTTCATATAGAAATACTCACCAGGTTACTGTTCTTTCGTTATTTATACGAGCAACCGAATCGAACAGAAGGTTGAATGGATAGTATCTGGGTTGTATTCGATTATGATGTTATGCTATGTATATAGTTATACACATTGGGTGACGGTACTCCCGTTTTACATACGAGCGACCGAAACGAACAGAAAGTTGAATGGATAGACTGAACAATCAATGTATCTGGGTGGTATCCGATTATATCGCAATACTGAATATATAGTGATACTTACCAGGTGACGGTACTTCCGTTACACATACTAGCGACTGAATCGAACAGAAGGTTAAATGGTTAGACGAAACGATAATTGTATCTGAGTTGTATTCGATGATATCGTGATGATGTTTATATAGAAATACTCACCAGGTAACTGTTCTTTCGTTTTACATACAAGCGACCAAATCGAGCAGAAGGTTGAATCTAGTATAGATTGAACAATCATCGTATCTGGGTTGTATTCGATTATGTTCATATAGTTATACTCACCAGGTAACTGTTCTTCCGTTATACATACAAGCGACTGAATTGAAGAGAAGGTTGAATGGATAGACTAAACAATAATCGTATCTGGGGTTGCATTCGATTATATCTTGATGATGTTCATATAGTTATACTCACCAGGAAACTGTTCTCCAGTTATACATAAAAGCGACTGAACTGAACAGAAGGTTGAATGGATAGACTGAACAATCATCGTATCTGGGTTGTATTTGATTATATCGTGATGATTATAATATAGTATGTCTAACCAGGTAACAGTTCTTCCGTTATACATACGAGCAACCGAATCGAACATGAGGTTGAATGGATAGATTGAACAATCATTGTATCTGGGTTATCTCCGATTATATCGTTAAGCTGTATTATTAGTTACACCTACCTTGTAAAGGTTCTTTCGTTACACATACGAGCGTCTGAATCGAACATAAGGTTGGATGGTTAGACGAAACGATAAGTGTAACTGAGTTGTATTCGATTATATCGTGATGATGTTTATATAGTAATACTCACCAGGTGACTGTTCTTGCGTTATACATACGAGCGACCCAATCGAACAGAAGGTTGGAAGGATAGACGGAATGATCATTGTATCTTAGTTGTATTCTATTATATCGTGATGACGTTTTTTATAAAAATACTCACCAGGTTACTGTTCTTTCGTTATACATACGAGCAATCGAATCGAACAGAAGGTTGAATAAATAGTATCTGGGTTGTATTCGATTATGATGTTATGCTGTGTATATATTTATACACACTAGGTGACGGTATTCCCGTTTCACATACGAGCGACCGAAACGAACAGAAAGTTGAATGGATAGACTGAACAATCAATGTATCTGGGTGGTATGCGATTATATCGCAATACTGTATATATAGTGATACTTACCAGGAGACGGTACTTCCGTTACACATACTAGCGACTGAATCGAACAGAAGGTTGGATGGATAGACGGAATGATCATTGTATCTGAGTTGTATTCGATTATATCGTGATGACGTTCATATAGAAATACTCACCAGGTTACTGTTCTTTCGTTATTCATACGAGCAACCGAATCGAACAGAAGGTTGAATGGATAGTATCTGGATTGTATTCGATTATGATGTTATTCTGTGTATATAGTTATACACATTAGGTGACGGTACTCCCGTTTTACATACGAGCGACCGAAACGAACAGAAAGTTGAATGGATAGACTGAACAATCAATGTATCTGGGTGGTATCCGATTATATCGCAATACTGAATATATAGTGATACTTACCAGGTGACGGTACTTCCGTTACACATACTAGCGACTGAATCGAACAGAAGGTTAAATGGTTAGACGAAACGATAATTGTATCTGAGTTGTATTCGATGATATCGTGATGATGTTTATATAGAAATACTCACCAGGTAACTGTTCTTCCGTTTTACATACAAGCGACCAAATCGAGCAGAAGGTTGAATCTAGTATAGATTGAACAATCATCGTATCTGGGTTGTATTACTATATGAACATAATCGAATACAACCCAGATACGATGATTGTTCAATTTATACTAAATTCAACCTTCTGCTCGATTCGGTCGCTTGTATGTTAAACGGAAGAACAGTTACCTGGTGAGTATTTCTATATAAACATCATCACAATATCATCGAATACAATTCAGATACAATTATCGTTTCGTCTAACCATTTAACCATCAGTTCGATTCAGTCGCTAGTATGTGTAACGGAAGTACCGTCACCTATTAAGTATCACTATATATTCAGTATTGCGATATAATCGGATACCACCCAGATACATTGATTGTTCAGTCTATCCATTCAACCTTCTGTTCAGTTCAGTCGCTTTTATGTATAACTGGAGAACAGTAACCTGGTGAGTAT
This sequence comes from Chrysomela aeneicollis, assembly GCA_029955515.1. Classification (NCBI taxonomy): domain Eukaryota; kingdom Metazoa; phylum Arthropoda; class Insecta; order Coleoptera; family Chrysomelidae; genus Chrysomela; species Chrysomela aeneicollis. The sequence goes on along the minus strand of JARUHQ010000013.1, from coordinate 4,779,299 downwards.
AACTATATAGACATCATTACGATCTAATCGAATACAACCCCAGATACGATCATTGTTTAGTCTATCCATTCAAACTTCTGTTCAATTCAGTCGCTCCTATGTATAACGAAAGAACAGTTACTTGGTGAGTATAACTATATAAACATAATCGAATAAAACTCAGATACGATGATTGTTCAATCTATCCATTCAACCTTCTGTTCAATTCAGTCGATCGTATGTATAACGGAAGAACAGTTACCTGGTGAGTATAACTATAAAAACATAATCGAATTCAACCCAGATACGATGATTGTTGAATCTATACTAAATTTAACCTTCTGCTCGATTCGGTCGCTTGTATGTAAAACGGAAGTACAGTTACCTGGTGAGTATTGCTATATAAACATCATCACGATATCATCGAATACAACTCAGATACAATTATCGTTTCGTCTAACCATTTAACCTTCTGTTCGATTCAGTCGCTAGTATGTGTAACGGAAGTACCGTCACCTGGTAAGTATCACTATATATACAGAATTGCGATATAATCAGATACCACCCAGATACATTGATTGTTCAGTCTATCCATTCAACTTTCTGTTCGTTTCGGTCGCTCGTATGTGAAACGGGAATACCGTCACCTAATGTGTATAACTATATACACAGCATAACATCATAATCGAATACAACCCAGATACTATCCATTCAACTTTCTGTTCGATTCGGTTGCTCGTATGTATAACGAAAGAACAGTTACCTGGTGAGTATTTCTATATGAACGTCATCACGATAAAATCGAATACAACTCAGATACAATGATCATTCCGTCTATCTATCCAACCTTATGTTCGATTGGGTCGCTCGTATGTATAACGCAAGAACAGTCACCTGGTGAGTATTACTATATAAACATCACCACGATATAATCGAATACAACTCAGTTACAATTATCGTTCCGTCTAACCATCCAACCTCATGTTCGATTCAGACGCTCGTATGTGTAACGAAAGAACCGTTACATGGTAGGTGTAACTAAATATACAGCATAACGATATAATCTGAGACAACCCAGATACAATGATTGTTCAATCTATCCATTCAACCTTATGTTCGATTCGGTTGCTCGTATGTATAACGGAAGAACTGTTACCTGGTTAGACATACTATATTATAATCATCACGATATAATCAAATATAACCCAGTACGATGATTGTTCAGTCTATCCATTCAACCTTCTGTTCAGTTTAGACGCTCTTATGTATAACTGGAGAACAGTTTCCTGGTGAGTATAACTATATGAACATCATCAAGATATAATCGAATGCAACCCCAGATACGATTATTGTTTAGTCTATCCATTCAACCTTCTGTTCAATTCAGTCGCTCGTATGAAGAACAGTTACTATATGATATTGTTTTATTCGATTATGTTTATATAGTTATACTCACCAAGTAACTGTTCTTTCGTTATACATGGGAGCGACTGAATTGAACAGAAGTTTGAATGGATAGACTAAACAATGATCGTATCTGGGGTTGTATTCGATTATATCGTGATGATGTTTATAAAGTTATACTCACCGGGTAACTGTTCTCCAGTTATACATAAGAGCGACTGAACTGAACAGAAGGTTGGATGGATTGACTGAACAATCATCGTATCTGGGTTGTATTCGATTATTTCATGATGATTATTATATATTATGTCTAACCAGGTAACTGTTCTTCCGTTATACATACGAGCAACCGAATCGAGCATAAGGTTGAATGGATAGATTGAACAATCATTGTATCTGGGTTGTCTCCGATTATATCGTTATGCTGTATATTTAGATACACCTACCATGTAACGGTTCTTTCGTTACACATACGAGCGTCTGAATCGAACATAAGGTTGGATGATTAGACGGAACGATAATTGTAACTGAGTTGTATTCGATTATATCGTGGGAATGTTTATATAGTAATACTCACCAGGTGACTGTTCTTGCGTAATACGTACGAGCGACCGAATCGAACAGAAGGTTGAATGGATAATATCTGGGTTGTATTCGATTATGATGTTATGCTGTGTATATAGTTATACACATTTGATGACGGTATTTCCGTTTTACATACGAGCTACCGAAACGAACAGAAAGTTGAATGGATAGACTGAACAATCAATGTATCTGGGTGGTATGCGATTATATCGCGATACTGTATATATAGTGATACTTACCAGGTGACGGTACTTCCGTTACACATACTAGCGACTGAATCGAACAGAAGGTTGAATGGTTAGACGAAACGATAATTGTATCTGAGTTGTATTCGATGATATCATGATGATGTTTATATAGCAATAATCACCAGGTAACTGTTCTTCCGTTGTACATACGAGTGACCGAATCTAGCAGAAGGTTGAATGGATAGATTGAACAATCATCGTATCTGAGTTGTATTCGATTATGTTTATATAGTTATACTCACCAGGTACCTGTTCTTCCGTTATACATACGAGCAACCGAATCGAACATAAGGTTGAATGAATGGATTGAACAATCATCGTATCTGAGTTGTATTCGATTATGTATATATAGTTATACTCACCAAGTAACTGTTCTTCCGTCATACATACGAGCGACTAAATTGAACAGAAGGTTGTATTGATAGACTGAACAATAAGCGTATCTATGTTGTATTCGATTATTTCGTGATGATTATTATATATTATGTCTAACCAGGTAACTGTTCTTTCGTTATACATACGAGCAACCGAATAGAACATAAGGTTGAATGGATATATTGAACAATCATTGTATCTGGGTTGTCTCCGATTATATAGTTATGCTGTATATTTAGATACACCTACCATGTAACGGTTCTTTCGTTACACATACGAGCGTCTGAATCGAACATAAGGTTGGATGGTTAGACGAAACGATAATTGTAACTGAGTTGTATTCGATTATATCGTGAAATGTTCATATAGCAATACTCACCAGGTGACTGTTCTTGCGTTATACGTATCAGCGACCCAATCGATTAGAAGGTTAGATGGATAGACGGAATGATCATTGTATCTGAGTTGTATTCGATTATATCGTGATGAAGTTTATATAGAAATACTCACCAGGTTACTGTTCTTCCGTTATACATACGAGCGACCGAAACGAACAGAAAGTTGAATGGATAGACTGAACAATCAATGTATCTGGTTGGTATCCGATTATATCGCAATACTGTATATATAGTGATACTTACCAGGTGACGGTACTTCCGTTACACATACTAGCGACTGAATCGAACAGAAGGTTGAATGGTTAGACGAAGCGATAATTGTATCTGAGTTGTATTCGATGATATCGTGATGATGTTTATATAGCAATACTCACCAGGTAACTTTTCTTCCGAGGGCAAGCAACGGTGTCTTCTAGACCGGGTCCAAAAAAACACTTGAAGATTCTATCAATTGGAAAAAGATTCAATATTCGTATGATGAAAAAAAACAAGAGTAAGAGTTTTCCACTTCGGAAAAATAATTCGACATTGAAGCAATGGGGAAAAATATTCAGAGTTGGAGAAATAGAAATAATCTGATATTATCACAAGGAGAAAAATGTTCAAAAGTCCCAGCTTCTATCACTTTGAAAATGATTCGATATCAATGCAATGAGAAAACATTCAGAGTCAAAGAAATAGAAATAATCTAATGTTATCACAATGAGAAAAATGTACAAGTCCTACATTCACCACTTAGAATATAATTCGATATCACAAGTACAAAAATATGAAGATGTATACAAATTCACTATACACACTTCAAAGGTAATACTCACAGTTGGTCTGGGAGCCTCTAGTCTGAGTAGTCCAACAGGAAGGCAGTCAACAGAATGAATTGAAGATGAAAACACTCGAAGATTCTATCACTTGGAAAAAGATTCAATATTAGTATAATGCAAAAAAAAACAAGAGTAAGATTTTTCCACTTTGGAAAAATAATTCGACATTGGAGCAGTGAGGAAAAACATTCAGAGTCGGACAAATAGAAATAATCTAATATTATCACAAGGAGAAAAATGTTCAAAAGTCCCAGCTTCTATCACTTTGAAAATGATTCGATATCAATGCAATGAGAAAACATTCAGAGTCGAAGAAATAGAAATAATCTAATGTTATCACAATGAGAAAAATATACAAGTCCTACATTCACCACTCAGAATATAACACAAAATCACAAGTACAAAAATAAAGAGATACCTATATACAAATTCACTATACACAGCCAAAAGGTAATACTCACAATTGATCTAGCGGCGTCTAGTAGGCAGGTCTAGTCGAAGAGGAAGGCGGGCAGCAGAATGAGTTGAAGATGGAAACGGTTTGCAGATTCTATCACTTGGAAAAAGATTCAATATTAATATAATGAGAAAAATTAAAAGAGTTAGAGTGTTCCACTTTGAAAAATAATTCGAAATTGGAGCAATGTGGAACAAACATTCAGAAACGGACAAATAGAAATAATCTAATATTATCACAACGATAAAAAATGTTCGAGTCCCAACTTCTTTCACTTTGAAAATGATTCGATATTAATGCAATGAGAAAAATATTCAGAGTCAAAGAAACAGAAATAATCTGATGTTATCACAACGAGAGAAATCTACAAGTCCCAGATTCACCACTTAGAATATAATACAAAATCACAAGTACTAAAATATGGAGATATATACAAATTCACTATACACAGTCAAAAGGTAATACTCACAATTGATCTAGCGGCGTCTAGTAGGCAGGTCTAGTCGAAGAGGAAGGCAGGCAGCAGAATGATAAATTCGAGTGCGCGCTTCGCTTTTGTGCTCTTTCCTCCCTCCTAGCTGAGAGTGGGAGTGACTGATGACGGGTGACAGATGATGATGCCGCTACTGATATCGGATGACAGCTGACACGGAACACCTCAACGACCAACTACGGGCACGGAACACTTCGCGATAGTTTGGTATGGCAAATAATAGTGATTGTGATAGATGGCGCCCCTGTTTCAAGGTCATTAACCTTAATAGCAGGTGGCGCTACTGATGGCAAGTGGCGCTACTGATGGCAAGTGACGCTACTGATATCAGGTGATAGCTGGCAGATGACAATTGACAAGGCGACTGTCACGGCGGCCATCTTAGTCGAAAAGAGTATTGAAAAGCGGAGGTCATAGCGGTTTCAACTCCTGTGTCGACCACTAGTTTGAGAAGAACTCCTCGATTATTCTTCAGTCAATATGTATCCGAGTGCCTGGGATAACAAGCCAATTATTGCAGTGAGGCCGCTTATCGCGAATGGGGCGATATGCTGCCACAATTGTGGGGACGCCTTCGTGCCAGGAGACCTAAATCCCAGCACGGGAATGTGCCAGCGTTGCTCGTTGGCGAATACGGCAAGAACGGGGCCCCCATCTCCTGTACCAGCGCAGTCACCAAGTTCCGGAGCCCGATGCGATAGGTGTTGTAAAAAGCTGAGGAATTCCAACTTTGGAATCTGCCGCCCAACATGCCGGGAATGCAGCATGGGTAGAAGGCTGCACTTCCATAAATGTAGAAGCTGCTGGCAATATCGGAATGATTGCTGGCAAGGGATTTGCAGAGGTTGCAATTTCAGCAAGAAATTCTTTTGCGAGGTGGTGGGCCACTTTTATAGGGGGCCCTCCGAACATTTGGACAAGTGTTGGTTCCTACCCCTCGAAGAGAGGCTTCGAAGAAGGGCTAGGGATTTGGAGGTGCCGGCTCCAACATTTAGGTATTATAGGGGTGATATTGAAGGAGACTATTGAATTAGTGTATATATATTTGATTATTTATCTTTCTATTTATAAGTTTTTATTTTGTATATATTTATGTATTTCTAGTTCATGAGATTTTATTTTCTATATATTTGAAATTTGAAAGTGTATATAGCTATGTAAGAGTGTACAATGAATAAATGAAAAAAAAAAAATTATCTATTATATTTTGATAAATTTGACAAGAGTTCCAAATTATATCGCCCAGCATTAAATACAAGTAATATTTTCAAGTTGAAAAAATTTATAAGGTTCAAATAATATTAACTGAGAAAACTGAGGTGCTCCCCGGGGGGGGGTGCTGATCGAATTCCACCTTGACACAAATTTTCGATACCTCGGCAAGGATTTTGGATTTCATGGGAGGGGGTGCTGATTGAATCCCACCTTGACACAGATCTCAGGGGTGGTGCTCCAAGGGGGGGCGGAGTTTTGGAGGGTGGAATTTTGAGGGGGGCGGAGTTTTGGGGGCGGAGCTTTCTCGGGGGGGGGGGGCGTAGCCAATTTGAGACCCTCCCACTTGTTGAGGCCCAGCCCTTTGGCTTCTCCCATTGGTCGTTACGCTCGGACCTCATTACGCTAGCCCGCTTCTTGTTAACGCTCATCACTTTGGTTTCTATATTCGCCCTACTTCTCAGACATCATTTAAACTCCGTCTAACATGGTTCGCGCGTTGGAGTATCAATGCCCAGTTACATCAAGGCGTTATTGCTGCCGCAGAAAATGTTTCTATCTATTCGAATACAACGATGTTGTAGATGGGCTTGCATGCAGGAAATGTATGCATTATTGTTATTGCGTGTGCGACTGTGATTCACATAAATATGGGATTTTCACTTCTTTTGTGAGAACACTCAGGCATCTACGAGAGAAATTGAAACGGTAGACACTCGAGGACCACTTCTTACTTATTAATGGTGTATTCAAATCATGACAAACAATTTGTATTATGAAAAAATTTATTTAAATATATATTATAAAAACGATACATATTGATTCATTCAACTTTCGGCTTCAACCTTTTAGCCGTGTAAGGCGGCACTCTCGACTTCTTCTTCCTGCGTAGCTCCCTTCTTGTGATAACGGGAGCTAAAATAATGGTTTCATCGGAGTCTGATCCAGGGTCGAGTTCGTTGTTGTTCCCCATCTCGGCTCGCACCACAGCCATTATCTCCTGCATTGCTTCATCGGCCTGCCGCTCGTCCAAGTGTCTCTGCACCATTTCGTCGATCTCCACCGGGTTGGTGCGTTGTCTCTCCCGTATGGCGGCCACCATTTGTCTCATGGATGTAATATATTTGAGTTGGCAACACTGTCAACCCGCAAGCGACAGTGATCTTTATGGGCAGTAACGGGCATCCGCGGCTAGAAAAGTTTCGTTGCATAAAATCAAATATACTTAAATCTCCAACGAATAACAAGTCTTTAATTATTATCCAAACCCAGGATATAACATGGTGGCAGCGGAAAAACGCGTTGGACAGGTTTGAAATCAAGGAGATTTGCGAAAAATTTGATTTCCAATATTTGAGGTTAACTTTGAACAAGCGGAACGTTCTCGATTGCCGTGGTGTGTATACGTCCATGGTGTGTATCGTTGTGCATACGGCTAGTTTGGACATTCAACTTGACCGTGACTTGTTGATATTGTTCAGGAGTTGGTTGTTATAACCTGGAAACCTGTGAAAACAATGGCAGATCACTCCAGACCCCCCGGTGAAATGGATTTCAAAGGTGATATCACCTCCAATTGGAAATTGTGGAAACAAAAATTTAACCTATACCTCAGAGCGACCGGCAAAGAAGGAAAGACAGATAGTGTCAAAATCGCTATTTTACTAAACTTCTTAGGTGATGAAGGATTGTTGATATACAATACGTTTGAATATCGGACTGATGAAGAAAAGGATAAACTTGATACGGTATTGAACAAATTCGATGAACATTGTGAACCTGCGAAAAATTTGGTGTATGAACATTTTAAATTTTTCAAACGTGACCAGGCAGTAGGTGAAACAGTAGATCAATTTGTGACCGCTCTCAAACAGCTCGCTTCAACCTGTGAATTTAAGGAAAAGGACACATTGATACGTGATAGACTTGTCCTTGGTATTCGAGATTCGAGAATCCAAGAAAAGTTGTTGCAACATTCAGATCTAAAGTTGACGGATGCTATCCAAATCTGTCGTTCGATGGAAAGTAGTGTAGCAACGCAGAAAGAAATCTCGAAAGAACATTCAGTGTCAGTGTGTGCAGTGAGAAACAGAAGCGGTGGTGCCAGCTTCAACAAAAAGAAGTCGTTTTCAGGACATAGTGGCGGGTACGCCAGGGAGTGGCAACAATTTGGCGGGAAAAAAGCAGGTACCTTATGTAATAGTTGTGGACTTGATCATCCTGAAGGTAAGTGCCCCGCAAAATTCAGATTCTGCAGTAGGTGCAACCAAAAAGGACATTATCATAAATTTTGCAAAGTCAAATTTGTACACGATGTTGAAGATGCACCATCTTTTTCACATGAAACTTTCGAAAGTGATGATAATGACTCAAAATCGCGTCAAGTTGTGTGGACTATTACTTCAAATAGTGACTCAAAAGTGGATTCTGTCGAGTGGAATGAATATATTGAAATTTCCGGAAAAAGAATTTGTTTCAAAATTGACACGGGCAGTCAAGTCAATATATTGAACTTTAAAGACTTTAAAAAACTCGGTGTATCTCCTAATGAACTTTCTAAAACCAACACTAGTTTGTCGTCATACTCCGGTCACAAAATAGACATTTTGGGAAAATTCAAATTTGAGTGTATCTTCGACGAACTTTGTGGACAATTTGATTTCTTCATACTAAAGACTGATAGACATTGTTCGATTTTGGGCCTAGAGACAGCTCAAGCTTTGAAAATTGTCAATCAAGTTAAACTAAGTGTTCGGTCGGTCGATTCAAATGAACTGTTTACAAAGGACATTCTTGAAAAACACAAGAGCGTATTTTCGGGTATCGGAAGGGTTTCAAAAATGTACAAAATCACCCTGAAGGACAATGCAGTACCCAATATTTCGGCTCTTCGAAAAATACCCCTCGCGCTGAAGGACGCGGTGAAAAGTAAACTCGACGAGATGGTGAAAAACAATATTATAGTACAAGTCACTGAACCAACTGATTGGGTTCACCCAATTGTGATAGTCCCTAAACCGAATGGTGATGTTCGTATTTGCATTGATCCCCGCGGACTCAACCAGTATATCAAACGTGAAAATTTTTACATTCCCACAATCGACACTCTCTTCACCGAATTGTGTGGTGCTAATTATTTCACTCTTTTGGATGCTTCGCAGGCATTTCTGCAGATACCCTTGGATTATGAAAGTTCAAAATTATGTACTATAGCGACACCTTGGGGTAGATACAGGTACCTGAGATTGCCCTATGGGATTTCATCAGCTCCTGAAATATTCCAGAGATTTGTTCAAGAAACCTTGCAAAATGTGCCCGGAATGGTCGCCTATTTTGACGATATATTAGTTTTTGGCAAAACTTTGAATGCACATAACAAAAACTTGGACAAAGTTCTCACAAAAATAATGGAAAGTGGTCTCACATTGAACTTAGCGAAGTCCAAGATTGGTGTCAAGTCTGTCAAATTTTTGGGACATAACATAAGTTCGTCAGGTATCACTTCAGATGAAAACAAAACCAGAGCAATTCGTGAAATGTTACCACCCAAAAATAGAAAAGAACTTCAACGTTTTCTTGGAATGATTGTGTACTTAGCTAAGTTCATACCAAATCTGTCGCAACAAACCTATCATTTGAGAAGATTATTGAGCTCTAATAGTGAATGGGTTTGGTCTGAAAATGAGGATAAGTGTTTCAACCAATTGAAACAACTTGTATCGTCGACGCCAGTACTTGTTTATTTTGATAGTACAAAATCAACAACCTTATCAGTTGACGCCAGTCCATATGGTTTGGGGTCCATTATAACTCAAGATGGCAAACCAGTAGAATATGCTTCAGTTTCTTTGACCCCCACACAACAAAAATATAACCATATTGAGAAAGAGTTATTGGCACTAGTTTTTGGTTGCGAGAAGTTCCATTATTTTCTATATGGCAATAGATTTAAAATAGAGACAGATCATCGTCCATTATTAGGTTTGTTGAAAAAACCATTAGATGACCTCTCACCACGTATACAGAGATTAGCAATAAGACTCTTGAGATACAGTTTTGAATTAGTATATGTTCCTGGTAAACATATGACTGTACCAGATACTCTTAGCAGGGGCCCCACTTCAAATACAGTCGATACCCAGGAGTTAGATGAAAACTTTAAAATTTATTCTATATTGGCGACTTCTCCTGCTAATGAACTATTAAAGAAGATAAAACACTCCAACTAGTCAAAAATTATGTTGAGCATGGTTGGCCCACTCATAAAAGTAGTGCACCTATGGAAGTTCGAATATATTGGAGCATTCAGAATGATATCTATACTCATAAAAATATCCTTTTTTATAAGAAGAGACTTCTTGTTCCTGCAGCACTCAAGTTCGAATTTCTAAGTTTGTTACATAAGACACATCAAGGAATTGTTTCCTGTAAAAAAATAGCACAAGAATCTATGTATTGGCCAGGTATTGTTCGAGATATCGAAAAAATGGTAAATAGCTGCTCAATATGCCAGCAGTATGCAAGAAGCAATACAAAAGAACCATTAACTTTTCACGAGATACCAGAACTTCCTTGGGAAAAAATCGGGATAGATTTTAAGACATTTGGAACCTTGACTTTTTTAGTAACAGTGGACTACTATAGCAAATTTGTTATTGTGAACAAATTAACCTCTAAGACAGCTGAAAGTGTAATCACTGCTTTAAAAAACATTTTTGCAACTCATGGACTTCCTCTCGAAATTTTTTCGGACAACGGTCCCCCATTTAGTTCGATGGAATTCTCGAATTTCATAATAAAATATAATATAAAACATACCACATCCAGCCCTCATTACCCGAAGTCTAATGGTATGGTTGAACGGGCTATACAGGATGTAAAAGCTATGCTAGTAAAGTCTGCAAAAGAAGGAGAGAGTATATTCCTGTCTGTCCTCAATTACAATACAACTCCTAAACAAGATAGACCAGCACCGTGTGAGTTGTTGATGGGAAAAAAAATCCGTTCCATAATCCCTGTGAAGAAAGAATTGCTCAAACCAAGATATTCTGTTCCTGGCATGAAAGAAATAATTCAAGCCAACAAAATCAAACAAGCTGAATATTATAATAAATCTTCCAAAAAGCTCTCATTACTAAAACCAATGCAAAAAGTTATGGTTCAAAACAGTATTCGTAACTGGAAACCTGCAACTGTTATAGAAAAGTCTGGACCAAATGACTACATAGTCCAGAATGAGGATGCAGTGAATTATCGGCGAAATAGATCGTTTCTCAGACCGAGATTAGATTCTGGTTCTTCTTCATCGAGCTTAACCCCAGCCGAAGAAATCGGAAAAATCCAAAATTCTCAACAACAATTAAACGAGCCAGTTGATTTGCCAATTACCGATTCTAGTTGTAAAACTAATAATGTAACTAGAAGCGGCCGTCTAGTTAAATGCCCTGATCGGTTGATTTTATAATTACTAATTTTCATTTTAATTTACATTGGATTACTATTTTTCATTTATTTTGGAAAGGGCGTGTAATATATTTGAGTTGGCAACACTGTCAACCCGCAAGCGACAGTGATCTTTATGGGCAGTAACGGGCATCCGCGGCTAGAAAAGTTTCGTTGTATAAAATCAAATATACTTAAATCTCCAACGAATAACAAGTCTTTAATTATTATCCAAACCCAGGATATAACAATGGACATGTTTTGATATTGTCCAGACATAATCGAATGATTACTTGTAGGTGGTTCTATAACAATTCAATGACTACTGCTCGACTCAGGAGTTGAAATCGCTATGGTTAAAATTGCTACCTCCTCCGCTTTTCAATGCTTTTTCCGCCTAAGATGGCCGCCGTGACAGCTGCCCTGCCAATTGTCACCTGTCAATTAGGAAGTGTTCTGTACCCGTAGTTGGTTGTATTTGGGATGTGTGACTTTTGACAGAAGTGAAGCGCCATCTATCGCACCAACTATAATTTACCAACCGCCATCTTCCATACCGGATGTCACCGATCATACCAACTGTCGCGTCAGACATTCTCTACTTCGCCCATAAGGAAATTGGTGTGGAAGGTGTTAGGTAAAATAATCTCGAATGACAATATATATATATATATATATATTTATTTACATCATAAGTACAATATGTTGGAATATAAATGTTTCATCACCATTTCAGATGTTGAGAGACCCAACTCCATACTGCGTGCGATTGCCTCAAGCTACAATTAACCCTTGCAGATAGCGTATGATTCATACATAGAGCAACCTCTTTTTCGAATACTGGTACAGGGTTTTGAAGACATATATCATGCTGATATTTTTCAATATTCACAATGTATGGCTTATAGGCCAATTGTTCTACATACTGTTGAAAAATCTCAAACTTTTGATGCCCCTTCACATAAACTATACTAGCGCTCGCAATAGGCTCAAGCACCTCACCCATCAGTTGATCATAGTCGATGAGCCCACTCGAGTATCTCATACCGTGGATGTTTCGTTCCACATAGGTTACTTGCTTCTTTTCACTCCGAGTTAAACTGTTATAGGGCTTAGGTGGTTTTAATATATAATGATTAGTTTTCTCCCCATCTGTGATAGATATTTCTTTGGGGTGGAATACACTATTATCACCAAGCACGAAACCTTGCATGTCAACAGCGAGTAGTTTCATGGTGGTCGCCTTTCGTACAACTGACTCTAACACACCTTTGCGGTGAAGAATATCGAGAATGGGTGAGGGGTGGGGGGATTATAGCCTACTGCGCAATAATATTACAATAAATGTTTCGAGTATAGAAAAATATTATTACTTCAAAAATGGTAAATATAAACTTTACTACATATATTGCAACAAATAGGAGCAACACCTACCGCAATTGTTTCATGAAATTTTCGATTACATAACTTCAAAAATGGTAAATATAAACTTTGCTGCGTACATTGCAACAAATAGGGGCAACACCTGTCACAATTGTTTCGTGAAGTGTTCGATTACATAATGTACATGAGAATGACCGAGGGACATTCATAAATTTATTTCGCTCAAGTGCTTTCTCGCTGCATTCGACGTCATCATATCCTTCATCCGTGAAATTGTCTATGCCTTGCTGCCCAACAGCGTTTTTGGAAGGCTGCAACAAGAAAATATACATTTATAATATGATTTATAAATGATTCCCAAAATCGAGAATATTATCGAATAAAAAAATATACTCACAGCTTTCCCCTTTTCTTCATCATGCTCCTGAATTGAAAGTTTCGCAAGCGTCTCGCTGACCTCGGTAGTAATCTCAACTGCTGTTGCCAATATCGCAGCTAGTCACCAACTCGGAGGAATGGAAATATCTTATACCCCTTATGGGGCTTGTAGCAAACAATCCTCCCCTCCCCCTCTCCACTCTCCCGGTATAGAGCTCACTGCTGAGGTTCTAATTGCTCCATCAACATTTCAATTAGCGAGTCTAATCTTTTGGACCGTTCATTATCCTCCCCCTGATCATTCTGCGACAAGTCGCTTATTGCCTGATGTAGCCAAATTGAATTTTGCTCTGGACTAAATCGATGAAAATCGATATCATTATGACCCCAAGGAAAAGTTCTGACAGTATTGGGAATAATAAACCGCTTATCGTCGTGATATGAAAGAGCAACTTTGTTTCTCATCTCCGTGAAGATGTCATGCTTATAGCTACAAAAAGTATTCATCTTGCGAAATATCAAACCACCTTTCTCAACGATGTCTTTATAACTATCTAGAGATAGTTCGTTTCTTATAACAGCCCTGGAAACGCCTTTCGCTTTTTTCACCTCGCTAGTCGTTGATTTGACGCAATAAGCTTTGGCGCAGTACCATAAAAACTAATTAAGGGGTTGTTTGGGAATTCATCTTTCATTTTGCCGACGATCGATTCTGTGCGAGGCATGTTGAAGTTATTATTTACAGGATGATTAGATGTGTCGAAATATTCTATGTTTTCTTTCATAAAATCATAGAAATTTTCGCTATCAATTTTCAAGATGAGGGAATCAGTATCAGTATACAATAATGATGATGATGTTCCAGGAAAATTTTTCTTGATACAATCATATAAGAAATCATAGATTACAATTTTCGACACATCTAATATGCTGAAGCCCACATAGAGCAGTTTATCATAATGCACGCTAACCCTACCCATGTGAATTGCAACAAAAATTTTTATGAAATATCGTGCAAGTCTTATAATTGGGAAGGGCCGTCAATGCATTAGCACCCTTCCGCTTCTTGATACTCTCCCAATGGGTCACAAGTTTGATATCGGTCCTTCTATCAACATTTTCCATAGTTTTACCATACACACAGTTGACCATCTTTTTCAATAAACCATTATCGGCTTTGTTCGTACTTTTATTGCGCATCTCAGTATTGAGGTCTACATATTTCTTCAACCAGCGAGATTGATTGAATTTAATAACTATATGTATTCGCGTCAAGATTAAACCATTTCTAATCGCCTGTTTCAAATTTCGATAATGGATTATATAATTTAACTTATTCGATAAATTCGGAATCAGTTTCATATGAGCGGATTTTGAACCTGGCGGGCTGATGGATTCCACAAGAAAAGGTAAATCCGAGTGTGCATCATGTAAATTTTCAGGGTAGTGAATATCTACTTCGAGAACATACCCGAACGGATCATCATCTGCAACATTCGAGATATCCAAATTTGAGATTTCAACATCAGTTAACCATGTGAAACCAGATGTAGGTAGTGGTTGCGACATACTATGCCCATACAAGTTGGTCGCATCCAAATACATTATAAACGACGATGGATCATCAGGGTTGAAACATGGCTTCTCATACTACACTGGCTGACGCCGCCTCTTATTCCCTTCTTAAAGAAATTCACCATGTCGATGTCAGTTAAGAGTTCCAATTCCACTTTTGTGTAGCGCAACATAGCATTCCATGATAGACCAGGGGCTGTATAATATTGACATGGGTCCAACTTGTATGTCTTCAAACTAACCTTCCGAAAATTTTCAAAAACATCGCATAATAACAAAACATCCGATTTCAGATATACGTCTGAATAATCCCCAAGCATTTTACATTTGAATATCTTCCAAATACGCTCAGCTCTACGATAATCCTCATCCGAAATGTGTTCATTCGATAAATTATCGAAAAATTCATTTTGAGAAGGTAAACCTTTATGCTCCAATTTATCGATAGATGTAATAAAACTATACGGAAACACGCCTTTTCGCGTCATTAGCTTAAATTGTTCGCGATCTTGAAATGCTCTCACTGTCTCAACTCACTGTTTCGTAGTCAGATTTTCAGCTAGAGAATGCAGCGGATCAGAAAGAAATTTATAAGTATCTAAAAAGCGCAACTTTATGAACATTTTATGATTTTTTCCATCTTTTCCCAAGTACTCATCAACAAAAACATGTTTCGTGAATGAAACATACTTTTCCTTAGTTTGAGCGATACAATACACCCTCTCTTCATGCTCGAACAATTGTTTGATGAAGAGGTGGCTATCATACCCGCTCATATTATGGAAAAAGATGGGGATGAAGTTAGGTAGCTTGAAATTCAAATTACATTTAGAATGTGCGGCGCCATCTCTCTTTTTACCAGTCAGGTGACAATGGTCTCTAACTTCAACATCTGTGGAATCAAGTGGCTTATCACAAATGTTGCAAATTGTAGCGGTAGCGAAATCAAGCTTTTCTGCAGCACTCAATTTAGCCATAGGAACAACACGTTTCAAATGCATATTATATATAGCCTTAACATTATCGACTAAACTGGAGACAACCTTTTTTGCTACACCTTTTCCTCGGAATGAAACAAATTTAGTGAGGGAATCATCGTAGGAGCATTTGATGAGACATGCGTGAGCGAATGTTTTATTAGTATACGACCCCGTAGGATCTGGTTCACAAGTTTGGATGGGTTTCAGAACAGATTCAAAATCTGCATAAATAACGAATGGTACTTTCATCTGTTTCTCAAAACTTTCGAATTTTAAAATATTCCCGGGAGCGCCATTTCCGAATTTATCAACCTTGATTTCTGGAGATGGAACCGTAGTGTATGTATGATTGCAATCATTCAATTTATGACGTAGCAACTTCGACTCATCGGAGAAACATATCAGACACCCATCGCAAAAGAAACTCCTATGCCATCTGGCATTTAATTGGCTTGACACTAATCGCGATAAATTTTTTATCCAGCAATAATGCCCCTTACCGGAATCGTCCGAGATATAAAGTAAGTTTACATGCCTACCCAATCTATTCTTAGCATAATGAAGCGGCCCAATAACCCTATATTTCATTTTTTGATCATCGAATACGCTCTCTAACCCATAAACATTGATGGAGCAATCATTTTGATTTTCGAACTTTGGAATATCACTTACTTTCATAGGAAACTATATACCAACCAGATTCAATACTGTAGAAAAGTGTGGGTAGGAAGATGTTTCGGTATTCCTTATCCTCGCAGGATACAAAGCTGATGTAACTGCCCAGGCGAAACAATGCTCATCCTGATTAATGATGTTAACCACCGCTTTCTTGTTCGCAATAAAGGTGGGTAGCTTTATGTAAGACCCACCTCCTAATGGGCTGTATTTATTAATATTTATTTCTAGAAACAAAATATCTTCTGAAGCCCAACCTGTAATATCAAAGTGAAAAAAGAAATAAGCAAACTTAGTCGACATCTGATTTTTTCAAAAAACTCACCAGAATCACGTTCCTCAAATTCGATAGCTAGATTCGAAAGACAATCCCGAAATGCGTCAACGATATCTTCCAAATCTGGCGATGAAGCAATTATGCGATTCGGAGCCATGAAAGATTTCACATCTCTCACATCTCGGGTTTCAATGACATATCTACCAAAAACTTCCATGTTCACTTTAATCGAGTGATGGATCAGAAGCATATTATCCAATAGAGATATACTTGTAGCTCTATTCTCATTGAAGAACGCATTGTAATCTAAAATGTTCGTTCTACACTCTAACCTGTAGCTAATAATGCGGCATTTGAACGCGCTCTCGATCGCATATACACCATCTCTGTAGTGCATGCACGCATTAGAGCGATGCTCCAAGGTTCTCTTATGAGCACCCATCTTATCTGATGGAACATCTTTAGCGCAGGGCACACATCTTTGCATACTTCTAGATGTCGATGGCGCTGGCGGATTCGAAATATCCAATCGAGCCCTTTTTGCACTAGCCTCGCCCAAATCACTCAAATCACCAACACATGAAATTCTTTGATGGCGGCGTAAATTATCACTACGCGTAAAGGTTTGGAAACAAGCACTGCAGGTCAACATGATGATGATGTATAAAAACGCTTTTATCACTCACGAACAAACAAAAAATGCTGATTAATATGTGATTCTCAAGAAACTGTGCTCCACTCTGCGCATCCTTGAATTTATAGGAGTACCGCCTCCCCCACTCTCACCAACGCGATCTTGAACTCTAGTGGGGGAATGGCGCATGCGCACGCAGAGGCAGCGTTCAAGGTCGCACCCCCTCCCATTTCAGAGGTGTGAAAACACAAGGACATGCTCACAGAAAAAGAGAGCCCTCCTCAAGGACGCGCTCCTCTCAAGGCCACACCAACTCCCAAGGACACCCTCCTCTCAAGGTTGCCAACTCGAGGTCACTCCTCCCAAGATCACATCGAGGTCATTCACCCCAAGGTCACTCCTCTCAAGGTCACTCCTCCCAAGGTCATTCACCCCAATGTCACTCCTCCCAAGGTCACTCCTCCCAAGGTCATTGACCCCCCAAGGTCATTGACCCCCCAATGCCACTTGGGGGGTGTGACCTTGGGAGGAGGTCTAGAATCGGCGAAAAACATCTACTTCGGTTGCTCGTATGTATAACGAAAGAACAGTAACCTGGTGAGTATTTCTATATGAACGTCATCACGATATAATCGAATACAACTCAGATACAATGATCATTTCGTCTATCCATCCAACCTTCTGTTCGATTGGGTCGCTCGTATGTATAACGCAAGAACAGTCACCTGGTGAGTATTGCTATATTAACTTCACCACGATATAATCGAATACAACTCAGTTACAATTATCGTTTCGTCTAACCATCCAACCTTATGTTCGATTCAGACGCTCGTATGTGTAACGAAAGAACCGTTACATGGTAGGTGTAACTAAATATACAGCATAACGATAGAATCGGAGACAACCCAGATACAATGATTGTTCGATCTATCCATCCAACCTTATGTTCGATTCGGTTGCTCGTATGTTTAACGGAAGAACTGTCACCTGGTTAGACATACTCTATGATAATCATCACGATATACTCGAATACAACCCCAGATATGATTATTGTTTAGTCTATCCATTCAACCTTCTGTTCAATTCAGTCGTTCTCATGTATAACGGAAAAACAGTTACCTGGTGAGTAAAACTATATGAACAAAATCGAATACAACCCAGATACGATGAATTTTCAATCTATCCATTTAACCTTCTGCTCGATTCGGTCGCTTTTATGTGAAACGGAAGAACAGTTACCTGGTGAGTATTGCTATATAACCATCATCACGATATCATCGAATACAACTCAGATACAATTATCGCTTCGTCTAAACATTCAACCTCCTGTTCGATTCAGTCGCTAGTATGTGTAACGGAAGTACCGTCACCTGGTAAGTATCACTATATATACAGTATTGCGATATAATCGGATACCAACCAGATACATTGATTGTTCAGTCTATCCATTCAACTTTCTGTTCGTTTCGGTCGCTCGTATGTAAAACGGGAATACCGTCATCTAGTGTGTATAACTATATACACAGCATAACATCATAATCGAATACAACCCAGATACTATCCATTCAACCTTCTGTTCGATTCGGTTGCTCGTATGTATATCGACAGAACAGTAACCTGGGGAGTATTTCCATATGAACTTCATCACGATATAATCGAATACAACTCAGATACAATGATCATTTCGTCTATCCATCCAACCTTCCGTTCGATTGGGTCGCTCGTACGTATAATGCAAGAACAGTCACCTGGTGAGTATTACTATATAAACATTACCACGATATAATCGAATACAACTCAGTTACAATTATCGTTCTGTCTAACCATCCAACCTTATGTTCGATTCAGACGCTCGTATGTGTAACGAAAGAACCGTTACATGGTAGGTGTATCTAAATATACAGCATAACGATATAATCGGAGACAACCCAGATACAATGATTGTTTAATCTATCCATTCAACCTTATGTTCGATTCAGTCGCTAGTATGTGTAACGGAAGTACCGTCACCTGGTGAGTATCACTATATATACAGTATTGCGATATAATCGGATACCACCCAGATACATTGATTGTTCAGTCTATCCATTCAACTTTCTGTTCGTTTCGGTCGCTCGTATGTAAAACGGGAATACCGTCACCTTATGTGTATAACTGTATACACAGCATAACATCATAATCGAATACAACCCAGATACTATCCATTCAACCTTCTGTTCGATTCGGTTGCTCGTATGTATAACGAAAGAACAGTAACCTGGTGAGTATTTCTATTTGAACGTCATCACGATATAATCGTATACAACTCAGATACAATGATCATTCCGTCTATCCATCCAACCTTCTGTTTGATTGGGTCGCTCGTATGTATAACGCAAGAACAGTCACCTGGTGAGTATTACTATATAAACATCACCACGATATAATCGAATACAACTCAGTTACAATTATCGTTCCGTCTAACCATCCAACCTTATGTTCGATTCAGACGCTCGTATGTGTAACGAAAGAACCGTTACATGGTAGGTGTAACTAAATATACAGCATAACGATATAATCGGAGACGACTCAGATACAATGATTGTTCAATCTATCCATTCAACCTTCTGTTCAATTCAGTCGCTCGTATGTATAACGGAAGAACAGTTACCTGGTGAGTATAACTATATGAACATTATCGAATACAACCCAGATACGATGATTATTCAATCTATACTAAATTTAAGCTTCTGCTCGATTTGGTCGCTTGTATGTAAAACGGAAGAACAGTTACCTGGTGAGTATTGCTATATAAACATCATCACGATATCATCGAATACAACTCAGATACAATTATCGTTTCGTCTAACCATTTAACCTTCTGTTCGATTCAGTCGCTAGTATGTGTAACGGAAGTACGGTCACCTAGTAAGTATCACTATATATACAGTTTTGCGATATAATCGGATACCACCCAGATACATTGATTGTTCAGTCTATCCATTCAACTTTCTGTTCGTTTCGGTCGCTCGTATGTAAAACGGGAATACCGTCACCTAATGTGTATAACTATATACACAGCCTAACATCATAATCGAATACAACCCAGATACTATCCATTCAACCTTCTGTTCGATTCGGTTGCTCGTATGTATAACGAAAGAACAGTTACCTGGTGAGTATTTCTATATGAACGTCATCACGATATAATCGAATACAACTCAGATACAATGATCATTCCGTCTATCCATCCAACCTTCTGTTCGATTGGGTCGCTCGTATGTATAACGCAAGAACAGTCACCTGGTGAGTATTACTATATGAACATCACCACGATATAATCGGATACAACGCAGTTACAATTATCGTTCCGTCTAACCATCCAACCTTATGTTCGATTCGGTTGCTCGTATGTTTAACGAAAGAACTGTTACCTGGTTAGACATACTATATGATAATAATCACGATATAATCAAATACAAACCAGATAGATGAATGTTCAGTCTATCTATTCAACCTTCTGTTCAGTTCAGTAGCTCTTATGTATAACTGGAGAACACTTTTCTGGTGAGTATAACAATATGAACATCATCAAGATATAATCGAATACAACTCAGATACAATTATCGTTTCGTCTAACCATTTAACCTTCTGTTCGATTCAGTCGCTAGTATGTGTAACGGAAGTACGGTCACCTAGTAAGTATCACTATATATACAGTTTTGCGATATAATCGGATACCACCCAGATACATTGATTGTTCAGTCTATCCATTCAACTTTCTGTTCGTTTCGGTCGCTCGTATGTAAAACGGGAATACCGTCACCTAATGTGTATAACTATATACACAGCATTACATCATAATCGAATACAACCCAGATACTATCCATTCAACCTTCTGTTCGATTCGGTTGCTCGTATGTATAAAGAAAAAACAGTAACCTGGTGAGTATTTCCCAGATACAATGCTTGTTCAATCTATCCATTCAACCTTATGTTCGATTCGGTTGATCGTATGTATAACGGAATAACTGTTACCTGGTTAGACATACTATATTATAATCATCACGATATAATCAAATACAACCCAGATACGATGATTGTTCAGTCTATCCATTCAACGTTCTGTTCAGTTTAGACGCTCTTATGTATAACTGGAGAACAGTTTCCTGGTGAGTATAACTATATAAACATCATCAAGATATAATCGAATGCAACCCCAGATACGATTATTGTTTAGTCTATCCATTCAACCTTCTCTTCAATTCAGTCGCTCGTATGTATAACGGAAGAACAGTTACCTGGTGAGTATTGCTATATAAACATCTTCACGATATCATCGAATACAACTCAGATACAATTATCGTTTCGTCTAACCATTCAACCTTCTGTTCGATTCAGTCGCTAGTATGTGTAACGGTAGTACCGTCACCTGGTAAGTATCACTATATATACATTATTGCGATATAATCAGATACCACCCAGATACATTGATTGTTCAGTCTATCCATTCAACTTTCTGTTCGTTTCGGTCGCTCGTATGTAAAACGGGAATACCGTCACCTAATGTGTATAACTATATACACAGCATAACATCATAATCGAATACAACCCAGATACTATCCATTCAACCTTCTGTTCGATTCAGTTGCTCGTATGTATAACGAAAGAACAGTTACCTGGTGAGTATTTCTATATGAACGTCATCACGATATAATCAAATACAACTCAGATACAATGATCATTCCGTCTATCCATCCAACCTTCTGTTCGATTGGTTCGCTCGTATGTATAACGCAAAAACAGTCACCTCGTGAGTATTACTATATAAACATCACCACGATATAATCGAATACAACTCATTTACAATTATCGTTCCGTCTAACCATCCAACCTTATGTTCGATTCAGACGCTCGTATGTGTAACGAAAAAACCGTTACATGGTAGGTGTAACTGAATATACAGCATAAAGATATAATCGGAGACAACCCAGATACAATGATTGTTCAATATACATCCAACCTTATGTTCGATTCGGTTGCTCGTATGTTTAACGGAAGAACTGTTACCTGGTTAGACATACTATATGATAATCATCACGATATACTCGAATACAACCCCAGATACGATTATTGTTTAGTCTATCCATTCAACCTTCTGTTCAATTCAGTCGTTCTTATGTATAACGGAAAAACAGTTACCTGGTGAGTATAACTATATAAACCTAATCGAATACAACCCAGATACGATGAATTTTCAATCTATCCATTTAACCTTCTGCTCGATTCGGTCGCTTTTATGTTAAACGGAAGAACAGTTACCTGGTGAGTATTGCTATATAAACAACATCACGATATCATCGAATACAACTCAGATACAATTATCGCTTCGTCTAACCATTTAACGTTCTGTTCGATTCAGTCGCTAGTATGTGTAACGGAAGTACCGTCACCTGGTATTTATCACTATATATACAGTATTGCGATATAATCGGATACCAACGAGATACATTGATTGTTCAGTCTATCTATTCAACTTTCTGTTCGTTTCGGTCGCTCGTATGTAAAACGGGAATACCGTCACCTAGTGTGTATAACTATATACACAGCATAACATCATAATCGAATACAACTCAGATATTATCCATTCAACCTTCTGTTCTATTCGGTCGCTCGAACGTATAACGTAAGAACAGTCACCTGGTGAGTACTACTATATAAACATTCCAACGATATAGGCGAATACAACTCAGTTACAATTATCGTTCCGTCTAACCATCCAACCTTATGTTCGATTCGGTTGCTCGTATGTATAACGAAAGAACAGGTACCTGGTGAGTATAACTATATAAACATAATCGAATACAACTCAGATACGATGATTGTTCAATCTATCCATTTAACCTTCTGCTCGATTCGGTCGCTTGTATGTAAAACGGAAGAACAGTTACCTGGTGATTATTGCTATATAAACTTCATCACGATATCATCGAATACAACTCAGATACAATTATCGTTTCGTCTAACCATTCAACCTTCTGTTCGATTCAGTCGCTAGTATGTGTAACGGAAGAACAGTTACCTGGTGAGTATAACTATATAAACATAATCGAATACAACCCAGATACGATGATTGTTCAATCTATACTAAATTTAACCTTCTGCTCGATTCGGTCGCTTGTATGTAAAACGGAAGAACAGTTACCTGGTGAGTATTGCTATATAAACATCATCACGATATCATCGAATACAACTCAGATTCAATTATCGTTTCGTCTTACCATTTAACCTTAAGTTCGATTCAGTCGCTAGTATGTGCAACGGAAGTACCGTCACCTGGTAAGTATCACTATATATACAGTATTGCGATATAATCGAATACCACCCAGATACATTGATTGTTCAGTTTATCTATTCAACTTTCTGTTCGTTTCGGACGCTCGTATGTAAAACGGGAATACCGTCACCTAATGTGTATAACTATATACACAGCATAACATCATAATCGAATACAACCCATATACTATCCATTCAACCTTCTGTTCGATTCGGTTGCTCGTATGTAGAAAGAAAAAACAGTAACCTGGTGAGTATGTCCTAGATACAATGCTTGTTCAATCTGTCCATTCAACCTTATGTTCGATTCGGTTGCTCGTATGTATAACGGAAGAACTGTTACCTGGTTAAACATACTATATTATAATCATCACGATATAATCAAATACAACCCAGATACGATGATTGTTCAGTCTATCCATTCAACCTTCTGTTCAGTTTAGACGCTCTTATGTATAACTGGAGAACAGTTTCCTGGTGAGTATAACTATATGAACATCATCAAGATATAATCGAATGCAACCCCAGATACGATTATTGTTTAGTCTATCCATTAGCTGTAGTCAAACCTATTTACAAGAAGGGTGATCGAACATTACCAATCAACTACAGACCTATATCTTTGATAACTTCATTCACGAAAATATTTGAAAAAATAATCAATGTCAGACTAACCCGCTATATCAACAAATATAATCTACTATCAAATAGACAATATGGCTTTCAGGAAGGCAAATCAACTCAAGACGCGATTAGTTATCTTGTTAACAAACTATACAATGCAGTGGATGAAGGACATCCAGCACTGTGCATATTCCTTGATCTCTCTAAGGCTTTTGACACGGTTGATCATGAACTGTTGTTGAGGGCCTTGGAGGGGATGGGAATAAGGGGTACATCATGCAAACTATTTGAGAGCTATCTAAAAAACAGAAAGCAGATTGTACAAATTGATGACGAATACAGTGAAGCGAGATATATCGAGTATGGTGTACCTCAAGGAACGGTCTTGGGCCCTTTGCTGTTCAATATATATCTGAATGGTCTTCTCAATCTCGATACTTCTGGTGATGTCACAAGCTTTGCTGATGATACAGTTATTTTCTATAGAGGTGAAAGTTGGGAGAACTTGAAAACGAATGTTGAGAGTGATATGCAAACTATAATCCACTGGTTCAATCACATGAAGCTCACAATAAACTTCGAAAAAACAAAATTCATACCTTTCACATCATACAAAAACAAATTACCAGACTATGATAAACTGGCAATCACATTCGGGGATGAAGTAATTTCCATTAATTACATAAAAAATATTAAATATCTTGGAGTAACTATAGATCAACATCTCAGATGGGATAAACATATTCAGAATACAGTGAACACCTTGAGAACTATGCTATCCAGATTCAAACATTTGACTAACATTCTTGATACGCATCTCATGAAAATAATATATTATGCATTGGTAGAATCACGCCTGCAGTATGGCATCTTGGCTTGGGGTGGAGCACTGGATATTTACCTGAAACGAATGATAATCATGCAAAAATATTTTCTAAAGATAATTTTCAAAAAAAAACGTACTCATCCAACAGAGCAACTGTTCGCTGAAACAGCTATGCTAGACATAAGGCAAATGTTCTATTTTAATGTACTTATATTTATCCACAAACACAAGGGCATAATTCATTTAATAGACCATTCACATCAAACACGTCAAAAAACGAAGTCATTTGCCAAGACAGAAACTTCTGAAAAAAATGTAGGTCAACGGAACCACTTTTATTTGGCTACACGGATTTATAACTACTTACCAGATTTTCATAAAAAATATATTATGGAAAATAATAATATACGCAAAGTGAAAAAAACAATGAAATATTATGTTCTCACTTTAGATCGCCTTACTATTCACGGAATAGTGAACACAAACAATTATGTTTGAAAATATTTAGTGTATGGAATGCTAATGTTTTTTAATTATCTTTAATGTGAAAATGTATATTCTCGTATTTGTAACTGGTTATATTTATATTTATTCATTGATGCATATAAAAATCACTGCCCACGTACAACCTCGTGTTCCAGTGGGATTTTGTGTTTATTTACATGTTATATTGTTTTTTTTTGTATGTTATATATATATTTATGATATACTATTATGTTACATTTCGTAAATAAACATTATTATTATTATTATTCAACCTTCTGTTCAATTCAGTCGCTCGTATGTATAACGGAAGAACAGTTACCTGGTGAGTATTGCTATATAAACATCATCACGATATCATCGAATACAACTCAGATACAATTATCGTTTCGTGTAACCATTTCACCTTCTGTTCGATTCAGTCGCTAGTATGTGTAACGGAAGTACCGTCACCTGGTAAGTATCACTATATATACAGAATTGCGATATTATCGGATACCACCCAGATACATTGATTGTTCGATGTTTATATAGTAATACTCACCAGGTGACTGTTCTTGCGTTATACATACGAGCAACCGAATCGAACAGAAGGTTGAATGGATAGTATCTGGGTTGTATTCGATTATGATGTTATGCTGTGTATATAGTTATACACATTTGATGACGATATTCCCGTTTTACATACGAGCGACCGAAACGAACAGAAAGTTGAATGGATAGACTGAACAATCAATGTATCTGGGTGGTATCCGATAATATCGCAATACTGTATATATAGTGATACTTACCAGGTGACGGTACTTCCGTTACACATACTAGCGACTGAATCGAACAGAAGGTTAAATGGTTAGACGAAATGATAATTGTATCTCTGAGTTGTATTCGATTATATCGTGATGAAGTTCATATAGAAATACTCACCAGGTAACTGTTCTTTCGTTATACATACGAGCATTCGAATCGAACAGAAGGTTGAATGGATAGTATCTGGGTTGTATTCGATGTTATGCTGTGTATATAGTTATACACACTAGGTGACGGTTTTCCTGTTTTACATACGAGCTACCGAAACGAACAGAAAGTTGAATGGATAGACTGAACAATCAATGTATCTGGTTGGTATCCGATTATATCGCAATACTGTATATATAGTGATACTAACCAGGTGACGGTACATCCGTTACACATACTAGCGACTGAATCGAACAGAAGGTTAAATGGTTAGACGAAGCGATAATTGTATCTGAGTTGTATTCGGTGATATCGTGATGATGTTTATATAGCAATTCACCAGGTAACTGTTCTTCCGTTATACATACGAGCGACTGACTTAAACAGAAGGTTGAATGATTAGACTAAACAATGATCGTATCTGAGGTTGTATTCGATTATATCGTGATGATGTTTATATAGTTATACTCAACAGGTAACTGTTCTCCAGTTATACATAAGAGCGACTGAACTGAACAGAAGGTTGAATGGATAGACTGAACAATCATTGTATCTGGGTTGTATTCGATTATATCGTGATGATTATCATATAGTATGTCTAACCAGGTAACAGTTCTTCTGTTACACATACGAGCAACCGAATATGAACATAAGGTTGAATGGATAGATTGAACAATCATTGTATCTGGGTTGTCTCCGATTATATCGTTATGATGTATATTTAGTTACACCTACCATGTAACGGTTCTTTCGTTACACATACGAGCGTCTGCATCGAACATAAGGTTGGATGATTAGACGGAACGATAATTGTAACTGAGTTGTATTCGATTATATCGTGGTGATGTTTATATAGTAATACTCACCAGGTGACTGTTCTTGCGTTATACATACGAGCGACCCAATCGAACAGGAGGTTGGATGGATAGACGGAATGATCATTGTATCTGAGTTGTATTCGATTATATCGTGATGACGTTCATATAGAAATACTCACCAGGTTACTGTTCTTTCGTTATTTATACGAGCAACCGAATCGAACAGAAGGTTGAATGGATAGTATCTGGGTTGTATTCGATTATGATGTTATGCTATGTATATAGTTATACACATTGGGTGACGGTACTCCCGTTTTACATACGAGCGACCGAAACGAACAGAAAGTTGAATGGATAGACTGAACAATCAATGTATCTGGGTGGTATCCGATTATATCGCAATACTGAATATATAGTGATACTTACCAGGTGACGGTACTTCCGTTACACATACTAGCGACTGAATCGAACAGAAGGTTAAATGGTTAGACGAAACGATAATTGTATCTGAGTTGTATTCGATGATATCGTGATGATGTTTATATAGAAATACTCACCAGGTAACTGTTCTTTCGTTTTACATACAAGCGACCAAATCGAGCAGAAGGTTGAATCTAGTATAGATTGAACAATCATCGTATCTGGGTTGTATTCGATTATGTTCATATAGTTATACTCACCAGGTAACTGTTCTTCCGTTATACATACAAGCGACTGAATTGAAGAGAAGGTTGAATGGATAGACTAAACAATAATCGTATCTGGGGTTGCATTCGATTATATCTTGATGATGTTCATATAGTTATACTCACCAGGAAACTGTTCTCCAGTTATACATAAAAGCGACTGAACTGAACAGAAGGTTGAATGGATAGACTGAACAATCATCGTATCTGGGTTGTATTTGATTATATCGTGATGATTATAATATAGTATGTCTAACCAGGTAACAGTTCTTCCGTTATACATACGAGCAACCGAATCGAACATGAGGTTGAATGGATAGATTGAACAATCATTGTATCTGGGTTATCTCCGATTATATCGTTAAGCTGTATTATTAGTTACACCTACCTTGTAAAGGTTCTTTCGTTACACATACGAGCGTCTGAATCGAACATAAGGTTGGATGGTTAGACGAAACGATAAGTGTAACTGAGTTGTATTCGATTATATCGTGATGATGTTTATATAGTAATACTCACCAGGTGACTGTTCTTGCGTTATACATACGAGCGACCCAATCGAACAGAAGGTTGGAAGGATAGACGGAATGATCATTGTATCTTAGTTGTATTCTATTATATCGTGATGACGTTTTTTATAAAAATACTCACCAGGTTACTGTTCTTTCGTTATACATACGAGCAATCGAATCGAACAGAAGGTTGAATAAATAGTATCTGGGTTGTATTCGATTATGATGTTATGCTGTGTATATATTTATACACACTAGGTGACGGTATTCCCGTTTCACATACGAGCGACCGAAACGAACAGAAAGTTGAATGGATAGACTGAACAATCAATGTATCTGGGTGGTATGCGATTATATCGCAATACTGTATATATAGTGATACTTACCAGGAGACGGTACTTCCGTTACACATACTAGCGACTGAATCGAACAGAAGGTTGGATGGATAGACGGAATGATCATTGTATCTGAGTTGTATTCGATTATATCGTGATGACGTTCATATAGAAATACTCACCAGGTTACTGTTCTTTCGTTATTCATACGAGCAACCGAATCGAACAGAAGGTTGAATGGATAGTATCTGGATTGTATTCGATTATGATGTTATTCTGTGTATATAGTTATACACATTAGGTGACGGTACTCCCGTTTTACATACGAGCGACCGAAACGAACAGAAAGTTGAATGGATAGACTGAACAATCAATGTATCTGGGTGGTATCCGATTATATCGCAATACTGAATATATAGTGATACTTACCAGGTGACGGTACTTCCGTTACACATACTAGCGACTGAATCGAACAGAAGGTTAAATGGTTAGACGAAACGATAATTGTATCTGAGTTGTATTCGATGATATCGTGATGATGTTTATATAGAAATACTCACCAGGTAACTGTTCTTCCGTTTTACATACAAGCGACCAAATCGAGCAGAAGGTTGAATCTAGTATAGATTGAACAATCATCGTATCTGGGTTGTATTACTATATGAACATAATCGAATACAACCCAGATACGATGATTGTTCAATTTATACTAAATTCAACCTTCTGCTCGATTCGGTCGCTTGTATGTTAAACGGAAGAACAGTTACCTGGTGAGTATTTCTATATAAACATCATCACAATATCATCGAATACAATTCAGATACAATTATCGTTTCGTCTAACCATTTAACCATCAGTTCGATTCAGTCGCTAGTATGTGTAACGGAAGTACCGTCACCTATTAAGTATCACTATATATTCAGTATTGCGATATAATCGGATACCACCCAGATACATTGATTGTTCAGTCTATCCATTCAACCTTCTGTTCAGTTCAGTCGCTTTTATGTATAACTGGAGAACAGTAACCTGGTGAGTATAACTATATAGACATCATTACGATATAATCGAATACAACCCCAGATACGATCATTGTTTAGTCTATCCATTCAAACTTCTGTTCAATTCAGTCGCTCCTATGTATAACGAAAGAACAGTTACTTGGTGAGTATAACTATATAAACATAATCGAATAAAACTCAGATACGATGATTGTTCAATCTATCCATTCAACCTTCTGTTCAATTCAGTCGATCGTATGTATAACGGAAGAACAGTTACCTGGTGAGTATAACTATAAAAACATAATCGAATTCAACCCAGATACGATGATTGTTGAATCTATACTAAATTTAACCTTCTGCTCGATTCGGTCGCTTGTATGTAAAACGGAAGTACAGTTACCTGGTGAGTATTGCTATATAAACATCATCACGATATCATCGAATACAACTCAGATACAATTATCGTTTCGTCTAACCATTTAACCTTCTGTTCGATTCAGTCGCTAGTATGTGTAACGGAAGTACCGTCACCTGGTAAGTATCACTATATATACAGAATTGCGATATAATCAGATACCACCCAGATACATTGATTGTTCAGTCTATCCATTCAACTTTCTGTTCGTTTCGGTCGCTCGTATGTGAAACGGGAATACCGTCACCTAATGTGTATAACTATATACACAGCATAACATCATAATCGAATACAACCCAGATACTATCCATTCAACTTTCTGTTCGATTCGGTTGCTCGTATGTATAACGAAAGAACAGTTACCTGGTGAGTATTTCTATATGAACGTCATCACGATAAAATCGAATACAACTCAGATACAATGATCATTCCGTCTATCTATCCAACCTTATGTTCGATTGGGTCGCTCGTATGTATAACGCAAGAACAGTCACCTGGTGAGTATTACTATATAAACATCACCACGATATAATCGAATACAACTCAGTTACAATTATCGTTCCGTCTAACCATCCAACCTCATGTTCGATTCAGACGCTCGTATGTGTAACGAAAGAACCGTTACATGGTAGGTGTAACTAAATATACAGCATAACGATATAATCTGAGACAACCCAGATACAATGATTGTTCAATCTATCCATTCAACCTTATGTTCGATTCGGTTGCTCGTATGTATAACGGAAGAACTGTTACCTGGTTAGACATACTATATTATAATCATCACGATATAATCAAATATAACCCAGTACGATGATTGTTCAGTCTATCCATTCAACCTTCTGTTCAGTTTAGACGCTCTTATGTATAACTGGAGAACAGTTTCCTGGTGAGTATAACTATATGAACATCATCAAGATATAATCGAATGCAACCCCAGATACGATTATTGTTTAGTCTATCCATTCAACCTTCTGTTCAATTCAGTCGCTCGTATGAAGAACAGTTACTATATGATATTGTTTTATTCGATTATGTTTATATAGTTATACTCACCAAGTAACTGTTCTTTCGTTATACATGGGAGCGACTGAATTGAACAGAAGTTTGAATGGATAGACTAAACAATGATCGTATCTGGGGTTGTATTCGATTATATCGTGATGATGTTTATAAAGTTATACTCACCGGGTAACTGTTCTCCAGTTATACATAAGAGCGACTGAACTGAACAGAAGGTTGGATGGATTGACTGAACAATCATCGTATCTGGGTTGTATTCGATTATTTCATGATGATTATTATATATTATGTCTAACCAGGTAACTGTTCTTCCGTTATACATACGAGCAACCGAATCGAGCATAAGGTTGAATGGATAGATTGAACAATCATTGTATCTGGGTTGTCTCCGATTATATCGTTATGCTGTATATTTAGATACACCTACCATGTAACGGTTCTTTCGTTACACATACGAGCGTCTGAATCGAACATAAGGTTGGATGATTAGACGGAACGATAATTGTAACTGAGTTGTATTCGATTATATCGTGGGAATGTTTATATAGTAATACTCACCAGGTGACTGTTCTTGCGTAATACGTACGAGCGACCGAATCGAACAGAAGGTTGAATGGATAATATCTGGGTTGTATTCGATTATGATGTTATGCTGTGTATATAGTTATACACATTTGATGACGGTATTTCCGTTTTACATACGAGCTACCGAAACGAACAGAAAGTTGAATGGATAGACTGAACAATCAATGTATCTGGGTGGTATGCGATTATATCGCGATACTGTATATATAGTGATACTTACCAGGTGACGGTACTTCCGTTACACATACTAGCGACTGAATCGAACAGAAGGTTGAATGGTTAGACGAAACGATAATTGTATCTGAGTTGTATTCGATGATATCATGATGATGTTTATATAGCAATAATCACCAGGTAACTGTTCTTCCGTTGTACATACGAGTGACCGAATCTAGCAGAAGGTTGAATGGATAGATTGAACAATCATCGTATCTGAGTTGTATTCGATTATGTTTATATAGTTATACTCACCAGGTACCTGTTCTTCCGTTATACATACGAGCAACCGAATCGAACATAAGGTTGAATGAATGGATTGAACAATCATCGTATCTGAGTTGTATTCGATTATGTATATATAGTTATACTCACCAAGTAACTGTTCTTCCGTCATACATACGAGCGACTAAATTGAACAGAAGGTTGTATTGATAGACTGAACAATAAGCGTATCTATGTTGTATTCGATTATTTCGTGATGATTATTATATATTATGTCTAACCAGGTAACTGTTCTTTCGTTATACATACGAGCAACCGAATAGAACATAAGGTTGAATGGATATATTGAACAATCATTGTATCTGGGTTGTCTCCGATTATATAGTTATGCTGTATATTTAGATACACCTACCATGTAACGGTTCTTTCGTTACACATACGAGCGTCTGAATCGAACATAAGGTTGGATGGTTAGACGAAACGATAATTGTAACTGAGTTGTATTCGATTATATCGTGAAATGTTCATATAGCAATACTCACCAGGTGACTGTTCTTGCGTTATACGTATCAGCGACCCAATCGAACAGAAGGTTAGATGGATAGACGGAATGATCATTGTATCTGAGTTGTATTCGATTATATCGTGATGAAGTTTATATAGAAATACTCACCAGGTTACTGTTCTTCCGTTATACATACGAGCGACCGAAACGAACAGAAAGTTGAATGGATAGACTGAACAATCAATGTATCTGGTTGGTATCCGATTATATCGCAATACTGTATATATAGTGATACTTACCAGGTGACGGTACTTCCGTTACACATACTAGCGACTGAATCGAACAGAAGGTTGAATGGTTAGACGAAGCGATAATTGTATCTGAGTTGTATTCGATGATATCGTGATGATGTTTATATAGCAATACTCACCAGGTAACTTTTCTTCCGTTTTACATAAAAGCGACCGAATCAAGCAGAAGGTTAAATGGATAGATTGAAAATTCATCGTATCTGGGTTGTATTCGATTAGGTTTATATAGTTATACTCACCAGGTAACTGTTTTTCCGTTATACATAAGAACAACTGAATTGAACAGAAGGTTGAATGGATAGACTAAACAATAATCGTATCTGGGGTTGTATTCGATTATATCTTGATGATGTTCATATAGTTATACTCACCAGGAAACTGTTCTCCAGTTATACATAAGAGCGACTGAACTGAACAGAAAAATGAATGGATAGACTGAACAATCAATGTATCTGGGTGGTATCCGATTATATCGCAATACTGTATATATAGTGATACTTACCAGGTGACGGTACTTCCGTTACACATACGAGCGTCTGAATCGAACATTAGGTTGAATGGTTAGACGAAACGATAATTGTAACTGAGTTGTATTCGATTATATCGTGGTGATGTTTATATGGTAATACTCACCAGGTGACTGTTCTTGCGTTATACATACGGGCGACCCAATCGAACAGAAGGTTGGATGGATAGACGGAATGATCATTGTATCTTAGCTGTATTCTATTATATCGTGATGACGTTTATATAAAAATACTCACCAGGTTACTGTTCTTTCGTTATACATACGAGCAACCGAATCGAACAGAAGGTTGAATGGATAGTATCTGGGTTGTATTCGATTATGATGTTATGCTGTGTATATAGTTATACACATTTGATGACGGTTTTCCCGTTTTACATACGAGCTACCGAAACGAACAGAAAGTTGAATGGATAGACTGAACAATCAATGTATCTGGGTGGTATGCGATTATATCGCAATACTGTATATATAGTGATACTTACCAGGTGACGGTACTTCCGTTACACATACTAGCGACTGAATCGAACAGAAGGTTGAATGGTTAGACGAAACGATAATTGTATCTGAGTTGTATTCGATGATATCGTGATGATGTTTATATAGCAATAATCACCAGGTAACTGTTCTTCCGTTTTACATACAAGTGACCGAATCGAGCAGAAGGTTAAATGGATAGATTGAACAATCATCGTATATGAGTTGTATTCGATTATGTTTATATAGTTATACTCACCAGGTACCTGTTCTTTCGTTATACATACGAGCAACCGAATCGAACATAAGGTTGAATGAATAGATTGAACAATCATCGTATCTGAGTTGTATTCGATTATGTATATATAAATATACTCACCAAGTTACTGTTCTTCCGTCATAAATACGAGCGACTGAATTGAACAGAAGGTTGTATTTATAGACTGAACAATTAGCGTATCTATGTTGTATTCGATTATTTCGTGATGATTATTATATATTATGTCTAACCAGGTAACTGTTCTTTCGTTATACATACGAGCAACCGAATCAAACATAAGGTTGGATGGTTAGACGGAACGATAATTGTAACTGAGTTGTATTCGATTATATCGTGGTGATGTTTATATAGTAATACTCACCAGGTGACTGTTCTTGCGTTATACATACGAGCGACCCAATCGAACAGAAGGTTGGATGGATAGACAGTATGATTATTGTATCTGAGTTGTATTCGATTATATCGTGATGACGTTCATATAGAAATACTCACCAGGTTACTGTTCTTTCGTTATACATACGAGCAACCGAATCGAACAGAAGGTTGAATGGATAGTATCTGGGTTGTATTCGATTATGATGTTATGCTGTGTATATAGTTATACACATAAGGTGACGGTATTCCCGTTTTACATACGGGAGACCGAAACGAACAGAAAGTTGAATGGATAGACTAAACAATCAATGTATCTGGGTGGTATCCTATTATATCGCAATACTGTATATATAGTGATACTTACCAGGTGACGGTACTTCCGTTACACATACTAGCGACTGAATCGAACAGAAGGTTAAATGGTTAGACGAAACGATAGTTGTATCTGAGTTGTATTCGATGATATCGTGATGATGTTCATATAGTTATACTCACCAGGTAACTGTTCTTCCGTTATACATACGAGCGACTGAATTGAACAGAAGGTTGAATGGATAGTATATGGGTTGTATTCGATTATGATGTTATGCTGTGTATATAGTTATACACACTAGGTGACGGTATTCCCGTTTTACATACGAGCGACCGAAACGAAAAGAAAGTTGAATGGATAGACTGAACAATCAATGTTTCTGGGTTTCTGGTTAGATTATATATGAGAACTGTTGCCTGGTTAGACATACTATATGATAATCATCACGATATACTCGAATACAACCCCAGATAAGATTATTGTTTAGTCTATCCATTCAACCTTCTGTTCAATTCAGTCGTTCTTATGTATAATGGAAGAACAGTTACCAGGTGAGTATAACTATATAAACATAATCGAATACAACCCAAATACGATGAATTTTCAATCTATCCATTCAACCTTCTGCTAGATTCGGTCACTCGTATGTACAACGGAAGAACAGTTACCTGGTGATTATTGCTATATAAACATCATCATGATATCATCGAATACAACTCAGATACAACTATCGTTTCGTCTAACCATTTAACCTTCTGTTCGATTCAGTCGCTAGTATGTGTAACGGAAGTACCGTCACCTGGTAAGTATCACTATATATACAGTATTGCGATATAATAGGATACCACCCAGATACATTGATTGTTTAGTCTATCCATTCAACTTTCTGTTCGTTTCGGTCGCTCGTATGTAAAACGGGAATACCGTCACCTAGTGTGTATAACTATATACACAGCATAACATCATAATCGAATACAACCCAGATACTATCCATTCAACCTTCTGTTCGATTCGGTTGCTCGTATGTATAACGAAAGAACAGTAACCTGGTGAGTATCCTAACCTAACCTAACCTAACATAACCTAACCTGGTGAGTATTTCCATATGAACTTCATCACGATATAATCGAATACATTTCAGATATAATGGTCATTCCGTCTATCTATCCAACCTTCTGTTCGATTTGGTCGCTCGTACGTATAACGCAAGAACAGTCACCTGGTGAGCATTACTATATGAACATTACCACGATATAATCGAATTCAACTCAGTTACAATTATCGTTCCGTCTAACCATACAATCTTATGTTCGATTCAGACGCTCGTATGTGTAACGAAAGAACCGTTACATGGTAGGTTTATCTAAATATACAGCATAACGATATAATCGGAGACAACCCAGATACAATGATTGTTCAATCTATCCATTCAACCTTATGTTCGATTCGTTTGCTGGTATGTATAACGGAAAAACAGCTACCTGGTTAAACATAATATATAATAATCATCACGATATAATCGAATACAACCCAGATACGATGATTGTTCAGTCTATCCATTCAACCTTCTGTTCAGTTCAGTCGCTCTTATGTATAACTGGAGAACAGTTACCTGGTGAGTATAACTATATGAACATCATCACGATATAATCGAATACAACCCCAGATACGATCATTGTTTAGTCTATCCATTCAACCTTCTGTTCAATTCAGTCGCTCGTATGTATAACGGAAGAACAGTTACCTGGTGGGTATAACTATATAAACATAATCGAATACAACCCAGATACGATGATTGTTCAATCTATACTGAATTCAACCTTCTGCTCGATTCGGTCGCTTGTATGTAAAACGGAAGAACAGTTACCTGGTGAGTATTGCTATATAAACATCATCATGATATCATCGAATATAACTCAGGTACAATTATCGTTTCGTCTAACCATTTAACCTTCTGTTCGATTCAGTCGCTAGTATGTATAAATGGAGTACCGTCACCTGGTAAGTATCACTATATATACAGTATTGCGATATAATCGGATACCACCCAGGTACATTGATTGTTCAGTCTATCCATTCAACTTTCTGTTCGTTTCGGTCGCTCGTATGTAAAACGGGAATACCGTCACCTTATGTGTATAACTATATACACAGCATAACATCATAATCGAATACAACCCAGATACTATCCATTCAATCTTCTGTTCGATTCGGTTGCTCGTATGTATAACGGAAGAACAGTAACCTGGTGAGTATTTCCATATGAACGTCATCACGATATAATCGAATACAACTCAGATACAATAATCATTCGGTCTATCCATCCAACCTTTTGTTCGATTGGGTCGCTCGTATGTATAACGCAAAAACAGTCACCTGGTGAGTATTACTATATAAACATCACCACGATATAATCGAATACAACTTAGTTACAATTATCGTTCCGTCTTACCATCCAACCTTATGATCGTTTCAGACGCTCGTAGGTGTAACGAAAGAACCGTTACATGGTAGGTGTATCTAAATATACAGCATAACGATATAATCGGAGACAACCTAGATACAATGATTGTTCAATCTATCCATTCAACCTTATGTTCGATTCGGTTGCCCGTATGTTTAACGGAAGAACTGTTACCTGGTTAGACATACTATATGATAATCATCACGACATACTCGAATACAACCCCAGATACGATTATTGTTTAGTCTATCCATTCAACCTTCTGTTCAATTCAGTCGTTCTTATGTATAACGGAAGAACAGTTTCCTGGTGAGTATAACTATATAAACATAATCGAATACAACCCAGATACGAATTATTTTCAATCTATCCATTCAACCTTCTGCTCGATTCGGTCGCTTTTATGTAAAACGAAAGAACAGTTACCTGGTGAGTATTGCTATATAAATATCATCACGATATCATCGAATACAACTCAGATACAATTATCGCTTCGTCTAACCATTCAACATTCTGTTCGATCCAGTCGCTAGTATGTGTAAAGGAAGTACCGTCACCTGGTAAGTATAACTATATATACAGTATTGCGATATAATCGGATACCACCCAGATACATTGATTGTTCAGTCTATCCATTCAACTTTCTGTTCGTTTCGGTCGCTCGTATGTAAAACGGAAATACCGTCACCTAATGTGTATAATTATATACACAGCATAACATCATAATCGAATACAACCCACATACTATCCATTCAACCTTCTGTTCGATTCGGTTGCTCGTATGTATAACGAAAGAACAGTAACCTGGTGAGTATTTCTATATGAACGTCATCACGATATAATCGAATACAACTCAGATACAATGATCATTCCGTCTATCCATCCAACCTTCTGTTCGATTGGGTCGCTCGTATGTATAACGCAAGAACAGTCACCTGGTGAGTATTACTATATAAATATCACCACGATATAATCGAATACAACTCAGTTACAATTATCGTTCCGTCTAACCATCCAACCTCATGTTCGATTAAGACGCTCGTATGTGTAACAAAAGAACCGTTACATGGTAGGTGTAACTAAATATACAGCATAACGATATAATCGGAGACAACCCAGATACAATGATTGTTCAATCTATCCATCCAACCTTATGTTCGATTCGGTTGCTCGTATGTTTAACGGAAGAACTGTAACCTGGTTAGACATACTATATGATAATCATCACGATAAACTCGAATACAACCCAGATACGATGATTGTTCAGTCTATCCATCCAACCTTCTCTTCAGTTCAGTCGCTCTTATGTATAACTGGAGAACAGTTTCCTGGTGAGTATAATTATAAGAACATCATCAAGATATAATCGAATACAACCCCAGATACGATTATTGTTTATTCTATCCATTCAACCTTCTGTTCAATTCAGTCGCTCGTATGTATAACGGAAGAACAGTTACCTGGTGAGTATAACTATATAAACATAATCGAATACAACCCAGATATGATGATTGTTCAATCTATACTAAATTTAACCTTCTGCTCGATTCGGTCGCTTGTATGTAAAACGGAAGAACAGTTACCTGGTGAGTATAACTATATAAACATAATCGAATACAACCCAGATACGATGAATTTTCAATCTATCCATTTAACCTTCGGCTCGATTCGGTCGCTTTTTTGTAAAACGGAAGAACAGTTACCTGGTGAGTATTGCTATATGAACATCATCACGATATCATCGAATACAACTCAGATACAATTATCGCTTCGTCTAAACATTTAACCTCCTGTTCGATTCAGTCGCTAGTATGTGTAACGGAAGTACCGTCACCTGGTTAGTATCACTATATATACAGTATTGCGATATAATCGGATACCAACCAGATACATTGATTGTTCAGTCTATCCATTCAACTTTCTGTTCGTTTCGGTCGCTCGTATGTATAACGAAAGAACAGTAACCTGGTTAGTATTTCTATATGAACTTCATCACGATATAATCGAATACAACTCAGATTCAATGATCATTCCGTCTATCCATCCAACCTTCTGTTCGATTGGGTCGCTCGTACGTATAATGCAAGAACAGTCACCTGGTGAGTATTACTATATAAACATTACCACGATATAATCGAATACAACTCAGTTACAATTATCGTTCCGTCTAACCATCCAACATTATGTTCGATTCAGACGCTCGTATGTGTAACGAAAGAACCGTTACATGGAAGGTGTATTTAAATATACAACATAACGATATAATCGGAGACAACCCAGATACGATGATTGTTCAATCTATCCATTCAACCTTATGTTCGATTCGGTTGCTCGTATGTATAACGGAAGAACAGTTACCTGGTTGGACATAATATATAATAATCATCACGAAATAATCGAATACAACCCAGATACGATGATTGTTCAGTCTATCCATTCAACCTTCTGTTCAGTTCAGTCGCTCGTATGTATAACGGAAGAACAGTTACCTGGTGAGTATAACTATATAAACATAATCGAATACAACTCAGATACGATGATTGTTCAATCTATCCATTCAACCTTATGTTCGATTCGGTTGCTCGTATGTATAACGGAAGAACAGGTACCTGGTGAGTATAACTATATAAACATAATTGAATACAACTCAGATATGATGATTGTTCAATCTATCCATTTAACCTTCTGCTCGATTCGGTCGCTTGTATGTAAAACGGAAGGACAGTTACCTGGTGAGTATTGCTATAAAAACATCATCACGATATCATCGAATACAACTCAGATACAATTATCGTTTCGTCTAACCATTCAACATTCTGTTCGATTCAGTCGCTAGTATGTGTAACTGAAGTATCGTCACCTGGTAAGTATCACTATATATACAGTATTGCGATATAATCGGATACCACCCAGATACATTGATTGTTCAGTCTATCCATTCAACTTTCTTTTCGTTTCAGTCGCTCGTATGTAAAACGGGAATACCGTCTCCTAGTGTGTATAACTATATACACAGCATAACATCATAATCGAATACAACCCATATACTATCCATTCAACCTTCTGTTCAATTCAGTCGCTCGTATGTATAACGGAAGAACAGTTACCTGGTGAGTATAACTATATAAACATAATCGAATACAACCCAGATACGATGATTGTTGAATCTATACTGAATTCAACCTTCTGCTCGATTCGGTCGCTTGTATGTAAAACGGAAGAACAGTTACCTGGTGAGTATTGCTATATAAACATCATCACGATATCATCGAATACAACTCAGATACAATTATCGTTTCGTCTAACCATTTAACCTTCTGTTCGATTCAGTCGCTAGTATGTGTAACGGAAGTACCGTCACCTGGTGAGTATCACTATATATACAGTATTGCGATATAATCGGATACCACCCAGATACATTGATTGTTCAGTCTATCCATTCAACTTATAAATAATCGAATACAACCCAGATACGATGATTGTTCAGTCTATCCATTCAACCTTCTGTTCAGTTCAGTCGCTCTTATGTATAACTGGAGAACAGTTACCTGGTGAGTATAACTATATGAACATCATCACGATATAATCGAATACAACCCCAGATACGATCATTGTTTAGTCTATCCATTCAACCTTCTGTTCAATTCAGTCGCTCGTATGTATAACGGAAGAACAGTTACCTGGTGAGTATAACTATATAAACATAATCGAATACAACTCAGATACGATGATTGTTCAATCTATCCATTCAACCTTATGTTCGATTCGGTTGCTCGTATGTATAACGGAAGAACAGGTACCTGGTGAGTATAACTATATAAACATAATTGAATAAAACTCAGATATGATGATTGTTCAATCTATCCATTTAACCTTCTGCTCGATTCGGTCGCTTGTATGTAAAACGGAAGGACAGTTACCTGGTGAGTATTGCTATAAAAACATCATCACGATATCATCGAATACAACTCAGATACAATTATCGTTTCGTCTAACCATTCAACATTCTGTTCGATTCAGTCGCTAGTATGTGTAACTGAAGTATCGTCACCTGGTAAGTATCACTATATATACAGTATTGCGATATAATCGGATACCACCCAGATACATTGATTGTTCAGTCTATCCATTCAACTTTCTTTTCGTTTCAGTCGCTCGTATGTAAAACGGGAATACCGTCTCCTAGTGTGTATAACTATATACACAGCATAACATCATAATCGAATACAACCCATATACTATCCATTCAACCTTCTGTTCAATTCAGTCGCTCGTATGTATAACGGAAGAACAGTTACCTGGTGAGTATAACTATATAAACATAATCGAATACAACCCAGATACGATGATTGTTAAATCTATACTGAATTCAACCTTCTGCTCGATTCGGTCGCTTGTAAGTAAAACGGAAGAACAGTTACCTGGTGAGTATTGCTATATAAACATCATCACGATATCATCGAATACAACTCAGATACAATTATCGTTTCGTCTAACCATTTAACCTTCTGTTCGATTCAAGCGCTAGTATGTGTAACGGAAGTACCGTCACCTGGTGAGTATCACTATATATACAGTATTGCGATATAATCGGATACAACCCAGATACATTGATTGTTCAGTCTATCCATTCAACTTTCTGTTCGTTTCGGTCGCTCGTATGTAAAACGGGAATACCGTCACCTTATGTGTATAACTATATACACAGCATAACATCATAATCGAATACAACCCAGATACTATCCATTCAACCTTCTGTTCGATTCGGTTAGTAGATGTTTTTCGCCGATTCTAGACCTCCTCTCAAGGTCGCACACCCCCACGTGGCCTTGGGGGTCAATGACCTTGGGGGGTCAATGACCTTGGGAGGAGTGACCTTGGGAGGAGTGACCTTGGGGTGAATGACCTTGGGAGAAGTGACCTTGAGAGGAGTGACCTTGGGGTGAATGACCTCGATGTGATCTTGGGAGGAGTGACCTCGAGTTGGCGACCTTGAGAGGAGGGTGTCCTTGAGAGTTGGTGTGGCCTTGAGAGGAGCGCGTCCTTGAGGAGGGCTCTCTTTTTCTGTGAGCATGTCCTTGTGTTTTCACACCTCTGAAATGGGAGGGGGTACGACCTTGAACACTGCTGCTGCGTGCGCATGCGCCATTCCCCCACGAGAGTTCAAGATCGCGTTGGTGAGAGTGGGGGAGTTCCTATAAATTGGCGATTCAGTGCTATAGTTGCCACAAGCAGTAGCAGCAGTATAACTAGCAATCAATAGAAATAAATATTGACTCGTAAAGCGTGTGTGTATCCTTGCGTGATAACAAGTGTTATTTTTATGTAAGTAAATTCCTATATTCTATATATTCTTTTGTACTCTCTTTCACGTGTTTAATCTAGAGTTGGGTTCACCTAAAATTGATTTGATCGC
Organism: Chrysomela aeneicollis; assembly: GCA_029955515.1. Lineage (NCBI taxonomy): Eukaryota > Metazoa > Arthropoda > Insecta > Coleoptera > Chrysomelidae > Chrysomela > Chrysomela aeneicollis. Next base: position 4,736,295 of record JARUHQ010000013.1, on the reverse strand, counting down.
GATCAATAATCAAATCGCTGAAGGGTATGAATTCACCAAGCAAGTGTTGATATCATCGCTGATCTTGAATAAGCCTTATCTGATCAAGAAAATGACAATATTTGAAACTAGATTTGGTAGATCTGCCACCGTTATATTATTAGATGAAGAAAGTGGGGAAACTGTGAAATGTTGGTTGCCCACAAGAGTTTCAGATGTGATTGAAGAAAGCGATCTCCATTTGATCAACTCCCGCGGGCTTTATACAATAGCATACCTGGGGCAGAGTGAACCATCATATAATATAATAATAATAATATAATAATATTTTTATTTTATTCTAATGTACAGAACATGTAGGTAAATATGTATATACAAATATATGAAAAAAATAACAAAAAATCCACAGAAGGACGAGTCCTTGTACGTGGTTTACAAATACAATTAACATAAATAGGTAAATATGTATATATAAATATATGAATAAATGACAATGCTGGTGCGAAAACGCGAACGCTTATTAGGTTCGGCATAAAAGAAATATCCCATAGCGAGACTTCGCCTCAGTAATTAATTGAATTATTTTTATGATTAGTTTAGTATTAGTGAAAGGGAGTTTGAAGATTATATGTATATAGTAGTTCTTACATTCTCGCCACCCTCGTCGTCGCATTTACCATTTATGGTGAGTAGTTTTTTTTTAACTGAGGGTATGAGCTATGTAATATAAAACGTATTTATTGAATTATCTCCTGAACTCTTTCTTTTGTTTATTTATTTGTAGACTCCAGTACTCAACTTCTAAGGATATGTGGATGCACTATTCTAGCCAGTTTTGGCCAGCTGCTGAAGACATCGAATCAGCAGTCAGCAGACTTAAATGTGAACTCATCGATTTGAAGCGTGATTCACTCCATGCAGCCAACTATGATATGAGCGCATGTTTCAATCAAGAACGAGCCCGAGAGATTTTAGCGGATGCTGATCGATATAAAATCGGTCATTTTCTATGCAGTCGCCTAGAACATGGGAGTATAACTTTGGAGCAGTTTCTTGAAGAAATGGTGAAGGAGGGTTTGGAATGCTTCCTTCATGATTTAGTTGAATTCCTACCAACTACCATCATCGAAAAATACGGTTTGAGGGAAGCTTCAGAAGAAGAAGAAGAAGAAGAAGGTGGAGAAGGCGAAGAAGGGGAAGAAGAAGTTGGGGAAGAACAAGAAGGTGGCGGGGTACAAGGGGGTGTCTAGTATACTCTTATAGTCTTTAGACTCACTATTTCAATCATTGTACATAATAGGAAAAATAAAACATTATTCAACATTTTACATCTTTTATTATCCGAAAAAAAACTGCTACAAATATATATCTTAAACTATGGTGGTAGTGATTCATCTGATCATACCTTCATAATTCTTCGTTCACACACCCATCTGTATGGAGCCATCTAGAGCGCTATATGTCATGACTGCGTCATGTAGAATGAGCGCATACACTCTTGTATTGGCTGGAAATTTTGATTTGCGAGTCTCAAATTCCAATTTGATATCTACTGTTGAGGATTTCATGGCGTCGGCTTGATGGCTGCAATCGATGATAAATAATGGGTTCTTCCTGAATTCTTCTATACCCATCATCGGTTAACTCATATCTTTACCATTGTAACTCTTTTGGAAATTTTCGTAAGCATAATAGGCTATAGCATCCAACTTCCTGTCGAATTCTAAATTCCAACGCTCGTATGGGTATACTTCTGAATTCAAATACACTCGAATATTATTAATGTCAGCATTAATGAATTGGGTGGCATCTTGAGATACATCATCCGTATTAGTAGATTTCTGGAATCCTATGATAATGTATCGCGGTCGCTCGAGGCTGTTGGTAGTTTTGACAGCCCAAATGTCTGAAGATGTTTCACGGATAGTTGGTAACTCATACAAATCCCACATCCTATATGCTATTTTTATCTTCGCAGTGGAACTTTTATTGATGCGATTCAATAGTTTGAGTTTTTGTTTATCTGACGGCATGATATGCCTTATTCTCCATTCAATCTTATCAATTTCTATTTTCGCATTAACTACTCCCATGTAGGAGTTTTTGAATGAGCGAGCAATGATTAGTATCAACTCTTGTTTTATATTCAAGACACCCTTATTATAGTCCTCAGCGAATCCCATCAAGTATTTGAGTGGTAATTTCCCGCTGAATACGTGATTGATTTTGTCTAGGATCGGTTGATTATCATCATCAATTCTCCAACCGAGGGTCTCTAGAAATTTTTTATTCGATTCCCCATAGGAGATCATATATTTCATAGCTGTAGTAATGCCTGGTTTTCGAATCATACACACTTGTTCGCCACCCATCTCATAGCGAATTTCGTCGAAGAGGAATGCTAAAGCATTATTGGATAAATAGCAATCTGCTGTCAAATCATCTGGTATGAATTTTCCTTCGATGTAGATGTAGCTCTCTGCAATATCTAATATCAAATCTTGAAAGTTGACAGCTATTCTTATTTCGTCAGAGTTCTTGAATGATGGTGAACCATATGGTTTGTATGTGTGTTCATGTAGGCTGATTAGGGAATGATCGAAGATTGGTTCATCAAACACTTCCAATTGGAGGCTAGTAGAAGTTGTGGAAACCATCTCTATTTTTTCTGTAGCACTTTCAGTCCGATAGATTTCAAGAAATCAATATCGCTCTCAGATAGGTTATGATGCCGCCTTGTCTGATTGGGACGTCGATTGCGAATGAATCCGCGACCGCGTTTACACTTCTTTTTATTATTTCTGCGGTCATTATGGGGTGTGGGGGTGGATATTCGTTTTGATTGGTTACCGAAGCAGAACCCCATCTTTTCTCTGCTATTTTTCGAGATCAATCTAGTTGTTTCAGTTCAAGCTTCACAATAATCTTCTCTCCTCGGAAATCGACCAAACAATTTTCATCATCCAAAATTCTCAGTGTAATGTTATCGATAGACTGACGTCCGGTCGGGCTGATTGGTAGATATATAATGTTTTTCGGTTCCTTCGACAGCTTATATCCAGGATCCACATTGATGTCGAATTCATACAACGTGTGAACCTCTTCCCCATTCAGGTACGCCCCGCTCGTGATATTGCAATCGATGCGTATCAGTCGAACTTTAATAATTTTCACAGGCTTTGTGGATTTATGTAGAAAGTTGGATGGGTAAAATTTTTTCTCGAAACCCAACACTTCGGCTATGGAATTCTCAACTGACAACATAATTCCATATGAAGATTTTATTTCACACATTAGAGTGTTATTATTAGCGCGAAGATAAAATTGAATATTATTTTTACTATCTGAGGAGGGGTTCGAAGATGCTATAGCTTCTTGTATAACTCTATTGATTTCTTCTATCTCATTGGCGCCCGGTGGTATATGAATCATTTTCAAGTTCTCAGAGATGCGACCTTCTTTCTCATCCCAATAACCCAAAGCGTTATTCGTCTCATCTATATTGGCTATGGAATTGTAAGAATAAAAGCCATGTAATCCCAAACCGTAAGTTCTTCTCGCATCTAGTTCAATTGGTGGATAAAAATCAGCGCTCAAAACACTATGACCACCCGATATGGTGAATGTTTGCGACATAATGTTGGTGGTGTGTAGAGAAAACGACGAAAATGGGTAACAAACCTCAATGAACATTCAACAGCTGCAACTTGATCGCTATGCGTGACATTGAAGAATGTTTTTATTTTCGCATTGATAATCATTTATATAAAAAAATTTTTTATTACATATTGCCACATCTACATTTTCATTCGACAAAAGCAGCAAAACACTTTTCGTGGTATTGGTCCATCGTTGACATCAACACCGTCTGGTTGATTATCGCATTTCTGATCTCCACCGTGATGATGATCCTCACAAAATTGGTATTTCGACACCTCTGGATCGTCTTTCAATCGTTGCGGTAGCTTATCCCATACTAGAGCTATTTCTTGGGAGGCCAATCCAATCAGTACTGCCTTTGGTAGGTCGGCGAGTTCTTTCTCAGTCATTTTTAAGAGAGAGCGTGATTTAGAGTAAGCTAACAACGCATGGGCCATTTCTTTGATGCTTTCTCGATCCATGATGAGCCACTTTTCGTTTGTGTTCTTCTTCGAGAGAAATTTCAAGCACAAATGCCCGCACCAGACTGTGTTGTATTCTTTTTGGCGCTCATAGTTATATACTATTTTGGTAGCTCTAAGCGCCTGCGGCCCTCTATTCAGATATTTCACCAACTCTTTTGGTGGGGGTAAATCGCCATAGCTATCATAACACTCGACTACTTTACCGCTTTTTTTATATGCAACCCAATGTGTGCCATCACCTTGTTCGTTATCTAAATTCAATATGGCGGATTCTGTACGATATGGGCCAAATGAGGGTAAATTATCCCTCATATATATACCTCGAAAGTTTGGTATTCCTATCTTTTTTATATGTCGTGATAGGTCCACATCTGTTAAAGCCCTTCGAGGTAGGCCATCTAGTTTTTTGGAGTTTGGGACTGTTACATGTAAAAATTTCAGTATTAAATGGACAGGTAATATTACAGTATTTCTCCATTTGGAAGGGATTAATTCTCTGTCAGGGGCTATCACTCTGTATATTGGGCTCCGATTCAATATCGAAATATCCGGTCGAAGATCCACACCAGCACAAGCATTCAAAAACAAACAAAATATCAAAATATCAGCAAATCAGAGGATCCACTAAATTTGAAGAACGAATTGTTGTGAAACACTGAAATTTCTGGTAGGAAATACCACCTCCGAACTCACTGTATTTCATAATTAACCCAGGCTATCAATTATTTCCGTATGATTTTATATCAGTTATACCTATATACCTTTCTGTAGTGTTCGGTTTCAGAGCAACGTGTTTTATCTACAAGAAAAATTTATTGATATCGAAGTATGCAAAAAGATAATGAGATATCGTTCCTACCAGTGTGACGATTCTGTATTTCTGTGAGTCTTTCCTTGAGATTTGTTTGGAATGTATGATAGTAAACAATCATCAGTATTCGAAGATACCTGAACCTATATCTCGATCAGCTGTTGTCTCTGTCGTATTGGCAATATTTCAGTCGTAAGTTGATCCGTGGTTTCGAAGCTACTTTGGCTACTAATTTCTCGATAGTTGTTCGTTTGTAATTTCCGGTGTAGATGAGATTTTATGAGAGTCGATGATAATCGTTCTTCCATCCCGTCAAAATTATTCATCTTGATAAAATGTGCCCCTATTCCTAGTGGTAGATATCCTGTATCAGGCGTTATTTCTATTTTTGAAATGCGAAAAATAATCCGTTAGGTTTGACATTTCGACATGTCTGGCAGGGTAGAAGTTTGGCAGATGGCGTATACCCACCTGTCAGGATTGGAATAATTATTTGTTTCTTGGTAATCCAACTGTGTGTTCATGTAGAACTGTTCTGGAATATCAGGATTTTGTTTTGCCAAGAATTGTGTAATCGGAATATTTTGATTCCCGAGTATTTGGGAGATAATACTTTTTATAAGGATTTGATTTCCGATCACCATATCTATAAAATTTTGTCAAGAAACCACTTTACAAGCCGCCTTCCAGCCCAGGTAGGGATACCATCTGTTTGATTCAATTTTTTTCTGCATGTCGAAAGTGTCAATAAGTACCGTAATTGCTGATTTATTGCTTTTAGGCGCTTTTTTTTTCTTTTTTGTGTTATGGTATATGCTATATACCAAGCTTTCGCACAATGCTTGCCATCCTGTAGAATAGTGCCTTTCATGCAACCCATCAATAAGCTATAATATCAAGCTGGTAGTTTGAGCTTAGTCAACCTGCATGTCCGAGGAGGAGACTCAAGGGTATAAGGGCTGTCTCACTGGGGGAACGATCTGCAGAAAACCACCATCAGCATTTCAAGTAAGATCCAACCATGGCTTCACATAGAGTCTTCGCTTGAATGGTGCTTCCTAGTAGTAGTCACATAATAAGTCACTTGTATTTATCGAAAAAAAATTCTTCAGGTTCATCATATACCTGCTTTAAATTGGAATAGTGTGAACCGATAGTATATATACTATAGGGGGAAATCTCAGCCTGGTCTTTGTATTACCGGATATTGATTTAGTACCTAATTGGAAAGAATACCTATAAAGTATTGAAATTCACAATCGTATTAATTGATTTATCTCTTCATTGATAGTGACTCATTCAAGTTGTTGTTTCATTACCACGATCCGAGCAAACGAACCCTACCCCCCCGCTAGCTAACCGGAGTGTACAACTCTACAACAGGTTGTGCACTATAAATTCATTTGTTACATACAAGGTACTCCTATTAGTCCTGCCTTGCGATCTCATCACGTATGTGTGTTCATTAAATATATCCCTATAATATCGAGATCCATAATTTTATATGTAGCAGGACTTCAAATAGATACCCAACCCTTTGCGGTATGGTTTCAGATAGACCCCCTTGCCCATTTTACCTAGAGCAATAGCCTCCATATGTGTGTTTTTCAGCGAGTTTCTCCTTACTTTCTTTGGCGGAATTGATAGCACGAACAACGCTTGCACTGCCTGCAGCCAAACTACCCAATGCTGATAATCCCGAAAAAATTGGGATTAGTGGGAGAATGCCGCCAACTTTGGGGATTGGTATTATGCGGGGTGTTCGAATATTTCTCCTTCCTCCTGCCATTCTCACGAATTTTTTAGCTGCACCGACGGCCTTTAGAGTTGTTTCACCCAAGTTTCTGGTGAGCGTTTCCCTGTTCCCCATTTGGCGTAGCGCATGTCGAACTTTGTGCACTATTCCCGATCCAAAAGCTATCTTTCTCATGCGTTTGGGCGTGGTCCGCTTCTTCTTCCTTTTCAGCACACTATCGCCGCACCCCATACCAAAGCGCCTTTTTCCCTTCATTATATTTGTTGTTTTTCCCTTACGACAAATACGCCAACTTTTATTCATTGTTGAAGTGTATCGCTTGGCATTCATAATATAAATGAGCTTTGTGACACTCGCAGATCATTATAAAGTACTTGACAGTCGCATGATGCAGATTGTTCGACAAAATGAGACATTCAGTGTGGAAAATTTTGATGAAAAAGTTGGGTTAGGAAATAGTGCAATTCCACAGCGTAGGCATGGGGATCTATTTCCCAATACAATTCGAAGTTTGATTATTGGTCCATCGAATTGTGGCAAGACGAATGTTATGATATCACTGCTCACCAATCAGAATGGCTTACGATTCGCCAACATATACCTCTATTCAAAATCATTGTATCAACCCAAGTATGAGTATTTACGTAAAGTATTGGAACCGATAAAGGGGTTGGGTTATCACACTTACAGTAACAATGCAGACATAGTTGAACCTGCCGATGCAAAACCTGAGAGTATATTTATATTCGATGACGTTATATGTGAGAAACAGGATGTGATTAGATCTTATATTTCGATGGGGCGTCATAGGAATGTCGATTGTTTCTATCTTGCGCAAACCTATTCGAGAGTGCCTAAACAACTAATTCGCGATAATGCGAATTTCATAATCATATTCAAACAGGATGAAATGAATCTTCATCACATATTTTCCGATCATGTATCCCCAGATGTGACATTTAATCAATTTCGTGATATGTGCGCACATAGTTGGACGGATAAATATGGTTTTCTCGTTATCGATAAGGATAGTGAGATTTGCGAGGGACGCTATAGAAAAGGGTTTGATTGCTTCATATATCCGTGATACCCTGATGTGGTTGAATCATTCGATCGCTGAATGGCAAAATGAGCGCATCTAGCAGTGAAAAAATGGATGAAATATGTCTCAAGCAGAAACTTGTCGAAGCAACTGATGCGGTGAGAAAAAAATTCAAAAGTTTGAAGAGCGCCCACCTCAGCGATCAGATAATGCTTGAGAAGGTATACAAACCGCTAACGAAACCATTGAAAGCTATCTTAGAAGCTGCTGCGGTAGCGATAGCCCCCTCCCAAATATCGGGTCTGAAAGTACCACCTATCCTTAAAATACCGCAGCCTAGGCACCATTCTACGCCGATGCGTAGGAAAACGGTGGGATATGCTACAGAAATGTTTGATTAACATTTGGAATCTGGAAATTCCAGCAAAAATTCGCAATTGATGCAGAGCGAACTCGATTATGTGACAATGATGGAAACACCACCAACATCATCAACTTCACACATTTCTAGCGATAATACTACCGCTATTGATACAACAACTCTACAAGATCGAGTGCAGCAGCATTTGGATAACTTGAAAACTGGAAAATCTAATTATGATACAGTATATGGTGTTCGTATCGATCCCAAAACGGGTAAATTAAGGATGGGTAATATGGAAATCCGTTTTTTGAATGATCAAATCGAATTATGGCGTGATAATAGAAGGAGTAAGGTATTTCCAGCTTCTTCTGAACTATATGATTTGATTTTTATGAATCAAGCACCTGGATCTATCAGCGATCGAGATAAACAGATATATACCTCCATTCTGAAGACTACAGGATCCGCATATAAAAATTATGATATTAGAGGAGGTTTGAATGCTGAATCCTCTAATTCGAAAAAGAAATATCGACAAATCATCAATCCTCTCATAGATAGCCCACATTATATGAGGAGTAATCCTCAACGATTTGATATCAAAGGCGGTAAAGGAGTAGTGGGGGCAATACCGCGCAAAAAAGTTCTGAATAGAAAACGGAAAGAATTTGTTTATTGGAATGATGCTGCAGAATTGGTGGAACGTCTTCGATTATTGTGGAGTTCTAAAATGGTTGGTCATACAGGGCATGATAATGAAATAGTGTCGATAATAGAGGAATTGCGTGAAGAAGGTATCATACGTTGATTTTTCAAAGTGCGAGCGCCATATGTATATGCGAGTTTGGAAGATTAGTTATTAGTATATGAATGAAAGCCGAAGTAATCGCAGCGAGAAATCTACGAAGTGGAAGATGAAAATAAGCCCAACCAAAAGGGCGATTGCTAATGAATTACACAAACCCGCGAGGCATAACTTCAAAAGGAGGAGAACGATAATCAAAGGATTTGCTGACCTGTGGCAAATTGATTTGGCTGAAATGCAAATATATGCAGATGAGAATATGGGCTATCGATATATACTATTCGTTATCGATTGCTATTCAAAATATTTATGGGTTGAACCGATGAAAAATAAAACTGGTGTGGAAGTGACAAAAGCTATGGAAAAAGTGCTGAAGCGAGCTGAATATTCTCCAAAAAATATTCAAAGTGATTTAGGCAAAGAATTCTACAATTTACGCTTCGAAAATTTGATGCAGAGATATAAGATCAATCACTATTCAACTTATAGTATAATGAAAGCAGCTATTGTGGAGCGAGTAATTAGAACATTGAAGACTTGGATCTATAGAGAATTCTCCGCCAGAGGTGACTATAAGTGGCTCAACATTCTCGCAAATTTTGCTAACGAGTATAATAATAGAAAACATAGAACAATTGGTATGAAACCTGCTGACGTAACACCTTCAACAATACTTGAAGTATATAGCCACCTGAAAATAGCGCCACCAGCAAAATATAATGTTGGAGATGTTGTCAGAATAAGCAAATTCAAAGGAGTTTTCGAGAAAGGATACTCAGCCAATTTTTCCACAGAATTATTCACTATATCTAAAGTGAATATTACCAATCCGACGACATACAACATCAAAGATGTCAAAGGTCGCCCTATCAAGGGATGCTTTTATGAATTGGAATTGTTGGAAACATCTGAGCCAAATGCATATCTAGTTGAGAAAGTGTTGAAAACGAAGGGGAATAAGATATTTGTCAAGTGGCTAGGATTTTCTGAAGAGCACAATCCTTGGCTTGATAAATCTGCAATTGTTTGAAGTATTTTTTTTTAATAAATGAGTCTGTTGACATTTCTTATCGCCTATTTCTTTCCTACCCAATTTTCACCCAATAAGAAAAAGTCGCATCAGAATTTAATATATTTTATTATGAAAATTTGCAAATAATATGATGAACACAAACATAAATATATATTCACAACTATATACACCTTTATTTATATTTATGAAAAAACTTTATTTTCAACTATATACACAATCATCTTTATATATACACATCTTTTACTAATATTTACAATAATTTATTTACATACTTACGACTATATATACATCTTAATTTATATTTACAAAAACTATTTACAATTAGGGCCTTAACTAAAATTTACAAAAAACTATATACAACTAGGTTTCCTTCCCCAGTAAAACAGCATTCGCGTCGGCATGTCCCCAATAACGAGAAACCTCCACATCGATTTCAGCTATGCTTTCTTTCTGCATTGCAGAAATTCGCTGAAGCTCAGCTTTCTGAGCTAAAATCTCAGCAAGCTGAGCTTCAATCTCAACCAGCTGAGCTTCAACCTGCGCGTTGTCGTGAAGGGTTCTCGTTTTGCGGTTGCTCATCACTGCCAACCACTGCCTGTTTGACGGGGAAGGCGTCGGCGGCGTGGCATCCTCACTCTCCGCCTGTGAAGGCGAAGCCGCGCCCCCAGCTGCCGGTGAAGATGGCGGCGACGGATGCGACGGCGGCACATCCTCCGCTAGCGGCGAGGGTGACGCAATACCCGCCGGGGATGGTGCCGCAACCTCCGCCTCAGCTGCTGGCGATGGCGATGGTGGTGGTGGGGATGATGGGGGCGTCGCCGCAACTTCTGCCTCCAGCGCCGGCGATGGTTGTTGGGGAGGTCGCGGGGTGGCATCTTCATGAGGTGGCACGGCGTCGGCGAAAACAGCGATGGTGATGACTTTGTCATCAGGCGGCGGAGTGGCGGCAACTGCAGCCTCATGAACGCTGGCATCACCACCATTGTTCTCGCCAACAACCGCACCCTCAGCAGCAGTAGCACCTTCATCGTCGGAGATGGTGACGATGCTGATGCTTCCAGACTGTTCAATTTTATTGGCATTAGCCACTTCCGATGCATCACCCACGACGCCTACTCCACTGGTTCCCTCATCAATGGCGGCGATCGCATCACCGTCCGCATTGGTTCGAGCACTAGCCGGCTTGATCACGTCCACTCTGAGGACGTTGATTGCCGGCTTTCGCTCTTGTTGAGCGGTACGCCGTTCCGCGTACCACTCAGCAATATCACCTCCGCGGTAGGGGTTTGCCTTGCCACTATTGTTCAGGAACTTGCGGAGTATCATTGAAGAAGAGGAAGATTTGCCCTTCTTGCTAGGGTCGGCCTTAGAAGGCCCCGCAACCGCCTTCGGGCTGATCTTCCTCTTCTTCGAAAGTGCCTTGGGCGACGCTTTCGAAGACGTCGATGCCCTCGATGATAACGCCCTTTTTCCACCAACACGGCTACCAAAGATCTTTTTCTTTGGTTGCGGTGGTGGTGCAAAATCATCCTCGCTATCATCGAGAAAGATATGTTGAAGGGGGTTAGCAACCTTCCTTTTTGACGAGGACATGCTTTTCCCCCCAACAGACCCCGATGATTTCGCGCCACAAACCTTCATTTTCTTGATTTGTGGCGCGAAATCATCAGCATTGTCATCTTCGGGCAGGCTTTCAACCAACATTGACGCTTTGTCTGAAAGCGCCATATCCTCCTCACTCTCCGACGATGAAGATGATTCACTCACCCTGCGACAGCTCATCTTAGCCCCCTTGGAAGATGCCCCTTGCGACATCGCCGGCCCCTTCTTACCCCGGGTGCCAACCGCACCCACGGTATCGTCGCCGCACATGCTGTCCCACGTGTTAGCGTCCATGGCAATGTTCTCGAAAAATGATGAATTGATGCCTGAAAAAATTTCGAGAAAAATATTAGGATGGTGTTACAAGAAAAAGAGTTGAAAATAACATACTTAATTGCTGGAGCTCCTCAGAATTGTCGGGAGCGGCAGAGGATTGAGCGGCGGCGGAGTTGTTGAAGGCCATCTCGTATTTCTATAACAATGAAAACATGTTAAGTCGTGTATTGCATTGTATAGAGAAATTATGAAATTATCGCAAAGAAAAATATTATAAGTTATAGGTTATTATAGCACTTAGCAAAACTCGACTATATCACAATGAGAATGAAGTATGTTATAGAACTCGAAAATTTATATTTCACTATATGCACTCACAAGGAAATACTTACAATTGGTTCAGAAGTAATACTCCAAAAAAAAATTGCCGGTGGTGTGGTAGCTCGAGAGGAGGGCAAGCAACGGTGTCTTCTAGACCGGGTTCAAAAAAACACTTGAAGATTCTATCAATTGGAAAAAGATTCAATATTTGTATGATGAAAAAAAACAAGAGTAAGAGTTTTCCACTTCGGAAAAATAATTCGACATTGAAGCAATGGGGAAAAATATTCAGAGTTGGAGAAATAGAAATAATCTGATATTATCACAAGGAGAAAAATGTTCAAAAGTCCCAGCTTCTATCACTTTGAAAATGATTCGATATCAATGCAATGAGAAAACATTCAGAGTCAAAGAAATAGAAATAATCTAATGTTGTCACAATGAGAAAAATGTACAAGTCCTACATTCACCACTTAGAATATAATTCGATATCACAAGTACAAAAATATGAAGATGTATACAAATTCACTATACACACTTCAAAGGTAATACTCACAGTTGGTCTGGGAGCCTCTAGTCTGAGTAGTCCAACAGGAAGGCAGTCAACAGAATGAATTGAAGATGAAAACACTCGAAGATTCTATCACTTGGAAAAAGATTCAATATTAGTATAATGCAAAAAAAAACAAGAGTAAGATTTTTCCACTTTGGAAAAATAATTCGACATTGGAGCAGTGAGGAAAAACATTCAGAGTCGGACAAATAGAAATAATCTAATATTATCACAAGGAGAAAAATGTTCAAAAGTCCCAGCTTCTATCACTTTGAAAATGATTCGATATCAATGCAATGAGAAAACATTCAGAGTCGAAGAAATAGAAATAATCTAATGTTATCACAATGAGAAAAATATACAAGTCCTACATTCACCACTCAGAATATAACACAAAATCACAAGTACAAAAATAAAGAGATACCTATATACAAATTCACTATACACAGCCAAAAGGTAATACTCACAATTGATCTAGCGGCGTCTAGTAGGCAGGTCTAGTCGAAGAGGAAGGCGGGCAGCAGAATGAGTTGAAGATGGAAACGGTTTGCAGATTCTATCACTTGGAAAAAGATTCAATATTAATATAATGAGAAAAATCAAAAGAGTTAGAGTGTTCCACTTTGAAAAATAATTCGAAATTGGAGCAATGTGGAACAAACATTCAGAGTCGGACAAATAGAAATAATCTAATATTATCACAACGATAAAAAATGTTCAAGTCCCAACTTCTTTCACTTTGAAAATGATTCGATATTAATGCAATGAGAAAAATATTCAGAGTCAAAGAAACAGAAATAATCTGATGTTATCACAACGAGAGAAATCTACAAGTCCCAGATTCACCACTTAGAATATAATACAAAATCACAAGTACTAAAATATGGAGATATATACAAATTCACTATACACAGTCAAAAGGAAATACTCACAATTGATCTAGCGGCGTCTAGTAGGCAGGTCTAGTCGAAGAGGAAGGCAGGCAGCAGAATGATAAATTCGAGTGCGCGCTTCGCTTTTGTGCTCTTTCCTCCCTCCTAGCTGAGAGTGGGAGTGACTGATGACGGGTGACAGATGATGATGCCGCTACTGATATCGGATGACAGCTGACACGGAACACCTCAACGACCAACTACGGGCACGGAACACTTCGCGATAGTTTGGTATGGCAAATAATAGTGATTGTGATAGATGGCGCCCCTGTTTCAAGGTCATTAACCTTAATAGCAGGTGGCGCTACTGATGGCAAGTGGCGCTACTGATGGCAAGTGACGCTACTGATATCAGGTGATAGCTGGCAGATGACAATTGACAAGGCGACTGTCACGGCGGCCATCTTAGTCGAAAAGAGTATTGAAAAGCGGAGGTCATAGCGGTTTCAACTCCTGTGTCGACCACTAGTTTGAGAAGAACTCCTCGATTATTCTTCAGTCAATATGTATCCGAGTGCCTGGGATAACAAGCCAATTATTGCAGTGAGGCCGCTTATCGCGAATGGAGCGATATGCTGCCACAATTGTGGGGACGCCTTCGTGCCAGGAGACCTAAATCTCAGCACGGGAATGTGCCAGCGTTGCTCGTTGGCGAATACGGCAAGAACGGGGCCCCCATCTCCTGTACCAGCGCAGTCACCAAGTTCCGGAGCCCGATGCGATAGGTGTTGTAAAAAGCTGAGGAATTCCAACTTTGGAATCTGCCGCCCAACATGCCGGGAATGCAGCATGGGTAGAAGGCTGCACTTCCATAAATGTAGAAGCTGCCGGCAATATCGGAATGATTGCTGGCAAGGGATTTGCAGAGGTTGCAATTTCAGCAAGAAATTCTTTTGCGAGGTGGTGGGCCACTTTTATAGGGGGCCCTCCGAACATTTGGACAAGTGTTGGTTCCTACCCCTCGAAGAGAGGCTTCGAAGAAGGGCTAGGGATTTGGAGGTGCCGGCTCCAACATTTAGGTATTATAGGGGTGATATTGAAGGAGACTATTGAATTAGTGTATATATATTTGATTATTTATCTTTCTATTTATAAGTTTTTATTTTGTATATATTTATGTATTTCTAGTTCATAAGATTTTATTTTCTATATATTTGAAATTTGAAAGTGTATATAGCTATGTAAGAGTGTACAATGAATAAATGAAAAAAAAAAAAATTATCTATTATATTTTGATAAATTTGACAAGAGTTCCAAATTATATCGCCCAGCATTAAATACAAGTAATATTTTCAAGTTGAAAAAATTTATAAGGTTCAAATAATATTAACTGAGAAAACTGAGGTGCTCCCCAGGGGGGGGTGCTGATTGAATCCCACCTCGACACAGATCTCAGGGGTGGTGCTCCAAGGGGGGGCGGAGTTTTGGAGGGTGGAATTTTGAGGGGGGCGGAGTTTTGGGGGCGGAGCTTTCTCGGGGGGGGGGCGTAGCCAATTTGAGACCCTCCCACTTGTTGAGGCCCAGCCCTTTGGCTTCTCCCATTGGTCGTTACGCTCGGACCTCATTACGCTAGCCCGCTTCTTGTTAACGCCCATCACTTTGGTTTCTATATTCGCCCTACTTCTCAGACATCATTTAAACTCCGTCTAACATGGTTCGCGCGTTGGAGTATCAATGCCCAGTTACATCAAGGCGTTATTGCTGCCGCAGAAAATGTTTCTATCTATTCGAATACAACGATGTCGTAGATGGGCTTGCATGCAGGAAATGTATGCATTATTGTTATTGCGTGTGCGACTGTGATTCACATAAATATGGGATTTTCACTTCTTTTGTGAGAACACTCAGGCATCTACGAGAGAAATTGAAACGGTAGACACTCGAGGACCACTTCTTACTTATTAATGGTGTATTCAAATCATGACAAACAATTTGTATTATGAAAAAATTTATTTAAATATATATTATAAAAACGATACATATTGATTCATTCAACTTTCGGCTTCAACCTTTTAGCCGTGTAAGGCGGCACTCTCGACTTCTTCTTCCTGCGTAGCTCCCTTCTTGTGATAACGGGAGCTAAAATAATGGTTTCATCGGAGTCTGATCCAGGGTCGAGTTCGTTGTTGTTCCCCATCTCGGCTCGCACCACAGCCATTATCTCCTGCATTGCTTCATCGGCCTGCCGCTCGTCCAAGTGTCTCTGCACCATTTCGTCGATCTCCACCGGGTTGGTGCGTTGTCTCTCCCGTATGGCGGCCACCATTTGTCTCATGGACATGTTTTGATATTGTCCAGACATAATCGAATGATTACTTGTAGGTGGTTCTATAACAATTCAATGACTACTGCTCGACTCAGGAGTTGAAATCGCTATGGTTAAAATTGCTACCTCCTCCGCTTTTCAATGCTTTTTCCGCCTAAGATGGCCGCCGTGACAGCTGCCCTGCCAATTGTCACCTGTCAATTAGGAAGTGTTCTGTACCCGTAGTTGGTTGTATTTGGGATGTGTGACTTTTGACAGAAGTGAAGCGCCATCTATCGCACTAACTATAATTTACCAACCGCCATCTCCCATACCGGATGTCACCGATCATACCAACTGTCGCGTCAGACATTCTCTACTTCGCCCATAAGGAAATTGGTGTGGAAGGTGTTAGGTAAAATAATCTCGAATGACAATATATATATATATATATATATATATATTTATTTACATCATAAGTACAATATGTTGGAATATAAATGTTTCATCACCATTTCAGATGTTGAGAGACCCAACTCCATACTGCGTGCGATTGCCTCAAGCTACAATTAACCCTTGCAGATAGCGTATGATTCATACATAGAGCAACCTCTTTTTCGAATACTGGTACAGGGTTTTGAAGACATATATCATGCTGATATTTTTCAATATTCACAATGTATGGCTTATAGGCCAATTGTTCTACATACTGTTGAAAAATCTCAAACTTTTGATGCCCCTTCACATAAACTATACTAGCGCTCGCAATAGGCTCAAGCACCTCACCCATCAGTTGATCATAGTCGATGAGCCCACTCGAGTATCTTATACCGTGGATGTTTCGTTCCACATAGGTTACTTGCTTCTTTTCACTCCGAGTTAAACTGTTATAGGGCTTAGGTGGTTTTAATATATAATGATTAGTTTTCTCCCCATCTGTGATAGATATTTCTTTGGGGTGGAATACACTATTATCACCAAGCACGAAACCTTGCATGTCAACAGCGAGTAGTTTCATGGTGGTCGCCTTTCGTACAACTGACTCTAACACACCTTTGCGGTGAAGAATATCGAGAATGGGTGAGGGGTGGGGGGATTATAGCCTACTGCGCAATAATATTACAATAAATGTTTCGAGTATAGAAAAATATTATTACTTCAAAAATGGTAAATATAAACTTTACTACATATATTGCAACAAATAGGAGCAACACCTACCGCAATTGTTTTATGAAATTTTCGATTACATAACTTCAAAAATGGTAAATATAAACTTTGCTGCGTACATTGCAACAAATAGGGGCAACACCTGTCACAATTGTTTCGTGAAGTGTTCGATTACATAATGTACATGAGAATGACCGAGGGACATTCATAAATTTATTTCGCTCAAGTGCTTTCTCGCTGCATTCGACGTCATCATATCCTTCATCCGTGAAATTGTCTATGCCTTGCTGCCCAACAGCGTTTTTGGAAGGCTGCAACAAGAAAATATACATTTATAATATGATTTATAAATGATTCCCAAAATCGAGAATATTATCGAATAAAAAAATATACTCACAGCTTTCCCCTTTTCTTCATCATGCTCCTGAATTGAAAGTTTCGCAAGCGTCTCGCTGACCTCGGTAGTAATCTCAACTGCTGTTGCCAATATCGCAGCTAGTCACCAACTCGGAGGAATGAAAATATCTTATACCCCTTATGGGGCTTGTAGCAAACAATCCTCCCCTCCCCCTCTCCACTCTCCCGGTATAGAGCTCACTGCTGAGGTTCTAATTGCTCCATCAACATTTCAATTAGCGAGTCTAATCTTTTGGACCGTTCATTATCCTCCCCCTGATCATTCTGCGACAAGTCGCTTATTGCCTGATGTAGCCAAATTGAATTTTGCTCTGGACTAAATCGATGAAAATCGATATCATTATGACCCCAAGGAAAAGTTCTGACAGTATTGGGAATAATAAACCGCTTATCGTCGTGATATGAAAGAGCAACTTTGTTTCTCATCTCCGTGAAGATGTCATGCTTATAGCTACAAAAAGTATTCATCTTGCGAAATATCAAACCACCTTTCTCAACGATGTCTTTATAACTATCTAGAGATAGTTCATTTCTTATAACAGCCCTGGAAACGCCTTTCGCTTTTTTCACCTCGCTAGTCGTTGATTTGACGCAATAAGCTTTGGCGCCAGTACCATAAAAACTAATTAAGGGGTTGTTTGGGAATTCATCTTTCATTTTGCCGACGATCGATTCTGTGCGAGGCATGTTGAAGTTATTATTTACAGGATGATTAGATGTGTCGAAATATTCTATGTTTTCTTTCATAAAATCATAGAAATTTTCGCTATCAATTTTCAAGATGAGGGAATCAGTATCAGTATACAATAATGATGATGATGTTCCAGGAAAATTTTTCTTGATACAATCATATAAGAAATCATAGATTACAATTTTCGACACATCTAATATGCTGAAGCCCACATAGAGCGGTTTATCATAATGCACGCTAACCCTACCCATGTGAATTGCAACAAAAATTTTCATGAAATATCGTGCAAGTCTTATAATTGGGAAGGGCCGTCAATGCATTAGCACCCTTCCGCTTCTTGATACTCTCCCAATGGGTCACAAGTTTGATATCGGTCCTTCTATCAACATTTTCCATAGTTTTACCATACACACAGTTGACCATCTTTTTCAATAAACCATTATCGGCTTTGTTCGTACTTTTATTGCGCATCTCAGTATTGAGGTCTACATATTTCTTCAACCAGCGAGATTGATTGAATTTAATAACTATATGTATTCGCGTCAAGATTAAACCATTTCTAATCGCCTGTTTCAAATTTCGATAATGGATTATATAATTTAACTTATTCGATAAATTCGGAATCAGTTTCATATGAGCGGATTTTGAACCTGGCGGGCTGATGGATTCCACAAGAAAAGGTAAATCCGAGTGTGCATCATGTAAATTTTCAGGGTAGTGAATATCTACTTCGAGAACATACCCGAACGGATCATCATCTGCAACATTCGAGACATCCAAATTTGAGATTTCAACATCAGTTAACCATGTGAAACCAGATGTAGGTAGTGGTTGCGACATACTATGCCCATACAAGTTGGTCGCATCCAAATACATTATAAACGACGATGGATCATCAGGGTTGAAACATGGCTTCTCATACTACACTGGCTGACGCCGCCTCTTATTCCCTTCTTAAAGAAATTCACCATGTCGATGTCAGTTAAGAGTTCCAATTCCACTTTTGTGTAGCGCAACATAGCATTCCATGATAGACCAGGGGCTGTATAATATTGACATGGGTCCAACTTGTATGTCTTCAAACTAACCTTCCGAAAATTTTCAAAAACATCGCATAATAACAAAACATCCGATTTCAGATATACGTCTGAATAATCCCCAAGCATTTTACATTTGAATATCTTCCAAATACGCTCAGCTCTACGATAATCCTCATCCGAAATGTGTTCATTCGATAAATTATCGAAAAATTCATTTTGAGAAGGTAAACCTTTATGCTCCAATTTATCGATAGATGTAATAAAACTATACGGAAACACGCCTTTTCGCGTCATTAGCTCAAATTGTTCGCTATCTTGAAATGCTCTCACTGTCTCAACTCACTGTTTCGTAGTCAGATTTTCAGCTAGAGAATGCAGCGGATCAGAAAGAAATTTATAAGTATCTAAAAAGCGCAACTTTATGAACATTTTATGATTTTTCCCATCTTTTCCCAAGTACTCATCAACAAAAACATGTTTCGTGAATGAAACATACTTTTCCTTAGTTTGAGCGATACAATACACCCTCTCTTCATGCTCGAACAATTGTTTGATGAAGAGGTGGCTATCATACCCGCTCATATTATGGAAAAAGATGGGGATGAAGTTAGGTAGCTTGAAATTCAAATTACATTTAGAATGTGCGGCGCCATCTCTCTTTTTACCAGTCAGGTGACAATGGTCTCTAACTTCAACATCTGTGGAATCAAGTGGCTTATCACAAATGTTGCAAATTGTAGCGGTAGCGAAATCAAGCTTTTCTGCAGCACTCAATTTAGCCATAGGAACAACACGTTTCAAATGCATATTATATATAGCCTTAACATTATCGACTAAACTGGAGACAAACTTTTTTGCTACACCTTTTCCTCGGAATGAAACAAATTTAGTGAGGGAATCATCGTAGGAGCATTTGATGAGATATGCGTGAGCGAATGTTTTATTAGTATACGACCCCGTAGGATCTGGTTCACAAGTTTGGATGGGTTTCAGAACAGATTCAAAATCCGCATAAATAACGAATGGTACTTTCATCTGTTTCTCAAAACTTTCGAATTTTAAAATATTCCCAGGAGCGCCATTTCCGAATTTATCAACCTTGATTTCTGGAGATGGAACCGTAGTGTATGTATGATTGCAATCATTCAATTTATGACGTAGCAACTTCGACTCATCGGAGAAACATATCAGACACCCATCGCAAAAGAAATTCCTATGCCATCTGGCATTTAATTGGCTTGACACTAATCGCGATAAATTTTTTATCCAGCAATAATGCCCCTTACCGGAATCGTCCGAGATATAAAGTAAGTTTACATGCCTACCCAATCTATTCTTAGCATAATGAAGCGGCCCAATAACCCTATATTTCATTTTTTGATCATCGAATACGCTCTCTAACCCATAAACATTGATGGAGCAATCATTTTGATTTTCGAACTTTGGAATATCACTTACTTTCATAGGAAACTATATACCAACCAGATTCAATACTGTAGAAAAGTGTGGGTAGGAAGATGTTTCGGTATTCCTTATCCTCGCAGGATACAAAGCTGATGTAACTGCCCAGGCGAAACAATGCTCATCCTGATTAATGATGTTAACCACCGCTTTCTTGTTCGCAATAAAGGTGGGTAGCTTTATGTAAGACCCACCTCCTAATGGGCTGTATTTATTAATATTTATTTCTAGAAACAAAATATCTTCTGAAGCCCAACCTGTAATATCAAAGTGAAAAAAGAAATAAGCAAACTTAGTCGACATCTGATTTTTTCAAAAAACTCACCAGAATCACGTTCCTCAAATTCGATAGCTAGATTCGAAAGACAATCCCGAAATGCGTCAACGATATCTTCCAAATCTGGCGATGAAGCAATTATGCGATTCGGAGCCATGAAAGATTTCACATCTCTCACATCTCGGGTTTCAATGACATATCTACCAAAAACTTCCATGTTCACTTTAATCGAGTGATGGATCAGAAGCATATTATCCAATAGAGATATACTTGTAGCTCTATTCTCATTGAAGAACGCATTGTAATCTAAAATGTTCGTTCTACACTCTAACCTGTAGCTAATAATGCGGCATTTGAACGCGCTCTCGATCGCATATACACCATCTCTGTAGTGCATGCACGCATTAGAGCGATGCTCCAAGGTTCTCTTATGAGCACCCATCTTATCTGATGGAACATCTTTAGCGCAGGGCACACATCTTTGCATACTTCTAGATGTCGATGGCGCTGGCGGATTCGAAATATCCAATCGAGCCCTTTTTGCACTAGCCTCGCCCAAATCACTCAAATCACCAACACATGAAATTCTTTGATGGCGGCGTAAATTATTACTACGCGTAAAGGTTTGGAAACAAGCACTGCAGGTCAACATGATGATGATGTATAAAAACGCTTTTATCACTCACGAACAAACAAAAAATGCTGATTAATATGTGATTCTCAAGAAACTGTGCTCCACTCTGCGCATCCTTGAATTTATAGGAGTACCGCCTCCCCCACTCTCACCAACGCGATCTTGAACTCTAGTGGAGGAATGGCGCATGCGCACGCAGAGGCAGCGTTCAAGGTCGCACCCCCTCCCATTTCAGAGGTGTGAAAACACAAGGACATGCTCACAGAAAAAGAGAGCCCTCCTCAAGGACGCGCTCCTCTCAAGGCCACACCAACTCCCAAGGACACCCTCCTCTCAAGGTTGCCAACTCGAGGTCACTCCTCCCAAGATAACATCGAGGTCATTCACCCCAAGGTCACTCCTCTCAAGGTCACTCCTCCCAAGGTCATTCACCCCAAGGTCACTCCTCCCAAGGTCACTCCTCCCAAGGTCATTGACCCCCAAGGTCATTGACCCCCCAATGCCACTTGGGGGGTGTGACCTTGGGAGGAGGTCTAGAATCGGCGAAAAACATCTACTTCGGTTGCTCGTATGTATAACGAAAGAACAGTAACCTGGTGAGTATTTCTATATGAACGTCATCACGATATAATCGAATACAACTCAGATACAATGATCATTTCGTCTATCCATCCAACCTTCTGTTCGATTGGGTCGCTCGTATGTATAACGCAAGAACAGTCACCTGGTGAGTATTGCTATATTAACTTCACCACGATATAATCGAATACAACTCAGTTACAATTATCGTTTCGTCTAACCATCCAACCTTATGTTCGATTCAGACGCTCGTATGTGTAACGAAAGAACCGTTACATGGTAGGTGTAACTAAATATACAGCATAACGATAGAATCGGAGACAACCCAGATACAATGATTGTTCGATCTATCCATCCAACCTTATGTTCGATTCGGTTGCTCGTATGTTTAACGGAAGAACTGTCACCTGGTTAGACATACTCTATGATAATCATCACGATATACTCGAATACAACCCCAGATATGATTATTGTTTAGTCTATCCATTCAACCTTCTGTTCAATTCAGTCGTTCTCATGTATAACGGAAAAACAGTTACCTGGTGAGTAAAACTATATGAACAAAATCGAATACAACCCAGATACGATGAATTTTCAATCTATCCATTTAACCTTCTGCTCGATTCGGTCGCTTTTATGTGAAACGGAAGAACAGTTACCTGGTGAGTATTGCTATATAACCATCATCACGATATCATCGAATACAACTCAGATACAATTTTCGCTTCGTCTAAACATTCAACCTCCTGTTCGATTCAGTCGCTAGTATGTGTAACGGAAGTACCGTCACCTGGTAAGTATCACTATATATACAGTATTGCGATATAATCGGATACCAACCAGATACATTGATTGTTCAGTCTATCCATTCAACTTTCTGTTCGTTTCGGTCGCTCGTATGTAAAACGGGAATACCGTCATCTAGTGTGTATAACTATATACACAGCATAACATCATAATCGAATACAACCCAGATACTATCCATTCAACCTTCTGTTCGATTCGGTTGCTCGTATGTATATCGACAGAACAGTAACCTGGGGAGTATTTCCATATGAACTTCATCACGATATAATCGAATACAACTCAGATACAATGATCATTTCGTCTATCCATCCAACCTTCCGTTCGATTGGGTCGCTCGTACGTATAATGCAAGAACAGTCACCTGGTGAGTATTACTATATAAACATTACCACGATATAATCGAATACAACTCAGTTACAATTATCGTTCTGTCTAACCATCCAACCTTATGTTCGATTCAGACGCTCGTATGTGTAACGAAAGAACCGTTACATGGTAGGTGTATCTAAATATACTGCATAACGATATAATCGGAGACAACCCAGATACAATGATTGTTCAATCTATCCATTCAACATTATGTTCGATTCTGTTGCTCGTTTGTATAACGGAAGAACAGTTACCTGGTTAGACATAATATATATATTAATCATCACGAAATAATCGAATACAACCCAGATACGATGATTGTTCAGTCTATCCATTCAACCATATGTTCAATTCAGTCGCTCGTATGTATAACGGAAGAACAGTTACCTGGTGAGTATAACTATATAAACATAATCGAATACAACTCAGATACAATGATTGTTCAATCTATCCATTCAACCGTATGTTCGATTCGGTTGCTCGTATGTAAAACGGAAGGACAGTTACCTGGTGAGTATTGTTATATAAACATCATCACGATATCATCGAATACATTCAGATACAATTATCGTTTCGTCTAACCATTTAACCTTCTGTTCGATTCAGTCGCTAGTATGTGTAACGGAAGTACCGTCACCTGGTAAGTATCACTATATAAACAGTTTTGCGATATAATCGGATACCACACAGATACATTGATTGTTCAGTCTATCCATTCAACTTTCTGTTCGTTTCGGTCGCTCGTATGTAAAACGGGAATACCGTCACCTAATGTGTATAACTATATACACAGCATAACATCATAATCGAATACAACCCAGATACTATCCATTCAACCTCCTGTTCGATTCGGTTGCTCGTAATTATAACGAAAGAACAGTCACCTGGTGAGTATTACGACATAAACATTACCACGATATAATCGAATACAACTCAGTTACAATTATCGTTCCGTCTAACCATCCAACCTTATGTTCGATTCAGACGCTCGTATGTGTAATGAAAGAACCGTTACATGGTAGGTGTATCTAAATATACAGCACAACGATATATTCGGAGACAACCCAGATACAATGATTGTTCAATCTATCCATTCAACCTTATGTTCGATTCGGTTGCTCGTATGTATAACGGAAGAACAGTTACCTGGTTAGACATAATATATAATAATCATCACGAAATAATCGAATACAACCCAGATACGATGATTGTTCAGTCTATCCATACAACCTTCTGTTCAGTTCAGTCGCTCTTATGTATAACTGGAAAACAGTTACCTGGTGAGTATAACTATATAAACATCGTCACGATATAATCGAATACAACCCCAGATACGATCATTGTTTAGTCTTTCCATTCAACCTTTTGTTCAATTCAGTCGCTCGTATGTATAACGGAAGAACAGTTACTTGGTGAGTATAACTATATAAACATAATCGAATACAACTCAGGTACGATGATTGTTCAATCTATCCATTCAACCTTATGTTCCATTTGGTTGCTCGTATGTATAACGGAAGAACAGGTATCTGGTGAGTATAACTATATAAACATAATCGAATACAACTCAGATACGATGATTGTTCAATCTATCCATTAAACCTTATGCTCGATTCGGTCGCTTGTATGTAAAACATAAGGACAGTTACCTGGTGAGTATTGCCATATAAACATCATCACGATATCATCGAATACAACTCAGATACAATTATCGTTTCGTCTAACCATTCAACATTCTGTTCGGTTCAGTCGCTATGTTCGATTTGGTTGCTCGTATGTATAACGGAAGAACTGTTACCTGGTTAGACATACTATATGATAATAATCACGATATAATCAAATACAACCCAGATAAGATGATTGTTAAGTCTATCCATTCAACCTTCTGTTCAGTTCAGTCGCTCTTATGTATAACTGGAGAACAGTTTCCTGGTGAGTATAACTATATAAACATAATCGAATACAACCCAGATACGATGATTGTTCAATTTATACTAAATTCAACCTTCTGCTCGATTCGGTCGCTTGTATGTTAAACGGAAGAACAGTTACCTGGTGAGTATTTCTATATAAACATCATCACGATATCATCGAATACAATTCAGATACAATTATCGTTTCGTCTAACCATTTAACCATCAGTTCGATTCAGTCGCTAGTATGTGTAACGGAAGTACCGTCACCTATTAAGTATCACTATATATTCAGTATTGCGATATAATCGGATACCACCCAGATACATTGATTGTTCAGTCTATCCATTCAACCTTCTGTTCAGTTCAGTCGCTTTTATGTATAACTGGAGAACAGTAACCTGGTGAGTATAACTATATAGACATCATTACGATATAATCGAATACAACCCCAGATACGATCATTGTTTAGTCTATCCATTCAAACTTCTGTTCAATTCAGTCGCTCCTATGTATAACGAAAGAACAGTTACTTGGTGAGTATAACTATATAAACATAATCGAATAAAACTCAGATACGATGATTGTTTAATCTATCCATTCAACTTTCTGTTCGTTTCGGTCGCTCGTATGTGAAACGGGAATACCGTCACCTAATGTGTATAACTATATACACAGCATAACATCATAATCGAATACAACCCAGATACTATCCATTCAACTTTCTGTTCGATTCGGTTGCTCGTATGTATAACGAAAGAACAGTTACCTGGTGAGTATTTCTATATGAACGTCATCACGATATAATCGAATACAACTCAGATACAATGATCATTCCGTCTATCCATCCAACCTTATGTTCGATTGGGTCGCTCGTATGTATAACGCAAGAACAGTCACCTGGTGAGTATTACTATATAAACATCACCACGATATAATCGAATACAACTCAGTTACAATTATCGTTCCGTCTAACCATCCAACCTTATGTTCGATTCAGACGCTCGTATGTGTAACGAAAGAACCGTTACATGGTAGGTGTAACTAAATATACAGCATAACGATATAATCGGAGACAACCCAGATACAATGATTGTTCAATCTATCCATTCAACCTTATGTTCGATTCGGTTGCTCGTATGTATAACGGAAGAACTGTTACCTGGTTAGACATACTATATTATAATCATCACGATATAATCAAATATAACCCAGATACGATGATTGTTCAGTCTATCCATTCAACCTTCTGTTCAGTTTAGACGCTCTTATGTATAACTGGAGAACAGTTTCCTGGTGAGTATAACTATATGAACATCATCAAGATATAATCGAATGCAACACCAGATACGATTATTGTTTAGTCTATGAAGCTCGTATGAAGAACAGTTACTATATGATATTGTTTTATTCGATTATGTTTATATAGTTATACTCACCAAGTAACTGTTCTTTCGTTATACATGGGAGCGACTGAATTGAACAGAAGTTTGAATGGATAGACTAAACAATGATCGTATCTGAGGTTGTATTCGATTATATCGTGATGATGTTTATATAGTTATACTCACCGGGTAACTGTTCTCCAGTTATACATAAGAGCGACTGAACTGAACAGAAGGTTGGATGGATTGACTGAACAATCATCGTATCTGGGTTGTATTCGATTATTTCATGATGATTATTATATATTATGTCTAACCAGGTAACTGTTCTTCCGTTATACATACGAGCAACCGAATCGAACATAAGGTTGAATGGATAGATTGAACAATCATTGTATCTGGGTTGTCTCCGATTATGTCGTTATGCTGTATATTTAGATACACCTACCATGTAACGGTTCTTTCGTTACACATACGAGCGTCTGAATCGAACATAAGGTTGGATGGTTAGACGGAACGATAATTGTAACTGAGTTGTATTCGATTATATCGTGGGAATGTTTATATAGTAATACTCACCAGGTGACTGTTCTTGCGTAATACGTACGAGCGACCGAATCGAACAGAAGGTTGAATGGATAATATCTGGGTTGTATTCGATTATGATGTTATGCTGTGTATATAGTTATACACATTTGATGACGGTATTTCCGTTTTACATACGAGCTACCGAAACGAACAGAAAGTTGAATGGATAGACGAAACGATAATTGTATCTGAGTTGTATTCGATGATATCATGATGATGTTATATAGCAATAATCACCAGGTAACTGTTCTTCCGTTGTACATACGAGTGACCGAATCTAGCAGAAGGTTGAATGGATAGATTGAACAATCATCGTATCTGAGTTGTATTCGATTATGTTTATATAGTTATACTCACCAGGTACCTGTTCTTCCGTTATACATACGAGCAACCGAATCGAACATAAGGTTGAATGAATAGATTGAACAATCATCGTATCTGAGTTGTATTCGATTATGTATATATAGTTATACTCACCAAGTAACTGTTCTTCCGTCATACATACGAGCGACTAAATTGAACAGAAGGTTGTATTGATAGACTGAACAATTAGCGTATCTATGTTGTATTCGATTATTTCGTGATGATTATTATATATTATGTCTAACCAGGTAACTGTTCTTTCGTTATACATACGAGCAACCGAATAGAACATAAGGTTGAATGGATAGATTGAACAATCATTGTATCTGGGTTGTCTCCGATTATATAGTTATGCTGTATATTTAGATACACCTACCATGTAACGGTTCTTTCGTTACACATACGAGCGTCTGAATCGAACATAAGGTTGGATGGTTAGACGGAACAATAATTGTAACTGAGTTGTATTCGATTATATCGTGAAATGTTCATATAGCAATACTCACCAGGTGACTGTTCTTGCGTTATACGTATTAGCGACCCAATCGAACAAAAGGTTAGATGGATAGACGGAATGATCATTGTATCTGAGTTGTATTCGATTATATCGTGATGAAGTTTATATAGAAATACTCACCAGGTTACTGTTCTTCCGTTATACATACGAGCGACCGAAACGAACAGAAAGTTGAATGGATAGACTGAACAATCAATGTATCTGGTTGGTATCCGATTATATCGCAATACTGTATATATAGTGATACTCACCAGGTGACGGTACTTCCGTTACACATACTAGCGACTGAATCGAACAGAAGGTTGAATGGTTAGACGAAGCGATAATTGTATCTGAGTTGTATTCGATGATATCG
This sequence comes from Chrysomela aeneicollis, assembly GCA_029955515.1. NCBI lineage: Eukaryota > Metazoa > Arthropoda > Insecta > Coleoptera > Chrysomelidae > Chrysomela > Chrysomela aeneicollis. Next base: position 4,707,889 of record JARUHQ010000013.1, on the reverse strand, counting down.
TGATGATGTTTATATAGCAATACTCACCAGGTAACTTTTCTTACGTTTTACATAAAAGCGACCGAATCAAGCAGAAGGTTAAATGGATAGATTGAAAATTCATCGTATCTGGGTTGTATTCGATTAGGTTTATATAGTTATACTCACCAGGTAACTGTTTTTCCGTTATACATAAGAACGACTGAATTGAACAGAAGGTTTAATGGATAGACTAAACAATAATCGTATCTGGGGTTGTATTCGATTATATCTTGATGATGTTCATATAGTTATACTCACCAGGAAACTGTTCTCCAGTTATACATAAGAGCGACTGAACTGAACAGAAAGTTGAATGGATAGACTGAACAATCAATGTATCTGGGTGGTATCCGATTATATCGCAATACTGTATATATAGTGATACTTACCAGGTGACGGTACTTCCGTTACACATACGAGCGTCTGAATCGAACATAAGGTTGAATGGTTAGACGAAACGATAATTGTAACTGAGTTGTATTCGATTATATCGTGGTGATGTTTATATAGTAATACTCACCAGGTAACTGTTCTTCCGTTTTACATACAAGTGACCGAATCGAGCAGAAGGTTAAATGGATAGATTGAACAATCATCGTATATGAGTTGTATTCGATTATGTTCATATAGTTATACTCACCAGGTACCTGTTCTTTCGTTATACATACGAGCAACCGAATCGAACATAAGGTTGAATGAATAGATTGAACAATCATCGTATCTGAGTTGTATTCGATTATATATATATAAATATACTCACCAAGTAACTGTTCTTCCGTCATAAATACGAGCGACTGAATTGAACAGAAGGTTGTATTTATAGACTGAACAATTAGCGTATCTATGTTGTATTCGATTATTTCGTGATGATTATTATATATTATGTCTAACCAGGTAACTGTTCTTTCGTTATACATACGAGCAACCGAATCGAACATAATGTTGAATGGATAGATTGAACAATCATTGTATCTGGGTTGTCTCCGATTATATCGTTATGCTGTATATTTACATACACCTACCATGTAACGGTTCTTTCGTTACACATACGAGCGTCTGAATCGAACATAAGGTTGGATGGTTAGACGGAACGATAATTGTAACTGAGTTGTATTCGATTATATCGTGGTGATGTTTATATAGTAATACTCACCAGGTGACTGTTCTTGCGTTATACATACGAGCGACCCAATCGAACAGAAGGTTGGATGGATAGACGGTATGATTATTGTATCTGAGTTGTATTCGATTATATCGTGATGACGTTCATATAGAAATACTCACCAGGTTACTGTTCTTTCGTTATACATACGAGCAACCGAATCGAACAGAAGGTTGAATGGATAGTATCTGGGTTGTATTCGATTATGATGTTATGCTGTGTATATAGTTATACACATAAGGTGACGGTATTCCCGTTTTACATACAAGCGACCGAAACGAACAGAAAGTTGAATGGATAGACTGAACAATCAATGTATCTGGGTGGTATCCGATTATATCGCAATACTGTATATATAGTGATACTCACCAGGAGACGGTACTTCCGTTACACATACTAGCGACTGAATCGAACAGAAGGTTGAATGGTTAGCCGAAACAATAATTGTATCTCTGAGTTGTATGCGATGATATCGTGATGATGTTTATATAGCAATACTCACCAGGTAACTGTTCTTCCGTTTTACATACAAGCGACCGAATCGAGCAGAAGCTTAAATTTAGTATAGATTGAACAATCATCGTATCTGGGTTGTATTCGATTATGTTTATATAGTTATACTCACCAGGTAACTGTTCTTCCGTTATACATACGAGCGTCTGAATCGAACATAAGGTTGGATGGTTAGACGGAACGATAATTGTAACTGAGTTGTATTCGATTATATCGTGGTGATGTTTATATAGTAATACTCACCAGGTGACTGTTCTTGCGTTATACATACGAGCGACCCAATCGAACAGAAGGTTGGATGGATAGACGGTATGATTATTGTATCTGAGTTGTATTCGATTATATCGTGATGACGTTCATATAGAAATACTCACCAGGTTACTGTTCTTTCGTTATACATACGAGCAACCGAATCGAACAGAAGGTTGAATGGATTGTATCTGGGTTGTATTCGATTATGATGTTATGCTGTGTATATAGTTATACACATAAGGTGACGGTATTCCCGTTTTACATACAAGCGACCGAAACGAACAGAAAGTTGAATGGATAGACTGAACAATCAATGTATCTGGGTGGTATCCGATTATATCGCAATACTGTATATATAGTGATACTCACCAGGAGACGGTACTTCCGTTACACATACTAGCGACTGAATCGAACAGAAGGTTGAATGGTTAGCCGAAACAATAATTGTATCTCTGAGTTGTATGCGATGATATCGTGATGATGTTTATATAGCAATACTCACCAGGTAACTGTTCTTCCGTTTTAAATACAAGCGACCGAATCGAGCAGAAGCTTAAATTTAGTATAGATTGAACAATCATCGTATCTGGGTTGTATTCTATTATGTTTATATAGTTATACTCACCAGGTAACTGTTCTTCCGTTATACATACGAGCGACTGAATTGAACAGAAGGTTGAATGGATAGACTAAACAATAATCGTACCTGGGGTTGTATTCGATTATATCTTGATGATGTTCATATAGTTATACTCACCAGGAAACTGTTCTCCAGTTATACATAAGAGCGACTGAACTGAACAGAAGGTTGAATGGATAGACTGAACATTCATCGTATCTGGGTTGTATTTGATTATATCGTGATTATTATCATATAGTATGTCTAACCAGGTAACAGTTCTCCCGTTATACATTCGAGCAACCGAATCGAACATAAGGTTGGATGGATAGATTGAACAATCATTGTATCTGGGTTGTCTCCGATTATATCGTTATGCTGTATATTTAGTTACACCTACCATGTAACGGTTCTTTCGTTACACATACGAGCGTCTGAATCGAACATAAGGTTGGATGGTTAGACGGAACGATAATTGTAACTGAGTTGTATTCGATTATATCGTGATGACGTTCATATAGAAATACTCACCAGGTTACTGTTCTTTCGTTATACATACGAGTAACCGAATCGAACAGAAGGTTGAATGGATAGTATCTGGGTTGTATTCGATTATGATGTTATGCTGTGTATATAGTTATACACATAAGGTGACGGTATTCCCGTTTTACATACGGGAGACCGAAACGAACAGAAAGTTGAATGGATAGACTAAACAATCAATGTATCTGGGTGGTATCCTATTATATCGCAATACTGTATATATAGTGATACTTACCAGGTGACGGTACTTCCGTTACACATACTAGCGACTGAATCGAACAGAAGGTTAAATGGTTAGACGAAACGATAGTTGTATCTGAGTTGTATTCGATGATATCGTGATGATGTTCATATAGTTATACTCACCAGGTAACTGTTCTTCCGTTATACATACGAGCGACTGAATTGAACAGAAGGTTGAATGGATAGTATATGGGTTGTATTCGATTATGATGTTATGCTGTTCGATTGGGTCGCTCGTACGTATAATGCAAGAACAGTCACCTGGTGAGTATTACTATATAAACATTACCACGATATAATCGAATACAACTCAGTTACAATTATCGTTCCGTCTAACCATCCAACCTCATGTTCGATTCAGACGCTCGTATGTGTAACGAAAGAACCGTTACATGGTAGGTGTAGTTAAATATACAACATAACGATATAATCGGAGACAACCCAGATAAAATGATTGTTCAATCTATTCATTCAACCTTATGTTCGATTCGGTTGCTCGTATGTATAACGGAAGAACAGTTACCTGGTTGGACATAATATATAATAATCATCACGAAATAATCGAATACAACCCAGATACGATGATTGTTCAGTCTATCCATTCAACCTTCTGTTCAGTTCAGTCGCTCTTATGTATAACTGGAGAACAGTTACCTGGTGAGTATAACTATATGAACATCATCACGATATAATCGAATACTACCCCAGATACGATCATTGTTTAGTCTATCCATTCAACCTTCTGTTCAATTCAGTCGCTCGTATGTATAACGGAAGAACAGTTACCTGGTGAGTATAACTATATAAACATAATCGAATACAACTCAGATACGATGATTGTTCAATCTATCCATTCAACCTTATGTTCGATTCGGTTGCTCGTATGTATAACGGAAGAACAGGTACCTGGTGAGTATAACTATATAAACATAATTGAATACAACTCAGATATGATGATTGTTCAATCTATCCATTTAACCTTCTGCTCGATTCGGTCGCTTGTATGTAAAACGGAAGGACAGTTACCTGGTGAGTATTGCTATAAAAACATCATCACGATTTCATCGAACACAACTCAGATACAATTATCGTTTCGTCTAACCATTCAACATTCTGTTCGATTCAGTCGCTAGTATGTGTAACGGAAGTATCGTCACCTGGTAAGTATCACTATATATACAGTATTGCGATATAATCGGATACCACCCAGATACATTGATTGTTCAGTCTATCCATTCAACTTTCTTTTCGTTTCAGTCGCTCGTATGTAAAACGGGAATACCGTCTCCTAGTGTGTATAACTATAAACACAGCATAACATCATAATCGAATACAACCCATATACTATCCATTCAACCTTCTGTTCAATTCAGTCGCTCGTATGTATAACGGAAGAACAGTTACCTGGTGAGTATAACTATATAAACATAATCGAATACAACCCAGATACGATGATTGTTAAATCTATACTGAATTCAACCTTCTGCTCGATTCGGTCGCTTGTATGTAAAACGGAAGAACAGTTACCTGGTGAGTATTGCTATATAAACATCATCACGATATCATCGAATACAACTCAGATACAATTATCGTTTCGTCTAACCATTTAACCTTCTGTTCGATTCAGTCGCTAGTATGTGTAACGGAAGTACCGTCACCTGGTGAGTATCACTATATATACAGTATTGCGATATAATCGGATACCACCCAGATACATTGATTGTTCAGTCTATCCATTCAACTTTCTGTTCGTTTCGGTCGCTCGTATGTAAAACGGGAATACCGTCACCTTATGTGTATAACTATATACACAGCATAACATCATAATCGAATACAACCCAGATACTATCCATTCAACCTTCTGTTCGATTCGGTTAGAAGATGTTTTTCGCCGATTCTAGACCTCCTTTCAAGGTCACACACCCCCACGTGGCCTTGGGGGTCAATGACATTGGGAGGAGTGACCTTGGGAGGAGTGACCTTGGGGTGAATGACCTTGGGAGGAGTGACCTTGAGAGGAGTGACCTTGGGGTGAATGACCTCGATGTGATCTTGGGAGGAGTGACCTCGAGTTGGCGACCTTGAGAGGAGGGTGTCCTTGAGAGTTGGTGTGGCCTTGAGAGGAGCGCGTCCTTGAGGAGGGCTCTCTTTTTCTGTGAGCATGTCCTTGTGTTTTCACACCTCTGAAATGGGAGGGGGTACGACCTTGAACACTGCTGCTGCGTGCGCATGCGCCATTCCCCCACGAGAGTTCAAGATCGCGTTGGTGAGAGTGGGGGAGTTCCTATAAATTGGCGATTCAGTGCTATAGTTGCCACAAGCAGTAGCAGCAGTATAACTAGCAATCAATAGAAATAAATATTGACTCGTAAAGCGTGTGTGTATCCTTGCGTGATAACAAGTGTTATTTTTATGTAAGTAAATTCCTATATTCTATATATTCTTTTGTACTCTCTTTCACGTGTTTAATCTAGAGTTGGGTTCACCTAAAATTGATTTGATCGCGATCAATAATCAAATCGCTGAAGGGTATGAATTCACCAAGCAAGTGTTGATATCATCGCTGATCTTGAATAAGTCTTATCTGATCAAGAAAATGACAATATTTGAAACTAGATTTGGTAGATCTGCCACCGTTATATTATTAGATGAAGAAAGTGGGGAAACTGTGAAATGTTGGTTGCCCAAAAGAGTTTCAGATGTGATTGAAGAAAGCGATCTTCATTTGATCAACTCCCGCGGGCTTTATACAATAGCATACCTGGGGCAGAGTGAACCATCATATGCTGGTGCGAAAACGCGAACGCTTATTAGGTTCAGCATAAAAGAAATATCCCTTAGCGAGACTTCGCCTCAGTAATTAATTGAATTATTTTTATGATTAGTTTAGTATTAGTGAAAGGGGGTTTGAAGATTATATGTATATAGTAGTTCTTACATTCTCGCCACCCTCGTCGTCGCATTTACCATTTATGGTGAGTAGTTTTTTTTAAGCTGAGGGTATGAGCTATGTAATATGAAACGTATTTATTGAATTATCTCCTGAACTCTTTCTTTTGTTTATTTATGTACAGTTTTTGCTCATCAAATTAGTATTAGTTAAATTTAAGTTTATCAATTTAGTAATTAATATTTGAAATTCCTTTTCAAAACCCTCAACTACGCTCATGTCTTTTTTATTGTTTCGCGATTCCTCTGTGATTTCTATCCCCACTATGAGAGAATCAAGGAAGAAGAAGAAAGAAGACATTCGAAAACCAGACACGAGCACACTAATTTTGCTGGGTCGAATAATTCGTTCATTACGAACAAAAGTGCCTTTTTTACCGCGCTCTCGTCTCTCTCTTGCACCGGCCGGTCGCGTAATCGTAGTGCATCCTCCAATCATAGTGCATCCTCCAAGAGTTCTACAGTTTTCTCCAAGGTAAGAAATCACAGTCGCTCTCTCTTTCATTATCTCTCTCTCTCTCTCGAATCAAATCATAAACCTAATCTCAAAGGCTATTTCCAACGATCATAAATTCGATTTTCATATCAAAATAACCAGCATCATTGAACTTCAAATATTTCAATTTCGAACATGGTCCTGTCGAGCCCGGATGTGCTGTAATTTGATATTTTCATCGATTCTGGTTGTGGGAAATTTCCATTCATTCAGTTGGTGCTGAAAGAGAATTTTAAATTCGTTTCTCGATCATAGCAAGTGAACTGATAAACTGATAAGACTTTTTTCTCCTGGACGTTTTTTGCGCCAAAGTTCTCGGCGATTCAATAATACAACAATACTTTATTGATTTATTTATTGGTGAAAGTATTTCTCTATAAAAAATTATAAGTATTTTCAGTATAAGTATTCCTATAAATGATAAAACCTCTTTCTTACACATACTATTTTGATTTCTTTCAGTACTCTCTCATTTGTTCAAATATCAGTATCGAAACTTGATCGTTCGCTTTGATAAAAATGATTTGCATCTGAGAAGTTTTCCATTTATACAGTGTGGTATAATAAGGTTAAAAATAACTGAATTAAATAATTCGATTAAATTATTTCTCCATTTATTGATTATATACAGTGTGGTCCTGAAAAGTCATTGAGTATCATCATTTTGTCTCTCCATTATGAGTCAAGCTAACAAAATAAAACAAATCCAAGCGTTACGTCAAAACTGTGTGGATCGATTATCAGATTTGAAAATAATAGCAGACGCTGCATTACAAAATGAAAATTTTCATGTGCAGTTCAAAGCTCGGATCCCATCTCTTGAACGAATAAAACATGATTTCGATGAACAACATGCAGCTCTTTTAACTATTGTCTCTACAGTTGATGCTCATGATTTAGCTGGTGAAAGTGTTATCTGTAAAGGTTTCGATGATACCTATTATGCCATAAAAGCAATTGAATTTCAATTATTTGATAATCAACAGAATGTTTCATCCAGTGGAAAATCGAGCAATGTTCGGTTACCCAAAATTGATTTGTTCAAATTTGATGGGAATCCAAAAGATTGGAATACATTTTTTGATATGTTTAATTCTCTTGTTCACGAAAATAATGAATTGTCAAATGTGGAAAAATTTAATTATTTGTTAGCTTCCCTGAATGGACCACCACTAACTATAGTCAAATGCAATCGCTTAACAGATGCAAATTATATCATTGCTTATAATGCTCTAAAAGCGAGGTATGATAATAAACGTGCTTTGGCAACGGCTCACTATCGAGAGTTAGAAAATGCTCCAAAATTAACTGACAATACCGCTACACCCCAAAATTTACGTCAACTCGTGGATACCTTTGAAGAGAACTTGGCAGCGCTCAAAAACTTGGAATTTGAAACAGACAAATGGGATTTTTTGATTTTCAACATGCTTCTTCGAAAATTAGATTCAAATACGGTGTCGAGATTTGAAATTGAGTTTGGTTCAAATGAAATTCCAGTTTATTCTGATTTAAAAGAATTTGTTCTCAAACAGTGTGATGCGCTTGACAGATCGGTTAATAGTAGTTCGAAAAATTCTCATAAATTTGAAATCTCGAAATCTAAAAATGTCTCTCGCGATTCCCGTCAAAACCCCCCAAGTTATCAGCGCCCAAGTTCCTCGTTCATGGTTCATACCAAGCCGGCTCCCATTTGCTTTTATTGCAAACAGGATCATTCAATCTACAAATGTCCAAAGTTTTCATCACATTCTCCACAAGAACGTTATAATATAGCTAAAAATAATAAATGGTGCATTAATTGTCTTGGAAATAAACACCAATACAAGGATTGCTCCTCATCAGTGAGATGTTCTCTTTGTAAAATGAAGCATAATAGTCTTCTTCATTTCACCTACCCCCCTAATGATCAGAACGTTGCTTCCAGTGATTCATCTCCCAATAACAACCCATCTTCTCACCACTCAGTCACTTCGCTCACGAATTTAGTGCCTTCTTCAAACTTAGTACTCCTATCTACTGCTCTCATTGAGGTGCGAGACCCTCAAGGAAATTTTCACGTAGCTCGTATATTGCTTGACAGTGGAAGTCAAGCCAACTTCGTCTCTGAAAGATTTTGTAATAAACTAGGTTTATCGCGCCACAACATTACTTTATCAATTCAAGGCTTAACTCATATGAACTCAACTGCATCGAAAGCAGTTTCACTCACTCTGCGCCCACGTCTAACTCCAAATCCTCTCATCACAATTGAGGCTGTCGTTCTTCCACGAATCTGTGATGACATGCCTAGATTCCCCCTCTCTCGTGACGCGTGGTCACATATCTCGACTCTCAAGTTGGCTGATCCCGATTTTCATGTTCCCAAGGCAATTGATATGCTCTTAGGGGTAGATATATTTTCACAGATTCTCCAACCTGGTAAACTCTCTGGAAAAAATAACGAACCGACTGCTGTCAATACTACTTTTGGATGGATTCTCATGGGAACTGTCAGCTGTAATTCCTCTTCAGCTGTATCAAACTCATTTTTTTGTTCTTGTGATCTATCCATCGAAAAAACTTTGAAACGATTCTGGGAACTGGAGGAAGTACCTCGGAAGATTAGTATTTCCCCCGAAGATGAGCTATGCGAAAAATTATTTCTCGACAATGTTCGGAGGGACACTACCGGCAGGTTCACCGTCTCTCTCCCGTTTCGTATAAAACAGCCAACATTTCCCCACTCTCGATCAATCGCGGAACGTCGTTTCATTTCCTTAGAACGCAGATTATTAGTTAACCCTCTACTCCACAAACAATATTGCGAATTTATGAGAGATTACTTAGACAGTGGACATATGTCTCCATTAAAATCACAAATCGTCTCTGATAGGTCCTACTATATTCCCCACCACTGTGTGGTTAATCCCAACAGCTCAACCACCAAACTCAGGGTGGTATTCGATGCTTCCTGCAAGTCTTCAAATGGAATGTCGCTCAACGATACTCTTCTTATCGGGTCCAAACTCCAGAGAGATCTTCCCACCATTCTTTTAAATTTTCGCCTTCGTCCAGTAGCTCTTATTGGGGATAGACGGCAGATGTTCAGACAGATCAATCTTACAGAAGCTGATCGTGTTTATCAAAAAATTCTCTGGAGATTCACTCAGGAAGATCCTATCCAAGAATATGTTCTCAATACAGTCACTTATGGCCTTTCATCTTCTCCATTCCTCGCGATTCGAACTATTCTCTATTTAGCTGAAATACAAGCTGATTTTTTTCCGTTAGCCTCCAAATGTCTGAAATCTTCCATGTATGTGGATGACGTGGTTACATCTTGTGATTCTCTGGAAGCTGCTCATGCTCTAAAAACAGAACTCATTTCGTTACTGCAAAGCGGAGGATTCGAACTTCACAAGTGGGGTAGCAATATACACTCATTAGTAGTTACAAATTCAATTTCAAAATCTGTATCACTCGATTTAGATAATCCCACCACAGTCAAAGTACTTGGTCTCCAATGGAATTCCTCTCTCGACACATTTTCATTCCAGGTAAATCCAAATAACTCATATTGTACCAAGAGAACCATTCTGTCAGAGTTGGCACGTGTTTTCGATCCATTGGGGTTTCTGTCACCACTTACATTATATGCAAAAATCCTCATTCAAGACCTTTGGTCTCATGGCCTCAATTGGGATGATACACCCCCTCCTGATATTTTACATAGTTGGAAAATATACCAGTCCGACTTACAAAGAATTTCTGAGATTTCAATTCCTCGTCACATTCTCTCTACCCCTTATGAATCCATAGAGCTCCACGGATACGCGGATGCTTCAAAAAAAGGTTACGCTGGTGTTGTTTACCTTAGGGTTATCCACTCGGATGAAGATATATCAACATTTTTTGTTTGTTCAAAGTCTAAGGTAGCCCCTGTGAAAGTGGTATCTATTCCGCGACTTGAACTTTGCGCGGCGGTGCTATTATCGAGTCTTTTATCTTCAGTCGTCGAAAGTTTCAAGGAAAATCTCCAGTTTCATCGTATCTTTGCTTGGACTGATTCAACAGTCACCCTTCATTGGATAGGTTCATCTCCCCACAAGCACAAGACATTCATCAGTAATCGAATAAGTTCCATACATGATAAGTTTCCTCCTTCGATTTGGCATTATGTCCCCTCCGAAGAAAATCCTGCCGATTGTGCTTCGAGAGGCATGACCGCCTCCCAATTCTTGGAAAATCCGTCATGGTGGGCGGGGCCTCCATGGTTGAAATCAGCTGAATGTAATTGGCCAATTCCTCCCGAGGTTCTTGTTCTGGATAAATCTATATTAGAAGAGGAAAAACGTTTCGTCTTTACAACGCTAACTTCATCTCCTAATTTTCTTGATACTCTCATCAATGATACTTCATCTTTGCTCAAAATACAGCGGATAGTTGCATATATTCGACGGTTTATTAAAAACATCCGAAACCCTACTGAGAAAATCATTTCCCCCCTATGTGACATTGAACTTCATTCAGCTCTGCTTGTTCTCATCAAACAAGTTCAAAGTCAAACTTTTGCTGAAGAGTTTTCGCTTATACAAGCGAAAAAACCTATTCCCAAGGTTCTGAGGAAGCTTAGTCCGTTTATAGACGAAACGGGTCTCTTGAGGGTGGGCGGTAGGCTCACATACTCAACTTTATCTTACGATAAAAAATTCCCCATTCTCCTTCCTAACTCTCACCGCTTAACATTCTTGATGATCGAGTTCACGCATAAACAATTCTTACATCCAGGAGTACAAACAATGCAATTTTTACTGTCCCAGAGATATTGGATACTATCTCCTAAGAAAACTATTCGTAGAGTACTATCAAATTGTCATAGGTGTTGGAAACTCAACCCCACTCCTCTTCAACCTCCAATGGGAAATCTACCCTCATTGAGGATTTCTCAAATAAAGCCATTTTCTGCAGTTGGTGTCGACTTTTGTGGTCCGTTTTTGATCACTCAAGGAAAATATAAAAATGCAAGACAGTACAAGACATACATTTGTGTTTTTGTTTGCTTTGCCACGAAGGCTCTACACTTTGAGGTAGTTAGAGATTTATCTTCTGATGCATTCTTAGCAGCACTGAGACGTTTTATCTCGAGACGTGGTAGGTGTAGTTACATATTCAGTGACTGCGGCACCAATTTCGTTGGAGCTTCTAATCAAATTAAACTCATGGCTGAAGCTGCATCTTGTGAGAATCTCACTTGGCATTTTAACCCACCGAGCAGCCCTCACTTTGGTGGGCTATGGGAAGCAGGGGTGAAGTCCCTCAAAACACATATTTTTCGCGTCATCGGTGAGCAAGTTCTCACATATGACGAGCTCGAGACCCTTGTTGTCCAAATTGAAGCTGTCTTGAATTCACGACCCCTATGTCCCATCAGTGCCGACCCCAATGATTTGTCAGTTTTGACCCCAGGGCATTTTCTCACCCTTGAGCCTCTGAATGCACTCGTTGATGCAGACCTCAAGCATATTCAGTTGAATCGGTTGGGCCGATGGCAGCTCGTACAACGGCTCCACCAAGATTTCTGGGCTCGTTGGTCAAAGGAATATTTACATACCCTTCACCAACGATCCAAGTGGACGAAAAATGCATCTACTCTTGAACCTGGTACTTTGGTACTCATAAAAAATGATAACTCACCCCCTCTTCAATGGTTACTCGGTCGTGTAACAGAAACTCATCCGGGTCTTGATGGAGTCGTCAGGGTTGCCACGGTGAAAACCAAACAAGGAGTATTCAAGCGTCCATTGGTCAAATTATGCGTCTTACCAGTGGACAGTTCACCTCTTGTATAAAATGTCACAACATTTTAGGTGGGCGGTTATGTACAGTTTCCGCTCATCAAATTAGTATTAGTTAAATTTAAGTTTATCAATTTAGTAATTAATATTTAAAATTCCTTTTCAAAACCCTCAACTACGCTCATGTCTTTTTTATTGTTTCGCGATTCCTCTGTGATTTCTATCCCCACTATGAGAGAATCAAGGAAGAAGAAGAAGAAAGAAGACATTCGAAAACCAGACACGAGCACACTAATTTTGCTGGGTCGAATAATTCGTTCATTACGAACAAAAGTGCCTTTTTTACCGCGCTCTCGTCTCTCTCTTGCACCGGCCGGTCGCGTAATCGTAGTGCATCCTCCAATCATAGTGCATCCTCCAAGAGTTCTACAGTTTTCTCCAAGGTAAGAAATCACAGTCGCTCTCTCTTTCATTCTCTCTCTCTCTCTCTCGAATCAAATCATAAACCTAATCTCAAAGGCTATTTCCAACGATCATAAATTCGATTTTCATATCAAAATAACCAGCATCATTGAACTTCAAATATTTCAATTTCGAACAATTTATTTGTAGACTCCAGTACTCAACTTCTAAGGATATGTGGATGCACTATTCTAGCCAGTTTTGGCCAGCTGCTGAAGACATCGAATCAGCAGTCAGCAGACTTAAATGTGAACTCATCGATTTGGAGCGTGATTCACTCCATGCAGCCAACTATGATATGAGCGCATGTTTCAATCAAGAACGAGCCCGAGAGATTTTAGCGGATGCTGATCGATATAAAATCGGTCATTTTCTATGCAGTCGCCTAGAACATGGGAGTATAACTTTGGAGCAGTTTCTTGAAGAAATGGTGAAGGAGTGTTTGGAATGCTTCCTTCATGATTTAGTTGAATTCCTACCAACTACCATCATCGAAAAATACGGTTTGACGGAAGCTTCAGAAGAAGAAGAAGAAGAAGGTGGAGAAGGCGAAGAAGGCGAAGAAGGGGAAGAAGAAGTTGGGGAAGAACAAGAAGGTGGCGGGGTACAAGGGGGTGTCTAGTATACTCTTATAGTCTTTAGACTCACTATTTCAATCATTGTACATAATAGGAAAAATAAAACATTATTCAACATTTTACATCTTTTATTATCCGAAAAAAAACTGCTACAAATATATATCTTAAACTATGGTGGTAGTGATTCATCTGATCATAGCTTCATAATTCTTCGTTCACACACCCATCTGTATGGAGCCATCTAGAGCGCTATATGTCATGACTGCGTCATGTAGAATGAGCGCATACACTCTTGTATTGGCTGGAAATTTTGATTTGCGAGTCTCAAATTCCAATTTGATATCTACTGTTGAGGATTTCATGGCGTCGGCTTGATGGCTGCAATCGATGATAAATAATGGGTTCTTCCTGAATTCTTCTATACCCATCATCGGTTAACTCATATCTTTACCATAGTAACTCTTTTGGAAATTTTCGTAAGCATAATAGGCTATAGCATCCAACTTCCTGTCGAATTCTAAATTTCAACGCTCGTATGGGTATACTTCTGAATTCAAATACACTCGAATATTATTAATGTCAGCATTAATGAATTGGGTGGCATCTTGAGATACATCATCCGTATTAGTAGATTTCTAGAATCCTATGATAATGTATCGCGGTCGCTCGAGGCTGTTGGTAGTTTTGACAGCCCAAATGTCTGAAGATGTTTCACGGATAGTTGGTAACTCATACAAATCCCACATTCTATATGCTATTTTTATCTTCGCAGTGGAACTTTTATTGATGCGATTCAATAGTTTGAGTTTTTGTTTATCTGACGGCATGATATGCCTTATTCTCCATTCAATCTTATCAATTTCTATTTTCGCATTAACTACTCCCATGTAGGAGTTTTTGAATGAGCGAGCAATGATTAGTATCAACTCTTGTTTTATATTCAAGACACCCTTATTATAGTCCTCAGCGAATCCCATCAAGTATTTGAGTGGTAATTTCCCGCTGAATACGTGATTGATTTTGTCTAGGATCGGTTGATTATCATCATCAATTCCCCAACCGAGGGTCTCTAGAAATTTTTTATTCGATTCCCCATAGGAGATCATATATTTCATAGCTGTAGTAATGCCTGGTTTTCGAATCATACACACTTGTTCGCCACCCATCTCATAGCGAATTTCGTCGAAGAGGAATGCTAAAGCATTATTGGATAAATAGCAATCTGCTGTCAAATCATCTGGTATGAATTTTCCTTCGATGTAGATGTAGCTCTCTGCAATATCTAATATCAAATCTTGAAAGTTGACAGCTATTCTTATTTCGTCAGAGTTCTTGAATGATGGTGAACCATATGGTTTGTATGTGTGTTCATGTAGGCTGATTAGGGAATGATCGAAGATTGGTTCATCAAACACTTCCAATTGGAGGCTAGTAGAAGTTGTGGAAACCATCTCTATCTTTTCTGTAGCACTTTCAGTCCGATAGATTTCAAGAAATCAATAACGCTCTCAGATAGGTTATGATGCCGCCTTGTCTGATTGAGACGTCGATTGCGAATGAATCCGCGACCGCGTTTACACTTCTTTTTATTATTTCTGCGGTCATTATGGGGTGTGGGGTTGGATATTCGTTTTGATTGGTTACCGAAGCAGAACCCCATCTTTTCTCTGCTATTTTTCGAGATCAATCTAGTTGTTTCAGTTCAAGCTTCACAATAATCTTCTCTCCTCGGAAATCGACCAAACAATTTTCATCATCCAAAATTCTCAGTGTAATGTTATCGATAGACTGACGTCCGGTCGGGCTGATTGGTAGATATATAATGTTTTTCGGTTCCTTCGACAGCTTATATCCAGGATCCACATTGATGTCGAATTCATACAACGTGTGAACCTCTTCCCCATTCAGGTACGCCCCGCTCGTGATATTGCAATCGATGCGTATCAGTCGAAATTTAATAATTTTCACAGGCTTTGTGGATTTATGTAGAAAGTTGGATGGGTAAAATTTTTTCTCGAAACCCAACACTTCGGCTATGGAATTCTCAACTGACAACATAATTCCATATGAAGATTTCATTTCACACATTAGAGTGTTATTATTAGCGCGAAGATAAAATTGAATATTATTTTTACTATCTGAGGAGGGGTTCGAAGATGCTATAGCTTCTTGTATAACTCTATTGATTTCTTCTATCTCATAGGCGCCCGGTGGTATATGAATCATTTTCAAGTTCTCAGAGATGCGACCTTCTTTCTCATCCCAATAACCCAAAGTGTTATTCGTCTCATCTATATTGGCTATGGAATTGTAAGAATAAAAGCCATGTAATCCCAAACCGTAAGTTCTTCTCGCATCTAGTTCAATTGGTGGATAAAAATCAGCGCTCAAAACACTATGACCACCCGATATGGTGAATGTTTGCGACATAATGTTGGTGGTGTGTAGAGAAAACGACGAAAATGGGTAACAAACCTCAATGAACATTCAACAGCTGCAACTTGATCGCTATGCGTGACATTGAAGAATGTTTTTATTTTCGCATTGATAATCATTTATATATAAAATTTTTTTATTACATATTGCCACATCTACATTTTCATTCGACAAAAGCAGCAAAACACTTTTCGTGGTATTGGTCCATCGTTGACATCAACACCGTCTGGTTGATTATCGCATTTCTGATCTCCACCGTGATGATGATCCTCACAAAATTGGTATTTCGACACCTCTGGATCGTCTTTCAATCGTTGCGGTAGCTTATCCCATACTAGAGCTATTTCTTGGGAAGCCAATCCAATCAGTACTGCCTTTGGTAGGTCGGCGAGTTCTTTCTCAGTCATTTTTAAGAGAGAGCGTGATTTAGAGTAAGCTAACAACGCATGGGCCATTTCTTTGATGCTTTCTCGATCCATGATGAGCCACTTTTCGTTTGTGTTCTCCTTCGAGAGAAATTTCAAGCACAAATGCCCGCACCAGACTGTGTTGTATTCTTGTTGGCGCTCATAGTTATATACTATTTTGGTAGCTCTAAGCGCCTGCGGCCCTCTATTCAGATATTTCACCAACTCTTTTGGTGGGGGTAAATCGCCATAGCTATCATAACACTCGACTACTTTACCGCTTTTTTTATATGCAACCCAATGTGTGCCATCACCTTGTTCGCTATCTAAATTCAATATGGCGGATTCTGTACGATATGGGCCAAATGAGGGTAAATTATCCCTCATATATATACCTCGAAAGTTTGGTATTCCTATCTTTTTTATATGTCGTGATAGGTCCACATCTGTTAAAGCCCTTCGAGGTGGGCCATCTAGTTTTTTGGAGTTTGGGACTGTTACATGTAAAAATTTCAGTATTAAATGGACAGGTAATATTACAGTATTTCTCCATTTGGAAGGGATCAATTCTCTGTCAGGGGCTATCACTCTGTATATTGGGCTCCGATTCAATATCGAAATATCCGGTCGAAGATCCACACCAGCACAAGCATTCAAAAACAAACAAAATATCAAAATATCAGCAAATCAGAGGATCCACTAAATTTGAAGAACGAATTGTTGTGAAACACTGAAATTTCTGGTAG
This sequence comes from Chrysomela aeneicollis, assembly GCA_029955515.1. Classification (NCBI taxonomy): domain Eukaryota; kingdom Metazoa; phylum Arthropoda; class Insecta; order Coleoptera; family Chrysomelidae; genus Chrysomela; species Chrysomela aeneicollis. Next base: position 4,690,685 of record JARUHQ010000013.1, on the reverse strand, counting down.
GTAATACCACCTCCGAACTTACTGTATTTCATAATTAACCCAGGCTATCAATTATTTCCGTATGATTTTATATCAGTTATACCTATATACCTTTCTGTAGTGTTCGGTTTCAGAGCAACGTGTTTTATCTACAAGAAAAATTTATTGATATCGAAGTATGCAAAAAGATAATGAGATATCGTTCCTACCAGTGTGACGATTCTGTATTTCTGTGAGTCTTTCCTCGAGATTTGTTTGGAATGTATGATAGTAAACAATCATCAGTATTCGAAGATACCTGAACCTATATCTCGATCAGCTGTTGTCTCTGTCGTATTGGCAATATTTCAGTAGTAAGTTGATCCGTGGTTTCGAAGCTACTTTGGCTACTAATTTCTCGATAGTTGTTCGTTTGTAATTTCCGGTGTAGATGAGATTTTATGAGAGTCGATGATAATCGTTCTTCCATCCCGTCAAAATTATTCATCTTGATAAAATGTGCCCCTATTTCTAGTGGTAGATATCCTGTATCAGGCGTTATTTCTATTTTTGAAATGCGAAAAATAATCCGTTAGGTTTGACATTTCGACATGTCTGGCAGGGTAGAAGTTTGGCAGATGGCGTATACCCACCTGTCAGGATTGGAATAATTATTTGTTTCTTGGTAATCCAACTGTGTGTTCATGTAGAACTGTTCTGGAATATCAGGATTTTTTTTTGCCAAGAATTGTGTAATCGGAATATTTTGATTCCCGAGTATTTGGGAGATAATACTTTTTATAAGGATTTGATTTCCGATCACCATATCTATAAAATTTTGTCAAGAAACCACTTTACAAGCCGCCTTCCAGCCCAGGTAGGGATACCATCTGTTTGATTCAATTTTTTTTTGCATGTCGAAAGTGTCAATAAGTACCGTAATTGCTGATTTATTGCTTTTAGGCGCTTTTTTTTCTTTTTTGTGTTATGGTATATGCTATATACCAAGCTTTCGCACAATGCTTGCCATCCTGTAGAATAGTGCCTTTCATGCAACCCATCAATAAGCTATAATATCAAGCTGGTAGTTTGAGCTTAGTCAACCTGCATGTCCGAGGAGGAGACTCAAGGGTATAAGGGCTGTCTCACTGGGGGAACGATCTCCAGAAAACCACCATCAGCATTTCAAGTAAGATCCAACCATGGCTTCACATAGAGTCTTCGCTTGAATGGTGCTTCCTAGTAGTAGTCACATAATAAGTCACTTGTATTTATCGAAAAAAAATTCTTCAGGTTCATCATATACCTGCTTTAAATTGGAATAGTGTGAACCGATAGTATATATACTATAGGGGGAAATCTCAGCCTGGTCTTTGTATTACCGGATATTGATTTAGTACCTAATTGGAAAGAATACCTATAAAGTATTGAAATTCACAATCGTATTAATTGATTTATCTCTTCATTGATAGTGACTCATTCAAGTTGTTGTTTCATTACCACGATCCGAGCAAACGAACCCTAACCCCCGCTAGCTAACCGGAGTGTACAACTCTACAACAGGTTGTGCACTATAAATTCATTTGTTACATACAAGGTACTCCTATTAGTCCTGCCTTGTGATCTCATCACGTATGTGTGTTCATTAAATATATCCCTATAATATCGAGATCCATAATTTTATATGTAGCAGGACTTCAAATAGATACCCAACCCTTTGCGGTATGGTTTCAGATAGACCCCCTTGCCCATTTTACCTAGAGCAATAGCCTCCATATGTGTGTTTTTCAGCGAGTTTCTCCTTACTTTCTTTGGCGGAATTGATAGCACGAACAACGCTTGCACTGCCTGCAGCCAAACTACCCAATGCTGATAATCCCGAAAAAATTGGGATTAGTGGGAGAATGCCGCCAACTTTGGGGATTGGTATTATGCGGGGTGTTCGAATATTTCTCCTTCCTCCTGCCATTCTCACGAATTTTTTAGCTGCACCGACGGCCTTTAGAGTTGTTTCACCCAAGTTTCTGGTGAGCGTTTCCCTGTTCCCCATTTGGCGTAGCGCATGTCGAACTTTGTGCACTATTCCCGATCCAAAAGCTATCTTTCTCATGCGTTTGGGCGTGGTCCGCTTCTTCTTCCTTTTCAGCACACTATCGCCGCACCCCATACCAAAGCGCCTTTTTCCCTTCATTATATTTGTTGTTTTCCCCTTACGACAAATACGCCAACTTTTATTCATTGTTGAAGTGTATCGCTTGGCGTTCATAATATAAATGAGCTTTGCGACACTCGCAGATCATTATAAAGTACTTGACAGTCGCATGATGCAGATTGTTCGACAAAATGAGACATTCAGTGTGGAAAATTTTGATGAAAAAGTTGGGTTAGGAAATAGTGCAATTCCACAGCGTAGGCATGGGGATCTATTTCCCAATACAATTCGAAGTTTGATTATTGGTCCATCGAATTGTGTCAAGACGAATGTTATGATATCACTGCTCACCAATCAGAATGGCTTACGATTCGCCAACATATACCTCTATTCAAAATCATTGTATCAACCCAAGTATGAGTATTTACGTAAAGTATTGGAACCGATAAAGGGGTTGGGTTATCACACTTACAGTAACAATGCAGACATAGTTGAACCTGCCGATGCAAAACCTGAGAGTATATTTATATTCGATGACGTTATATGTGAGAAACAGGATGTGATTAGATCTTATTTTTCGATAAGGCGTCATAGGAATGTCGATTGTTTCTATCTTGCGCAAACCTATTCGAGAGTGCCTAAACAACTAATTCGCGATAATGCGAATTTCATAATCATATTCAAACAGGATGAAATGAATCTTCATCACATATTTTCCGATCATGTATCCCCAGATGTGACATTTAATCAATTTCGTTATATGTGCGCACATAGTTGGACGGATAAATATGGTTTTCTCGTTATCGATAAGGATAGTGAGATTTGCGAGGGACGCTATAGAAAAGGGTTTGATTGCTTCATATATCCGTGATACCCTGATGTGGTTGAATCATTCGATCGCTGAATGGCAAGATGAGCGCATCTAGCAGTGAAAAAATGGATGAAATATGTCTCAAGCAGAAACTTGTCGAAGCAACTGATGCGGTGAGAAAAAAATTCAAAAGTTTGAAGAGCGCCCACCTCAGCGATCAGATAATGCTTGAGAAGGTATACAAACCGCTAACGAAACCATTGAAAGCTATCTTAGAAGCTGCTGCGGTAGCGATAGCCCCCTCCCAAATATCGGGTCTGAAAGTACCACCTATCCTTAAAATACCGCAGCCTACGCATCATTCTACGCCGATGCGTAGGAAAACGGTGGGATATGCTACAGAAATGTTTGATTAACATTTGGAATCTGGAAATTCCAGCAAAAATTCGCAATTGATGCAGAGCGAACTCGATTATGTGACAATGATGGAAACACCACCAACATCATCAACTTCACACATTTCTAGCGATAATACTACCGCTATTGATACAACAACTCTACAAGATCGAGTGCAGCAGCATTTGGATAACTTGAAAACTGGAAAATCTAATTATGATACAGTATATGGTGTTCGTATCGATCCCAAAACGGGTAAATTAAGGATGGGTAATATGGAAATCCGTTTTTTGAATGATCAAATCGAATTATGGCGTGATAATAGAAGGAGTAAGGTATTTCCAGCTTCTTCTGAACTATATGATTTGATTTTTATGAATCAAGCACCTGGATCTATCAGCGATGGAGATAAGCAGATATATACCTCCATTCTGAAGACTACAGGATCCGCATATAAAAATTATGATATTAGAGGAGGTTTGAATGCTGAATCCTCTAATTCGAAAAAGAAATATCGACAAATCATCAATCCTCTCATAGATAGCCCACATTATATGAGGAGTAATCCTCAACGATTTGATATCAAAGGCGGTAAAGGAGTAGTGGGGGCAATACCGCGCAAAAAAGTTCTGAATAGAAAACGGAAAGAATTTGTTTATTGGAATGATGCTGCAGAATTGGTGGAACGTCTTCGATTATTGTGGAGTTCTAAAATGGTTGGTCATACAGGGCATGATAATGAAATAGTGTCGATAATAGAGGAATTGCGTGAAGAAGGTATCATACGTTGATTTTTCAAAGTGCGAGCGCCATATGTATATGCGAGTTTGGAAGATTAGTTATTAGTATATGAATGAAAGCCGAAGTAATTGCAGCGGGAAATCTACGAAGTGGAAGATGAAAATAAGCCCAACCAAAAGGGCGATTGCTAATGAATTACACAAACCCGCGAGGCGTAACTTCAAAAGGAGGAGAACGATTATCAAAGGATTTGCTGACCTGTGGCAAATTGATTTGGCTGAAATGCAAATATATGCAGATGAGAATATGGGCTATCGATATATACTATTCGTTATCGATTGCTATTCAAAATATTTATGGGTTGAACCGATGAAAAATAAAACTGGTGTGGAAGTGACAAAAGCTATGGAAAAAGTGCTGAAGCGAGCTGAATATTCTCCAAAAAATATTCAAAGTGATTTAGGCAAAGAATTCTACAATTTACGCTTCTAAAATTTTATGCAGAGATATAAGATCAATCACTATTCAACTTATAGTATAATGAAAGCAGCTATTGTGGAGCGAGTAATTAGAACATTGAAGACTTGGATCTATAGAGAATTCTCCGCCAGAGGTGACTATAAGTGGCTCGACATTCTCGCAAATTTTGCTAACGAGTATAATAATAGAAAACATAGAACAATTGGTATGAAACCTGCTGACGTAACACCTTCAACAATACTTGAAGTATATAGCCACCTGAAAATAGCGCCACCAGCAAAATATAATGTTGGAGATGTTGTCAGAATAAGCAAATTCAAAAGAGTTTTCGAGAAAGGATACTCAGCCAATTTTTCCACAGAATTATTCACTATATCTAAAGTGAATATTACCAATCCGACGACATACAACATCAAAGATGTCAAAGGTCGCCCTATCAAGGGATGCTTTTATGAATTGGAATTGTTGAAAACAGCTGAGCCAAATGCATATCTAGTTGAGAAAGTGTTGAAAACGAAGGGGAATAAGATATTTGTCAAGTGGCTAGGATTTTCTGAAGAGCACAATCCTTGGCTTGATAAATCTGCAATTGTTTGAAGTATTTTTTTTTTAATAAATGAGTCTGTTGACATTTCTTATCGCCTATTTCTTTCCTACCCAATTTTCACCCAATAAGAAAAAGTCGCATCAGAATTTAATATATTTTATTATGAAAATTTGCAAATAATATGATGAACACAAACATAAATATATATTCACAACTATATACACCTTTATTTATATTTATGAAAAAACTTTATTTTCAACTATATACACAATCATCTTTATATATACACATCTTTTACTAATATTTACAATAATTTATTTACATACTCACGACTATATATACATCTTAATTTATATTTACAAAAACTAGTTACAATTAGGGCCTTAACTAAAATTTACAAAAAACTATATACAACTAGGTTTCCTTCCCCAGTAAAACAGCATTCGCGTCGGCATGTCCCCAATAACGAGAAACCTCCACATCGATTTCAGCTATGCTCTCTTTCTGCATTGCAGAAATTCGCTGAAGCTCAGCTTTCTGAGCTAAAATCTCAGCAAGCTGAGCTTCAATCTCAACCAGCTGAGCTTCAACCTGCGCGTTGTCGTGAAGGGTTCTCGTTTTGCGGTTGCTCATCACTGCCAACCACTGCCTGTTTGACGATGAAGGCGTCGGCGGCGTGGCATCCTCACTCTCCGCCTGTGAAGGCGAAGCCGCGCCCCCAGCTGCCGGTGAAGATGGCGACGACGAATGCGACGGCGGCACATCCTCCGCTAGCGGCGAGGGTGACGCAATACCCGCCGGGGATGGTGCCGCAACCTCCGCCTCAGCTGCTGGCGATGGCGATGGTGGTGGTGGGGATGATGGGGGCGTCGCCGCAACTTCTGCCTCCAGCGCCGGCGATGGTTGTTGGGGAGGTCGCGGGGTGGCATCTTCATGAGGTGGCACGGCGTCGGCGAAAACAGCGATGGTGATGACTTTGTCATCAGGCGGCGGAGTGGCGGCAACTGCAGCCTCATGAACGCTGGCATCACCACCATTGTTCTCGCCAACAACCGCACCCTCAGCAGCAGTAGCACCTTCATCGTCGGAGATGGTGACGATGCTGATGCTTCCAGACAATTTTATTGGCATTAGCCACTTCCGATGCATCACCCACGACGCCTACTCCACTGGTTCCCTCATCAATGGCGGCGATCGCATCACCGTCCGCATTGGTTCGAGCACTAGCCGGCTTGATCACGTCCACTCTGAGGACGTTGATTGCCGGCTTTCGCTCTTGTTGAGCGGTACGCCGTTCCGCGTACCACTCAGCAATATCACCTCCGCGGTAGGGGTTTGCCTTGCCACTATTGTTCAGGAACTTGCGGAGTATCATTGAAGAGGAAGATTTGCCCTTCTTGTTAGGGTCGGCCTTAGAAGGCCCCGCAACCGCCTTCGGGCTGATCTTCCTCTTCTTCGAAGGTGCCTTGGGCGACGCTTTCGAAGACGTCGATGCCCTCGATGATAACGCCCTTTTTCCACCAACACGGCTACCAAAGATCTTTTTCTTTGGTTGCGGTGGTGGTGCAAAATCATCCTCGCTATCATCAAGAAAGATATGTTGAAGGGGGTTAGCAACCTTCCTTTTTGACGAGGACATGCTTTTCCCCCCAACAGACCCCGATGATTTCGCGCCACAAACCTTCATTTTCTTGATTTGTGGCGCGAAATCATCAGCATTGTCATCTTCGGGCAGGCTTTCAACCAACATTGACGCTTTGTCTGAAAGCGCCATATCCTCCTCACTCTCCGACGATGAAGATGATTCACTCAACCTGCGACAGCTCATCTTAGCCCCCTTGGAAAATGCCCCTTGCGACATCGCCGGCCCCTTCTTACCCCGGGTGCCAACCGCACCCACGGTATCGTCGCCGCACATGCTGTCCCACGTGTTAGCGAGAAGAGCTCCAAGATCAATATCATCTTCGGGAACATCAAATGCGTCCATGGCGATGTTCTCGAAAAATGATGAATTGATGCCTGAAAAAATTTCGAGAAAAATATTAGGATGGTGTTACAAGAAAAGAGTTGAAAATAACATACTTAATTGCTGGAGCTCCTCAGAATTGTCGGGAGCGGCAGAGAATTGAGCGGCGGCGGAGTTGTTGAAGGCCATCTCGTATTTCTATAACAATGAAAACATGTTAAGTCGTGTATTGCATTGTATAGAGAAATTATGAAATTATCGCAAAAAAAAATATTATAAGTTATAGGTTATTATAGCACTTAGCAAAACTCGACTATATCACAATGAGAATGAAGTATGTTATAGAACTCGAAAATTTATATTTCACTATATGCACTCACAAGGAAATACTTACAATTGGTTCAGAACTAATACTCCAAAAAAAAATTGCCGGTGGTGTGGTAGCTCGAGAGGAGGGCAAGCAACGGTGTCTTCTAGACCAGGTCCAAAAAAACACTTGAAGATTCTATCAATTGGAAAAAGATTCAATATTTGTATGATGAAAAAAAACAAGAGTGAGAGTTTTCCACTTCGGAAAAATAATTCGACATTGAAGCAATGGGGAAAAACATTCAGAGTTGGAGAAATAGAAATAATCTGATATTATCACAAGGAGAAAAATGTTCAAAAGTCCCAGCTTCTATCACTTTGAAAATGATTCGATATCAATGCAATGAGAAAACATTCAGAGTCAAAGAAATAGAAATAATCTAATGTTATCACAATGAGAAAAATGTACAAGTCCTACATTCACCACTTAGAATATAATTCGATATCACAAGTACAAAAATATGAAGATGTATACAAATTCACCATACACACTTCAAAGGTAATACTCACAGTTGGTCTAGGAGCCTCTAGTCTGAGTAGTCCAACAGGAAGGCAGTCAACAGAATGAGTTGAAGATGAAAACACTCGAAGATTCTATCACTTGGAAAAAGATTCAATATTAGTATAATGCAAAAAAACAAGAGTAAGATTTTTCCACTTTGGAAAAATAATTCGACATTGGAGCAGTGAGGAAAAACATTCAGAGTGTTACGTTGAATTTCGAATTTAAAATATCATATTCTGCTGGTACAAGAAAAACACACCAATGAACATATTTAATATCCACCGAACTCATTATAGAATTTGTGATTTATATCCAGAAAGGATATCCGATGGTGCAGGAACATTTCAAGGATACGGTACTGTACTCAGCTTGGACCACAATAAGGATCGTCCCCGCCGTAGTCTAAAACTATAAACAATCGCGTTAGAATTCACGCATATTTGTGCACATCATCGTATCACCTTTCGAATGTTGAGCCTGTGCTGAATCGGGGCCCTGAAGTTTATCGATAGATGTTCCTTGTTCCTCTGAATATGATAAACCTATCTAACGTTGGCCTGAAAAGTAATAAAAAGTAGGTGTATTGTTTATGTCCGTTGCTTTGAGAGTTGTGTACATATTTCGAGTAGGTATAAGGAGTGTGCTAATATTATATATATAAATATAGACAGATCCAACTTACCATCTAATACGTTGTTCATATGCTTTGGCTCTTCGGATATAATTTCAGATATTATTGTCACCTTATTGTTCGGATACAGATAGGTTATCTGAATAACTCTGTTAGTCATAACTGTCAGGAGTGTCAAGTGTTTTGATTTGTGTCGAATTATCACAGACTGTCAATTCACGGTAGGCCATGCAGGGTTGCCATACTCATCTCCTTTATTTCCTGGCAAAGCAGGTGGTAATTCGCGAAGATTTGGTTGGATTTCCAGTCATTCCTGTAATTCCAAAGTACCTAAAGGATATCTAAGGCATGTGCCTGATGTTCCTTGCATACTCATGAAATATTTATAGCCTTACGATATTTTGTATACCACTTCCATCTAGTAGCAAGTATACACACTGGAAGAGACAGTCTGTCATAGTTATTGTAACGTCACTGAATTGGGAGGTCAGTAGTCAGGATTGTGATCGAATCTGAGTGGTCGTCTGAATCTATCTCCAAAAATTTTGATTTGTTCAATCATCCTTCATTGGGGTTCATTTTGGAGACATTCAAATTAATTTTGGGAATCATTGGGATCTGCGTGTGTTGATATTTTTGTAGATTCCCAAAAATTTATCTCTTTATTGAGGATTTGCTTGACGCCACGCTATCGATCATCCGGACCGAATTGGACATCATTTCAGGTAGGTTATTTTTTTCCCTATGTTACTTCAGCTTTCAGCAGCTGGCTATACCACTCTGGTAAACAGTTTAGAAAATCTTTCCCAGGAATAGTAGATATTCTTCGAGCTATATCTCTTATTTTTTTATTAACAGATACCACAAGGCCCATAGTCGCTTGCAGGGCATAACAACAATCTTGGTAACCCTAAAACAAAATCTATTGGATATTCAAAAGACCCCTTGGCCAGGGTGAGTACATTTCTAGTTATTCTTTTATATAGGCTGCTATTTTTTTGGGCAGGTTATTTTTTTTCCTTTTGAACGTTCATCCTGTATACCAAGGGTGAATGAACGTTAACTGATTCATTAAAATAGTGATGGTTCAGATCTTTTATAACTTTGATTTAGAAGTTGCATTGGCTGATTTTTTTTTGTTCATGAGATGTTGACTGTATATAACAGTGTTGAAGTCTGTATACATTCAAGAAATTTCCTTTCATTAGATTTTGTTGATGGTATTTTATCCGTCAGTAATTTGAATATCAACCAAGAGCATAACTCACACAGATATGTATATGTATTCGTCTCATTAAATTGAAACAAGGGAACATTTTGTTTTGGGGATAATTGCTAATTTAAATTATTCCCACAGGGTTTTTTTTTTTTCCTTTGGTGATTTATCTGAGGACCTATCCAGGGTGGATGATTTCTAGCCAAGTCGTCGGTTAGTGTATAGGACTAATTGCTACCAGGTGGCCCAGACATAGAGGCCTTATCAGGTATCCAGGGTGGAACCCGGTACCTTGGTGTATGCTGACCAGCTGGGAGATTGTTCCTCTAGGACGCACGCAAGTTTTTGAACCATTCAGCTTATTTTTTTTGCTTGGCTTTGATTGTTCTTTTGGTTCTTGGCACTTCTTTCCACACTTATGCGTAATATTTTTTTTTGTACAGCGGAATTAAGTCATATTGCGGTATTTCCAAGTTGGGACTTAGACTTTGCGCATGCGCCTGAGCTCAAGCGTCGCGTACAACTATAACAATCTTTCTGTATTGGAAGTTACTTAATTCTTGCTTTTCCTCTTATTTTTTTTTGTGCTCACCTGAATGCAACCGAAATACAACAATGTAATTAATATCTTTCGATCTCATTTTTTTTGCTTGTGCTAATCTTGCTATGGCCTTGAATGTATAGCGTAGTACCGTGAGTATCACGGCTGATCAATTGTGGCTTAACTTGCTTCCCGAAACACCCGTTTCTGTTTTTTTTATTTATTCTAGGTTTCACTGTAAAGGTATATAATAACATAATTAAGATACTATATAATAATATAATTTATTGTACTTCTTCTCATGGTATATAATAAATATTATTTTTTTTTTGCTGAATAATTTATCTATTGGTTAATCTCGTTTGGTAAATTTGGAAGATGAAACCTTGTGGGTATTAGTAAGGGGAAAAATTTACCTGGCGCCCTAGACTACCTTATTTCTACGAGAAGTCTTATTTGAACCACCCCATCTCCACTTGAGCAAGCGGCAACTACCCACCTGTCACCTGACATGTGTCTCATAAAATTAATTTGAGGTTTTATTTATTTATTTTTTTCTGAGGCTACATTTTTGGCGCCCAACGTGGGGCCATTCTGAGAGTCACTGGATGAGAAGTAGTATTTTTATTTATAATATTACCGTTTATAATCTTGGGATTAGTGTGTGATAGGTGAACTTAAAATGAATTCGTTTTTGATATTCATATCGTGAATTCACGTTGAAAAATATTGTGTTTCAAGCGAACAAAAAAAAATCGTTTTTTTATTCTTTTTTTTTATTTGTTTTTTTCGCTGAATTTCGGTGGCTTAATAGGTTTTCATTGTTAGGGTATTAGCACAATGGCTACCAAAATGCAGGTGAAAAGACTGAGCCAGGATGAACTCGCATATGAGTTACAGATCAGAGGTATTGCTATCGGAACTGTTGATCAGATGCGACAATCCCTTACTATGGCTATCCGGCTCGAGAAGGGTGGTGATAGTATCAAATTGCCCAAGTATCCATTCACAGTTGAAGAAGATGTCAAGGTCGTTAAAAGTAAACTTGCGGAACTGGAACCCCTTATCGCTGAGTTCAATGATTCACGTCTCAGCAATACCTATCAGAAATTTCTAACCAAATTGGCTCATATCCTCAATAGAACTGAGCATATTGACGAGGAATCTGAGGATCGCCCGGAATTACTCGCGAGAACATTACATCTCTTAGATGCACTGCACTTGAAGGCTGACGAACACGAGCGCCTTCGTAGTGTTCCACCACAACTTAGTTTGTTGGAGGAATCCCACTTCCAACCACAGAGAAGGTCCTCGAGTGTTTCTCCCACAACTCCTCTTCCTACTAATATTAAACCCATCCTACCCAATAAGTGGGATTGCAAATTTTCTGGGGATAAAAGGGGTTATTCCTTGAATGCATTCCTGGAGAGAGTTGAGGAACTCAGGATTGCGCTACATGTCTCAAAAGAGACACTGCTTGAGTCGGGAATCGATTTGTTCGCTGGGAGAGCATATCAGTTTTATTTAGCCTACCGGCATGAGGTTAGTACTTGGGATGACTTCGTAGCATTATTGAGAGAGGAATATCTCTCCTCGAATTTTAACGAAAAATTGTTTGAAGAGATAGGTAGAAGGACTCAGGGACCAGATGAGTCAATTGGTATCTATTTGGCGGTTATGACTGGTTATTTCAATAGATTAACTTGCAATGTATCCGAAGAGACCAAATTGAAAATTTTGCTTCGTAACATAGCACCTTTCTATCAAAATCAGCTGGCCCTAGTAGATGTTCAATCTGTCTCCCATCTTCGAGAACTATGTCGAAGCTTAGAGGCCCGCAAGGAAGCCGTGGAGAACTTCACCGGTCCATCAAGGAGGAGTAGCGCTCTGGAGCCAGATCTTGCATATATTGGTAGTGGTCAGGCTGATGTCGATAGCTGTCACAGTTCGACTTCTCAACCGGAGGTTCCTGTTGCTGCGAAAGAGATCGTTTGTTATAGGTGTAATAAACCAGGGCATCGTGCGGTTGGCTGTACTGTCAAGAGTGGAAGATTTTGTTACAGGTGCAAACGGGAAGGAGTAACGGTGAGAACTTGTCCAGACTGTTCCTTTCAGGGAAATGGCCGACGACACACCTAAGAGATCGAGGTAGGCGTGTCGTTCAGGAACACTCGGTCGGTAAACTTCAGGTACTCCTCGATTATGTGTTAGAACATGCTGTCAACGATGAGCGGCCGTATTTGAAAATTGACATTTTGGGAAAAACTCTACTAGGCTTGCTGGATTCTGGGGCGTCGAGGACTGTTCTTGGTGGCAAAGGGTGGAGAATCGTCCAAGATTTGGGGTTGCCAATTAATTCAACAGGGATAAGTTCGTGTACTGTGGCCAATGGGAGTCGTTGTCGAAGTATTGGTGAAGTAGAATTGCCTGTCACTGTTAGGGGTAGGTTTAGGTTGATAGAGGTTATGGTCGTTCCGGAATTGCCACATTTGTTGATTTTGGGGGCTGATTTCTGGAGACTTATGGGTATAGTCCCGGACCTACGCCATAACGAGTGGCATTTTTCGAACGAGGCTATCACAGTAAACTCGGTAGAGCATGTTAGTGGTCGGACATTATTGAGTCAGTTGGAGACTGAGCGGCTTCAGGCAGTGGTTGATCACAATATCTTGTTGATGGGGAAGGAACTAGGATGTACTGATAAAGCCGAACATGTGATTGTCACGGATAGTCCTCCGATTAAGCAACGGTATTATAGAGTGAATCCGGTAATTCAACAGCAGATTGATAAGGAACTAGAAGAGATGCTGAAACTTGGTATCGTAGAGCCGTCAAATAGTCCATGGTCGTCTCCTATCCTATTGGTGAGGAAGAAGGATAATTCTTTTCGCTTTTGTGTAGACTTTAGGAAGCTGAATGCAGTGACAGTCCGGGATAGCTACCCACTACCTTTGGTTTCAGATACCCTGGATAAATTAAGAGATGCAAAATACCTATCTAGTCTCGATGTCAAATCTGCTTATTGGCAAGTCCCAATGGCTGAGGAGTCAAAAAAAATTCACTGCTTTTACCGTTCCTAATCGGGGACTATTCCAATTTCGACGCATGCCCTTTGGGCTACATAATGCTCCTGCCACCTGGCAACGTTTGATAGACAATGTTTTAGGTCACGATCTAGAGCCTCATGTTTTTGTGTATTTGGATGACGTCGTTATCGTCAGCCAAACTTTTGAGCAGCACATTGCTATTCTGGAAGAGGTATTCCGTAGACTCAGAGAAGCTAAGATAACCATTAGCGTGGAAAAATGTCAATTTTGTCGTCCTGAGATGCGGTATTTAGGGTACGTTGTAGATCGCAATGGCCTCCATGTGGACCCTGAGAAGGTCAAGGCTATGTTGGAATTGCCGGCTCCAACCAGTGTAAGTGAGGTTCGTCGTGTGATAGGTACGTTCTCGTGGTATCGCCGTTTTGTGCCAGACTTTTCATCTGTCATAGCCCCGATAACCGCACTGGTCCGGAAAAATTCTAAATTCCACTGGTCGGAGGAGTGTGCGAGGTCATTTCGTCGACTAAAAGAGTTCTTGGTAGCTGCGCCCATCCTCAGTTGCCCCGACTACACGAAACCCTTTGTAGTTCAAACGGATGCCTCTGGTTACGGTATTGGAGCGGTGTTAACACAAACCCATGCAGATGGGGATCGTGTTATATCATATTTGAGTCGATCTCTTACCAAACAGGAACGAAACTTCTCGACTACTGAGCGTGAATGCCTTGCTGTACTGTGGGCGGTGGAGAAACTGAGGCCCTATCTAGAGGGAGTACCTTTCACAGTGGTCACTGACCATTACAGTCTACTATGGCTTCAAAATCTCAAAGATCTTTCTGGTCGACTGGCTCGTTGGTCAGTTCGGTTGCAACAATATAACTTCACTTTGGTGCATCGAAAGGGTAAGGAAAATGTAGTGCCTGATGCACTCTCAAGGTCGGTCCCTATTTTAGATTGTTTGGACCGTGTTGGCCAGTCCCCAGAAGTGGTTGAAATTGGTAAAGATAGGTGGTACAAGTCAATGGTTGATAATATCCTCGAGAACCCATTGAAGTTTCCAAATTGGAGGGTGTCTAGTGGTCGGCTGTGGAAACACGTTGGAACGGAGTACCCAGGTTTGTCGTTATCAACGGATTCGTGGTTGTTGGTTGTGCCGAAAGGTGATCGGCATCAGATCATCGTGGAAGCCCACGAACCCTCAACTTCCGGCCACACTGGAGTGTATAAGACCTATGCTAGGGTTTCTGAGAAGTACTATTGGCCGAAGATGAGGAGTGACGTCGCTAAGTTCGTACGACATTGTAGGGTTTGTGCAGCTCATAAAGTATCTACTGATCGGCCGTCTGATAAGATGGTATCACATCCTAAGGTAAATAGACCATGGGAAATGGCTTCGACAGATTTGATTGGTCCCTTACCAAGATCGAAACATGGAAATAGCTTCATATTGGTTGTCACTGACTATCTGACAAAATTTTCTCTGCTGTTTCCTCTCAGGAAGGCTACCACCGAGTCCATCATCCGGAAGATCGAGGGTGACGTGTTTCTGCTATTTGGGGTACCAAAAATACTGATTTGTGATAATGGCCCACAATATAGGAGTAGACAGTTTGCTGCATTCATAGAGAGATATCATTGCCGCCTGAAATTAAATGCTAACTACCACCCTAGGGCGAATCCCACTGAACGAGTTAATCGCACAATCAAGACCATGTTGTCAATGTATGTGTCCGACAATCACCGTTGTTGGGATGAAAATTTGAACCAGATCGCATGCGCCATCCGTACTTCTAAGCATGAGACCACTAAGCAGTCGCCGTACTTTCTAAACTTTGGACATAATATTATCGTCACCCGGATGCAGAAACATCCTAACTCCATTTTTTTCCAAAATCGGATTATTACACTATCCTTTGTTTTTTATGACTATCTATCGATGCAGAAGTATCCTAAGTCCAATTTTCTATCATAAAGTAGTGCTTTCCCAAGTATGAATTTATCCTATCTTTTTTAGCCATATTATTCTTATGCAGAACTAGCTTAAAAGTTACTCGATGCGCAGATAGGCTATACTGGACATTCCGTCATGGGAGTTAGGATACTTGTTTACTACATAGGATGGTAATTGTGTTGTAGAATTTCGGAGAGGTGAACTTAGGATACCAAGACTGTTTGTTATTCAGGCAACACGAAGTTGTGGTAATTGTTATTGTTTGTTGAATAAAGTGACTTAATATTGTGACTGAAGTGACTTGATATTGTAAATAATACAATGTCATCCCGAGGCCGAATGATTTTGAATCTGGTCGAAAAACAAACATACGAAAATTATGAAGAAGTGACAAGTTCTACTAGCACATCAGGTACGTAACCTCACTTTCTCTATTAAACTATGAAAATACCTTTCTTCCCTCTTGTTATTGTTTTCCCCTTGCAAATTTGATCTACCAACCAACACTTTCCATCAACTTAATAATTATTTACAAGAATTTGACTGATAATTTTTATTTTTCTGATTGACTGGTCCGTTCCTTGATCTTCACATTTTTATTGTAAATATCACGACCTGTTTCGCTAACAAAGTAGCTTCTGTGAGTGAAATAGCACCTGTGTTGACAAAAAATGTCGAGATATTAAGAATTAAAATTGCGAAGATCGAATTCTGTGAAAAAGCTACTCTGTTAGCGAAACATGTCGTGATATTTCAAATGAACTTTGTGAAGATCGAATCGTTTTCTGTGTAGTTTGTGCAATTGATAATTTTAATTATATTTCATTTTGGCACTGAAAAATTTTTTTTTATTCCTTGCAGATTTCGCGAAACATGCCACCAAAGATGTTGAAGGCGATGTTGAAAGCGGAGGCCTATCAGATGTATTCTGGGAAACACAAACTTTCTTTAAAAATGCTGATGCTTGTAGTATTGCTGCTGTAAAAAATAATTTTTTTCCCATTTCTCAAATTTCTGAAAACCCAGAAATGGAAACTGATGTTGATGATGTAACAAATATCGGCTACCATCAAGAAGAAGAATTTGAACAGGAAGCCCCTGATCCATTTGAAGTTGATTATGATAGTGACAAGGATCCAGAGTATGTCCCTGATGATGAAGATGAAGATATTAATAACGAGTTATTGAACGTGGTCAGTCCTCAACCCAATATTGTTTTGAAGAACCCTGAAACTAGAAAAAGAAAACGAAACATTGAAGCATGGAGAAGAAATGTAATTAAAAAAAAGAGAAATAATGGAGAAAAATATACAAATTGGAAAAACAGAAGTGTTGAAGCAAGAACCTTAAAACCTGCTTGCCTTGATACTTGCCGATTGAAATGTAAAACCAAAATTTCAGAAGAACATAGAGAAAATATCAGAGAGCAATACTGGAAATTGGGAGATATAGACAAACAGAGAGACTTCATATTGCGATTTGTAGAATTTAAATTTAAAAATCGTGAAAGAAAAACTAAATCAAATGGAAGTCAAGGCACCGATAATAAGTCTAGCAGACGAACTTACACCTATGTCTACAGCTTACCTGAAAGTGAATTTAAAAATGCTATAGTATGTCAAACATTTTTTTTAAATACATTGTCAATCAGTCATCAAATAGTCAAGACCGTATTGAAGAAGAAGGTGGAAAGGGAAGGTGTTGCTGTTGGCGTAATAGAGCCTGACAAGAGAGGCAGAACAACAAAAAATTCAAAGCTTTCGGATGAAGTAAAGGATTCTGTGAGGAATCACATTAATAGCATCCCCTGCATCGAGAGTCACTATTGCCGAAAAAATACCACCAAAAAATATATATCATCTTCTTTGAACATTACTAAGTTATATGCACTATACACTAAGTCATGTGTTGAGAAAATGATTAAACCCGCCTCTGAATCCACATATAGGCAAATATTTAATTATAAATTCAATTTATCTTTTTTTATTCCAAAAAAAGACCAGTGTGGCCTTTGCAACAAGTATAATGAGTCTGTAGGTGAAGAGAAGGAAAACATGACACAAGAATTTGAAATCCATAAGAAAAATAAAGACCTTGCTAGGAAAGAAAAAGAAAATGACAAGGAAAAAGCAAAGGAAACCCCCGAATTTTGCACAGCTGTATTTGATTTGGAGCAGGTTTTACTGAGTCCGAAAGCTGAAATATCACAGCTCTATTACAAGCGAAAGTTATCAACCTACAACTTTACGATGTATGAGCTCAACACACATCAAGGTATCTGCTACATGTGGCATCAAGGAATTGCGAAACGGGGAGCCTGTGAAGTAGGAAGCTGTGTGTCAAAATTTTTATTATATAAAATCAATACTGGTGTTAAGGAATTTTCGTTCTTCTCGGATAATTGTGGGGGTCAAAATCGAAACAGATACTTATTTACATTGTATTTATATTTTTGTAATAAATACAATATTAAAATATCACACAAATTCTTAGAAGTGGGTCACACCCAAAACGAAGGTGATTCGGTTCACAGTGTGATTGAGAAAGCTTCCAAAAATATACCAATTTTTACCCCTACTCAGTGGTACACATTAGTTCGTACAGCAGCAAAAAAACAGCCCTATATAGTAGAAGAAGTTACTCAAGAAGACATACTCGATTTAAAAGATATGTTTAAGAGTACCACTCTGAATTGGGATTGTGATACAAATGGCAATAAAGTATTATGGAATGCTGTTCGAGTGGTCATGGTAGATCCATCTGAAAAAAATATGATTCAAGTAAAAGAACAGTATTCTGATGAAAACTTCAAATTAGTTGACATTTTTAAGAAAAAAAGGAAAAAAATTGCCAACACTCTCACAACATACGTTCCCAAACAACTTTACGAGAAGCCTATACCAATACCAAAATTAAAATATGATGATCTACAATATTTGTGCAAGGAAAAAATAATTCCACTATCCTGCCATACTTTTTATGAAAATTTGGAATGTGGCGGTCGATGTCAAGACACATCTGATGATTCGGATTAATTCTCTACTAATTTCTTCGCAATTTACTGATTTCAATATTTGAATAGAAGAGTATTTTCAGTTTTCAATGAACTTATTACTTTTACTGTTCATTACTCAGTATTATTATTTGTATTTTGAATTAAATTGAATTAATTTCTAATTTAATGTTAACTTTGTAATATTTTTAGTTTTTATATTGAAAACTGTGGTCTCAATGAGGATATTTAACATATTTTTCAAATACACAATGATGCACTAATATTGCTTGGTTCTTATTTATTATTATTGGCGTTTGTTGGGTTTGATAATGTAGGAATGTGGAGTTAGGATACCTCAGAAACAAGCCTATTTCCATTCAAATTACTTAGGATAAATTTCGTAAAAAAAAATTGCGCAAATATATCCTAACTCCCTCAACTTTTTTTATGTCACTCTAGACAAAAAAAAAGTCCTTCATTACCTCAAAGGACAAATACAGCAATGACTCAAGGCGTTAGTTAACGTACAATCACTTAATTCAAAGAAGACAATTTAAAAATTCGTCTCCTGTAAAATTTACTTTTTGTTACATAGGATATTTCTGCATCCGGGTGACGATATGGTACTTTCAGGTAGAGATTATGGCAAAGACGAACTCCTAGACCTTGAGGATTGTGAGAAGTCGGTCGAAATAAGTCGTAATGAGTCCTTCAAAAATATGTATGCTGATGTTCGTAAGCGTTTGGAGGTAGCCGCTGAGAAGAGTTGTGCCAAGTACAATCTTCGTTGTCGTCAGGTGGAGTACTTCCCGAATCAGCTAGTTTGGAAGAAAAATCATGTCTTGTCCGATGCTGCCAAGTACTTCTCTCGGAAGTTAGCACCAACATATGTAGGTCCTTTCCATATTCATAAACGACTTTCTCCGTGGACGTATGAGTTGAGAGATGCTGATGGTAATTCGAAGGGTGTTTGGCACACCAAAGATTTGAAGCCAGGTCCAGAAGAATAGCGACTTTCACGCGACTCCGTTCAGTTTTGTCATTTTTTTTTGCTATGTTCAAGGGAAATTTTCAGGGAAAATTTCTTGAAGTTAGAGGGGAATTTGTTACGTTGAATTTCGAATTTAAAATATCATATTCTGCTGGTACAAGAAAAACACACCAATGAACATATTTAATATCCACCGAACTCATTATAGAATTTGTGATTTATATCCAGAAAGGATATCCGATGGTGCAGGAACATTTCAAGGGTACGGTACTGTACCCAGCTTGGACCACAATAAGGATCGTCCCCGCCGTAGTCTAAAACTATAAACAATCGCGTTAGAATTCACGCATATTTGTGCATATCATCGTATCACCTTTCGAATGTTGAGCCTGTGCTGAATCGGGGCCCTGAAGTTTATCGATAGATGTTCCTTGTTCCTCTGAATATGATAAACCTATCTAACGTTGGCCTGAAAAGTAATAAAAAGTAGGTGTATTGTTTATGTCCGTTGCTTTGAGAGTTGTGTACATATTTCGAGTAGGTATAAGGAGTGTGCTAATATTATATATATAAATATAGACAGATCCAACTTACCATCTAATACGTTGTTCATATGCTTTGGCTCTTCGGATATAATTTCAGATATTATTGTCACCTTATTGTTCGGATACAGATAGGTTATCTGAATAACTCTGTTAGTCATAACTGTCAGGAGTGTCAAGTGTTTTGATTTGTGTCGAATTATCACAGACTGTCAATTCACGGTAGGCCATGCAGGGTTGCCATACTCATCTCCTTTATTTCCTGGCAAAGCAGGTGGTAATTCGCGAAGATTTGGTTGGATTTCCAGTCATTCCTGTAATTCCAAAGTACCTAAAGGATATCTAAGGCATGTGCCTGATGTTCCTTGCATACTCATGAAATATTTATAGCCTTACGATATTTTGTATACCACTTCCATCTAGTAGCAAGTATACACACTGGAAGAGACAGTCTGTCATAGTTATTGTAACGTCACTGAATTGGGAGGTCAGTAGTCAGGATTGTGATCGAATCTGAGTGGTCGTCTGAATCTATCTCCAAAAATTTTGATTTGTTCAATCATCCTTCATTGGGGTTCATTTTGGAGACATTCAAATTAATTTTGGGAATCATTGGGATCTGCGTGTGTTGATATTTTTGTAGATTCCCAAAAATTTATCTCTCTATTGAGGATTTGCTTGACGCCACGCTATCGATCATCCGGACCGAATTGGACATCATTTCAGGTAGGTTATTTTTTTCCCTATGTTACTTCAGCTTTCAGCAGCTGGCTATACCACTCTGGTAAACAGTTTAGAAAATCTTTCCCAGGAATAGTAGATATTCTTCGAGCTATATCTCTTATTTTTTTATTAACAGATACCACAAGGCCCATAGTCGCTTGCAGGGCATAACAACAATCTTGGTAACCCTAAAACAAAATCTATTGGATATTCAAAAGACCCCTTGGCCAGGGTGAGTACATTTCTAGTTATTCTTTTATATAGGCTGCTATTTTTTTGGGCAGGTTATTTTTTTTCCTTTTGAACGTTCATCCTGTATACCAAGGGTGAATGAACGTTAACTGATTCATTAAAATAGTGATGGTTCAGATCTTTTATAACTTTGATTTAGAAGTTGCATTGGGTGATTTTTTTTTGTTCATGAGATGTTGACTGTATATAACAGTGTTGAAGTCTGTATACATTCAAGAAATTTCCTTTCATTAGATTTTGTTGATGGTATTTTATCCGTCAGTAATTTGAATATCAACCAAGAGCATAACTCACACAGATATGTATATGTATTCGTCTCATTAAATTGAAACAAGGGAACATTTTGTTTTGGGGATAATTGCTAATTTAAATTATTCCCACAGGGTTTTTTTTTTCCTTTGGTGATTTATCTGAGGACCTATCCAGGGTGGATGATTTCTAGCCAAGTCGTCGGTTAGTGTATAGGACTAATTGCTACCAGGTGGCCCAGACATAGAGGCCTTATCAGGTATCCAGGGTGGAACCCGGTACCTTGGTGTATGCTGACCAGCTGGGAGATTGTTCCTCTAGGACGCACGCAAGTTTTTGAACCATTCAGCTTATTTTTTTTGCTTGGCTTTGATTGTTCTTTTGGTTCTTGGCACTTCTTTCTACACTTATGCGTAATATTTTTTTTTTGTACAGCGGAATTAAGTCATATTGCGGTATTTCCAAGTTGGGACTTAGACTTTGCGCATGCGCCTGAGCTCAAGCGTCGCGTACAACTATAACAATCTTTCTGTATTGGAAGTTACTTAATTCTTGCTTTTCCTCTTATTTTTTTTTTGTGCTCACCTGAATGCAACCGAAATACAACAATGTAATTAATATCTTTCGATCTCATTTTTTTTGCTTGTGCTAATCTTGCTATGGCCTTGAATGTATAGCGTAGTACCGTGAGTATCACGGCTGATCAATTGTGGCTTAACTTGCTTCCCGAAACACCCGTTTCTGTTTTTTTTATTTATTCTAGGTTTCACTGTCAAGGTATATAATAACATAATTAAGATACTATATAATAATATAATTTATTGTACTTCTTCTCATGGTATATAATAAATATTTTTTTTTTGCTGAATAATTTATCTATTGGTTAATCTCGTTTGGTAAATTTGGAAGATGAAACCTTGTGGGTATTAGTAAGGGGAAAAATTTAACTGGCGCCCTACACTACCTTATTTCTAGGAGAAGTCTTATTTGAACCACCCCATCTCCACTTGAGCAAGCGGCAACTACCCACCTGTCACCTGACATGTGTCTCATAAAATTAATTTGAGGTTTTATTTATTTATTTTTTTCTGAGGCTACAAGAGTTGGACAAATAGAAATAATCTAATATTATCACAAGGAGAAAAATGTTCAAAAGTCCCAGCTTCTATCACTTTGAAAATGATTCGATATCAATGCAATGAGAAAACATTCAGAGTCGAAGAAATAGAAATAATCTAATGTTATCACAATGAGAAAAATATACAAGTCCTACATTCACCACTCAGAATATAACACAAAATCACAAGTACAAAAATAAAGAGATACCTATATACAAATTCACTATACACAGCCAAAAGGTAATACTCACAATTGATCTAGCGGCGTCTAGTAGGCAGGTCTAGTCGAAGAGGAAGGCGGGCAGCAGAATGAGTTGAAGATGGAAACGGTTTGCAGATTCTATCACTTGGAAAAAAATTCAATATTAATATAATGAGAAAAATTAAAAGAGTTAGAGTGTTCCACTTTGAAAAATAATTCGAAATTGGAGCAATGTGGAACAAACATTCAGAGTCGGACAAATAGAAATAATCTAATACTATCACAACGATAAAAAATGTTCAAGTCCCAACTTCTTTCACTTTGAAAATGATTCGATATTAATGCAATGAGAAAAATATTCAGAGTCAAAGAAACAGAAATAATCTGATGTTATCACAACGAGAGAAATCTACAAGTCCCAGATTCACCACTTAGAATATAATACAAAATCACAAGTACAAAAATATGGAGATATATACAAATTCACTATACACAGTCAAAAGGTAATACTCACAATTGATCTAGCGGCGTCTAGTAGGCAGGTCTAGTCGAAGAGGAAGGCAGGCAGCAGAATGATAAATTCGAGTGCGCGCTTCGCTTTTGTGCTCTTTCCTCCCTCCTAGCTGAGAGTGGGAGTGACTGATGACGGGTGACAGATGATGATGCCGCTACTGATGGCGGATGACAGCTGACACGGAACACCTCAACGACCAACTACGGGCACGGAACACTTCGCGATAGTTTGGTATGGCAAATAATAGTGATTGTGATAGATGGCGCCCCTGTTTCAAGGTCATTAGCCTTAATAGCAGGTGGCGCTACTGATGGCAAGTGGCGCTACTGATGGCAAGTGACGCTACTGATATCAGGTGATAGCTGGCAGATGACAATTGACAAGGCGACTGTCACGGCGGCCATCTTAGTCGAAAAGAGTATTGAAAAGCGGAGGTCATAGCGGTTTCAACTCCTGAGTCGACCACTAGTTTGAGAAGAACTCCTCAATTATTCTTCAGTCAATATGTATCCGAGTGCCTGGGATACCAAGCCAATTATTGCAGTGAGGCCGCTTATCGCGAATGGAGCGATATGCTGCCACAATTGTGGGGACGCCTTCGTGCCAGGAGACCTAAATCCCAGCACGGGAATGTGCCAGCGTTGCTCGTTGGCGAATACGGCAAGAACGGGGCCCCCATCTCCTGTACCAGCGCAGTCACCAAGTTCCGGAGCCCGATGCGATAGGTGTTGTAAAAAGCTGAGGAATTCCAACTTTGGAATCTGCCGCCCAACATGCCGGGAATGCAGCATGGGTAGAAGGCTGCACTTCCATAAATGTAGAAGCTGCCGGCAATATCGGAATGATTGCTGGCAAGGGATTTGCAGAGGTTGCAGTTTCAGCAAGAAATTCTTTTGCGAGGTGGTGGGCCACTTTTATAGGGGGCCCTCCGAACATTTGGACAAGTGTTGGTTCCTACCCCTCGAAGAGAGGCTTCGAAGAAGAGCTAGGGATTTGGAGGTGCCGGCTCCAACATTTAGGTATTATAGGGGTGATATTGAAGGAGACTATTGAATTAGTGTATATATATTTGATTATTTATCTTTCTATTTATAAGTTTTTATTTTGTATATATTTATGTATTTCTAGTTCATAAGATTTTATTTTGTATATATTTGAAATTTGAAAGTGTATATAGCTATGTAAGAGTGTACAATGAATAAATGAAAACAAAAATTATCTATTATATTTTGATAAATTTGACAAGAGTTTCAAATTATATCGCCCAGCATTAAATACAAGTAATATTTTCAAGTTGAAAAAATTTATAAGGTTCAAATAATATTAACTGAGAAAACTGAGGTGCTCCCCGGGGGGGGGTGCTGATCGAATTCCACCTTGACACAAATTTTTGATACCTCGGCAAGGATTTTGGATTTCATGGGGTCATGGGGGGGGGTGCTGATCGAATCCCACCTTGACACAGATCTCAGGGGTGGTGCTCCAAGGGGTGCGGAGTTTTGGAGGGTGGAATTTTGAGGGGGGCGGAATTTTGGGGGCGGAGCTTTCTCGGGGGGGGGGGGTAGCCAATTTGAGACCCTCCCACTTGTTGAGGCCCAGCCCTTTGGCTTCTCCCATTGGTCGTTACGCTCGGACCTCATTACGCTAGCCCGCTTCTTGTTAACGCCCATCACATTGGTTTCTATATTCGCCCTACTTCTCAGACATCATTTAAACTCCGTCTAACATGGTTCGCGCGTTGGAGTATCAATGCCCAGTTACATCAAGGCGTTATTGCTGCCGCAGAAAATGTTTCTATCTATTCGAATACAACGATGTCGTAGATGGGCTTGCATGCAGGAAATGTATGCATTATTGTTATTGCGTGTGCGACTGTGATTCACATAAATATGGGATTTTCACTTCTTTTGTGAGAACACTCAGGCATCTACGAGAGAAATTGAAACGGTAGACACTCGAGGACCACTTCTTACTTATTAATGGTGTATTCAAATCATGACAAACAATTTGTATTATGAAAAAATTTATTGAAATATATATTATAAAAACGATACATATTGATTCATTTAACTTTCGGCTTCAACCTTTTAGCCGTGTAAGGCGGCACTCTCGACTTCTTCTTCCTGCGTAGCTTCCTTCTTGTGATAACGGGAGCTAAAATAATGGTTTCATCGGAGTCTGATCCAGGGTCGAGTTCGTTGTTGTTCCCCATCTCGGCTCGCACCACAGCCATTATCTCCTGCATTGCTTCATCGGCCCGCTGCTCGTCCAAGTGTCTCTGCACCATTTCGTCGATCTCCACCGGGTTGGTGCGTTGTCTCTCCCGTATGGCGGCCACCATTTGTCTCATGGACATGTTTTGATATTGTCCAGACATAATCGAATGATTACTTGTAGGTGGTTCTATAACAATTCAATGACTACTGCTCGACTCAGGAGTTGAAATCGCTATGGTTAAAATTGCTACCTCCTCCGCTTTTCAATGCTTTTTCCGCCTAAGATGGCCGCCGTGACAGCTGCCCTGCCAATTGTCACCTGTCACGTCAGTTATCACCAATCATACCAACTGTCAATTAGGAAGTGTTCTGTACCCGTAGTTGGTTGTATTTGGGATGTGTGACTTTTGACAGAAGTGAAGCGCCATCTATCGCACCAACTATAATTTACCAACCGCCATCTCCCATACCGGATGTCACCGATCATACCAACTGTCGCGTCAGACATTCTCTACTTCGCCCATAAGGAAATTGGTGTGGAAGGTGTTAGGTAAAATAATCTCGAATGACAATATATATATATATATATATTTATTTACATCATAAGTACAATATGTTGGAATATAAATGTTTCATCACCATTTCAGATGTTGAGAGACCCAACTCCATACTGCGTGCGATTGCCTCAAGCTACAATTAACCCTTGCAGATAGCGTATGATTCATACATAGAGCAACCTCTTTTTCGAATACTGGTACAGGGTTTTGAAGACATATATCATGCTGATATTTTTCAATATTCACAATGTATGGCTTATAGGCCAATTGTTCTACATACTGTTGTAAAATCTCAAACTTTTGATGCCCCTTCACATAAACTATACTAGCGCTCGCAATAGGCTCAAGCACCTCACTCATCAGTTGATCATAGTCGATGAGCCCACTCGAGTATCTTATACCGTGGATGTTTCGTTCCACATAGGTTACTTGCTTCTTTTCACTCCGAGTTAAACTGTTATAGGGCTTAGGTGGTTTTAATATATAATGATTAGTTTTCTCCCCATCTGTGATAGATATTTCTTTGGGGTGGAATACACTATTATCACCAAGCACGAAACCTTGCATGTCAACAGCGAGTAGTTTCATGGTGGTCGCCTTTCGTACAACTGACTCTAACACACCTTTGCGGTGAAGAATATCGAGAATGGGTGAGGGGTGGGGGGATTATAGCCTACTGCGCAATAATATTACAATAAATGTTTCGAGTATAGAAAAATATTATTACTTCAAAAATGGTAAATATAAACTTTACTACATATATTGCAACAAATAGGAGCAACACCTACCGCAATTGTTTCATGAAATTTTCGATTACATAACTTCAAAAATGGTAAATATAAACTTTGCTGCGTACATTGCAACAAATAGGGGCAACACCTGTCACAATTGTTTCGTGAAGTGTTCGATTACATAATGTACATGAGAATGACCGAGGGACATTCATAAATTTATTTCGCTCAAGTGCTTTCTCGCTGCATTCGACGTCATCATATCCTTCATCCGTGAAATTGTCTATGCCTTGCTGCCCAACAGCGTTTTTGGAAGGCTGCAACAAGAAAATATACATTTATAATATGATTTATAAATGATTCCCAAAATCGAGAATATTATCGAATAAAAAAATATACTCACAGCTTTCCCCTTTTCTTCATCATGCTCCTGAATTGAAAGTTTCGCAAGCGTCTCGCTGACCTCGGTAGTAATCTCAACTGCTGTTGCCAATATCGCAGCTAGTCACCAACTCGGAGGAATGGAAATATCTTATACCCCTTATAGGGCTTGTAGCAAACAATCCTCTCCTCCCCCTCTCCACTCTCCCGGTATAGAGCTCACTGCTGAGGTTCTAATTGCTCCATCAACATTTCAATTAGCGAGTCTAATCTTTTGGACCGTTCATTATCCTCCCCCTGATCATTCTGCGACAAGTCGCTTATTGCCTGATGTAGCCAAATTGAATTTTGCTCTGGACTAAATCGATGAAAATCGATATCATTATGACCCCAAGGAAAAGTTCTGACAGTATTGGGAATAATAAACCGCTTATCGTCGTGATATGAAAGAGCAACTTTGTTTCTCATCTCCGTGAAGATGTCATGCTTATAGCTACAAAAAGTATTCATCTTGCGAAATATCAAACCACCTTTCTCAACGATGTCTTTATAACTATCTAGAGATAGTTCGTTTCTTATAACAGCCCTGGAAACGCCTTTCGCTTTTTTCACCTCGCTAGTCGTTGATTTGACGCAATAAGCTTTGGCGCCAGTACCATAAAAACTAATTAAGGGGTTGTTTGGGAATTCATCTTTCATTTTGCCGACGATCGATTCTGTGCGAGGCATGTTGAAGTTATTATTTACAGGATAATTAGATGTGTCGAAATATTCTATGTTTTCTTTCATAAAATCATAGAAATTTTCGCTATCAATTTTCAAGATGAGGGAATCAGTATCAGTATACAATAATGATGATGATGTTCCAGGAAAATTTTTCTTGATACAATCATATAAGAAATCATAGATTACAATTTTCGACACATCTAATATGCTGAAGCCCACATAGAGCGGTTTATCATAATGCACGCTAACCCTAGCCATGTGAATTGCAACGAAATTTTCATGAAATATCGTGCAAGTCTTATAATTGGGAAGGGCCGTCAATGCATTAGCACCCTTCCGCTTCTTGATACTCTCCCAATGGGTCACAAGTTTGATATCGGTCCTTCTATCAACATTTTCCATAGTTTTACCATACACACAGTTGACCATCTTTTTAAATAAACCATTATCGGCTTTGTTCGTACTTTTATTGCGCATCTCAGTATTGAGGTTTACATATTTCTTCAACCAGCGAGATTGATTGAATTTAATAACTATATGTATTCGCGTCAAGATTAAACCATTTCTAATCGCCTGTTTCAAATTTCGATAATGGATTATATAATTTAACTTATTCGATAAATTCGGAATCAGTTTCATATGAGCGGATTTTGAACCTGGCGGGCTGATGGATTCCACAAGAAAAGGTAAATCCGAGTGTGCATCATGTAAATTTTCAGGGTAGTGAATATCTACTTCGAGAACATACCCGAACGGATCATCATCTGCAACATTCGAGATATCCAAATTTGAGATTTCAACATCAGTTAACCATGTGAAACCAGATGTAGGTAGTGGTTGCGACATACTATGCCCATACAAGTTGGTCGCATCCAAATACATTATAAACGACGATGGATCATCAGGGTTGAAATTTGGGAGGAATTTATTATTAGCTACATGGCTTCTCATACTACACTGGCTGACGCCGCCTCTCATTCCCTTCTTAAAGAAATTCACCATGTCGATGTCAGTTAAGAGTTCCAATTCCACTTTGAGTAGCGCAACATAGCATTCCATGATAGACCAGGGGCTGTATAATATTGACATGGGTCCAACTTGTATGTCTTCAAACTAACCTTCCGAAAATTTTCAAAAACATCGCATAATAACAAAACATCCGATTTCAGATATACGTCTGAATAATCCCCAAGCATTTTACATTTGAATATCTTCCAAATACGCTCAGCTCTACGATAATCCTCATCCGAAATGTGTTCATTCGATAAATTATCGAAAAATTCATTTTGAGAAGGTAAACCTTTATGCTCCAATTTATCGATAGATGTAATAAAACTATACGGAAACACGCCTTTTCGCGTCATTAGCTTAAATTGTTCGCGATCTTGAAATGCTCTCACTGTCTCAACTCACTGTTTCGTAGTCAGATTTTCAGCTAGAGAATGCAGCGGATCAGAAAGAAATTTATAAGTATCTAAAA
The DNA here is from genome assembly GCA_029955515.1 of Chrysomela aeneicollis. Taxonomy (NCBI): domain Eukaryota; kingdom Metazoa; phylum Arthropoda; class Insecta; order Coleoptera; family Chrysomelidae; genus Chrysomela; species Chrysomela aeneicollis. The sequence goes on along the minus strand of JARUHQ010000013.1, from coordinate 4,661,697 downwards.
AGCGCAACTTTATGAACATTTTATGATTTTTCCCATCTTTTCCCAAGTACTCATCAACAGAAACATGTTTCGTGAATGAAACATACTTTTCCTTAGTTTGAGCGATACAATACACCCTCTCTTCATGCTCGAACGATTGTTTGATGAAGAGGTGGCTATCATACCCGCTCATATTATGGAAAAAGATGGGGATGAAGTTAGGTAGCTTGAAATTCAAATTACATTTAGAATGTGCGGCGCCATCTCTCTTTTTACCAGTCAGGTGACAATGGTCTCTAACTTTAACATCTGTGGAATCAAGTGGCTTATCACAAATGTTGCAAATTGTAGCGGTAGCGAAATCAAGCTTTTCTGCAGCACTCAATTTAGCCATAGGAACAACACGTTTCAAATGCATATTATATATAGCCTTAACATTATCGACTAAACTGGAGACAAACTTTTTTGCTACACCTTTTCCTCGGAATGAAACAAATTTAGTGAGGGAATCATCGTAGGAGCATTTGATGAGATATGCGTGAGCGAATGTTTTATTAGTATACGACCCCGTAGGATCTGGTTCACAAGTTTGGATGGGTTTCAGAACAGATTCAAAATCCGCATAAATAACGAATGGTACTTTCATCTGTTTCTCAAAACTTTCGAATTTTAAAATATTCCCGGGAGCGCTATTTCCGAATTTATCAACCTTGATTTCTGGAGATGGAACCGTAGTGTATGTATGATTGCAATCATTCAATTTATGACGTAGCAACTTCGACTCATCGGAGAAACATATCAGACACCCATCGCAAAAGAAATTCCTATGCCATCTGGCATTTAATTGGCTTGACACTGACTTACCGGAATCGTCCGAGATATAGAGTAAGTTTACATGCCTACCCAATCTATTCTTAGCATAATGAAGCGGCCCAATAACCCTATATTTCATTTTTTGATCATCGAATACGCTCTCTAACCCATAAACATTGATGGAGCAATCATTTTGATTTTCGAACTTTGGAATATCACTTACTTTCATAGGAAACTCTATACCAACCAGATTCAATACTGTAGAAAAGTGTGGGTAGGAAGATGTTTCGGTATTCCTTATCCTCGCAGGATACAAAGCTGATGTAACTGCCCAGGCGAAACAATGCTCATCCTGATTAATGATGTTAACCACCGCTTTCTTGTTCGCAATAAAGGTGGGTAGCTTTATGTAAGACCCACCTCCTAAGGGGCTGTATTTATTAATATTTATTTCTAGAAACAAAATCTCTTCTAAAGCCCAACCTGTAATATCAAAGTAAAAAAAGAAATAAGCAAACTTAGTCGACATCTGATTTTTTCAAACAACTCACCAGAATCACGTCCCTCAAATTCGATAGCTAGATTCGAAAGACAATCCCGAAATGCGTCAACGATATCTTCCAAATCTGGCGATGAAGCAATTATGCGATTCGGAGCCATGAAAGATTTCACATCTCTCACATCTCGGGTTTCAATGACATATCTACCAAAAACTTCCATGTTCACTTTAATCGAGTGATGGATCAGAAGCATATTATCCAATAGAGATATACTTGTAGCTCTATTCTCATTGAAGAACGCATTGTAATCTAAAATGTTCGTTCTACACTCTAACCTGTAGCTAATAATGCGGCATTTGAACGCGCTCTCGATCGCATATACACCATCTCTGTAGTGCATGCACGCATTAGAGCGATGCTCCAAGGTTCTCTTATGAGCACCCATCTTATCTGATGGAACATCTTTAGCGCAGGGCACACATCTTTGCATACTTCTAGATGTCGATGGCGCTGGCGGATTCGAAATATCCAATCGAGCCCTTTTTGCACTAGCCTCGCCCAAATCACTCAAATCACCAACACATGAAATTCTTTGATGACGGCGTAAATTATCACTACGCGTAAAGGTTTGGAAACAAGCACTGCAGGTCAACATGATGATGATGTATAAAAACGCTTTTATCACTCACGAACAAACAAAAAATGCTGATTTATATGTGATTCTCAAGAAACTGTGCTCCACTCTGCGCATCCTTGAATTTATAGGAGTACCGCCTCCCCCACTCTCACCAACGCGATCTTGAACTCTAGTGGGGGAATGGCGCATGCGCACGCAGAAGCAGCGTTCAAGGTCGCACCCCCTCCCATTTCAGAGGTGTGAAAACACAAAGACATGCTCACAGAAAAAGAGAGCCCTCCTCAAGGACGCGCTCCTCTCAAGGCCACACCAACTCCCAAGGACACCCTCCTCTCAAGGTCGCCAACTCGAGGTCACTCCTCCCAAGATCACATCGAGGTCATTCACCCCAAGGTCACTCATCTCAAGGTCACTCCTCCCAAGGTCATTCACCCCAAGGTCACTCCTCCCAAGGTCACTCCTCCCGAGGTCATTGACCCTCCAAGGTCATTGACCCCCCAAGGCCACTTGGGGGGTGTGACCTTGGGAGGAGGTCTAGAATCGGCGAAAAACATCTACTTCGGTTGCTCGTATGTATAACGAAAGAACAGTAACCTGGTGAGTATTTCTATATGAACGTCATCACGATATAATCGAATACAACTCAGATACAATGATCATTTCGTCTATCCATACAACCTTCTGTTCGATTGGGTCGCTCGTATGTATAACGCAAGAACAGTCACCTGGTGAGTATTGCTATATTAACTTCACCACGATATTATCGAATACAACTCAGTTACAATTATCGTTTCGTCTAACCATCCAACCTTATGTTCGATTCAGACGCTCGTATGTGTAACGAAAGAACCGTTACATGGTAGGTGTAACTAAATATACAGCATAACGATATAATCGGAGACAACCCAGATACAATGATTGTTCGATCTATCCATCCAACCTTATGTTCGATTCGGTTGCTCGTATGTTTAACGGAAGAACTGTCACCTGGTTAGACATACTCTATGATAATCATCACGATATACTCGAATACAACCCCAGATATGATTATTGTTTAGTCTATCCATTCAACCTTCTGTTCAATTCAGTCGTTCTCATGTATAACGGAAAAACAGTTACCTGGTGAGTAGAACTATATGAACAAAATCGAATACAACCCAGATACGATGAATTTTCAATCTATCCATTTAACCTTCTGCTCGATTCGGTCGCTTTTATGTGAAACGGAAGAACAGTTACCTGGTGAGTAATGCGATATCATCGAATACAACTCAGATACAATTATCGCTTCGTCTAAACATTCAACCTCCTGTTCGATTCAGTCGCTAGTATGTGTAACGGAAGTACCGTCACCTGGTAAGTATCACTATATATACAGTATTGCGATATAATCGGATACCAACCAGATACATTGATTGTTCAGTCTATCCATTCAACTTTCTGTTCGTTTCGGTCGCTCGTATGTAAAACGGGAATACCGTCATCTAGTGTGTATAACTATATACACAGCATAACCTCATAATCGAATACAACCCAGATACTATCCATTCAACCTTCTGTTCGATTCGGTTGCTCGTATGTATATCGACAGAACAGTAACCTGGTGAGTATTTCCATATGAACTTCATCACGATATAATCGAATACAACTCAGATACAATGATCATTCCGTCTATCCATCCAACCTTCCGTTCGATTGGGTCGCTCGTACGTATAATGCAAGAACAGTCACCTGGTGAGTATTACTATATAAACATTACCACGATATAATCGAATACAACTCAGTTAGAATTATCGTTCCGTCTAACCATCCAACCTTATGTTCGATTCAGACGCTCGTATGTGTAACGAAAGAACCGTTACATGGTAGGTGTATCTAAATATACAGCATAACGATATAATCGGAGACAACCCAGATACAATGATTGTTCAATCTATCCATTCAACATTATGTTCGATTCTGTTGCTCGTATGTATAACGGAAGAACAGTTACCTGGTTAGACATAATATATATTAATCATCACGAAATAATCGAATACAACCCAGATACGATGATTGTTCAGTCTATCCATTCAACCATCTGTTCAATTCAGTCGCTCGTATGTATAACGGAAGAACAGTTACCTGGTGAGTATAACTATATAAACATAATCGAATACAACTCAGATACAATGATTGTTCAATCTATCCATTCAACCTTATGTTCGATTCGGTTGCTCGTATGTATAACGGAAGAACAGGTACCTGGTGAGTATAACTATATAAACATTATCGAATACAACTCAGATACGATGATTGTTCAATCTATCCATTTAACCTACTGCTCGATTCGGTCGCTTGTATGTGAAACGGAAGGACAGTTACCTGGTGAATATTGCTATATAAACATCATTACGATATCATCGAATACAACTCAGATACAATTATCGTTTCGTCTAACCATTCAACATTCTGTTCGATTCAGTCGCTAGTATGTGTAACGGAAGTATCGTCACCTGGTAAGTATCACCATATATACAGAATTGCGATATATTCGGATACCACCCAGATACATTAATTGTTCAGTCTATCCATTCAACTTACTGTTCGTTTCGGTCGCTCGTATGTAAAACGGGAACACCGTCACCTAGTGTGTATAAATATATACACAGCATAACATCATAATCGAATACAACCCAGATACTATCCATTCAACCGTATGTTCGATTCGGTTGCTCGTATGTATAACGGAAGAACAGGTACCTGGTGAGTATAACTATATAAACATAATCGAATACAACTCAGATACGATGATTGTTCAATCTATCCATTTAACCTTCTGCTCGATTCGGTCGCTTGTATGTAAAACGGAAAGACAGTTACCTGGTGAGTATTGTTATATAAACATCATCACGATATCATCGAATACAACTCAGATACAATTATCGTTTCGTCTAACCATTTAACCTTCTGTTCGATTCAGTCGCTAGTATGTGTAACGGAAGTACCGTCACCTGGTAAGTATCACTATATATACAGTATTGCGATATAATCGGATACCAACCAGATACATTGATTGTTCAGTCTATCCATTCAACTTTCTGTTCATTTCGGTCGCTCGTATGTAAAACGGGAATACCGTCATCTAGTGTGTATAACTATATACACAGCATAACATCATTATCGAATACAACCCAGATACTATCCATTCAACCTCCTGTTCGATTCGGTTGCTCGTATGTATAACGAAAGAACAGTAACCTGGTGAGTATTACTATATAAACATTACCACGATATAATCGAATACAACTCAGTTACAATTATCGTTCCGTCTAACTATCCAACCTTATGTTCGATTCAGACGCTCGTATGTGTAATGAAAGAACCGGTACATGGTAGGTGTATCTAAATATACAGCATAACGATATATTCGGAGACAACCCAGATACAATGATTGTTCAATCTATCCATTCAACCTTATGTTCGATTCGGTCGCTCGTATGTAAAACGGAAGGACAGTTACCTGGTGAGTATTGCTATATAAACATCATCACGATATCATTGAATACAACTCAGATACAATTATCGTTTCGTCTAACCATTCAACATTCTGTTCGATTCAGTCGCTAGTATGTGTAACGGAAGTATCGTCACCTGGTAAGTATCACCATATATAAAAAATTGCGATATAATCGGATACCACCCAGATACATTAATTGTTCAGTCTATCCATTCAACTTTCTGTTCGTTTCGGTCGCTCGTATGTAAAACGGGAACACCGTCACCTAGTGTGTATAAATATATACACAGCATAACATCATAATCGAATACAACCCAGATACTATCCATTCAACCGTATGTTCGATTCGGTTGCTCGTATGTATAACGGAAGAACAGGTACCTGGTGAGTATAACTATATAAACATAATCGAATACAACTCAGATACGATGATTGTTCAATCTATCCATTTAACTTTCTGCTCGATTCGGTCGCTTGTATGTAAAACGGAAGGACAGTTACCTGGTGAGTATTGTTATATAAACATCATCACGATATCATCGAATACAACTCAGATACAATTATCGTTTCGTCTAACCATTTAACCTTCTGTTCGATTCAGTCGCTAGTATGTGTAACGGAAGTACCGTCACCTGGTAAGTATCACTATATAAACAGTTTTGCGATATAATCGGATACCACCCAGATACATTGATTGTTCAGTCTATCCATTCAACTTTCTGTTCGTTTCGGTCGCTCGTATGTAAAACGGGAATACCGTCACCTATACACAGCATAACATCATAATCGAATACAACCCAGATACTTTCCATTCAACCTTCTGTTCGATTCGGTTGCTCGTAATTATAACGAAAGAACAGTCACCTGGTGAGTATTACTACATAAACATTACCACGATATAATCGAATACAACTCAGTTACAATTATCGTTCCGTCTAACCATCCAACCTTATGTTCGATTCAGACGCTCGTATGTGTAATGAAAGAACCGTTACATGGTAAGTGTATCTAAATATACAGCACAACGATATATTCGGAGACAACCCAGATACAATGATTGTTCAATCTATCCATTCAACCTTATGTTCGATTCGGTTGCTCGTATGTATAACGGAAGAACAGTTACCTGGTTAGACATAATATATAATAATCATCACGAAATAATCGAATACAACCCAGATACGATGATTGTTCAGTCTATCCATACAACCTTCTGTTCAGTTCAGTCGCTCTTATGTATAACTGGAAAACAGTAACCTGGTGAGTATAACTATATAAACATCGTCACGATATAATCGAATACAACCCCAGATACGATCATTGTTTAGTCTATCCATTCAACCTTCTGTTCAATTCAGTCGCTCGTATGTATAACGGAAGAACAGTTACTTGGTGAGTATAACTATATAAACATAATCGAATACAACTCAGATACGATGATTGTTCAATCTATCCATTCAACCTTATGTTCCATTTGGTTGCTCGTATGTATAACGGAAGAACAGGTATCTGGTGAGTATAACTATATAAACATAATCGAATACAACTCAGATACGATGATTGTTCAATCTATCCATTAAACCTTATGCTCGATTCGGTCGCTTGTATGTAAAACGGAAGGACAGTTACCTGGTGAGTATTGCTATATAAACATCATCACGATATCATCGAATACAACTCAGATACAATTATCGTTTCGTCTAACCATTCAACATTCTGTTCGGTTCAGTCGCTATGTTCGATTTGGTTGCTCGTATGTATAACGGAAGAACTGTTACCTGGTTAGACATACTATATGATAATAATCACGATATAATCAAATACAACCCAGATACGATGATTGTTAAGTCTATCCATTCAACCTTCTGTTCAGTTCAGTCGCTCTTATGTATAACTGGAGAACAGTTTCCTGGTGAGTATAACTATATAAACATAATCGAATACAACCCAGATACGATGATTGTTCAATCTATACTAAATTTAACCTTCTGCTCTATTCGGTCGCTTGTATGTAAAACGGAAGACCAGTTACCTGGTGAGTATTGCTATATAAACATCATCACGATATCATCGAATACAACTCAGATACAATTATCGTTTCGTCTAACCATTTAACCTTCTGTTCGATTCAGTCGCTGGTATGTGTAACGGAAGTACCGTCACTTGGTAAGTATCACTATATATACAGTATTGCGATATAATCGGATACCACTTATATTCATTGATTGTTCAGTCTATCCTTTCAACTTCCTGTTCGTTTCGGTCGCTCGTATGTAAAACGGAAATACCGTCACCTGATGTGTATTACTATATACACAGCATAACATCATAATCGAATATAACCCAGATACTATCCATTCAACCTTCTGTTCGATTCGGTTGCTCGTATGTATAACGGAAGAACAGTTACCTGGTGAGTATAACTATATAAACATAATCGAATACAACTCAGATACGATGATTGTTCAATCTATCCATTTAACCTTCTGCTCTATTCGGTCGCTTGTATGTAAAACGGAAGGACAGTTACCTGGTGAGTATTGCTATATAAACATCATCACGATATCATCGAATACAACTCAGATACAATTATCGTTTCGTCTATCCATTCAACATTCTGTTCGATTCAGTCGCTAGTATGTAAAACGGGAATACCGTCACCTAGTGTGTATAACTATATACACAGCATAACATCATATTCGAATACAACCCAGATACTATCCATTCAACCTCCTGTTCGATTCGGTTGATCGTATGTATAACGAAAGAACAGTAACCTGGTGAGTATTTCTATATGAACGTCATCACGATATAATCGAATACAACTCAGATACAATTATCATTTCGTCTATCCATCCAACCGTCTGTTCGATTGGGTCGCTCGTATGTATAACGCAAGAACAGTCACTTGGTGAGTATTAATATATAAACATCACCACGATATAATCGAATACAACTCAGTTACAATTATCGTTCCGTATAACCATCCAACCTTATGTTCGATTCAGACGCTGGTATGTGTAACTAAAGAACCGTTACATGGTAGGTGTAACTAAATATACAGAATAACGATATAATCGGAGACAACCCAGATACAATGATTGTTCAATCTATCCATCCAACCTTATGTTCGATTCGGAAGCTCGTATGTTTAACGGAAGAACAGTTACCTGGTTAGACATAATATATAATAATCATCACGAAATAATCGAATACAACCCAGATATGATGATTGTTCAGTCTATCCATTCACCCTCTTTTTACGATTCAGTCGCTCGTATGTGTAACGAAAGAACCGTTACATGGTATGCTAAACTGAATATACAGCGTGACGATATATTCGGATACAACCGAGATACAATGATTGTTCAATCCATCCATTCAACCTTATGTTCGATTCGGTTGCTCGTTTGTATAACCGAAGAACTGTTACCTGGTTTGACATACTATATGATAATCATCACGATATAATCGAATACAACCCAGATACGATGATTGTTCAGTCTATCCATTCAACCTTCTGTTCAATTCAGTCGCTCGTATGTATAACGGAAGAAGAGTTATCTCATGAGAATAACTATATAAACATTATCGAATACAACCCAGATACGATGAATTTTCAATCTATCCATTTAACCTTCTGCTCGATTCGGTCGCTTGTATGTAAAACGGAAGAACAGTTACCTGGTGAGTATTGCTATATAAACATCATCACCATATCATCGAATACAACTCAGATACAATTATCGTTTCGTCCAACCATTTATCCTTCTGTTCGATTCACTCGCTGGTATGTGTAAAGGAAGTACCGTCACCTGGTAATATCACTATATATACAGTATTGCGATATAATCGGATACCATCCAGATACATTGATTGTTCAGTCTATCCATTCAACTTTCTGTTCGTTTCGGTTGTTCGTATGTATAATGGAAGAACAGTTACCTGGTTGGACATAATATATGATAATCATCACGAAATAATCGAATACAACCCAGATACAATGATTGTTCAGTCTATCCATTCAACCTTCTGTTCAGTTCAGTCGCTCTTATATATAACTGGAGAATAGTTACCTGGTGAGTATAACTATATAAACATCATCACGATATAATGGAATAAAACCTCAGATACGATCATTGTTTAGTCTATCCATTCAACCTTATGTTCGATTCAGTTGCTCGTATGTATAACGAAAGAACAGGTACCTGGTGAGTATAACAATATAAACATAATCGAATACAACTCAGATACGATTATTGTTCAATCTATCCATTACACCTTCTGCTCGATTCGGTCGCTTGTATGTAAAACGGAAGGACAGTTACTTGGTGAGTATTGCTATATAAACATCATCACGATATCATCGAATACAACTCAGATACAATTATCATTTCGTCTAACCATTTAACCTTCTGTTCGATTCAGTAGCTAGTATGTATAACGGAAGAACAGTTACCTGGTAATTATTACTATATAAACATATACGAATACAACCCAGATACGATGATTGTTAATTCTATCCATTTAACCTTCTGCTCAATTCGGTCGCTTGTATGTAAAACGAAAGAACAGTTACCTGGTGAGTATTGCTATATGAACATCATCACGATATCATCGAATCCAACTCAGATACAATTATCGTTTCGTCTAACCATTTAACCTTCTGTTCGATTCAGTCGCTCGTTTGTAAAACGGGAATACCGTCACCTAATGTGTATAACTATATACACTGCATAACATCATAATCGAATACAACCCAGATACTATCCATTCAACCTTCTGTTCGATTCGGTTGCTCGTATGTATAACGAAAGAACAGTAACCTGATGAGTATTTCTATATGAACGTCATAACGATATAATCGAAAACAACTCAGATACAATGATCATTCCGTCTATCCATTCAACCTTCTGTTCGATTGGGTCGCTCGTATGTATAACGCAAGAACAGTCACCTGGTTAGACATAATATATAAAAAATCACCACGATATAATCGAATACAACTCAGTTACAATTATCGGTCCGTCTAACCATCCAACCTTATGTTCGATTCAGACGCTCTATTGTTTAACGAAAGAACCGTCACATGGTAGGTGTAACTAAATATACAGCATAACAATATAATCGGAGACAACCCAGATACAATGAATGTTCAATCTATCCATTCAACCTTATGTTCGATTCGGTTGCTCGTATGTATAACGGAAGAACAGTTACCTGGTTAGATATAATATATAATAATCACCACGATATAATCGAATACGACTCAGTTACAATTATCGTTTCGTCTAACCATCCAACCTTATGTTTGATTCAGACGCTCGTATGTGTAACGAAAGAACCGTTACATGGTAGGTGTAACTAAATAAACAGCATAACGATATAATCGGAGACAACCCAGATACAATATTTGTTCATTCTATCCATTCAACTTTATGTTCGATTCGGTTGCTCGTATGTATAACGGAAGGACAGTTACCTGGTTAGACATAATATGTAATAATCATCACGAAATAATCGAATACAACCCAGATACGATGATTGTTCAGTCTATCCATTCACCCTTCTCTACGATTCAGTCGCTCGTATTTGTAACGAAAGAACCGTTACATGGTAGGCTAAACTAAATATACAGCTTAACGATATATTCAGATACAACCCAGATACAATGATTGTTCAATCTATCCATTTAACCTTATGTTCGATTCGGTTGCTCGTATGTATAACGGAAGAACTGTTACCTGGTTAGACATACTATATGATAATCATCACGATATAATTAAATAAAACCCAGATACGATGATTGTTTAGTCTATCCATTCAACCTTCTGTTCAGTTCAGTCGCTCTTATGTATAACTGGAGAACAGTTTCCTGGTGAGTATAACTATATAAACATCATCAAGATATAATCGAATACAACCCCAGATACGATTATTGTTTAGTCTATCCATTCAACCTTAAGTTCAATTCAGTCGCTCGTATGTATAACGCAAGAACAGTCACCTGGTGAGTATTACTATATAAACATCACCACGATATAATCGAATACAACTCAGTTACAATTATCGTTCCGTCTAATCATCCAACCTTATGTTCGATTCAGACGCTCGTATGTGTTACGAAAGAACCGTTACATGGTAGGTGTAACTAAATATACAGCATAACGATATAATCGGAGACAACCCAGATACAATGTTTGTTCATTCTATCCATTCAACCATATGTTCGATTTGGTTGCTCGTATGTATAACGGAAGAACTGATACCTGGTTAGACATATGACTATATGATAATCATCACGATATAATTAAATACAACCCAGATACGATAATTGTTCAGTCTATCCATTCAACCTTCTGTTCAGTTCAGTCGCTCTTATGTATAACTGGAGAACAGTTACCTGGTGAGTATAACTATATAAACATCATCACGATATAATCGAATACAACCCCAGATACGATTATTGTTTAGTCTATCCATTCAACCTTCTGTTCATTTCAGCCGCTCGTATGTATAACGAAAGAACAGTATCCTGGTGAGTATAACTATATAAACATAATCGAATACAACCCAGATACGATGATTGTTTAATCTATCCATTTAACCTTCTGCTCGATTCGGTCGTTTGTATGTGAAACGGAAGAACAGTTACCTGGTGAGTATTGCTATATAAACATTATCACGATATCATCGAATACAGCTCAGTTACAATTATCGTTTCGTCTAACCATTTAACCTTCTGTTCGATTCAGTCGCTAGTATGTGTAACGGAAGTACCGTCACCTGGTAATTATCACTATATATACAGTATTGCGATATAATCGGATACCACCCAGATAAATTGATTGTTCAGTCTATCCATTCGAGTTTCTGTTCGTTTCGGTCGCTCGTATGTAAAACGGGAATACCGTCACCTAGTGTGTATAACTATATACACAGCATAACGTCATAATCGAATACAACCCAGATACTATCCATTCAACCTTCTGTTCGATTCGGTTGCACGTATGTATAACGAAATAACAGTAACCTGGTGAGTATTTCTATATAAACGTCATCACGACATAATCGAATTCAACTCAGATACAATGATCATTCCGTCTATCCATACAACCTTCTGTTCGATTGGGTCGCTCGTATGTATAACGCAAGAACAGTCACCTGGTGAGTATTACTATATAAACATCACCACGATATAATCGAATACAACTCAGTTACAATAATCGTTCCCTCTATCCATCCAACCTTATGTTCGATTCAGACATCGAATACAACTCAGATACAATTATCGTTTCGTCTAACCATTCAACCTTCTGTTCGATTCAGTCGCAAGTATGTGTTACGGAAGTACCGTCACCTGGTGAGTATCACTATATATACAGTATATGCGATATAATCGGATACCACCCAGATACATTTATTGTTCAGTCTATCCATTCAACTTTCTGTTCGTTTCGGTCGCTCGTATTTAAAACGGGAATACCGTCACCTAGTGTGTATAACTATATACACAGCATAACATCATAATCGAGTACAACCCAGATACTATCCATTCAACCTTCTGTTCGATTCGGTTGCTCGTATGTATAACGAAAGAACAGTAACCTGGTGTGTATTTCTATATCAACGTCATCACGTTATAATCGAATACAACTCAGATACAATGATCATTCCGTCTATCCATCCAACCTTTTGTTCGATTGGGTCGCTCGTATGTATAACGCAAGGACAGTCACCTGATGAGTATTACTATATAAACATCACCACGATATAATCGAATACAAGTCAGTTACAATTATCATTCCGTCTAACCATCCAACCTTATGTTCGATTCAGACGCTCGTCTGTGTAACGAAAGAACCGTTACATGGTAGGTGTAACTAAATATACAGCATAACGATATAATCGGAGATAACCCAGATACAATGATTGTTTAATCTATCCATTCAACCTTATGTTCGATTCGGTTGCTCGTATGTATAACGGAAGAACAGTTACCTGGTTAGACATAATATATAATAATCATCACGAAATAATCGAATACAACCCAGATACGATGATTGTTCAGTCTATCCATTCACCCTTCTCTACGATTCAGTCGCTCGTATGTGTAACGAAAGAACCGTTACATGGTAGGCTAAACTAAATATACAGCATAACGATATATTCGAATACAACCCAGATACAATGATTGTTCAATCTATTCATTCAACCTTATGTTCGATTCGGTTGCTCGTATGTATAACGGAAGAACTGTAACCTAGTTAGACATACTATATGATAATCATCACGATATAATCGAATACAACCCAGATACGATGATTGTTCAGTCTATCCATTCAACCTTCTGTTCAGTTCAGTCGCTCTTATGTATAACTGGAGAACAGTTACCTGGTGAGAATAACTATATAAAAATCATCACGATATAATCGAATACAACACCAGATACGATTATTGTTCAGTCTATCCATTCAACATTCTGTTCAATTCAGTCGCTCGTATGTATAACGGAAGAACAGTTACCTGGTGAGTATAACTATATAAACATAATCGAATAAGACCCAGATACGATGATTGTTCAATCTATCCATTTAACCTTCTGCTCGATTCGGTCGCATGTATGTAAAACGGAAGAACAGTTACCTGGTGAGTATTGCAACATAAACATCATCACGATATCATCGAATACAACTCAGATTCAATTATCGTTTCGTCTAACCATTTAACCGTCTATTCGATTCAGTCGCTAGTATGTGTAACATAAGTACCGTCACCTGGTGAGTATCACTATATATACAGTATTGCGATATAATCGGATACCACCCAGATACATTGATTGTTCAGTCTATCCATTCAACTTTCTGTTCGTTTCGGTCGCTCGTATGTAAAACAGGAATACCGTCACCTAGTGTGTTTAACTATATACACAGCATAACATCATAATCGAATACAACTCAGATACTATCCATTCAACCTTCTGTTCGATTCGGTTGCTCGTATGTATAACGAAAGAACAGTAACCTGGTGAGTATTTCTATATGAACGTCATCACGATATAATCGAATACAACTCAGATACAATGATCATTCCGTCTAGCCATCCAACCTTTTGTTCGTTTGGGTCGCTCGTATGTATAACGCAAGAACAGTCACCTGGTGAGTATTACTATATAAACATCACCACGATATAATCGAATACAACTCAGTTACAATCATCATTCCGTCTAACCATCCAACCTTATGTTCGATTCAGACGCTCGTATGTGTAACGAAAGAACCTTTACTTGGTAGGTGTAACTAAATATACAGCATAACGATATAATCGGAGATTACCCAGATACAATGATTGTTCAATCTATCCATTCAACCTTATGTTCGATTCGGTTGCTCGTATGTATAACAGAAGAACAGTTACCTGGTTAGACATAATATATAATAATCATAACGAAATAATCGAATACAACCCAGATACGATGATTGTTCAGTCTATCCATTCACCCTTCTCTACGATTCAGTCGCTCGTATGTGTAACGAAAGAACCGTTACATGGTAGGCTAACTAAATATACAGCATAACGATATAATCGAACACAACCCAGATAGGATGATTGTTCAGTATATCCATTCAACCTTCTGTTTAGTTCAGTCGCTCTTATGTATAACTGGTTAACAGTTACCTGGTGAGTATAACTATATAAACATCATCACGATATAATCGAATACAACCCAAGATACGATTTTTGTTTAGTCTATCCATTCAACCTTCTGTTCAATCCAGTCGCTCGTATGTAGAA
Organism: Chrysomela aeneicollis; assembly: GCA_029955515.1. Classification (NCBI taxonomy): domain Eukaryota; kingdom Metazoa; phylum Arthropoda; class Insecta; order Coleoptera; family Chrysomelidae; genus Chrysomela; species Chrysomela aeneicollis. The sequence continues at coordinate 4,646,474 of JARUHQ010000013.1, read as the reverse complement.
CGGAAGAACAGGTACCTGGTGAGTATAACTATATAAACATAATCGAATACAACCCAGATACGATGATTGTTCAATCTATCCATTTGACCTTCTGCTCGATTCGGTCGCTTGTATTTAAAACGGAAGAACAGTTACCTGGTGAGTAATTTTATATAAACATCATAACGATATCATCGAATACAACTCAGATACAATTATCGTTTCTTCTAACCATTTAACCTTTTGTTCGATTCAGTCGCTAGTATGTGTAACGGAAGTACCATCACCTGGTGAGTATCACTATATATACAGTATATCGATATAATCGGATACCACCCAGATACATTGATTGTTCAGTCTATCCATTCAACTTTCTGTTCGTTTCGGTCGCTCGTATGTAAAACGGGAATACCGTCACCTATTGTGTATAACTATATACACAGCATAACATGTAAATCGAATACAACCCAGATACTATCCATTCAACCTTCTGTTAGATTCGGTTGCTCGTATGTATAACGAATGAACAGTAACCTAGTGAGTATTTCTTTATGAACGTCATCACGATATAATCGAATACGACTCAGATACAATGATCAATCCGTCTATCCATCCAACCTTCTGTTCGATTGGGTCGCTCGTATGTATAACGCAAGAACAGTCACCTGGTGAGTATTACTATATAAACATCACCACGATATAATCGAATACAACTCAGTTAACAATTATCGTTCCATCTAGCCATCCAACCTTATGTTCGATTCAGACGCTCGTATGTGAAACGAAATAACCGTTACATGGTAGGTGTAACTAAATATACAGCATAACGATATAATCGGAGACAACCCAGATACAATGATTGTTCAATCTATCCATTCACCCTTCTCCACGATTCAGTCGCTCATATGTGTAACGAAAGAACCGTTACATGGTGGGCTGAACTAAATATACAGCATAACGATATATTCGGATACAACCCAGATTCAATCTATCCATTCAACCTTATGTTCGATTCGGTTGCTCGTATACATAACGGAAGAACTGTTACCTGGTTAGACATACTATATGATAATCAACACGATATAATCGAATACAACCCAGATACGATGATTGTTCAGTCTATCCATTCAACCATCTGTTCAGTTCAGTCGCTCTTATGTATTACTGGAGAACTGAGTATAACTATATAAACATCATCACGATATAATCGAATACAACCCCAGATACGATTATTGTTTAGTCTATCCATTCAACCTTCTGTTCAATTCAGTCGCTCGTATGTATAACGGAAGAACAGTTACCTGGTGAGTATAACTATAGAAACATAATCGAATACAACCCAGATACGATGATTGTTCAATCTATCCATTTAACCTTCTGATCGATTCGGTCGCTCGTATGTGAAACGGAAGAACAGTTACCTGGTGAGTAGTGCTATATAAACATCATCACGATATCATCGAATACAACTCAGATACAATTATCGTTTCGTCTAACCATTTAACCTTCAATTCAATTCGATTCAGTCGCAAGTATATGTAACGGAAGTACCGTCACCTGGTGAGTATTACTATATATACAGTATTGCGATATAATCGGATACCACCCAGATACATTGATTGTTCAGTCTATCCATTCAACTTTCTGTTCGTTTCAGTCGCTCGTATGTAAAACGGGAATACCGTCACCTAGTGTGTATAACTATATACACAGCATAACATCACAATCGAATACAACCCAGATACTATCCATTCAACCTTCTGTTCGATTTGGTTGCTCGTATGTATAACGAAAGAACAGTAACCTGGTGAGTATTTCTATATCAACGTCATCACGATATTATCGAATACAACTCAGATACAATGATCATTCCGTCTATCCATCCAACCTTCTGTTCGATTGGGTCGCTCGTATGTATAACGCAAGGACAGTCACCTGGTGAGTATAACTATATAAACATCACTACGATATAATCGAATACAACTCAGTTACAATTATCATTCCGTCTAACCATCCGACCTTATGTTCGATTCATACGCTCGTATGTGTAACGAAAGAACCGTTACATGGTAGGTGTAACTAAATATACAGCATAACGATATGATCGGAGATAACCCAGATACAATGATTGTTTAATCTATTCATTCAACCTTATGTTCGATTCGGTTGCTTGTATGTATAGCGGAAGAACTGTTACCTGGTTAGACATACTATTTGATAATCATCAAGATATTATCGAATACAACCCAGATACGATGATTGTTCAGTCTATCCATTCACCCTTCTCTACGATTCAGTCGCTCGTATGTGTAACGAGAGAACCGTTACATGGTAGGCTAAACTAAATATACAGCATAACGATATAATCGAATACAACCCAGATACAATGATTGTTCAATCTATTCATTCAACCTTATGTTCGATTCGGTTGCTCGTATGTATAACGGAAGAACTGTTACCTGGTTAGACATACTATATGATAATCATCACGATTTAATCGAATACAACCCAGATACGATGATTGTTCAGTCTATCCATTCAACCTTCTGTTCAGTTCAGCTGCTCTTATGTATAACTGGAGAACAGTTACCTGGTGAGTTTAACTATATAAACATAATCGAATAAAACCCAGATACGATGATTGTTCAATCTATCCATTTAACCTTCTGCTCAATTCGGTCGCTTGTATGTGAAACGGAAGAACAGTTACCTGGTGAGTATTGCAACATAAACATCATCACGATAACATCGAATACAACTCAGATACAATTATCGTTTCGTCAAACCATTTAACCTTCTGTTCGATTCAGTCGCTAGTATGTGTAACATAAGTACCGTCACCTGGTGAGTATCACTATATATACAGTATTGCGATATAATCGGATTCCACCCAGATACATTGATTGTTCAGTCTATCCATTCAACTTTCTGTTTGTTTCGGTCGCTCGTATGTAAAACAGGAATAATGTCACCTAGTGTGTATAACTATATACACAGCATAACATCATAATCGAATACAACCCAGATACTATCCATTCAACCTTCTGTTCGATTCGGTTGCTCGTATGTATAACGAAAGAACAGTAACCTGGTGTATATTTCTATATGAACGTCATCACGATATAATCGAATACAACTCAGATACAATGATCATTCCGTCTATCCATCCAACCTTCTGTTCGTTTGGGTCGCTCGTATGTATAACGCATGAACAGTCACCTGGTGAGTATAACTATATAAACAGCACCACGATATAATCGAATACAACTCAGTTACAATTATCGTTCCGTCTAACCATCCAACCTTATGTTCGATTCAGATTCTCGTATGTGTAACGAAAGAACTACTTCATGGTAGGTGTAACTGAATTTACATCAAAACGATATAATCGGAGACAACCCAGATACTATGATTGTTCAATCCATCCATTCAACCTTATGTTCGATTCGGTGGCTCATATGTATAACGGAAAAACAGTTACCTGGTTAGACATAATATATAATAATCATCACGAAATAATCGAATACAACCCAGGTACGATGATTGTTCAGTCTATCCATTCACCCTTCTCTACGATTCAGTCGCTCGTATGTGTAACGAAAGAACCGTTACATGGTAGGCTAAACTAAATTTACAGCATAACGATATATTCGGATACAACCCAGATACAATGATTGTCCAATCTATCCATTCAACCTTATGTTCGATTCGGTTGCTCGTATGTATAACGGAAAAACTGTTACCTGGTTAGACATACTATATGATAATCATCACGATATAATCGAATACAACCCAGATACGATGATTGTTCAGTCTATCCATTCAACCTTCTGTTCAATTCAGTCGCTCGTATGTATAACGGAAGAACAGTTACCTGGTGAGTATAACTATATAAACATAATCGAATACAACCCAGATACGATGATTGTTCAATCTATCCATTTAACCTTCTGCTCGATTCGGTCGCTCGTAAGTAAAACGGAAGAACAGTTACCTGGTGAGTATTGCAACATAAACATCATCACGATATCATCGCATACAACTCAGATACAATTATCGTTTCGTCCAACCATTTAACCTTCTGTTCGATTCAGTCGCTAGTATGTGTAACATAAGTACCGTCATCTGGTGAGTATCACTATATATACAGTATTGCGATATAATCGGATAACACCCAGATACATTGATTATTCATTACTGTTTCGTGCCCTGTGTGATGAACCAATTCATGGTAATGTTGCACTAACAATAAAATAGTGGTTTCTTCCTTCTCAGATGGTAAAATGATAGGAAATTTACTGTCATGTGAAATATCTGCATACTTTATGCGACTATTCATTTTTATTACTCCATTTTCATCAAGAAAAGGTGACAAGTCAACTAACTTGGATGATTTCGGTAAATTTTGATTTTCTCTCATTGCCACTATATCATCAAGAAAATGTCTAGCTTGCAATTTTCTCTACCGCAGAGTTTCAGATTTTGCTAATTCCTGTAATTGTAGTTCTCCTATCGAATGCATTTTTTGTCTACAATTATTCATGAATCGAAGCATCCAAGCAGTTGTCCTCAACAATCTGAACCATTAAGAAAACCGTTTTTCATCTGGTAGCTGCAAATTAGCATCTGTAATGTTAATTAAATTGATATATTCAATCTTATCCTGCATCTCTCCAATAGTTTCGTTTTCTTCTTGCGGCCATAATGATTCTACTTGCTTTAGAAAATGCGGTCCTCTCAGCCAAATAGAAAAATCGAATTCATATAATTCTTTACTTCCCATATCCGCTGGGTTCAATTTCGATGATAATGAAATAGATACGAAATTCATGGCTCGCATTTCATTAATAACAGGATCCCTGTTTCTGTCTATACCTCTGAATAAAAACCTTTGACATTTCCTATCTTCTTGCCTGATAATCACTTGGTGAAACATTTCTTTAATGTCTCCACAAAATGCATATTTCTTTTCTCGAAATCGCCATAGGATAGCGAGGAGTGGAGGATAAAAATCAGGTCCCTCCAGTAAGAAGTCATTGAGACTTACCCCATTGACTTTTGCTGCAGCGTCGAAGACCAGCCGAACTTTACCTGGCTATTGACATTGGTAACAGCAAAATGCGGCAAATACCATATTTTTCCATTATCATTCTCCACTTCGTCATTCTTTATCTTTCTGGCATATCCCTTCCGCTCGTATTCTTCTATTTTTTCGCAGTACTGCTCTGCAAATTTAACATCTCTATCCATTTTTCTCTCCATACATAAAAGTCTACTGTAAGCTAATTTCTTACTATCAGGTAGGATTACATTATCATTTTTCCAAGGTTAACCTATTTCAAAATGATTCCCGCACCTTCGAATTGTGTTTTGAAATATATTTACAGCCCTTTGATCTTACCGTGAATATTCATCTCTTTGTGAGATTTCAGTATTCTCAATTCTAAAATTATCCTCAATTAATTTTTGTAGATATCCATCATCATGTTGGCAAAGATAGATGCTGTGATTCAAAATGTCTACATCGTTTGAATATGGTCCATGAACAACCCAACCTAATTTAGTCTTACTCAAAGCTAGCTGATTATATTGTGGCTGAATGATATTCTGAGAAGATATTATGCTGATGTTATCTTGTCCAATCAAGATTTTTGGATCAGCAAACTGAATTGATTTCAAAATTGAGCGATCTATATACTTGTATTTCTTACAAATATTATCAATCTCAAATTTCTGTTTAGGTAGTTTCAAATTTCTTACCGTTCTTGCACTTCTTACTGTATATTTCTTGTTTTCCAAAATTCCACATATATCAAAGTCCACTGCCTTCGAGGATTCTTCATCATGGGTAATCTGATTCGTCCACTGTAAACATATGGGTGAATTTGGCCCATCCAACCCAACCCTTTCAGCAATACTAGAGTCTATCAGCGTTACAGTTGATCCCTCATCCAATAAAGCGAAAGTATCTAAATACTCACATGGTCCATAAATCCTTACTTTAACTATCTTCAGAAGTGCAGAGTATCGATTCTCCAGGAACCCGCAGAAATTTGTTTTCCTTCCTCTTCCATGGTTACTTGTCTGCCCTCTCTTCTGATATGTACAAGTTTATTGTGTTTACCGCCACATTGATCTATATCACATTTTATTTTCCTGAAACATTTCTTTACCGGATGTCCAGAAATCAGACATTTGTAACAAAGACCATTTTCTTGTACATACTTCCTTCTATTTTCTACCGACATTTCTAAAAATTTCTTACAGTTTTCTATTCTGTAATGACTTTCCTTACATAACTTGCATGTTTCCTTGTCTTTTCCAACCACATTCATAATTCCTTCTTTTTTCTGAAAAGTGTAACCCTTATTTGTATTCATTTGAGATGGAACATTAACTGACATTAGCAAACCAACTTCTGTTTTCAACCAGTAAGAAAAATTCTTTGAATTGACACTTGATGTAGTTAGATTGATTTTAATTTTTTCTGTAGCCCATGATCATTTAGAATTTTTTGGCAATTTATCTTCTAGTTTAATCAATGATTCAGGATTATCTAGATATTTATCACATTCAGAGTTTTCCATAGCAACTACCATATTAGAGACTACAACTGAAAATTGAATGAAAGAGTCCATTGAATCTTCTTTCGGATTGACGCATTTTCTTGCTCTTTCTATCAAATTTATTATTATCCATTCGATTTTTCCAAAATTTAATCTCAATGTTTCAATTATATTCATAACATTATTCGAACTACAATATAGATCCTCAAAAAGTTCCTTTGCACGACCCTTTAGACATTATTGTAAACGATTTAAGTTTTCTGCATTTGAAATATTTTTCTCTTTCGTTGACCTCACAAATTCGTTGATCCAGAAAGGAAATTCATTTATATCACCGTGAAATTCAGGCAAAGGGGACACATAGTGTCTGTTGGCTAATTTTTCTATATTGGAACTCAAACTCTGCATACATTTTGTTAGAATACCTGATATACTCTCTTCACCTATATCTCTCAAGTATTTTTGTTCATTATTGGAAATATCATAAGTTGGTTGTGATTTCATTTTGAAATTATCAGTGACAACTTCATTCATTCTTGTATTCGAAACAACAGCAACATTTTCATCATCAACGGTACAAAAATCATTATTTAAATTCTTACTTTGATCCACCCAATGTTGTGTATACTTCAGCTTATCCTCTTCTGAAATACCTACTTCCGATAGAGTTTCAGAACCCTTGCTGGATGACATGATCGATTTCTCTTCCTGAATTGCATCCAATTGTAGCTGTAGCATCTGCAACTTCAACTCCCTCTCCTTATTTTTCAGCATCCTCATTCTTTCAGTTGACGTCGAAGAATTCTCTCCTCCTGTAGATCTCTTCATTTTACAGCTGCTTCCTGTAGTAGATTTCTTGTTTTCTCCGCTTCCTCTAGTAGATATTTCTTCATATTCTTCGTTTCCTCCATTAGATTTCACGTGGGTTCTTCTTGTACTCGTCTTCTCCTGACCGCTACCAGTACTCTCGTTCATATGTCTCATTTCTTCCTTTGTAGATTCCTTACTAGATTTTCTTTCTTCCTCTGGTATTCGTGTTTCTATTCCTTCCGTGAATCCGTATCTTGCAGGTGGAACACCCAAATTAAACCTTGTGCTCTTCCTGCCCGTTGTTATCCGATCCAAAGACATAAATTCTGGTTCCAAAGCTCGAAGGACCAATTGTTTAAACTTCCCGAAGTATTTTGTTTGAAGCTCTAACAAGTTTTACCAGTATAATCTCTTTTTTAGAATAATCAATTTTTTGACTAGTTTCAAAAATTCTATTTATTTTCCGTCACACCAACAAATTCAATTATTTTCATAACAACAACAACAACGAAGTGAAATATTAAAAAAATTAACACAGTAAGATGTATATATCTTCAACAGAATACAACCCAGATACGATGATTGTTCAATCTATCCTTTCAACCTTCTGCTCGATTCGGTCGCTTGTATGTAAAAAGGAAGAACAGGTACCTGGTGAGTATTGCTATATAAAGATCATCGCGATATCATCGAATACAATTTAGATACAATTATCGTTTCGTCTAACCATTAAACCTTCTGTTCGATTCAGTCGCTAGTATGTGTAACGGAAGTACCGTCACCTGGTAAGTATCACTTTATATACAGTATTGCGATATAATCGACTACCACCCAGATACATTGATTGTTCAGTCTATCCATTCAACTTTCTGTTCGTTTAGGTCGCTCGTATGTAAAACGGGAATACCGTCACCTAGTGTGTATAACAATATACACAGCATAACATCATAATCGAATACAACCCAGATACTATCCATTCAACCTCCTGTTTCATTCGGTTGCTCGTATGTATAACGAAAGAACAGTAACCTGGTGAGTATTTCTATATGAACGTCATCACGATATAATCGAATAAAACTCAAATACAATGATTTTTCCGTCTATCCATCCAACCTTCTGTTCGATTGGGTCGCTCGTATGTATAACGCAAGAACAGTCACCTGGTGAGTATTACTATATAAACATCACCACGATATAATCGAATACAACTCAGTTACAATTATCATTCCGTCTAACCATCCAACCTTATGTTCGATTCAGACGCTCGTATGTGTAACGAAAGAACCGTTACATGGTAGGTGTAACTGAATATACAGCATAACGATATAATCGGAGATAACCCAGATACAATGATTGTCCAATCTATCCATTCAACCTTATGTTCGATTTGGTTGCTCGTATGTATAACGGAAGAACAGTTACCTGGTTAGACATAATATATAATAATCATCACGAAATAATCGAATACAACCCAGATACGATGATTGTTCAGTCTATCCATTCACCCTTCTCTACGATTCAGTCGCCCGTATGTGTAACGAAAGAACCGTTACATGGTAAGCTAACTAAATATACAGCATAACGATATATTCGAATACAACCCAGATACAATGATTGTTCAATCTATTCATTCAACCTTATGTTCGATTCGGTTGCTCGTATGTATAACGGAAGAACTGTTACCTGGTAAGACATACTATATGATAATCATCACGATATAATCGAATACAACCCAGATACGATGATTGTTCAGTCTATCCATTCAACCTTATGTTCAATTCAGTCGCTCGTATGTATAACGGAAGAACAGTTACCTGGTGAGTATTACTATATAAACATAATCGAATATAACCCAGATACGATGATTGTTCAATCTATCCATTTAACCTTCTGCTCGATTCATTCGCTTGTATCTAAAACGGAAGAACAGTTACCTGGTGAGTATTAAAACATAAACATCATCACGATATCATCGAATACAACTCAGATACAATTATCGTTTCGTCTAACCATTTAACCTTCTGTTCGATTCAGTCGCTAGTATGTGTAACATAAGTACCGTCACCTGATGAGTATCACTATATATACAGTATTGCGATATAATCGGATACCACCCAGATACATTGATTGTTCAGTCTATCCATTCAACTTTCTGTTCGTTTCGGTCGCTCGTAGGTGAAACATGAATACCGTCACCTAGTGCGTATAACTATATACACAGCATAACATCATAATCGAATACAACCCCGATACTATCCATTCAACCTTCTGTTCGATTCGGTTGCTGGTATGTATAACGAAAGAACAGTAACCTGGTGAGTATTTCTATATGAACGTCATCACGATATAATCGAATACAACTCAGATACAATGATCATTCCGTCTATCCATCCAACCTTCTGTTCGTTTGGGTCGCTCGTATGTATAACGCAAGAACAGTCACCTGGTGAGTATTACTATATAAACATCACCACGATATAATCGAATACAACTCAGTTACAATTATCGTTCCGTCTAACCATCCAACCTTATGTTCGATTCAGACGCTCGTATGTGTAACGAAAGAACCGTTACATGGTAGGTGTAACTAAATATACAGCATAACGATATAATCGGATACAACCCAGATACAATGATTGTTCAATCTATCCATTCAACCTTATGTTCGATTCGGCTGCTCGTATGTATAATGGAAAAACAGTTAACTGGTTAGACATTATATATAATAATCATCACGAAATAATCGAATACAACCAAGATACTATGATTGTTCAGTCTATCCATTCAACCTTCTGTTCAGTTCAGTCGCTCTCATGTATAACTGAAGAACAGTTACCTGGTAAGTATAACTATATAAACATTTTCTCGATATAATCGAATACAACCCCTGATACGATCATTGTTTAGTCTATCAATTCAACCTTCTATTCAATTCAGTGGCTCGTATGTACAACGGAAGAACAGTTACCTAGTGAGTATAACTATATAAACATAATCGAATACAACCCAGATACGATGATTGTTCAATCTATCCATTTAACCTTCTGCTCGATTCGGTTGCTCGTATGTATAACGGAGGAATTGTTACCTGGTGAGTATTGCGATATAAACATCATCACGATATCATCGAATACAACTCAGATACAATTATCATTCCGTCTATCCATCCAACCTTCTGATCGATTGGGTCGCTCGTATGTATAACGCAAGAACAGTCACCTGGTGAGTATTACTTAATAAACATCACCACGATATAATCGAATACAACTCAGTTACAATTATCGTTCCGTCTAACAATCCAACCTTATTTTCGATTCAGACGCTCGTATGTGTAACGAATGAACCGTTACATGGTAGGTGTAACTAAATATACAGCATAACGATATAATCGGAGACAACCCAGATACAATGATTGTTCAATCTATCCATTCAACCTTATGTTCGATTCGGTTGCTCGTATGTATAACGGAAGAACAGTTACCTGGTTAGACATAATATATAATAATCATTACGAAATAATCGAATACAACCCAGATACGATGATTGTTCAATCTATCCATCTAACCTTCTGCTCGATTCGGACGCTTGTATGTAAAAACAGAAGAACAGTTACTTGGTGAGTATTGCTATCTAAACATCATCACGATATCATCGTATACAACTCAGATACAATTATCATTTCGTCCAACCATTTAACCTTGTGTTCGATTCAGTCGCTAGTATGTGTAAAGGAAGTACCGTCACCTGGTAAGTATCAATATATATACAGTATTGCGATATAATCGGATACCACCCAGATACATTGATTGTTCAGTCTATCCATTCAACCTTCTGTTCGATTCGGTTGCTCGTATGTATAACGAAAGAACAGTTACCTGGTGAGTATTTCTATATGAAAGTCATCACGATATAATCAAATACAACTCAGTTACAATTATCATTCCGTCTATCCATCCAACCTTCTGTTCGATTGGGTTGCTCGTATGTATAACGCAAGAACAGTCACCTGGTGAGTATAACTTAACGAACATCACCACGATATAATCGAATACAACTCAGTTACAATTATCGTTCCGTCTAACCATCCAACCTTATGTTCGATTCAGACGCTCGTATGTGTAACGAAAGAACCGTTACATGGTAGGCTAAACTAAATATACAGCATAACGATATATTCGGATACAACCCAGATACAATGATTGTTCAATCTATCCATTCAACCTTATGTTCGATTCGGTTGCTCGTATAAATAACGGAAGAACCGTTACATGGTTAGACATACTATATGATAATCATAACGATATAATCGAATACAACCCAGAAAGGATGATTGAACAGTCTATCCACTCAACCTTCTCTTCGATTCGGTCGCTCTCACGTATAACGAAAGGACAGTTACCTGGTGAGCATAACTATAAAAACATCATCACGATATAATCGAATACAACCCCAGATACGATTATTGTTAAGTCTATCAATTCAACCTTCTGTTCAATTCAGTCGCTCGTGTGTATAACGGAGGAACAGTTACCTGGTGAGTATAACTATATAAACATTATCGAAGACAACCCAACTATTGTGGCACTTTACTTAGTTTCCTAGGAAATGAACAGATAAATACACATCAAAAAATCCAAAATCGTGCAATGAGAGCTGTTTTAAATTGTAAAAGGCGTACACCTATCTCAACAATGCTAAACACTCTGCAATTGATGAACGTTAAACAAAGAGCTTTATATAACACACTGATTTTTGTATACAAATTGAAAAATAACATGTTACCTTCCTATTTATCAAGTGAGCTGAATTATATTCAAGATATACATTGTCACAATACTAGAAGGCAAGCAGCAAATGATTTTTATATAAATTCTGAAAATGTTTCTTGTGATACTTTATTTACAAAAGGTCTAGTCTTGTTCAACAATTTGCCTTGTGAAATGAAAAGAAGTGTGTCACTAGATAGTTTCAAAAATTCGTGTGTGTTATTTGTGAAAGAAAATTATTAGACGAGGAAGGTGAAACTTGTATATTATTCAGTGATATCAACCTATTCATTTTTTCATCTCGAAATTAATTGTGTGGGGGGTTCCTTGCTTTTATTTATTGACATATTATATTATATAAATATTGTAATGATTTGAAGAGCACTGTGCTAATAAAGTTTAATATAGATACGATGATTGTTCAATCTATCCATTTAACCTTCTGCTCGATTCGGTCGCTTGTAAGTAAAACGGAAGAACAGTTACCTGGTGAGTATTGCTATATAAAAATCATCACGATATCATCGAATACAACTCAGATACAATTATCGTTTCGTCTAACCATTCAACCTTCTGTTCGATTTAGTCGCTAGTATGTGTAACGGAAGTACCGTCACCTGGTAGGTATCCCTATATATACAGTATTGCGATATAATCGGATACCACCCAGATACTGTAACGGGAAGTTTTTCATCCCGTTACTTTCAGCTACCATTGCCCGTCCCATTGCTACGCCCATGGTACTAAAAATGTTGAGGTATTGTCTCCTGTCGGTCAGGTCAGAAACTACGGTATAATTGGCTCTCTTTCAAACCTGCGGTGTGCGGATAAGCCCTTCTTTTTCTGGAGAATCACGTGTTGACTGAAAGACGAGACGATCGGGATTCTTGACGAGGATTCGCTCTCTTCGGATGCAAATTCTGCAGGAAACACATCGTTGATTTTGAGTGCTTCTTTTTGGCTTTCTGGAGAAACTTTTTCTAGAGGTGAGATGTTGAATTCACTAAATACACAATAAGATTGTCATATTAATCATGGATTACTGAAATTTTTCAATTTGTCTGCTTATTTTCAGGATATGATTACCTTTTCGTTTTGAGAAGTTTAAGCTTGGTGAAGGCACGCCATTTTGTTTCATAAAAATGATAAAGTTTTGATTTCAAATTAAGATTATTTCGTTAATCATTGAATAGAATCAATTGATTTTATCTTAATCGTAATCAGCTAATTGATTAAAAGTACGGAGATATCGTATTTTTTCATATATCTATTTTTTTTTCTTGATCATTACGATTGCCGGTATCTGGTGTGATCATTTTTTTTTATGCGTGCTGAAGGCTGAGAAACTTCCTTTTCTGCTTTGTTTTTTTTTTTACTTCGTAGATAAATCTAGAAGATACTAGTGAGGAAACGAAAGTTTTGAAATACTCTCTGATGCAAGAGAACAGACTGGTGCAGAATTATCTAACCATTTTCAAGGAACAGGAAGCTAAACATTGGTAACCAGGATCATCGAGGAATTTGAGCTCAGGTGAGTGATGCATTGTTATATTCAGTAAAATAAATCAGATAGTGCATAACCTCACCTGTGCTTTCCTTTCTCACCTCGAGAATTGGTTACACTGTTTTCTTTCTTTCCTGTAGTTATTCAGTAAGATAAGCAAATAAATTGGAAATTATAATTTCATCACTTTCCTTACTTTAGTGAATAAAACATCTCACAACTCATCAAGGAAGCCTCAGGATTCTCGATTGTTTTCTTAAAGAAGGAGCATCTATTTTCCTTTCTTATCTCAAGATTTCCCTTTTCTAACCACTTTGATTTTTCAGATTAAGATTGGCATATTACATTTCCAAATTGAGATTTGACATAAGTCAGCAATAATTATTTCAGATTTTCTTTGTCTTTGAAATCAACTTTTCAGATTTTCTTCATCTTTAAAATTAACATTGTCATTATATGATTGAATAGACCTACAGTTGATTTATGATATTGATTTATTTCTTTGATTGAGGAATTGATGAGATTGTGGTTACTTGAGCCCAAAGGTTCTATTGTCTTCTCTCTTCTGTGGTAACACCATACTGTCGTAAAATTGTCTGCACAGGAACATCTGATACTATCAAGGAGGACTATAGGGATTATCCATTCTGGGAGGAGAAAGAGCCACTGAAGTAGTCGAATCAACCTTCTTTGCTGATACCTGATTTCTACAAGATATTCCTAACCTAGTATTGAAAGGATCACTGAATCACGTGAGAGGCTGCTAGAACCTCTTCTTGAGATCTCATCGTTGGTGTTGGAGAAAGTCCTGAGCAGGACAATAGGTATTTGAAATCATCAGGAGGAATACGACTGAGTAAGTGAGCTCCCAAAAATCCTGTCCACGAACCAGCAAGTACAGTCAGACAGAAGAAATTTTGTTAACCCAGAATGAGTACTTCTTCGATTTTGTGAAACAGTTTCATTAACTTTCCTTATTCAAAGATTAAGACTAACTTAATTGTTCCATTCATCTACATTGATAGTGTTCACCAAACTTGAAGTTTCCATTTATACAGTTTAATTAGTAAATTTCAGACAAAGCTTTTAACCACTTTGTGAATTCCCATAATTTCATTTGTTGTTTTCATCAATATTTACTGTCATAATCATTCCTAATTCTTGTTAGTATATACATAAATGAAATTAGTTTGTTTTATCTTCTATTTGAGAACACACCATCACTGTGAGAATTTCTTACTTTAGAAAGGGATATCAGCTCTTTTGATTATTTTTTTTTGGCATCTTTTAGGTAAAAAGATCCTGGCGCCCACTATTTCTCACGGAATATAGTATCTTTATCTTAAAGGAATTCTCACAGGAAATCCTTACCCACAACCCTCCCGTAACAATCTGAGCAGCCCAAAGGCAAGAGCAATAAAAGCTATATAAACCTCTTTTATATATTAAAAAAAATATATAGAAAAAGTAGTTTACACAATTTGGCGCCTAAAACGTGGGGCCCCGATTTTTCTGACTCGAATATTCAGTTCTCAAAAATTCCCTCACCTTCCCTGAAATATCTGGTGGTGTTCTCTTATAGAAAATTCTATCTGGTGAAATACTTGCTGATTTATCTCATCTATCTTTATGTCCATGAACTGGATTATGAACTTTCTATCAGAGGTTTGGCAATAACTGGTGATGTTGAAAAGAAAAGAAAAATTTTCAGAGGCCTTTTGAGTCAAGAAAGTGCAAATCGTAGTTTTGCTGGTTTAGCAGAACAACATAATTTCCAAGGAGAAAAGGTGAACATATTAAGTTCCTTGAATGAATTATCTGAAAAGATTAATAACTTCTCTGGAACTACATCTGACGTAGAATACAAACGCCTTCTGTCTCGTTTGACTCATGTTTCTGGTAGAATAAGTAGGGTTGTAACGGAAGAAGATGAACAAGAAACCGAAAAAAAGGATTGGCTTTTGAAACTTTTGACTATGGAAGGTGAATTAGATGAAAAAATTTCTCCAATCACCTCCACACCAATTGAATCAGAATTTCAAAATTTATCTTCACACTTTCCCTTGAGTGAACCTGTTTCAACATACAAATGGAATCTTCATTTTACTGGTACAAATCAAAAAGAGTCTTTAATATCTTTTCTTGAAAAAGTGGAGTCTTTAAGAATAGCTAGATGTGTCTCTAAGCAGGATTTGTTTGTCTCAGCAGGTGACTTATTCACATCAAATGCCTGGACTTGGTATAATAATAATAGGGCTAAATTCAGATCATGGGACGAACTTGTAACCAAACTAAAAGAAGATTTCTTGCCTCATCATTATGATGATGATTTACGTGATGAAATTAGAAACAGAACCATGGGTCAAAATGAAAGAGTATCTTTATTCATAAATTCCATGGGAGGCCTTTTCAATAGACTCACAGTCAAACCAGATGAGAAAACAATTGTCAATGCAATTAGGAAAAACTTGTTACCTAATTATGTCTCCCAACTTGCACTATATGATATCGATACCTTGTCTGACTTATCTAAATACTGCAAAAGACTTGAAGAGTCACACATGTGGTCTAGTAGGTATAAACCCCCTCCAACTCGTAAGGCTGGTTTATTGGAACCAGATCTTAGTTATTTTGCATTTGAGGCTGGGCCATCTTTCAACTCTAGTAGGAATACCTTCAATAGTTCCAGGAATGTTTCGGCTATTACCTCGTCTTCCTCAGGACCCTCTTGTTGGAATTGTGGAATGAATGGACATGTCTATAATGAGTGCCGTAAACCTAGGGTGATTTTCTGTTATGGTTGTGGAATGAAAGGTGTTATTAAATCTAGATGCACTGCCTGCTCAAAAAACGAAGAACATGGTGCCGTGAGTCTGGACACCGTCACCAGTATTTCCCCAAGTCCAGAACAACAATCCAAAAAAGGCAAAGGAAAGAGAGAAGGAAAGAAATCATCCTCTCAGGGTCCATCTCCTCAGTAAAATCCTCTCAGGTGATTCCTTCAACATCCAAAACAGAGTGGAGAAGTTGGTTAAACTTTGTCAAAAATTTTCTATCAGTTAATGGGCAATATCCCTCAAAATCCATTTGTCCCGTATTTCTCAAGAAAAATGGTGATGATCGTCCATACCTTGAAATAAATATCTTTGGAATGAGTGTCCTAGCTTTGGTCGATAGTGGCAGTAATGCATCCATATTGGGGGCGTCTGGTTACTCTATCCTGAAAAATATGAATATTCCCATTTCTTCTGAGAATTTTATATGTGTGACAACAACTGATGGGAAGCCACAAGATTTCCTAGGTCATGTTACCATTCCTGTTACCTTGAATGATGTCAGTAAGAATTTCAAATTTCTAGTTATACCTTCAATTACCCAAACCCTTATACTGGGGGTTGACTTTCTCAAGTGTTTCAAGATTGAAGTTAATTTTGACAATTCTTCCTTTAAAACTAACTCACTATCTATATCTGCGGTGAATACAATACAGGATGTATCGGTTCTCACAGAGCAAGAACAGGCAAGTTTAAAAAATATAATTACCTTGTTTCAAGAAATTGGACCCAAAAACAGAATTGGTAAAACGAATCTCCTCTCACACCGGATAGATACTGGCGATGCAAGACCTTGTAAGCAGAGACAATATCCCTTGTCTCACAATATGCAATCTCATTTGGAAAAACAAGTTGATGAAATGCTTCAAATGGGTGTTATTCAGCCCTCACACAGTAGTTGGTGTAGTCCATTGTGGTTAGTCAAGAAAAGTAGTGGTGATTATAGAGTATGCTTTGATGGTAGGAAAATCAATGAACTGACGATAAACAGAGATGCTTATCCATTACCCTTAATTGATACCATTTTGACTAAGATGCGAGATGCAAGGTTCATATCAACAATTGATTTGAAGCAGGCTTTTTTTCAAATTCCACTGGAGGAATCCTCTCGTCCCAAGACAGCTTTCGCCGTACCGGGAAAGGGTCTATTTGAGTTCGTAACGATGCCCTTTGGATTAGTCTGCGCATCACAAACAATGTGTCGGTTGATGGATTTGGTTATTGGTCCTGCACTCGAACCATTTTGTTTCTATTACCTTGATGACATAATCATTGCTACTCCCAATTTCTCGAAACATTTGGAAATTTTGGAGAAAGTTTATTGTAGGCTCAAAGAAGCCAATTTGACTGTCAATATTGACAAATGTCACTTTTGTCGTCCCTCCCTAAAGTTTTTAGGTTATCTTGTCGATGAGCACGGACTCAGGACTGATCCAGAAAAAGTATCTGCTGTCGTGAATTTTCCTACTCCAAAAAATACTACTCAAATCAGACGCCTCATTGGACTGGTCAGTTATTATCGAAGATTCATCAAAAACTTTTCTTCCTTATCAAGTCCTATTACTGCTCTACTTCATGGTCGTAAGAAAGGGCAAGCAATTGTTTGGACACCTGAGGCGGATAAAGCGTTTCAAGGAATCAAGGAAGCCTTGACCACAGCTCCAGTGCTAGCTAGTCCCGATTTCTCAAAACCATTTTCTATAATGTGTGATGCGTCGGATACTGGGGTAGGTGCCGTTATCTTTCAGGAAGAAAATGGCGCAGAACATCCCATTGCATACACCAGCAAGATGTTGAATAAATGTCAAAGGAAATACACCACTACAGAGAAAGAACTCATTGCTGTCATCCATGGGATTGAAAAGTTCAGATATTTTGTCGAGGGTAAACATTTCACGGTCTTTACGGATCATAGTTCTCTTGTCTGGTTGAATAATGTGAAAGATCCTTCTCCAAGGTTATCTCGTTGGATGGTTAAGCTGTCTCAATACCAATATACCATCAAACACAAGCTTGGAGCTCAAAATTCTGTGGCAGATTCCTTATCTCGTACTTACGAAGTTGCTCTGCTGGATTTATCTACCTTGAAGCCTGATGACTGGTACCTTAGTATGATTGAACAGGTTCAGAATAGTCCTGACTCATATTCCTCTTACCGTGTCGAAAATGGTGTCTTGTACAAACACATTTTTCGCCGACTTGGTATTGAAGGAAATGGCTCAGATTGGAAGATTGTGGTACCCACTGCTAATCGAATAGAAATTTTGAAAACCTTTCATGACCATGAAACTGCCTCTCACTTTGGTGTATCCAAGACCTTGGCTAGAGTTTCTGAGCTTTATTATTGGCCTAATATGAGAAAAGGTGTGCAAAAATATGTCAAGAAATGCAAATCTTGTGCAGCAAGCAAATCCTCGAATCTACCTCAGGCTGGTTTGATGGGATCCTATCGGAATATCAACTTTCCCTTCCAACTTATCTCAGCGGATCTCTTAGGACCTTATCCAAGATCAAAAAATGGTAACCAGTATCTTTTGGTTGTGGTCGATTGGTTTACGAAATTCGTTTTGGTTCATGCCATGGCTAATGTTACCTCAAAGTCTATCATAAAATTTCTTGAGAATCAAGTTTTCCTCATATTCGGTGTACCTCAGGTCTTCGCTTCCGACAATGCTACAGTTTTCACCAGCAAGGAATTCAAGGGATTCGTGGAAAGGTACTCTGTTCAGAAAATTTGTTACAATGCGAGGTACCATGCACAAATAAATCATACTGAACGAGTCAACAAGAGCATAGTTAGTGCTATTCGTTGTTATGTTCATGAGAATCATAAGACTTGGGATCAGGAAGTTTACAAGGTTGCTCAGGCCATTAGACTCTCCAAACATGATGTCACCCAATATCCTCCTTCATTTTTAGTGTTTGCTAGGAACGTTCCAGTTTCTGGAGATTATTATGGAAAGAAAGAGGAAAATGCCAGGAATGTAGTCTCTATTGGGGAGAAGGTTCACAACCTAAAAGATTCGCAGGAATTGCCCGAATTATTTGAGGATGTTCGAAAGAAATTGTACCGTTCCTATGTTCAAAACTCGAAGAGATATAATTTGAGAAGACGTCCTGTGCAGTATCATGTGGGTGACTTTGTTTGGAAAAAGAACTATGTCTTATCCAAGGCAGTAAACAATTTTTCTGCCAAACTTGCTCCCAAGTACGTCCCTTGCATTGTCCATAAGGTAATTTCCCCTCTAGTGTATAACTTAAAGGACAGGAGTGGTGCAGACCTAGGAAATTGGCATGTCAAGGACATCAAACCCGACGTGACAATTAGTTCCGACCAGGAATCAGACCAGGATGAAGAGGAAGGCTTGGTGACATAATTGTATCCAAGATATTGGATGCCTTTCTTCTCTGATCTAGCTGAGTACTATTTCCTATGTTTTTTCTCTTTATTCTGATCCTCTTATTTATCTAATTATCTTATCTTTCATTTCCTTTCTCTGTGGCTGTGCTGAGTCCGGCCTAAGAATTGCTCAGTAGGAATTGACCTTCCTGGCGGTAAAAGTCCGACCAAATTGGCGAGAGATTTGTGGATAACTATTTCGTCATCGGCTTTTGTCAAACATTGAACTTTTGTCAAGTTTTTCTTCATTTCAGTCTGCCGTTCAGTCTATCTTTAACTCAATTTTTTTTTCTTCGTGAACAATCACGAATTTATCTTGGCCTGTTTTCTTTTTCAAGTTTACATTATTTGGGTGAAAGACCCCATTTCTTGAAAAGTTGTGAATTTACCTTGTAGCTATTTTTCAATTATCTTGTTTGAGTGAAAGACCTCATATCTTGGAAAATAGTGAATCTGTCTTATGGCCTACCTTTTCGAGTATCTTGTATTTTGAGTTAGAGAATAATTTGTTGAGCAATTATTGACATTATATTATCTTTGGATTATTGATGAATAATCAGACAATCATAGGCTTGACAAAATCCGAATACGACGAAATAATATGCTATATTAGTGGTAGACACAAAGGAGATACATTTGAATTTCATGATTTCGAAGTAAAATAAAATTTTAGGTGTCCTCAACACAACTTGTTGATATCTTTTTGATTAGATCTCATGAAAATCTAGTATTGTATTTTTCACAACTTTCATATCACAACACTAACATCTAGTTGAATTTCAGTCATCACTACAAAATCTCGATCTCTATTATTATTTTTATATCTTATCTATATCCTATCTATTTCTTTTCTCTATCTCACTTATCTCTTCTTCAATTTTTTTATTTCAATTCAAATCCTTTTTTTTTGTTTTAAGGGCTAAAAATCGATTGGTAGTAGGCTTTGGAGTGCACTCTCGTAATGTTAAACAGGGAATATGTGACTTGGTGGGATGGTTTAAGTCAGTGCCAAGCATATGGAGTGCACATACATCTGGTTTATCATATACAGGGTGACCTGCTGGAATCGAAAACTGGGGTCAAATGAACTTGAGTGGATTTTTTCTTTCCTTCTTCTCTGTATTCTCGATTTGTCTTTGGGCAGGTTGGTAGTGGGCCTTGGAGTGCATTCGGTTTCTGGTACATTAACTGAGAGTGTGTGACTTAATGGAGAATTATCGTCTCGCATTAGGCTTTGAAGTGCACATATTTTCGGGGACTTATTAGAAATTGAATGACCCACTGGAATTTTGCTCAGGTCTTAGTTGGAATCGGAACATCATTTTTCTTTATTTACCTTTATTCTTTCTCCCTTCAATTTAATCTGATTATTCTGATGTGTCTTTGAGTGGTGTGTTATTCCGGAGGCCTCGTGACCTGATTAGATATTTTTTTTTGTTTAGTGAAATCGTTTTGAATATTCTCATTATCCATATTTTCTTGAAATTTTCTCAAAGGCAAAATCGATTAGGGCATGGAGTTTTCTGGGGTGAATACTCCATTCAAGGCAAGTCGTTTATCAGTTTAAACTTCATGTTTTCAATCGGCAGTATGGACTTCAGTATGGACACTTGTAGTTTTGAGAATAGCTTAATCAAATTTTTTATATAGGGACCTGATTGAGTGGGTGTGGGCCTCGCTCATTTGGACTATCTTCAATGGTGAAATTTGTAGAAGGGGCAAGTATTGGGGGGTGAGTGGTAAACCCGGTAGCTTCTGCCTACGGGCGTCTATTCACAGTGTTTGTTGCTCACTACTGTGCTTGTTTCGAGTTCTGCAGATCTGTCCACTTGAGGATTGGCTCACAGTACTCAATTAAGGAACAATCCCGCTTTAGAGTTTTTTTTTCGACTTGGCTTCACCAGTCGCTTCAGCTGGTATACTTTTATACCCCAAGTGAGGTGGCATTTGGTATTTTTTTTTATTTTAATCATTTCCGTTTTTTTAGTTCCACCGGTGAATCATGGGATACTGCTGGTCTCTTTGTTTGGGTAGTGGCGTTGCAGGTGATACCGTGGAAGCCTGGGGGCGAGTGGTCGATGGATGGTTCCACGGCGCAGCTTTTCCATCTAGCAGCGAAGCGAACCTCCTGGCCAGGTTTTCATGGTGTCCTCTGTGCGTTACTGTTTGGATGGGGAGAACCAGTCCTCGCAAGGTTTACCCTACCACATATAAAATAGAGTGGTAGTTTTTAGTTTCTTTTCAGTGTGGTAAATACTATAATTCACTAGGGGTATGACAGTTCTACTCCTTCCTATATGGTAAATTAACCTTCCACATATATGTTAATGTACAGCATAGTGGTTTGGTAGATATAATTTTTTTCTCTGGATTCAGTTATAGTTCCGCTTTGTAGTTTCACTTTTCTCGTCAATCATTCCTCAACTCTCAGTTTTTTTTCCTTCTCCGATGGCTTCACCAACATTTACTGAGATCCTCACATTTGTCATAAATGGGTATCACAAGGGATTTTTTTCTCTTTCTGAGATCTATAAAAAAAAATTCTTCAACTATGGTTTCGAATTTTTTTTTCTTCGAGTAAGGGGGTGGTGTAACGGGAAGTTTTTCATCCCGTTACTTTCAGCTACCATTGCCCGTCCCATTGCTACGCCCATGGTACTGAAAATGTTGAGGTATTGTCTCCTGTCGGTCAGGTCAGAAACTACGGTATAATTGGCTCTCTTTCAAACCTGCGGTGTGCGGATAAGCCCTTCTTTTTCTGGAGAATCACGTGTTGACTGAAAGACGAGACGATCGGGATTCTTGACGAGGATTCGCTCTCTCTGGATGCAAATTTTGCAGGAAACACATCGTTGATTTTGAGTGCTTCTTTTTGGCTTTCTGGAGAAACTTTTTCTAGAGGTGAGATGTTGAATTCACTAAATACACAATAAGATTGTCATATTAATTATGGATTACTGAAATTTTTCAATTTGTCTGCTTATTTTCAGGATATGATTACCTTTTCGTTTTGAGAAGTTTAAGCTTGGTGAAGGCACGCCATTTTGTTTCATAAAAATGATAAAGTTTTGATTTCAAATTAAGATTATTTCGTTGATCATTGAATAGAATCAATTGATTTTATCTTAATCGTAATCAGCTAATTGATTAAAAGTACGGAGATATCGTATTTTTTCATATATCTATTTTTTTTTCTTGATCATTACGATTGCCGGTATCTGGTGTGATTATTTTTTTTTATGCGTGCTGAAGGCTGAGAAAATTCCTTTTCTGCTTTGTTTTTTTTTACTTCGTAGATAAATCTAGAAGATACTAGTGAGGAAACGAAAGTTTTGAAATACTCTCTGATGCAAGAGAACAGACTGGTGCAGAATTATCTAACCATTTTCAAGGAACAGGAAGCTAAACATTGGTAACCAGGATCATCGAGGAATTTGAGCTCAGGTGAGTGATGCATTGTTATATTCAGTAAAATAAATCAGATAGTGCATAACCTCACCTGTGCTTTCCTTTCTCACCTCGAGAATTGGTTACACTATTTTCTTTCTTTCCTGTAGTTATTCAGTAAGATAAGCAAATAAATTGGAAATTATAATTTCATCACTTTCCTTACTTTAGTGAATAAAACATCTCACAACTCATCAAGGAAGCCTCAGGATTCTCGATTGTTTTCTTAAAGAAGGAGCATCTATTTTCCTTTCTTATCTCAAGATTTTCCTCTTCTGACCACTTTGATTTTTCTGATTAAGATTGGCATATTACATTTCCAAATTGAGATTTGACAGAAGTCAGCAATAATTATTTCAGATTTTCTTTGTCTTTGAAATCAACTTTTCAGATTTTCTTCATCTTTAAAATTAACATTGTCATTATATGATTGAATAGACCTACAGTTGATTTATGATATTGATTTATTTCTTTGATTGAGGAATTGATGAGATTGTGGTTACTTGAGCCCAAAGGTTCTATTGTCTTCTCTCTTCTGTGGTAACACCATACTGTCGTAAAATTGTCTGCACAGGAACATCTGATACTATCAAGGAGGACTATAGGGATTATCCATTCTGGGAGGAGAAAGAGCCACTGAAGTAGTCGAATCGACCTTCTTTGCTGAGACCTGATTTCTACAAGATATTCCTAACCTAGTATTGAAAGGATCACTGAATCACGTGAGAGGCTGCTAGAACCTCTTCTTGAGATCTCATCGTTGGTGTTGGAGAAAGTCCTGAGCAGGACAATAGGTATTTGAAATCATCAGGAGGAATACGACTGAGTAAGTGAGCTCCCAAAAATCCTGTCCACGAACCAGCAAGTACAGTCAGACAGAAGAAATTTTGTTAACCCAGAATGAGTACTTCTTCGATTTTGTGAAACAGTTTCATTAACTTTCCTTATTCAAAGATTAAGACTAACTTAATTGTTCCATTCATCTACATTGATAGTGTTCACCAAACTTGAAGTTTCCATTTATACAGTTTAATTAGTAAATTTCAGACAAAGCTTTTAACCACTTTGTGAATTCCCATAATTTCATTTGTTGTTTTCATCAATATTTACTGTCATAATCATTCCTAATTCTTGTTAGTATATACATAAATGAAATTAGTTTGTTTTATTTTCTATTTGAGAACACACCATCACTGTGAGAATTTCTTACTTTAGAAAGGGATATCAGCTCTTTTGATTATTTTTTTTTGGCATCTTTTAGGTAAAAAGATCCTGGCGCCCACTATTTCTCTCGTAATATAGTATCTTCATCTTAAAGGAATTCTCACAGGAAATCCTTACCCACAACCCTCCCGTAACAATCTGAGCAGCCCAAAGGCAAGAGCAATAAAAGCTATATAAACCTCTTTTATATATTAAAAAAAATATATAGAAAAAGTAGTTTACAATACATTGATTGTTCAGTCTATCCATTCAACTTTCTGTTCGATTCGGTTGCTCGTATGTATAACGAAAGAACAGTAACCTGGTGAGTATTTCTATATGAACGTCATCACGATATAATCGAATACAACTCAGATACATTGATCATTCCGTCTATCCAACCTTCTGTTCGATTGGGTCGCTCGTATGTATAACGCAAGAACAGTCACCTGGTGAGTATTACTTTATAAACATCACCACGATATAATCGAATACAACTCAGTTACAATTATCGTTCCGTCTAACCATCCAACCTTATATTCGATTCAGATGCTCGTATGTGTAACGAAAGAACCGTTACATGGAAGGTGTAACTAAATATACAGCATAACGATATAATCGGAGACAACCCAGATACAATGATTGTTCAATCTATCCATTCAACCTTATGTTCGATTCGGTTGCTCGGATGTATAACGGAAAAACTGTTACCTGGTTAGACATACTATATGATAATCATCAAATATAATCGAATACAACCCAGATACGATGATTTTTCAGTCTATCCATTCAACCTTCTGTTCAGTTCAGTCGCTCTTATGTATAACTGGAGAACAGTCACCTGGTGAGTATAAATATATGAAAATCATCACGATATATTCGAATACAACCCCAGATACGATTATTGTTTAGTCTATCCATTCAACCTTCTGTTCAATTCAGTCGCTCGTATGTATAACGGAAGAACAGTTACCTGGTGAGTATAACTATATAAACATAATCGAATACAACCCAGATACGATGATTGTTCAATCTATCCATTTAACCTTCTGCTCGATTCGGTCGCTTGTATGTTAAACGGAAAAACAGTTACCTGGTGAGTATTGCTATAAAAACATCATCACGATATCATCGAATACAACTCAGATACAATTTACGTTTCGTCTTACCATTTAACCTTTTGTTCGATTCAGTCGCTAGTATGTGTAACGGTAGTACCGTCACCTGGTAAGTATCACTATATATACAGTATTGCGATATAATCGGATACCACCCAGATACATTGATTGTTCAGTCTATCCATTCAACTTTCTGTTCGTTTCGGTCGCTCGTATGTAAAACGGGAATACCGTCACCTACTGTGTATAACTATAAACACATCATAACATCATAATCGAATACAACCCAGATACTATCCATTCAACCTTCTGTTCGATTCGGTTGCTCGTATGTATAACGAAAGAACAGTAACCTGGTGAATGTTCTGCGTGGTATTTACCAGGAAAGTAGTTGTTTTCTGCTCGTAGTCTACCAGACATTCATTTCAAACTATGTTTGATATTCTAATTGGATAGACTAATTTCTCTTTCTAAAATTGTTGTCCAATTTATGGCTTTTCCATTTTTCATTTATTAGCTTAGTCGAGCTATAAGCCACTTCCAAGTTCTGTGATTTGGGAGATTTAGTTCTGGAGTGTTTCTTTCTTCTGCCGCATGGTGCGCCACTTCCAATTGTCTGTTGGAACGCGGCTCAGTGCGGTCAAATAAACGCGACGAAGGTGCATTGGGACAGGCAACGCTTCGAGTGGAGATCTTACGGTCTCTACTCGGATAACTACCCTGCACTGATGAGGGCCAATAAGCCCGAAACCGGTCTGTAGGTTGTTAGGCGTGCCTGTCCCGATGTGAATTTGTCACGTCTTAGGAAGAAAGAAACATTTGCGATCTGCATTCACAGTGTGAATCGTTGCATGGATTACGAGCAGATATAATTCAATGTTCTGCGTGGTATTTACCAGGAAAGTAGTTGTTTTCTGCTCGTAGTCTACCAGACATTCATTTCAAACTATGTTTGATATTCTAATTGGATAGACTAATTTCTCTTTCTAAAATTGTTGTCCAATTTATGGCTTTTCCATTTTTCATTTTTTTTTAACCTGGTGAGTATTTCTATATGAACGTCATCACGATATAATCGAATACAACTCAGATACAATGATCATTCCTTCTATCCACCCAACCTTCTGTTCGTTTGGGTCGCTCGTATGTATAACGAAAGAACAGTCACCTGGTGAGTATTACTATATAAACATCACCACGATATAATCGAATACAACTCAGTTACAATTATCGTTCCGTCTAACCATCCAACCTTATGTTCGATTCAGACGCTCGTATGTGTAACGAAAGAACCGTTACATGGTAGGTGTAACTAAATATACAGCATAACGATATAATCGGATACAACCCAGATACAATGATTGTTCAATCTATCCATTCAACCTTATGTTCGATTCGGCTGCTCGTATGTATAATGGAAAAACAGTTAACTGGTTATACATCATATAAAATAATCATCACGAAATAATCGAATACAACCAAGATACGATGATTGTTCAGTCTATCCATTCAACCATCTGTTCAGTTCAGTCGCTCTCATGTATAACTGAAGAACATTTACCTGGTAAGTATAACTATATAAACATTTTCTCGATATAATCGAATACAACCCCAGATACGATCATTGTTTAGTCTATCAATTCAACCTTCTATTCAATTCAGTGGCTAGTATGTACAACGGAAGAACAGTTACCTAGTGAGTATAACTATATAAACATAATCGAATACAACCCAGATACGATGATTGTTCAATCTATCCATTTAACCTTCTGCTCGATTCGGTTGCTCGTATGTATAACGGAAGAATTGTTACCTGGTGAGTATTGCGATATAAACATCATCACGATATCATCGAATACAACTCAGATACAATTATCATTCCATCTATCCATCCAACATTCTGTTCGATTGGGTCGCTCGTATGTATAACGCAAGAACAGTACCCTGGTGAGTATTACTTAATAAACATCACCACGATATAATCGAATACAACTCAGTTACAATTATCGTGCCGTCTAAAAATCCAACCTTATTTTCGATTCAGACGCTCGTATGTGTAACGAAAGAACCGTTACATGGTAGGTGTAACTAAATATACAGCATAACGATATAATCGGAGACAACCCAGATACAATGATTGTTCAATCTATCCATTCAACCTTATGTTTGATTCGGTTGCTCGTATGTATAACGGAAGAACAGTTACCTGGTTAGACATAATATATAATAATCATTACGAAATAATCGAATACAACCCAGATACGATGATTGTTCAATCTATCCATTTAACCTTCTGCTCGATTCGGTCGCTTGTATGTAAAAACAAAAGAACAGTTACTTGGTGAGTATTGCTATCTAAACATCATCACGATATCCTCGTATACAACTCAGATACAATTATCATTCCGTCTATCCATCCAACCTTCTGTTCGATTGGGTTGCTCGTATGTATTACGCAAGAACAGTCATTTGGTGAGTATAACTTAACGAACATCACCACGATATAATCGAATACAACTCAGTTACAATTATCGTTCCGTCTAACCATCCAACCTTATGTTCGATTCAGACGCTCGTATGTGTAACGAAAGAACCGTTACATGGTAGGCTAAACTAAATATATAGCATAACGATATATTCGGATACAACCCAGATACAATGATTGTTCAATCTATCCATTCAACCTTATGTTCGATTCGGTTGCTCGTATAAATAACGGAAGAACTGTTACATGGTTAGACATACTATATAATCATAACGATATAATCGAATACAACCCAGAAAGGATGATTGAACAGTCTATCCACTCAACCTTCTCTTCGATTCGGTCGCTCTCACGTATAACGAAAGGACAGTTACCTGGTGAGCATAACTATAAAAACATCATCACGATATAATCGAATACAACCCCAGATACGATTATTGTTTAGTCTATCAATTCAACCTTCTGTTCGATTCAGTCGCTCGTGTGTATAACAGAGGAACAGTTACCTGATGAGTATTACTATATAAACATTATCGAAGACAACCCAGATACGATGATTGTTCAATCTATCCATTCAACCTTCTGCTCGATTCGGTCGCTTGTAAGTAAAACGGAAGAACAGTTACCTGGTGAGTATTGCTATATAAAAATCATCACGATATCATCGAATACAACTCAGATACAATTATCGTTTCGTCTAACCATTCAACCTTCTGTTCGATTTAGTCGCTAGTATGTGTAACGGAAGTACCGTCACCTGGTAGGTATCCCTATATATACAGTATTGCGATATAATCGGATACCACCCAGATACATTGATTGTTCAGTCTATCCATTCAACTTTCTGTTCGTTTCGGTCGCTCGTATGTAGAACGAGAATACCGTCACCTAGTGTGTATAACTATATACACAGCATAACATCATAATCGAATACAACCCAGATACTATTCATTCAACCTTCTGTTCGATTCGGTTGCTCGTATGTATAACGAAAGAACAGTAACCTGGTGAGTATTTCTATATGAACGTCATCACGATATAATCGAATACAACTCAGATACATTGATCATTCCGTCTATCCATCCAACCTTCTGTTCGATTGGGTCGCTCGTATGTATAACGCAAGAACAGTCACCTGGTGAGTATTACTTCATAAACATCACCACGATATAATCGAATACAACTCAGTTACAATTATCGTTCCGTCTAACCATCCAACCTTATGTTCGATTCAGATGCTCGTATGTGTAACGAAAGAACCGTTACATGGAAGGTGTAACTTAATATACAGCATAACGATATAATCGGAGACAACCCAGATACAATGATTGTTCAATCTATCCATTCAACCTTATGTTCGATTCGGTTGCTCGGATGTATAACGGAAAAACTGTTACCTGGTTAGACATACTATATGATAATCATCAAATATAATCGAATACAACCCAGATACGATGATTGTTCAGTCTATCCATTCGACCTTCTGTTCAGTTCAGTCGCTCTTATGTATAACTGGAGAACAGTCACCTGGTGAGTATAAATATATGAACAGCATCACGATATAATCGAATACAACCCCAGATACGATTATTGTTTGGTCTATCCATTCAACCTTCTGTTCAATTCAGTCGCTCGTATGTGTAACGAAAGAACCGTTACATGTTAGGCTAAACTAAATATACAGCATAACGATATATTCGGATACAACCCAGATACAATGATTGTTCGATCTATCCATCCAACCTTATGTTCGATTCGGTTGCTCGGATGTATAACGGAAAAACTGTCACCTGGTTAGACATACTATATGATAATCATCGAATATAATCGAATACAACCCAGATACGATGTTTTTTCAGTCTATCCATTCAACCTTCTGTTCAGTTCAGTCGCTTCTATGTATAACTGAAGAACAGTCACCTGGTGAGTATAAATATATGAAAAG
The DNA here is from genome assembly GCA_029955515.1 of Chrysomela aeneicollis. Taxonomy (NCBI): domain Eukaryota; kingdom Metazoa; phylum Arthropoda; class Insecta; order Coleoptera; family Chrysomelidae; genus Chrysomela; species Chrysomela aeneicollis. The sequence continues at coordinate 4,616,417 of JARUHQ010000013.1, read as the reverse complement.
CATCACGATATATTCGAATACAACCCCAGATACGATTATTGTTCAGTCTATCCATTCAACCTTCTGTTCAGTTCAGTCGCTCTCATGTATAACTGGAGAAAAGTTACCTGGTGAGTACAACTATATAAACATCTTCACGATATAATCGAATACAACCCCAGATACGATCATTGTTTAGTCTATCCATTCAACCTTCAATTCAACTCAGTCGCTCGTATGTACAACGGAAGAACAGTTACCTGGTGAGTATAACTATATAAACATAATCGAATACAACCCAGATACGATGATTGTTCAATCTATCCATTTAACCTTCTGCTCGATTTGGTTGCTTGTATGTAAAACGGAAGAACAGTTACCTGGTGAGTATTGCTATATAAAAATCATCACGATATCATCGAATACAACTCAGATACAATTATCGTTTCGTCTAACCATTCAACCTTTTGTTTGATTTAGTCGCTAGTATGTGTAACGGAAGTACCGTCACCTGGTAGGTATCCCCATATATACAGTATTGCGATATAATCGGATACCACCCAGATACATTGATTGTTCAGTCTATCCATTCAACTTTCTGTTCGTTTCGGTCGCTCGTATGTAAAACGAGAATACCGTCACCTAGTGTGTATAACTATATACACAGCATAACATCATAATCGAATACAACCCAGATACTATTCATTCAACCTTCTTTTCGATTCGGTTGCTCGTATGTATAACGAAAGAACAGTAACCTGGTGAGTATTTCTATATGAACGTCATCACGATATAATCGAATACAACTCAGATACATTGATCATTCCGTCTATCCATCCAACCTTCTCTTCGATTGGGTCGCTCGTATGTATAACGCAAGAACAGTCACCTGGTGAGTATTACTTTATAAACATCACCACGATATAATCGAATACAACTCAGTTACAATTATCGTTCCGTCTAACCATCCAACCTTATGTTCGATTCAGATGCTCGTATGTGTAACGAAAGAACCGTTACATGGAAGGTGTAACTAAATATACAGCATAACGATATAATCGGAGACAACCCAGACACAATGATTGTTCAATCTATCCATTCAACCTTATGTTCGATTCGGTTGCTCGGATGTATAACGGAAAAACTGTTACCTGGTTAGACATACTATATGATAATCATCGAATATAATCGAATACAACCCAGATACGATGATTGTTCAGTCTATCCATTCGACCTTCTGTTCAGTTCAGTCGCTCTTATGTATAACTGGAGAACAGTCACCTGGTGAGTATAAATATATGAACAGCATCACGATATAATCGAATACAACCCCAGATACGATTATTGTTTGGTCTATCCATTCAACCTTCTGTTCAATTCAGTCGCTCGTATGTGTAACGAAAGAACCGTTACATGTTAGGCTAAACTAAATATACAGCATAACGATATATTCGGATACAACCCAGATACAATGATTGTTCGATCTATCCATCCAACCTTATGTTCGATTCGGTTGCTCGGATGTATAACGGAAAAACTGTCACCTGGTTAGACATACTCTATGATAATCATCACGATATAATCGAATACAACCCAGATAAGATGATTGTTCAGTCTATCCATTCAACCTTCTGTTCAGTTCAGTCGCTCTTTTGTAAAACTGGAGAACAGTTACCTGGTGAGTACAACTATATAAATATCACAATGATATAATCGAATACAACTCAGTTACAATTATCGTTCCTTCTAACCATCCAATCTCATGTTCGATTCAGACGCTCGTATGTGTAACGAAAGAACTGTTACATGGAAGGTTTAACTGAATATACAGCATAACGATATAATCGGAGACAACCCAGATACAATGATTGTTCAATCTATCCATTCATCCGTATGTTCGATTAGGTTGCTCGAATGTATAACGGAAGAACAATTACCTGGTTAGACATAATATATAATAATCATCACGAAATAATCGAATACAACTCAGATACGATTATTGTTTAGTCTATCAATTCACACTTCTGTTCAATTCATTCGCTCGTATGTAAAACGGAAGAACAGTTACCTGGTGAGTGTTGCTATATAAACATCATCACGATATCATCGAATAAAACTCAGATACAATTATCGTTTCGTTTTTTAACCTTCTGTTCGTTTCAGTCGCTAGTATGTGTAACGAAAGTACCGTCACCTGGTAAGTATCAATATATATATACAGTATTGCGATATAATCGGATACCACCCAGATACATTGATTGTTCAGTCTATCCATTAAACCTTCTGTTCGATTCGGTTGCTCGTATGTATAACGAAAGAACTGTCACCTGGTGAGTATAACTTAATGAACATCACCACGATATAATCGAATACAACTCAGTTACAATTATCGTTCCGTCTAACCATCCAACCTTATGTTCGATTCAGACGCTCGTATGTGTAACGAAAGAACCGTTACATGGTAGGATTAACTAAATATACAGCATAACGATATATTCGGATACAACCCAGATACAATGATTGTTCAATCTATCCATTAAACCTTATGTTCGATTCGGTTGCTCGTATGTATAACGGAAGAACAGTTACCTGGTTAGACATGATATATAATTATCATCACGAAATAATCGAATACAACCCAGATACGATGATTGTTCAGTCTATCTTCTCTCCCTTCTCTACGATTCAGTCGCACGTATGTGTAACGAAAGAACCGTTACATGGTAGGCTAAACTAAATATACAGCATAACGATATATTCGGATACAACCCAGATACAATGATTGTTCAATCTATCCATTCAACCTTATGTTCGATTCGGTTGCTCGTATAAATAACGGAAGAACTGTTACATGGTTAGACATACTATATGATAATCATAACGATACAATCGAATACAACCTAGAAAGAATGATTGAACAGTCTATCTACTCAACCTTCTCTTCGATTAGGTCGCTCTCACGTATAACGAAAGGACAGTTACCTGGTGAGCATAACTATAAAAACATCATCACGATATAATCGAATACAACCCCAGATACGATTATTGTTTAGTCTATCAATTCAACCTTCTGTTCAATTCAGTCGCTCGTGTGTATAACGGAGGAACAGTAACCTGGTGAGTATAACTATATAAACATTATCGAAGACAACCCAGATACGATGATAGTTCAATCTATCCATTTAACCTTCTGCTCGATTCGATATAACTATATAAATATCATCATGATATAATCGAATACAACTCAGTTACAATTATCGTTCCTTCTAACCATCCAACCTCATGTTCGATTCAGACGCTCGTATGTGTAACGAAAGAACTGTTACATGGAAGGTTTAACTGAATATACAGCATAACGATGTAATCGGAGACAACCCAGATACAATGATTGTTCAATCTATCCATTCATCCGTATGTTCGATTAGGTTGCTCGAATGTATAACGGAAGAACAATTACCTGGTTAGACATAATATATAATAATCATCACGAAATAATCGAATACAACTCAGATACGATGATTGTTCAGTCTATCCATCCACCCTTTTCTACGATTCAGTCGCTCGTATGTGTAACGAAAGAACCGTTACATGGTAGGCTAAACTGAATATACAGCATAACGATATATTCGGATACAACCCAGATACAATGATTATTTAATCTATCCATTCAACCTTATGTTCGATTCGGTTGCTCGTATGTATAACGGAAGAACTGTTACCTGGTTAGACATAACATATGATAATCATCACGATATAATCGAATACAACCCAGAAAGGATGATTGAACAGTCTGTCCACTCAACCTTCTCTTCGATTCGGTCGCTCTTACGTTCAACGAAAGGACAGTTACCTGGTGAGTATAACTATAAGAACATCATCACGATATAATCGAATACAACCCCAGATACGATTATTGTTTAGTCTATCAATTCACACTTCTGTTCAATTCATTCGCTCGTATGTATAACGGAAGAACAGTTACCTGGTGAGTATAACTATATAAACATTATCGAATACAACCCAGATACGATGATTGTTCAATCTATCCATTTATCCTTCTGCTCGATTCGGTCGCTTGTATGTAAAACGGAAGAACAGTTACCTGGTGAGTGTTGCTATATAAACATCATCACGATATCATCGAATAAAACTCAGATACAATTATCGTTTCGTCTTTTAACCTTCTGTTCGATTCAGTCGCTAGTATGTGTAACGAAAGTACCGTCACCTGGTAAGTATCACTATATATACAGTATTGCGATATAATCGGATACCACCCAGATACATTGATTGTTCAGTCTATCCATTCAACTTTCTGTTCGTTTCGGTCGCTCGTATGTAAAACGGGAATACCGTCACCTAGTGTGTATATCTATGTACACAGCATAACATCATAATCGAATACAACCCAGATACTATCCATTCAACCTTCTGTTCGATTCGGTTGTTCGTATGTATAACGAGAGAACAGTAACCTGGTGAGTATTTTTAAATGAACGTCATCACTATATAATCGAATACAACTCAGATACAATGTTCATTCCGTCTATCCATCCAACCTTCTGTTCGATTGGGTCGCTCGTATTTATAACGCAAGAACAGTCACTTGGTGAGTATTACTATATAAACATCCCCACGATATAATCGAATACAACTCAGTTACAATTATCGTTCCGTCTAACCATCCAACCTTATGTTCGATTCAGACGCTCGTATGTGAAACGAAAGAACCGTTACATGGTAGGCTAAACTGAATATACAGCATAACGATATATTCGGATACAACCCAGATACAATGATTGTATAATCTATCCATTCAACCTTATGTTCGATTCGGTTGCTCGTATGTATAACGGAAGAACTGTTACCTGGTTAGACATAACATATGATAATCATCACGATATAATCGATAACAACCCAGAAAGGATGACTGTACAGTCTGTCCACTCAACCGTCTCTTCGATTCGGTCGCTCATACGTTTAACGAAAGGACAGTTACCTGGTGAGTATAACTATAAAAACATCATAACGATATAATCGAATACAACCCCAGATACGATTATTGTTTAGTCTATCAATTCACACTTCTGTTCAATTCATTCGCTCGTATGTATAACGGAAGAACAGTTACCTGGTGAGTATAACTATATAAACATTATCAAATACAACCCAGATACGATGATTGTTCAATCTATCCATTTATCCTTCTGCTCGATTCGGTCGCTTGTATGTAAAACATAAGAACAGTTACCTGGTGAGTATTACTATATAAACATCCCCACGATATAATCGAATACAACTCAGTTACAATCATCGTTCCGTCTAACCATCCAACCTTATGTTCGATTCAGACGCTCGTATGTGTAACGGAAGAACCGTTACATGGTAGGCTAAACTAAACATACAGCATAACGATATATTCGGATACAACCCAGATACAATGATTGTATAATCTATCCATTCAACCTTATGTTCGATTCGGTTGCTCGTATGTATAACGGAAGAACTGTTACCTGGTTAGACATAACATATGATAATAATCACGATATAATCGATAACAACCCAGAAAGGATGATTGTACAGTCTGTCCACTCAACCTTCTCTTCGATTCGGTCGCTCTTACGTTTAACGAAAGGACAGTTACCTGGTGAGTATAACTATAAAAACATCATCACGATATAATCGAATACAACCCCAGTTACGATTATTGTTTAGTCTATCAATTCACACTTCTGTTCAATTCATTCGCTCGTATGTATAACGGAAGAACAGTTACCTGGTGAGTATAACTATATAAACATTATCAAATACAACCCAGATACGATGATTGTTCAATCTATCCATTTATCCTTCTGCTCGATTCGGTCGCTTGTATGTAAAACATAAGAACAGTTACCTGGTGAGTGTTGCTATATAAACATCATCACGATATCATCGAATACAACTCAAATACAATTATCGTTTCGTCTAACCATTCAACCTTCTGTTCGATTCAGTCGCTAGTATGTGTAACGGAAGTACCGTCACCTGGTAAGTATCACTATATATACAGTATTGCGATATAATCGGATACCACCCTGATACATTGATTGTTCAGTCTATCCATTCAACTTTCTGTTCGTTTCGGTCGCTCGTATGTAAAACGGGAATACCGTCACCTATTGTGTATCACTATTTACACAGCATAACATCATAATCGAAGACAACCCAGATACTATCCATTCAACCTTCTGTTCGATTCGGTTGCTCGTATGTATAATGAAAGAACAGAAACCTGGTGAATATAACTATATAAACATCATCACGATATCATCGAATACAACTCAGATACAATTATCGTTTCGTCTAACTATTTAACCTTTTGTTCGATTCAGTCGCTAGTTTGTGTAACGGAAGTACCGTCACCTGGTAGGTATCACTATATATACAGTATTGCGATATAATCGGATACCATCCAGATACATTGATTGGTCAGTCTATCCATTCAACTTTCTGTTCGTTTCGGTTGCTCGTATGTGAAACGGGAATACCGTCACCTAGTGTGTATAACTATATACACAGCATAACATCATAATCGAATACTACCCAGGTACTATCTATCAAACCTTCTGTTCGATTCGGTTGCTCGTATGTATAACGAAAGAACAGTAATATGGTGAGTATTTCTATATGAACGTCATCACGATATATTCGAATACAACTGCGTTACAATGATCATTCCGTATATCCATCCAACCTTCTGTTCATACGCAAGAACAGTCACCTGGTGAGTATTACTATATAAACATCACCACGATATAATCGAATACAACTCAGTTACAATTATCGTTCCGTCTAACCATCCAACCTTATGTTCGATTGAGACGCTCGTATGTGTAACGAAAGAACCGTTACATGGTAGGTGTAACTGAATATACAGCATAACGATATATTCGGATACAACCCAGATACAATGATTGTTCAATCTATCCATTCAACCTTATGTTCAGTTCAGTCGCTCTTATGTATAACTGGAGAACAGTAACCTGGTGAGTATAACTATAAAAACATCATCACGATATAATCGAATACAACCCCAGATACGATTATTGTTTTGTCTATCCATTCAACCTTCTGTTCAATTCAGTCGCTTGTATGTATAACGAAAGAACAGTTCCCTGGTGAGTATAACTATATAAACATATTTGAATACAACCCAGATACGATGATTGTTCAATCTATCAATTTAACCTTCTGCTCGATTCGGTCGCTTGTTTGTAAAACGGAAGAACAGTTACCTGGTGAGTATTGCTATATAAACATCATCACGATATCATCGAATACAGCTCAGATACAATTATCGTTTCGTCTATCCATCCAACCTTCTGTTCGATTGGGTCGCTCGTATTTATAACGCAAGAACAGTCAACTGGTGAGTATTACTATATGAACATCACCACGATATAATCGAATACAATTCAGTTACAATTATCGTTCCGTCTAACCATCCAAACTTATGTTCGATGCAGACGCTCGTATGTGTAACGAAAGAACCGTTACATGGTAGGTGTAACTAAATATACAGCATAACGATATAATCGGAGACAACCCAGATACAATGATTGTTCGATCTATCCATTCAAACTTATGTTCGATTCGGTTGCTTGTATGTAAAACGGAAAAACAGTTACCTGGTTAGACATAATGTATAATAATCATCACGAAATAAACGAATACAACCCAGATACGATGATTGTTCAGTCTATCCATTCACCCTTCTCTACGATTCAGTCGCTCGTATGTGTAACGAAAGAACCGTTACATGATAGGCTAAACTAAATATACAGCATAACGATATATTCGGATACAACCCAGATACAATGATTGTTCAATCTATCCATCCAACCTTATGTTCGATTCGGTTGCTCGGAAGTATAACGGAAGAACTGTTACCTGGTTAGACATACTATATGATAATCATCACGATATAATCGAATACAACCCAGATAAGATGATTGTTCAGTCCATCCATTCAACCTTCTGTTCAGTTCAGTCGCTCTTTTGTAAAACTGGAGAACAGTTACCTGGTGAGTATAACTATATGAATATCATCATGATATAATCGAATACAACTCAGTTACAATCATCGTTCCTTCTAACCATCCAACCTCATGTTCGATTCAGACGCTCGTATGTGTAACGAAAGAACTGTTACATGGAAGGTTTAACTGAATATACAGCATAACGATATATTCGGATACAACCCAGATACAATGATTGTTTAATCTATCCATTCAACCTTATGTTCGATTCGGTTGCTCGTATGTATAACGAAAGAACTGATACCTGGTGAGTATAACTATATAAACATTATCGAATACAACTTAGATACGATGATTGTTCAATCTATCCATTTATCCTTCTGCTCGATTCGGTCGCTTGTATGTAAAACGGAAGAACAGTTACCTGGTGAGTGTTGCTATATAAACATCATCACGATATCATCGAATAAAACTCAGATACAATTATCGTTTCGTATTTTAACCTTCTGTTCGATTCAGTCGCTAGTATGTGTAACGAAAGTACCGTCACCTGGTAAGTATCACTATATATACAGTATTGCGATATAATCGGATACCACCCAGATACATTGATTGTTCAGTCGATCCATTCAACTTTCTGTTCGTTTCGGTTGTTCGTATGTATAACGTGAGAACAGTAACCTGGTGAGTATTTTTAAATGAACGTCATCACTATATAATCGAATACAACTCAGATACAATGTTCATTCCGTCTATCCATCCAACCTTCTGTTCGATTGGGTCGCTCGTATTTATAACGCAAGAACAGTCACTTGGTGAGTATTACTATATAAACATCCCCATGATATAATCGAATACAACTCAGTTACAATTATCGTTTCGTCTAACCATCCAACCTTATGTTCGATTCAGACGCTCGTATGTGTAACGAAAGAACCGTTACATGGTAGGCTAAACTAAAAATACAGCATAACGATATATTCGGATACAACCCAGATACAATGATTGTATAATCTATCCATTCAACCTTATGTTCGATTCGGTTGCTCGTATGTATAACGGAAGAACTGTTACCTGATTAGACATAACATATGATAATCATCACGATATAATCGATAACAACCCAGAAAGGATGATTGTACAGTCTGTCCACTCAACCTTCTCTTCGATTCGGTCGCTCTTACGTTTAACGAAAGGACAGTTACCTGGTGAGTATAACTATAAAAACATCAACACGATATAATCGAATACAACCCCAGATACGATTATTGTTTAGTCTATCAATTCACACTTCTGTTCAATTCATTCGCTCGTATGTATAACGGAAGAACAGTTACCTGGTGAGTATAACTATATAAACATTATCAAATACAACCCAGATACGATGATTGTTCAATCTATCCATTTATCCTTCTGCTCGATTCGGTCGCTTGTATGTGAAACATAAGAACAGTTACCTGGTGAGTATTACTATATAAACATCCCCACGATATAATCGAATACAACTCAGTTACAATTATCGTTCCGTCTAACCATCCAACCTTATGTTCGATTCAGACGCTCGTATGTGTAACGAAAGAACCGTTACATGGTAGGCTAAACTAAATATACAGCATAACGATATATTCGGATACAACCCAGATACAATGATTGTATAATCTATCCATTCAACCTTATGTTCGATTCGGTTGCTCGTATGTATAACGGAAGAACTGTTACCTGGTTAGACATAACATATGATAATCATCACGATATAATCGATAACAACCCAGAAAGGATGATTGTACAGTCTGTCCACTCAACCTTCTCTTCGATTCGGTCGCTCTTACGTTTAACGAAAGGACAGTTACCTGGTGAGTATAACTATAAAAACATCATCACGATATAATCGAATACAACCCCAGATACGATTATTGTTTAGTCTATCAATTCACACTTCTGTTCAATTCATTCGCTCGTATGTATAACGGAAGAACAGTTACCTGGTGAGTATAACTATATAAACATTATCAAATACAACCCAGATACGATGATTGTTCAATCTATCCATTTATCCTTCTGCTCGATTCGGTCGCTTGTATGTAAAACATAAGAACAGTTACCTGGTGAGTGTTGCTATATAAACATCATCACGATATCATCGAATACAACTCAAATACAATTATCGTTTCGTCTAACCATTCAACCTTCTGTTCGATTCAGTCGCTAGTATGTGTAACGGAAGTACCGTCACCTGGTAAGTATCACTATATATACAGTATTGCGATATAATCGGATACCACCCAGATACATTGATTGTTCAGTCTGGCCATTCAACTTTCTGTTCGTTTCGGTCGCTCGTATGTGAAACGGGAATACCGTCACCTATTGTGTATCACTATTTACACAGCATAACATCATAATCGAAGACAACCCAGATACTATCCATTCAACCTTCTGTTCGATTCGGTTGCTCGTATGTATAATGAAAGAACAGTAACCTGGTGAATATAACTATATAAACATCATCACGATATCATCGAATACAACTCAGATACAATTATCGTTTCGTCTAACTATTTAACCTTCTGTTCGATTCAGTCGCTAGTTTGTGTAACGGAAGTACCGTCACCTGGTAAGTATCACTATATATACAGTATTGCGATATAATCGGATACCACCCAGATACATTGATTGGTCAGTCTATCCATTCAACTTTCTGTTCGTTTCGGTTGCTCGTATGTGAAACGGGAATACCGTCACCTAGTGTGTATAACTATATACACAGCATAACATCATTATCGAATACTACCCAGGAACTATCTATTAAACCTTCTGTTCGATTCGGTTGCTCGTATGTATAACGAAAGAACAGTAATATGGTGAGTATTTCTATATGAACGTCATCACGATATATTCGAATACAACTCCGTTACAATGATCATTCCGTATATCCATCCTACCTTCTGTTCATACGCAAGAACAGTCACCTGGTGAGTATTACTATATAAACATCACCACGATATAATCGAATACAACTCAGTTACAATTATCGTTCAGTCTAACCATCCAACCTTGTGTTCGATTCATACGCTCGTATGTGTAACGAAAGAACCGTTACATGGTAGGTGTAACTGAATATACAGCATAACGATATAATCGGAGACAACCCAGATACAATTATTGTTCAATCTATTCATTCGACCTTATGTTCGATTCGGTCGCTCGTATGTATAACGAAGGAACAGTCACCTGGTGAGTATTACTATATAAACATCACCACGATATAATCGAATACAACTCAGTTACAATTATCGTTCCGTCTAACCATCCAACCTTATGTTCGATTGAGACGCTCGTATGTGTAACGAAAGAACCGTTACATGGTAGGCTAAACTTAATGTACAGCATAGCGATATATTCGGATACAACCCAGATACAATGATTGTTCAATCTATCCATTCAACCTTATGTTCAGTTCAGTCGCTCTTATGTATAACTGGAAAACAGTAACCTGGTGAGTATAACTATAAAAACATCATCACGATATAATCGAATACAACCCCAGATACGATTATTGTTTTGTCTATCCATTCAACCTTCTGTTCAATTCAGTCGTTTGTATGTATAACGGAAGAACAGTTCCCTGGTGAGTATAACTATATAAACATATTCGAATACAACCCAGATACGATGATTGTTCAATCTATCAATTTAACCTTCTGTTCGATTCGGTCGCTTGTTTGTAAAACGGAAGAACAGTTACCTGGTGAGTATTGCTATATAAACATCATCACGATATCATCGAATACAGCTCAGATACAATTATCGTTTCGTCTAACCATTTAACCTTCTGTTCGATTCAGTTGCTAGTATGTGTAACGGAAGTACCGTCACCTGGAAAATATCACCATATATACAGTATTGCGATATAATCGGATACCACCCAGATACATTGATTGTTCAGTCTATCCATTCAACTTTCTGTTCGTTTTGGTCGCTCGTATGAAAAACGGGAATACCGTCACCTAGTGTGTATAACTATATACACAGCATAACATCATAATCGAATACAACCCAGATACTATCCATTCAACCTTCTGTTCGAATACAACTCAGATACAATGATCATTCCGTCTATCCATCCAACCTTCTGTTCGATTGGGTCGCTCGTATGTATAACGAAGGAATAGTCACCTGGTGAGTATTACTATATAAACATCACCACGATATAATCGAATACAACTCAGTTACAATTATCGTTCCGTCTAACCATCCAACCTTATGTTCGATTGAGACGCTCGTATGTGTAACGAAAGAACCGTTACATGGTAGGTGTAACTAGATATACAGCATAACGATATGATCGGAGACAACCCAGATACATTGATTGTTCAGTCTATCCATTCAACTTTCTGTTCGTTTCGGTCGCTCTTATGTAAAACAGCAATACCGTCACCTAGTGTGTATAACTATATACACAGCATAACATCATAATCGAATACAACCCAGATACTATCCATCCAACCTTCTGTTCGATCCGGTTGCTCGTATGTATAACGAAAGAACAGTAACCTGGTGAGTATTTCTATATAAACGTCATCACGATATAATCGAATACAACTCAGATACAATGATCATTCCGTCTATCCAGCCAACCTTCTGTTCGATTGGGTCGCTCGTATGTATAACGCAAGAACAGTCACCTGGTGAGTATTACTATATAAACATCACCACGATATAATCGAATACAACTCAGAAACAATCATCTTTCCGTCTAACCATCCAACCTTATGTTCGATTCAGACGCTCGTATGTGTTACGAAAGAACCGTTACATGGTAGGTGTTACTAAATATACAGCATAACGATATAATCGGAGACAACCCAGATACATTGATTGTTCAGTCTATCCATTCAACTTTCTGTTCGTTTCGGTCGCTCTTATGTAAAACAGCAATACCGTCACCTAGTGTGTATAACTATATACACAGCATAACATCATAATCGAATACAACCCAGATACTATCCATCCAACCTTCTGTTCGATCCGGTTGCTCGTATGTATAACGAAAGAACAGTAACCTGGTGAGTATTTCTATATAAACGTCATCACGATATAATCGAATACAACTCAGATACAATGATCATTCCGTCTATCCAGCCAACCTTCTGTTCGATTGGGTCGCTCGTATGTATAACGCAAGAACAGTCACCTGGTGAGTATTACTATATAAACATCACCACGATATAATCGAATACAACTCAGAAACAATCATCTTTCCGTCTAACCATCCAACCTTATGTTCGATTCAGACGCTCGTATGTGTTACGAATGAACCGTTACATGGTAGGTGTTACTAAATATACAGCATAACGATATAATCGGAGACAACCCAGATACAATGATTGTTCAATCTATCCATTCAACCTTATGTTCGATTCAGTTGCTCGTATGTATAACGGAAGAACAGTTACCTGGTTAGACATAATATATAATAATCATCACGAAATAATCGAATACAACCCAGATACGATGATTGTTCAGTCTATCCATTCACCCTTCTCTACGATTCAGTCGCTCGTATTTGTAACGAAAGAACCGTTACATGGTAGGTGTAACTAAATATACAGCATAACGATATATTCGGATACAACCCAGATACAATGATTGTTCAATCTATCCATTCAACCTTATGTTCGATTCGGTTGCTTGTATGTATAACGGAAGAATTCTTACCTGGTTAGACATACTATAGATAATCATCACGATATAATCGATTACAACCCAGATGCGATGATTGTTCAGTATATCCATTCAACCTTCTGTTCAATTCAGTCGCTCGTATGTATAACGGAAGAACAGTTACCTAATGAGTATAACCATATATACATAATCGAATACAACCCAGATACTATGATTGTTCAATCTATCCAATTAACCTTCTGCTCGATTCGGTCGCTTGTATGTAAAACGGAAGAACAGTCACCTGGTGAGTATTGCTATATAAACATCATCACGATATCATCGAATACAACTCAGATACAATTATCGTTTCGTCTAACCATTTAACCTTCTGTTCGATTCAGTCGCTATTATGTGTAACGGTAGTACCGTCACCTGGTAAGTATCACTATATATACAGTATTGCGATATAATCGGATACCACCCAGATTCATTGATTGTTCAGTCTATCCATTCAACTTTCTGTTCGTTTCGGTCGCTCGTTTGTAAAACGGGAATACCGTCACCTAGTGTGTATAACTATATACACGGCATAACATCATAATCGAATACAACCCAGATACTATCCATTTAACCTTCTGTTCGATTCGGTTGCTCGTATGTATAATGGAAGAACAGTAACCTTGTGAGTATTTCTATATGAACGTGATCACGATATAATCGAATACAACTCAGATACAATAATCGTTTCGTATCTCCATTCAACCTTCTGTTCAATTGGTTCGCTCGTATGTATAACGAAAGAACAGTAACCTGGTGAGTATTTCTATATGAACGTCATCACGATATAATCGAATACAACTGAGATACATTGATCATTTCGTCTATCCATCCAACCTTATGTTCGATTCGGTTGCTCGTATGTATAACGGAAGAACAGTTACCTGGTTAGACATAATATATAATAATCACCACGATATAATCGAATACTGTTACGGCTGTTTTTCGGGCTGCGATCGCCTACCTGAGGGTCATCCAATTTCTGCGAAGATGGTACTTCCCAACTTTTAATAAGTGACTTCACACACTCACACATTCTCACGGTACAAAGGAAGTGAGCGAAACACGGTGTAATATGGAGAGATTCCAGTTGTTATCTGTGTTTACATTCATTTGTTGAATTCACTTAACCTAATATTTTCTACACTTCTGTGGCAAACCTCGGTGGGTTGGGAACCTCATGGCCCATAGACAGCTGAGAACTTTAGGTTAACTATGTGCCGTATGTCTTTGATTCAGGGATTCCCAATGTTTTCCAGGACGTAAAACCCCAGATTTCTTCAAATATTCACAAAATAACGAGTCAATTACCTGATCGATTCTCGCCCCATATTCGAAATGTTATGACAGTCTTGTGTATCCCGTCACTATTTGAGAATTCATGATATGACTCCTGTCAATGTCGTTGGGAGCTTGTCATTTGGAACAAGTGGGATTTTCTCTTTTTTTTTTTTTGGTGCTGGTCTTTTCGATAACGCGGAGAGCTGCAACCGCAGGATTTTTCTCCTCAGTCTTTGATTTTTATAAATGTTCCCGAAGTACTGATACCATTGAGTAACCAGGTAGAATGAGGTCGTTAAACGTTCCCTAACGATAATTACCCCCAGCAGGGCTGGTCAATACTTTAGTATTCCAATTTTTTTATAGGCCTCTCAACACCCATGAGGCTTTTAGTTACTAATTGAGAACAATGTACCGAGAATAAGGTTGAGTTTATTTAGTTCCTGTCCCTGGAAGATATGAAGTTTCCCTGAGTCATTACACCCGGTATAGTGTATTCCCAAATACATTGGATTTTCACTTGTTAAAAGGAGGAATATACCCTTGACGCTGGCGCTGATACACTGAATTTTCACTTGTTAAATTGGAGGATGAGAAATTGATGCAGCTAACAATGTACCCTGAGACATAAGGTTAGATCCACCCATTTTGTTATTCCGGCTGAGACCAAGGACTGAAATAGGACTTCAGTACCACCTGTATTGGCAAACCCTTTTTTGAGACATAATTTTCACCTTGTGAAACTTGAGTATGGCCATACCCAGGGGGGTTTTTTTATGTAAATTGTACCACCTTCCTTTCACAGTACTTGGTTTGTCAAACTATTATTAACTGCCTTATCAGTATTGCACTTCGATAACAACTGAAATATTGTGTATTTCTCCACTGTGGAATCATGATAAGTTGTCAGGGTTTATAGGTTATCGGTTAATTTTTGCTCATGCAGTATTATTGATCAGGATCAGAGTTGATTGATCCTTGAATCAATTCATTGGGAATATACAGTCAAAACCGGATATAACGACATTGAGGGGACCATATAACTTCGGACGTTATATCCGATAGTTGTTATAAGCAATATACACAAGTAGTCACATTAATAGTCATATGTATGTTTAGAATTTTTGAAAAAAATGTTTATACTGAAAAACTTGTTCATAGTTAAAGTAATCGGTCATTTTGGTCTTTTTTTAAGCTGTTAATGTTAAACACTTTCCTTTTTTTGTGACATGGTGGAGCGAAAACAGAATCAAAACCGAAACTTTATCAACACAACCTTTCATTCAGGAATCAGGCTGCTAACTTCGCACTAAATAAGTCGTGAAACATGCAAGGTCAAATGGCACAGAGCACGTGCGTGAAAATTGTTCGTATTGTTTTATTTTGCTGGTACAAGCACAACGATTGGTCGTTATAGCCGATGAATATCGATAAAGTTTAGTGGTTCATGCGTCGTTATAAGCGATATGTCGCTGTATCCGATGTTGTTATAAGCGGTATTTTTACTCAATTGTTTATTGGATTTGGCCAGGACCTTGCCATTCGGTCGTAATAACCGATCCGTCGTTATAAACGATGTCGTTATATTCGGTTTCGACTGTATGTTGATATATTTTTGTTCAAGAAATACCTTTTCATGTAACACATGCCTTTGGGAGATATAATATAATTTGATATATTTTTGTTCAAGTGAATCCTTTTTATGTACTAGGGTACGTAAATAGAAAAAGGGGCATCGATATTCAGGAAATTTGATTGTGGGATATTTAAATTGGGTTTGTATTTTTTTATATTGTATTTGATAGGGCCGGAACAAATTAAAATTGGATAGTACTTTGTTATACATATGAGAGTTTCATTTATGAATTCTTTGCTGACGTGAGATCACTTTTCCTGCTTTAAGTTCGCAATATACTCTAATGATAGTTATGCTTGGAGGTGAAAAAAGTAGGTGGCGCCTCCCCTTTGAATTCTAAAACTTGACCCAGACCCTTCTTCACTGAGTTAAACGGGCACCCCTAGCAATAACTAGAGTTTTGGAAACTTTCCTATGAACATCCAGTAATAACAAATAGGGGTATAATTTTTTTTGGTTCCCTAAATTTTGGTAGCAAAAAGTGACGCCCAACGTGGATTTTATTTTTCACTACATGAGCATTGATTGGTTAACTGCTTCCCTGGTTGCTGTTCATGATTCCACACAAGGTGTGTTCCCTGGAATTTGGGTGGTTATTTGGGGACTTTTCAGTCGACTGTGGGGAGATAAGCTCCGGTTATAGTAACTAGTTTCTCTCCATGTTTCACTCTGTGTGGGGGGGGGGAGAAATAGAAAAATAATTTCATTACCTTTTCAATCATTCTATGAAATAGGATACTAGCTTATCAACTGGAATACCAAATTGAAAAGTGAGATTTATGGTTTTGTATCTGTTTGTGAGCTCACATTAATATTAGTATTTGTAAAGTGACTTCTGTGGAAGTTTTACAGCAACTGTGCTGAATATTTTGATGTTTGACTCAATGAGATATAGGTAACTAAGACTTGAAAGAATTGTATTCTCGCTTTTGTTGAAAATTTCTTGATTTCACTAGTTGAACATAGTAGAAAGTAAGTGAACATACTATTTTGGCAGTGTTGCCAGATTTGGAAAATTTTCAGGGGTGATTTTTTTTTTATTTTTCTTATTTACAATGGAGATTAATAGACTCTTGGGTGATGAATTAGAATAGAATAGAATAGAATAGTGTTTATTTTGCAATCAAAAAAAAATAAAATTCAAGTAATTACAAACAGAAATAGCAAAATAATCACATTACATGTCTCACTGAAGCTTTCACTTGTTAGTGAGATGGAACACATAAGTGTACCAATAAACAATATAACATAATATTATCTACTTCAATATAGATCATAGAGTGTCAAATATTCACTCATCATTGTATAATTTTAGATATCTAAATTGATTAAAATCTATATAATACATGTGAACACATTTCCACAGAAGAATGTATATATATAATAAATAATAAAATAATAAAACACCTGAATACATATATTAGAGCTATTAAATTATTTATAGTTAATCAACACTAAATAAGCTAATTTGAATTTACATATATAAATTAGATATGGATTGAATAAAAAAAATATATATAACGATAACAATCGATAATTTCATTTGAAAAAGATCAAATATAATGAATAACTATTTCAATCATATCAGGGTAAGTATGCATGAATAATCTCTGAGGCAGTATTGTTCAAGTGATTTGTCAATTTTTTCCTGAATGAGTACAATGTCTGGCTTTCCCTGATATTTTTTGGTAAGGTATTGTACAGTTTTGGACCTAGAAAATGATAATTTTTTTGCCCTATTGATCTGTGCGTTCGGGGACATTGAAATTGTACGTGTTGTCGTGTGTCATATTCATGGGTGAGTTTCTGTAAATTATTTTTGTTTTTGAATTGTCTAGTGGTACATTTTTTATAGTATAGTTTTCTAAGGTCTAGTATACCAGATTCATCATATAATCTATTACTTGGATATCTGGCATTTTTTAATAACATTAGTTTCAGAAAGCGTTTTTGGATAACTCCTAATGGGCGAATATAAGTTCCTGCCACTCCTCCCCAACCAAGCAAACCATAAGTAAGATGACTTTCTACTAGACTGTAATAAATCGTTTTTTTTTTGTTTTAGGTCAAGGATTTCATTCAGTTGCCGAAATTTATGAAGAACAAAGCGAAGCTTTTTGAGGATGAAATTCACATGTTGATCCCATCGCATGTGGGTATCTATAATTATTCCTAGATATTTTATATGAGTTAGTGACGAGATTTGAAGGTTATTTTGCAGCGAAAGAGTATGAAAACTTGGCCTGTTTGTCTCATATATAGTGAAGGGTAGGAAGTGTGTTTTATCAATGTTGATAGTTAATAATCTATAGTCAAAGAATGATTTTATTAAAGAGAAGTCGGTTTCTACATCGTTTTTCAGAATGTTCCATTCTTCTCCTTTGTAAAATATAGCGGTATCGTCAGCAAAACTGATTATTTTTCCTTTACAATCGATTGAAAATAGGTCATTCACATAAATTGAGAAAAGAATTGGACCTAACACTGTACCTTGAGGTACTCCACACTCTATTGTTTTAAACTCGCTGAACGTGTCATTTATTTTTACGCATTGTTTGCGTTTTTCAAGGTAACTTTTAAATAAATTGAGACAGTTATCTCTTATACCAATATTTCCGAGTATCGAGAGTAATATTTCATGACTCACGGTATCAAATGCTTTGGCGAGGTCTACAAAAACAGCAAGGCATGGTTTACCCTCATCTAAGGCTTCATAAATATAATTCGTGAGTTCTACTATAGCATCTTCGGTTGATTTGCCTTCCTTGAAGCCAAACTGCATGTCAGATAGCAGTCCATACCTATTCATATAACTAGTGAGTCTATTTTTCAAAATTTTTTCGAATATCTTACTGAAATTTGTGATCAGTGAGATGGGTCTATAGTTCTTTGCATCTGCAGTATCTCCTTTTTTATAAATTGGTCTCACCACTGAAATTTTAAATTTTTCAGGAAACTTTCCAGAGTCTATACATTTGTTGATGATATAAGTAAGTGGACTGACTATGTGACATGCGATATCCTTAAGAGTCTCCGCCTTAATATTATCGATACCTGGAGATTTTCCATTTTTTAGTTGATGAATGGCCTGGAGAACTTCGTTCTGTGTTGTTGGACTGATGAATATTGAGTTAGCAGTGGTTTTCTCTTTTATTATTTTTGGAGCATCTCTGATAAATTTATTTGCTAAGCTTTTCCCCATATTAATGAAGGTGTTATTGAAAATGTTAGCTTTTCGATTGTCGTTAGTAGTTATGTTGTTTTGACCATCCCTTATTCCATATATATCATCAGTTTTGCAAGCACCAAACATTTCATTGATATTTTTCCATAAATTTCTCGCGTTCTTTTCATTTTCATTTATGCGTGATTTGTAATAATCTTTCTTTTTATTTTTTAAAATCCTGTCCAGAGTATTTTTATATAATTTGTATTCACGTTTTAGTTCTTCATTTTGAGGATTTTTCAATAAATTATTGTACATATGATTTTTCTTATTGACAGATTTAATCAAAGATTTGGTTATCCAAATTTTCCGTTTCCTTTGGTTACTTTTAATTGATATTTTCCTTGTGCTTTCCTTTATGCAAGATTCTACTATTTTCAAGAATTTATTAGTTGCCATTTCAATATTAGGTGCTGAGTATACCTCTTCCCATGATGTTTGAGCCATTTTATCTACAAGTTGCTTATTATTCACGCGCGTGATGTATTTAGTTGTTTGTTTATTTTTTGGTTTTTGATTAGGTAAGACCATTTGCAGAAGAGTGGTGAAGTGATCAGTGATGTTAGTACATAGTATGATTGGTAATATGGTGCTGAAATCTTCAGATTTGACATTTACAAATATATGATCAATACATGATTTTGAGGCGCCATGTACTCTTGTGTAATCATTTATAGCTGAAATATATCCATATTCACCCAGAATATCTAAATATTCATATGAGAGATCAGAATGACTAAGAATATCGATGTTCATATCTCCGACAATTAGTTTGGCATGATATTTTCGATTGTTATCATTATTAAGGTATGATCTCAAGTTCTCAACAAACTCATTGATACTGGTGGATGGTGATCTATAGAGGGCATGTACAATAATATGATTTCCTCCTATATTTAGGTTTAGTTTCATTATGAAAGATCCATTGAGTTCATGTACACTATGAGACTGATAAAGTTCTGATTTAACATACATAACCACTCCATCATTCTGATTTAGCCTGCCTTCATTGTAGAGAATTTTATACCCAGCAATATTGTACTTTGTGACATCTGGTATAAATCGCGTTTCAGTAAGGACCATACAATCGAAAGGTAATTGAAACTGCTGTATGAAAATTTCAAATTCGTCTATGTTTTTGGAAATGCTACGAATGTTGTTGTGTATTAATTTGAAGTTTTGAGATTCGCTGTTTACGTTAAATATATCATTAACCTCAGATGCATCGTTCAAAGTGTAAGTATGTATCTTCCTTATCTCAAATGTTCTAATGTAGGGGTCCATTACAACAAAAACAATTTTTTTTTTGTTGACAAGAAGTAGTGGAAACTATGCTAGTGGAATAAAGATTAATCTATTTTAGTCTATGAGCATGTATACTAATTAATATAAAATAAGTCTAGTGTTCACTTGCGGGTGTGTTTTCACGAGGTAGATTTTATGGGCTGCTTGCTTCTTAATGCTCTGTTTTCTTTGACATCTTTCGTTTTCATAGGTTGATTTCTGTTTGATTGTTTCGTTGTATTCGGTGTATCCGATTCACTAGGTGTTGCTGATTGTTGTTGCTTCAATGCCTCTGTTTTTGGGGAATGTTTTTTTATCTTGTTTTCAAAAGTCTCTTCAAATTCTTCTTGGTATTGAGATTTCGCTGTTGGCGTAGGTGTAGGTGGAGCGCTATTGTTTTTGGGAAGGAGAGTGAATTCAAATTCTGTGTCGAGATTGGGTTCACTAGGGTTTTCCAAATCATCTAGGGTATATGGTTCATCATTAATGAAGAGCTTGAAATTTTTTATATAAGCTTTCTGGTTTTTGGCTCTGGCTTCCTTCAGATGGTGAACTAAAACTTTATTTACTTCGCGGTCTTCAGGTCTCAAATCATTTGTGATAGATATTCCAGTACCTTTTAGTTTATATAGTTGTTTGAATATTTTTTGTTTTTGTAGATTCGAGATGAACTCAACGATTATGGTGTTTCTTCTACCAATTTGACGGATGTTGTTTAAATCTTTCTCTACCAGGTTCAATCCGAATATAACATTCAGTTTTTCTAAAGTATCGTTCAGAAGATTTTCCCGATCCGTCTCAATCCCAAATATAACTATATTGTTCTTTCTATTCGCTCGCTCAATGAATGATATTTTTTCCTATATTTTGGAGTATTTTTCTTCTAACCCTTGAATTTTTTCATCTATATTCTCTTTGACAGCTTTCAACTCTTTCTTTATTTCAGTTGAGTTTTTGTTTATTAACGCTTCCAACTTATTGAACAACTCCTGATTCGTGAGTGTACTCATATTTAATAATCAGGCTCATGTATCATCTACTTTCAATTGTACTATTGGAGATTGTGTGTTTTTTGTTTATGAGGATTTTTTTTATTTACGATGATGTTTTTATATATAGACCAATTGATTCTCTCTCCTTTATTATTGGTTCATTGTGCATCAATTGTTTACTTTCCAGGCATAAACTGTATTTTCATCAACTTCTATTTACTCACTTTCATTTAGCTTTTATTTCCGGTTTCAATGATATAACTTTCAATTGACTTGTGCACTTCAAAACACTCAATATAGACGACAAATCAGAGCATAATTTTTAGCGTGCTACACACACCACTACTTGAAAACATAAACTTCAGATTAGAAATTTACCCATTAGGAATACGGTAGCTGATAAGAGAGTACTATTACGAAATGCCATACGATGTGAGAAATCCGGTTATCCTCCAACATATCCTCCAATCCATTTAGATTCGGGATTAGAAATTGACGTTTGTGGAAGGAAACTTGAGGATTTGACAATTGATATTAATCATTTTGATAGAGAGAATCTAAAGAACGAACATTCGAGAATTTATTCGAGGTAAGTACATGTGAGTAACAGAATAAATCGAATTCCATGTCACAATGAAGAACAAAGAGGTATTCTGATGGAACTGAACACCAGGTGTTTGTTCTTGATGGAAGCGGTGAACAATGAATTGTTGACAAATACCTATCCTAATCCGGAGGTGATAAACACCTCGTCCAATGCAACTTCACAAGAGGAACATTCATTGCTTGATGATCCAGTTCCATCTTTGCCAGAAGTGAATCTTTTTCCCAGTGCTAACAATGTTGAAACGGACCCAGAGCCACCATTAATAGATTTAAGTGATGATCATGTCAAAACAGATCCACATGTTTTCTTCAAGACGTATAACAGGGTACCTAATATCCCTCATTCCACCCAGTTCTCAGCTAGACAGTCAACCCGCTTGAACCTGAATGAACCGACACTCTTACAAAAAACGTTCTCAGACCCTCATTTGCCATATCATTTTCAGAATATGAAATTAGGGACACCATCACATTCAAATGACCGAAAACCTCAACGGGTAATTGTAGTAGATGACAGTCCCAAACCAATCAATGTACAATCTTGGAATCTATCTTTTAATGGGAAAACTTCCAGTATCATGAAATTTTTACTGAGGGTTGAAGAAATTCGGATGTCCAGAGGGGTCACAAAAGAGCAACTATTTCGGGCAGCACCGGAATTGTTAAAAGGTACGGCTCTCCATTGGTACAGGTCTCAGGAGGTGCACTCTTGGGATGAATTGCTTCACAATATGAAATCTGTATTTTTGCCCCATGATTATGATTTTACTTTGAGTGAGGAGATCAGGAGGCGTAGTCAGGGTCCACAAGAAAAAGTCATTGTGTTTATTTCTAGTATGGAAAATCTTTTCAATCGACTACAAGTGAAACCAAATGAAGAGACGCGGGTAACCTTAATTCGTAGGAATTTATTGCCTTATTTACAAACTGCATTGGCACTTAGAACTATTTCAACTGTAAAAGATCTCACTCAAGCTTGTCGCACCATAGAAGCTACGTCTATCAGAGCACAGCAGTATGTTCCTCCTGCCACTAACTATCGAGGTTTGCTCGAACCACAGCTGGCTTATCATAAGCCTAGCGGTATTGCTCAGGCTTCCGAAGTAGAAATGCATCATTTTTCCCCGGTTACGTCCTCACCATCGGTTAGACAAGTTGAAAATTCTGGTGACACAGTCCCGACTGTTAATGACAATATTAGACAAAATAACGCTAAATGTTATAATTGCGGATTACCAGGGCATAGATTCCGCGAATGTTCACAAACAAAGAAATTATTTTGTTTCAAGTGTGGTTTGGTGAATGTGACAGTACGAAATTGTAGTAGATGTTCGGGAAACGATCAAAGGAGCTACCGTCGGACCAACGAGTAGACTCTATAACACCGCGGTCCAGTTCAACGACAAATGATGTTCCCCAGCCTATGATAGATTTTATTCTGACTAGTTCGGGAGCTGATAAGCGTCCATATTTAGAGGTTAAAATTTTGGGACGATCAGTCAAGGGTTTATTGGATTCGGGATGTAGCAACACTTGCATGGGAATTAAGGGGTTGCATATTTTGCAAGACTTGGGTTTTTCGATTTCACCGTCTTCATTATCACATTGTTCAGTTGCGAACAATCAGACTTGTCAAATTTTAGGACAATGTACCATTCCTATCCAGGTAGAAGATAGAATGTGTTTCATAGACATTTTGATCATTCCAGAGTTGTCACATACTTTGGTTCTTGGCGTGAATTTCTGGATAGACATGAGTATTGTTCCTAATTTGAGAAGTGGGGAGTGGACTTTTGATGAATCCGAACCATCGGTAGTGGTGAATTCGATAAAGTCAGGTGACACTTCAACAACCAGTCAAAGAACTAGACTACAAGACCTCCACGATAGATATTTCAATCTAATGGGTCAAAAATTAGGCCGTACTACCGTGGTCGAACATAGAATTGTAGTGGACTCTCCACCTATTGAAAGTAGATATTATCCTGTTTCTCCTGCCGTTCAAGATCAAATCAACAAAGAATTGTCCTACATGTTGGAAAATGATGTTGTGGTGCCTTCTGAGTCTCCCTGGTCATCCCCTATCTTATTGGTTCCTAAACCTAACAACACCTGGAGATTTTGTGTCGACTACCGAAAGTTGAACAAAGTTACTAAAAAGGATGCCTACCCACTTTCTTATATTTCAACCATTTTAGATAAGTTACGTAGTGCTCAATATCTAACTTCTTTGGATGTGAAGTCTGCTTATTGGCAGGTCCCTATCGCCAAAGATTCTCAAGAGTGTACCGCCTTCACCGTTCCTAATCGAGGACTGTTCCATTTCAAAGTCATGCCATTTGGTTTGTCCAATGCGCCGGCAACGTTCCAACGCCTCATAGATAAAGTAATTGGTAGTGAATTAGAGCAATATTGTCTAGTTTATCTAGATGATATTATCATTGTCACGGACACTTTTGAACGTCATCTGCAAGTATTAGAGCAGGTCTTCCAAAAATTACTGAGGGCAGGTTTAACTTTATCAAAAGAAAAATGTAAATTTTGTATGGAATCTTTGCGATACTTGGGGTATGTAGTAGACCAACAGGGGCTTCACGTTGATCCGGACAAAGTTGGCGCAATTTTAAAACTACCTACTCCACGAAATGTTAAGGAAGTTCGCCAGGTCATTGGTACTGCTTCTTGGTATCGGCGATTCATTCCCAATTTTTCGTCTATGATAGCACCTTTGTGCGATTTATTACGCAAAAACAATACCTTTACTTGGTCACCGGCTTGCGAACAAGCCTTCAGAGAGATGAAGAGATGTTTGATCTCCGCGCCAATATTAAGTTGCCCTGATTTTGGGAAACCATTTTACGTTCAGACGGATGCTTCGGGACATGGTATTGGGGCAGTTCTATCTCAGAATCTTGACGACGGTGAGCATGTGATCTGTTATCTGAGTAGGTCGTTGTCACGTGCCGAAAGAAATTATTCAACCACGGAAAGAGAATATCTCGCTGTTATTTGGGCGATAGAAAAATTACGACCCTATTTGGAGGGATATAAGTTTTACGTTTTGACTGACCACGCGTCCTTGAAATGGTTAGATAATTTACGGGAACCGACCGGCCGTTTGGCCAGGTGGGCTGTTAGGTTACAGCAATTTGATTACGAGATATTGCATCGTCGTGCTAAAGACCATGTAGTTCCAGATTTGTTGTCCCGGTTTGTTCCGGAAGTCTCTCTTATCAATCCCGTCGATAAGTGGTATTCAAAAATGATGCGGTTAGTAACTGAACAACCTTTACATTACCCTGATTGGCGAATAGAAAATTCAATCTTACTCAAACATATCAAGTGTGACTTTCCAAATTTACGTCAAGAGAGCGATTCCTGGAAGATTGTTCTACCCAAAGAAAAACGATTAGAAGCCCTGCAAGTGGCACATGATAAAGAGACGTCTGGGCACACCGTAATATACAAAACCTACGAACGACTAAGGGCAACTTACTACTGGCCGAAGATGCGAGCTGATGTTATGAGATATGTGAAGAAGTGTCGTGTCTGTATCGCTAATAAATCGAAACATCGCCCTCGTCCCGGTTTGATGGGTAGGAGACCAACCATAACTAAACCATGGCAAATGATTGCTGTCGATCTTGTAGGACCTCTTCCTTGTTCGGCACAGGGCTATTGTCACATTTTGGTCATTTCCGATTATTTTTCGAAGTTTCCCTTGTTATTGCCTTTGCGAAAAGCTACTGCGTCGAGCATAGTACGTCTCGTAGAAGAAAATGTGATCCTTTTATTTGAAGCGCCAGAGTTTCTGATCTGTGACAATGGAGCCCAATTTCGAAGCAGAGAATTCGCTAAATTATGCGACTACTATAAGGTCAACGTCCTTTTCAATTCACCTTATCATCCCCAAGCCAACCCAGTAGAGAGGGTTAATGGCACTCTAAAAATAATGTTGTCTTCTTATGTGTCTGAGAATCATAGGTCATGGGATAAAGTATTATCCAAAGTTGCTTGCGCTATGCGGACTTCCAAGCATGAAGTGACAGGTCAGACACCGTATTTCATCAACTTCGGTAGAGAGCAGAGTCTCTCTGGACAGGACCATAAACACCCTATAGAGGATTCATCAGTGCCTTTAGATCGCAGTGAAGAATTACAAGAACTTTTCGCGGATGTTCAAAAGCGTATTGAGTCAGCTCATTTCCGAACCAAAGCTAGATACGACTTGCGTAGGCGGCCTGTTGATTATTTGGTGGGTTCTCGGGTTTGGAAGAGGAACTATATTCTCTCTAACGCCGTTCAGGGATTTAATGCCAAACTCGCGCCTAAGTATGTCGGTCCATTTAGGATTAAGCGGAAAGTTTCTTTAGTAACGTATGAGCTGCATGACGATCAAGATAAATCGTTGGGTATTTGGCACGTGGAAGATTTAAAAGCCGATCCTACTGAGGAAGACTCATAATCGTCATTTTTGTTTATATAGTTGAGAGGAAAACTGAGAAATTCTCTTCTGCGTGGTGCCATCTCTGCGGGGTTTGGTGGCTCCTCGGGTGGTGATCTTAGTCTCGGGGAGTAGCCGGACCGTTCCGCGGTCTCAATTGATTGCTGTCGCTGTGGAATCTGGACTTCCCACATCCTTGTCAGGAAGTTTGGAAACGCCGTAGAGTCCTATCCGCGGTGGGGCCTGGAGCTGGGGTGTGCTCTGAGCCCTAGTTCACCCGAGAAGCCCGGTGGAAGTTACCTTTCCGGTCGAGTCTTGGTGGACTGGAGGTTCGAAGTCCATTGGTTTCCAGACCCCGGCGTGAAGGGGATTCCCGACTAGTACAGAGCCCGATATCGATGGAGGTCCATGTTTCTCACCGCGGGGGCAAAACTTTCCTCTGGGGACAGATTTTCCATGAAGATCTGTTTGGAGAGGTTAGTTATGAAAAATGTGTGGATATTTTTCATTTTGAAGAAGGGGGGGTGTTGTTACGGCTGTTTTTCGGGCTGCGATCGCCTACCTGAGGGTCATCCGATTTCTGCGAAGATGGTACTTCCCAACCTTTAATAAGTGACTTCACACACTCACACTTTTCTCACGGTACAAAGGAAGTGAGCGAAACACGGTGTAATATGGAGAGATTCCAGTTGTTATCTGTGTTTACATTCATTTGTTGAATTCACTTAACCTAATATTTTCTACACTTCTGTGGCAAACCTCGGTGGGTTGGAAACCTCATGGCCCATAGCCAGCTGAGAACTTTAGGTTAACTATGTGCCGTATGTCTTTGATTCAGGGATTCCCAATGTTTTCCAGGACGTAAAACCCCAGATTTCTTCAAATATTCACAAAATAACGAGTCAATAACCTGATCGATTCTCGCTCCATATTCGAAATGTTATGACAGTCTTGTGTATCCCGTCACTATTTGAGAATTCATGATATGACTTCTGTCAATGTCGTTGGGAGCTTGTCATTTGGAACAAGTGGGATTTTCTCTTTTTTTTTTTTGGGTGCTGGTCTTTTCGAGAACGCGGAGAGCTGCAACCGCAGGATTTTTCTCCTCAGACTTTGATTTTTATAAATGTTCCCGAAGTACTGATACCATTGAGTAACCAGGTAGAATGAGGTCGTTAAACGTTCCCTAACGATAATTACCCCCAGCAGGGCTGGTCAATACTTTAGTATTCCAATTTTTTTATAGGCCTCTCAACACCCATGAGGCTTATAGTTACTAATTGAGAACAATGTACCGAGAATAAGGTTGAGTTTATTTAGTTCCTGTCCCTGGAAGATATGAAGTTTCCCTGAGTCATTACACCCGGTATAGTGTATTCCCAAATACATTGGATTTTCACTTGTTAAAAGGAGGAATATACCCTTGACGCTGGCGCTGATACACTGGATTTTCACTTGTTAAATTGGAGGATGAGAAATTGATGCAGCTAACAATGTACCCTGAGACATAAGGTTAGATCCACCCATTTTGTTATTCCGGCTGAGACCAAGGACTGAAATAGGACTTCAGTACCACCTGTATTGGCAAACCCTTTTTTGAGACATAATTTTCACCTTCTGAAACTTGAGTATGGCCATACCCAGGGGGGTTTTTTGTATGTAAATTGTACCACCTTCCTTTCACAGTACTTGGTTTGTCAAACTATTAATAACTTGCTGCCTTATCAGTATTGCACTTCGATAACAACTGAAATATTGTGTATTTCTCCACTGTGGAATCATGATCAGTTGTCAGGGTTTATAGGTTATCGGTAAATTTTTGCTCATGCAGTATTATTAATCAGGATCAGAGTTGATTGATCCTTGAATCAATTCATTGGGAATATATGTCGATATATTTTTGTTCAAGAAATACCTTTTCATGTAACACATGCCTTTGGGGGATATAATATAATTTGATATATTTTTGTTCAAGTGAATCCTTTTTATGTACTAGGGTACGTAAATAGAAAAAGGGGCATCGATATTCAGGAAATTTGATTGTGGGATATTTAAATTGGGTTTGTATTTTTTTATATTGTATTTGATAGGGCCGGAACAAATTAAAATTGGATAGTACTTTGTTAGTAGTGCACCTAGGCGGGTACCATCCCAAGATGGCCGCCATGGGGCAATGACGTCATCCAAGATGGCCGCCATGGGGCAGCTGTCAACTGTCATGTCATCTGTCATGCCAAATGTCATCTGTCATGTCAAATGTCATCTGTCATGTCAAATGTCATCTGTCATATCAAATGTCATATGTCTTCTGTCATTTCAACTGTCAAATATTCCATGTCATCTGTCAATCAGAATGTGTTCTATGCCTATTACGTCAGAGAGTGGGCTTGGGAACGCGACGCGTCATAGACCAATCAGAAGCCGTCATAGCCCCACCCACTTTTTTGGCGCGAAATTCAAGTTATTTTTGAGGTTAGGTATTCTGCTTGCAACATGGGATAGGATATCGGTCCCTCTGGCCCCCTCAGGTGCCCCCTTGGCCCCCCTCAGGTCTTCGCTGTACCCCCTTAGCCCCCTTAGGTTTTCGCTATACCCCCCTGACCCCCCATAAGACTGCGCCCCCTTAGCGCTCCGCATCCGGAAACATCTCATGACGTCATATTTTATTTAAAAAAATCCTTCTATCGGCGGGATTTGAACTCCAGACCACCGGATTACGAGTCCTATGCGTTCCCACAGAGCTACGAACACTATATAATTTAATTGCAGTCAATGTCGATGCAACGTTATCGCACAGCGTGACGTAGTCGAGCAGATCCGTCTCAAAGATAAGAGAACGTAGCAACCTCGGCAAGCGGGGAGCAGGGAAACGAACAATGGCTTATTCATTCATTAAATATCAGTGTATTGATAGACATAATCGCATTCAAGGTCAGGTTCGCTGCATTCCAATGATGACTCAACATGCAGATCCATGGAGCAGGAAAAGGAACAATGGCTTATTCATTCATTAAACATTAGTGTATTAATAGACATAATCGCATTCAAGGTCAGGTTCGCTGGATTCCATTGATGATTCAACATGATACAATATTTCGCAAGACGTTACAAAGATAAGAGACGACAAAGCGACTGACACTGTTGCCAGACGTTTGAAAAAATAAGGCATTGATGCCAGACTTTCAAAAATATCTGGAAATATACCATAATGCACCTACAGCTTACCCAAGTGGAATCCGAACCATAGATGGATAACGTCTGAAGTATTACAGGGTGTGGCTGCCTGAAATTAGGCGTCTGATATCTGACGTATGACGTCATCGTTTCAAAATATCGAAAGGTCACCAACTGTTTAGTTATTTCCATCTGAACCACAACGTGTGATTATTCAAAATTGATGGATAACGTTTGACGTATTACAGGGTGTCAACCTGAAGTCAGGCGTCTGACATTTGACGTATGACGTCATCATTTCAAAATGGCCGCTGAAATCGGGAGATCACTGTTTAGTAATTTCCGTAT
Source organism: Chrysomela aeneicollis (assembly GCA_029955515.1). Lineage (NCBI taxonomy): Eukaryota > Metazoa > Arthropoda > Insecta > Coleoptera > Chrysomelidae > Chrysomela > Chrysomela aeneicollis. Next base: position 4,585,702 of record JARUHQ010000013.1, on the reverse strand, counting down.
TATAAAGGTAATATACATACAGCTTACACAAGTAGAATCGGAATCACCACGTCTGAATACTCAAAATTGATGAATAAAGTTTGACGTATGACAAGGTGTGGCTGCCTGAAGTTATTTATTATTTAGTAATTTTCGTATTAAATATACCTACAGCTCACACAAGTAGAATCCGAACCACAGCATTGATATCGACGCAACAGAATTCATGAACTCGTTAATATAAAGATGTCAATGACAAAATGATTGACTTTCTCTACGAATTATCAAAAAATATTCACTTCCGGTTTATTAAAAAGCGACATAGAGAAAAACTAATGTTTTATTCGTGATCCCCATGACGTGTAAACTTCAAAAACATCAACTTCCGGTTTCACTTCCGGTTTTCATTTTTCCACTTAACATAGTCATGTGGGTACTCTGAGAGAAGGATTTTTCACGGACATTCCAAATATATCATTTTACCTATGTACAAAGTCTCAAGGTGAAAGAGATATCAATCAAAATAAATCGAAATAATGAAAAAATCTATGTAAACAATTCACAAACTCTTCGTGTAATGATTTTCTGGTCGATCCAGCTTTTCGACGAGTTATCAAAAAATATCCACTTCCGGTTCATCAAAAATCGATATAGAGAAAAACTAATGTTTTATTCGTGATCCCCATGACGTGTAGACTTCAAAAACATCAACTTCCGGTTTTACTTCCGGTTTCTATTTCTTCACTTAACATAGTCATGTGGTTACTCTGAGAGAAGGATTTTTCACGGACATTCCAAATATATCATTTTACCTATGTACAAAGTCTCAAGGATAAAGAGATATCAATCAAAATAAATCGAAATAATGAAAAAAATTTATGTAAACAATTCATAATCTCTTCGTGTAATGATTTCCTGGCCGATCCAGCTTCTCGACAAATTATCGCAAAATATCCACTTCCGGTTCATCAAAAAGCTATATAGAGAAAAACTAATGGAATATTCGTGACCCCCATGACGTGTAGACTTCAAAAACAACAACTTCCGGTTTCACTTCCGGTTTCCATTTTGTTAGTAAACTGGGTCATGTGGGTACTCATTGAAAAGGTTATTTCACGTACATTCCTAATATATTAACTTACCTATATACAAAGTCACAAGGTTTGCGAGATATCAATCAAAATTTCTCGAAATATTGATAAAACAATAAAAACTGTTCACCATCTCTTTGAGTACTGCTTTTCTAACCGATCTATCTCCTTGATGAATTATCGAAAAATATCCTCTTCCAATTCGTAAAAAATCAAGATAGAGGAAAAATGATGAGATGTTAGTGAACCCATAACGTTCGGACATCGAAACAACAACTTCCGGTTTCACTTCCGGTTACAATTTTTTCAGTAAACAGAGCCATGTGGGTACTCTGAGAGAAGGATATCTCACGGACATCCCGAATATATCAACTTACCAATATACAAAATCTCAAGGTTTGCGAGATATTGACGAAAATTGGTGAAATAATCAAAACAACACTGTTACACGCAAGAAAGTGCTATGGAGAGTCGATTTGAGTCCACGGTTAACTCATGTTTCTATCTTATTAATCAATATTCTAGTAGGAGACTATGATTTTTGTACAACTCATATCAGGAAATGCCATTCACACCATAATGAAAACCAAGTAGGTGAAATGATAAATAGGAAATCGATAATCAATTTTGAAGTAATCGATAACACATAGGGTTAATAAAGTTTCAAAAAAAGCTCTGTTCAAGGTATGTTTATAAATTCCAAGGCTATATAACTATTAAGATCACATTATATTGGAACCAGGTACTTCAATCATTGATCTACTCAAAAAATATGTCTCGAAACAGATATAATTTTCTATATTTAGGATTGCACTTCCAGCATCGGCAATACATGGAATATTATCGGAAATCTCGAGGTGAATGTTTCAAGGACTAAGAATTATCGAAATTTCAAAAACGGAGCTCTGATCAAGGTATGGTTATAAATTCCAAAGCTGTATAACTATTCACATCACATTATATTGAAGCCAGATACTTCAATCATTATTCACCTCGAAAAATATGATACGAAACATATATACTTTTCTATATTTGGGATCGCACTTTCAGCAAAGAGAATATGTGTCAACGTCTACAGAAATCAATGCTTTCATTCAAAATGTTTTCGATAGGTCTAACGATGGAACCAACAGGCTGATAAAATACAGGGATGTAAAAACTATCTAGTCTGGAAGACATATACTGGGTGTGTAAGAAATTACACTTAATATTTTCAATAGGTGTACCGTTCGAAAAATTCAAATGTACTGACTGGTACAGGATTTATCAAGAATTGATGATGACGTTTAACGTTTGATAGGTATAATTTGATAGTTGACGCTCAACGACTGGAACTTGAGAGCCTTGGTCACGTGAGGGTGGATATGGTTGTATTATGATCAGTGACGAAAACAATTTTATATTGATGAATTATTGAAAAAGTGTTCCTATATTTTCGTGAAAACGCGACATAGGAAAAAACAAATGATACATTTATGATCCCCATGATGAAAAGAGCTCAAACTTTTTGTTTTTCTAGTGAACTGAGATTATATGGGTGCTCCAGAAGAATGATTTTTCACAGACATTTCGAGAATTCAACTTGTATATATTCTGAGACTTGAGACCAAAATTGATATTAATTGATAAACATTCATAACAATGACAAACCTTACGAATACAACGCACATATGTCGCGCAAATACAAAAAACGCGCAGACATCGCACCCTTATCAAAAAACTATCAAAAATGATAAATAGGACGACGAAAAGTCGAACATGCGTCTTACATATATCATGCTAACGTCGTTATCCGTCAAAGATCTATCAGACAACGTCGTCTAAAATTTTTGAATACGATGATTCGCATGACAAAGCGTCACGCATTCATTAAACAAGTAGAAAACATCAAAATTCATCACGCATACATCACCCATACGTCGCACATGCGTCGAACATACGTCATGCAAACGTCACACATTCATCGAGAATCTATCAAACAGCAACATAAAAACGATTAATAACGTACTGACATTGCAAATCCAAAATGGTAGCTATTAAAGTTTAGCATCTGGCATCTGACATTCGGTGTCCGACATTTGACGCTTGGCGTACTAAGATTTCTGTTATTCACCAACATAAAGTTGTAGATATAAAAATAAACATAGGGCAATCATTGAAGAACATTGAATATGTTAAAAAAAAACATGACGCATGCGTTGTGCATACGTAGCGCCTACTTCGAAAATTCATAATACAACGTGTTTAAAACCTTGAAATGAGAAATGATATCCATCACACATTCATTTTATGACGTTGAAAATTTTGAAAATAAAAACTCCACGCATGCGTCGTACGTACACCACGCTGACGTCGTGCCTTCGTCGGAAATCTACCAAGCAACGTATAAGAACTTCAATAACAATAAATAGCATAACGAAACGTCAGACATGAGTTATACATATATTGCATCGACGTCGTGTCCTTGTGAAAATGAAAATGTTCAAAACGATTTATAAATCTAATAACCATCACTTATTCATTAAACAATATCAAAAACTTTGAAAAACACTACACGAAAATTGTAGAGATGTCATTGAAAAATTCAACGACAGACGACAAAGAGTACTAGAAGCAAGAGAAGTGAGTAATTGAAAGATTCGACGATAGGGTCGATAGGAGTGAGTGAGTCATAGACGAATGACCCGGTGTTGAAATTATTATGATACAGGGTGACACAAAATTCTCAATGAATCATCACATGGAATATTCACTTCCGGATGGCGGAAGAACTACGTGACCGAATAGCTATGTTCAAAACTTCAATTATAATTATTAACATTAGTTTTGAATTCGTTAAATTATGGTTACATGAAAATAGGACAGTATATGACAAAATACATCAAGAGTATATTCATTTCATTATTGCTTTCAAATTCAAGTTGATCTATGTAATGATGAATAATGAATCATTATTTACCACCACTTTTACAATTATTCACCAACAGATGTCAACTTCGATGAAAAACCCATACACTTAGTTGAAAAACCTCGATATCAATATAATGATGGATTCAGGAATGCTAGTAAATGGAATAATATCAAACCTAACGTCATACATGACGTAGAACCTGACATCACACGCGACGTCTGAGACGTGCGTAAGACGTTAGACTCAGGTTTTCGATCAAGTAAGCTTCATGAATGTGGAAGAGGATCGTTTGGTAGGTCGCACTTTTCTTTTCAAGTTCTCAAGAAATTCGCAAATTCATTGAATGGATCTGGTGGTAACAATAATAATTTTATAAAAAATAGAAAAATAATCCACTTTCATCTTTCAAATTTGGTAAATGTTATACATCATAATTCCTAGGGGAAAAATGAAAACGAAAAATTATAGATCTTTATATATATTTCTCACACATTATTCAAATCTCTCAATACATTCATTTCATGAAGAAACAAATATTCCCTGAGTGCATTACTTACTAAACTATCATTTGATATTTCACAAAATGAATACAGAGCTTCAAAATAATCAATATAACCAGCATCTTTATTGAAAATCGATTTAATCAAATTCAAAATATTATTATAAAATGTACAGAAGTTCATTTTTTCCAGTAAAACCACCCGATGGCCCACTAAACTTCAATGAACTTGAAGGATCTGCGTAGCATCCTCGACACCGATAAGGAACTCGACATCATGTTTTTTGACGAGTAGACATTTGATCCCATCAAACACCAATTGTGATATTTTGCAGAAATCTCCACATGGAAACGATACTGGCTCATATTCATCTTGGTGGGTTGGTAACTTCTCGTAAAAAAATTGTCCAATGCTTGTTTCAGTAAATCAGTGAAAGTTTTCCATTCCGTTGTACAAAAACATTGTTTATTTGGTTTGTATGGTTGTGATAAAATTATAGATGGATTGAATTTTCTCGCTGGACTCAAACCCACTTCTACCTGGAAGGCTCTCAACTGGAATAATGTGTAGAGTAGGTAATGTTTCTCGGCTCGTGCTGCATTTTCGTACATCTCCAACACTTCATCTAATTCTTGATGATATTTCGCATTATTGAACGATGATTCGGTGAAATATGAATCAATATCGTCTTCTGACACACTCACATAACCACTATCTCGACTTGATGTTGACATGATAGACTAAGTTAAAATATTTTCAGAGTGAGATCAATTTCATGTATCTATTTATAGTCTCCCTCCACATTCGAGAACAATAGAGTTGAAATCATTATTGCGAGATGAATCTTGACATATCAAATATGAGAATAATGCTGATTCAAGTAGAATAGCAGAAAAACAGAGGTATTACATGAATGCGTTGCTTATCTCCCCACATGATGCCCTGAGGAATGCAAAGTTGCATATCGAATATGAGATGTAATAAACATGATGATTCAGGGAGATAACATCAACATCATCACAATCTTTGAATTATGGTCGTGATTTATGATATCATCATCGACCACCTGCGAACTTATCAAAGATCTCTTCTATATTGTCGATTCATCTGATGAAATACAGAGAATAAGCATGACATTATTATTGCCAAATGAAATCCGAACCACCACATGTGAAAACCCCAAATTGATGGATAATATTTGACGTATGACAGAGGCGTACTAGGGCTGCTGGAGTTTGGCGTCTGACATCTGACAGTTAACGTTTGACGATACGTCATGCATACGAAGTCTTTTTTCTATAGAAAATCTATCAATCAACGCACAAAAACTTCGAAAACAATGGAAAGCATGACGAAACGTCAAGCATGCGTCATACATACATCGCGCAGACATCGTGTATTTCTTAAAAATCTATCAAACAATATATTGAAACTATAAAAACGAGCATGACTAGATATAATGCATTCATCAAATAACATCGAAAACGATAAAAAACATCACGAATACGTCATGCAACTTATGTCAACTGTCAAGTATTCCATGGCGCTGTGTCATATGTCAATCGGAAAGTGTTCCATGATGCTGCTGATGACGCCAGAGTATGGAAACGCAACGCGTCATAGACTACTAGCTCGACCAATCAGAAGCCGTCATATTCCAAACCACTTCTTTTTTGGCGGGAAATTAAAGTTATTTTTATGATATCACCCCTTAGCCCCCCCAGGTCACCGCTGTGCCCCCTTTATGCGCAACACGTTAGACTCTGAGTTTAGGTGGGGCTTCGTGACGTTAGATTCAGAGGTTAGGTTAGGTTGGGTCTCGAGACGTTAGACTCAAAGGTTATGTTAGGACCCCGTGACGTTCGATTCTAACGTTAGGTTAGGTTGGATCCCGAGACGTTAGCCTCAGAAGATAGGTTAGGTCTCCGACCTAACCTAACCTAACGACCTAACGTCTCGGGATCCAACGTAACCTAACGTTAGAATCGAACGTCACGGGGTCCTAACATAACCTTTGAGTCTAACGTCTCGAGACCCAACCTAACCTAACCTCTGAATCTAACGTCACGAAGCCCCACCTAAACTCAGAGTCTAACGTGTTGCGCATAAAGGGGGCACAGCGGTGACCTGGGGGGGCTAAGGGGTGATATCATAAAAATAACTTTAATTTCCCGCCAAAAAAGAAGTGGTTTGGAATATGACGGCTTCTGATTGGTCGAGCTAGTAGTCTATGACGCGTTGCGTTTCCATACTCTGGCGTCATCAGCAGCATCATGGAACACTTTCCGATTGACATATGACACAGCGCCATGGAATACTTGACAGTTGACATAAGTTACATGACGTATTCGTGATGTTTTTTATCGTTTTCGATGTTATTTGATGAATGCATTATATCTAGTCATGCTCGTTTTTATAGTTTCAATATATTGTTTGATAGATTTTTAAGAAATACACGATGTCTGCGCGATGTATGTATGACGCATGCTTGACGTTTCGTCATGCTTTCCATTGTTTTCGAAGTTTTTGTGCGTTGATTGATAGATTTTCTATAGAAAAAAGACTTCGTATGCATGACGTATCGTCAAACGTTAACTGTCAGATGTCAGACGCCAAACTCCAGCAGCCCTAGTACGCCTCTGTCATACGTCAAATATTATCCATCAATTTGGGGTTTTCACATGTGGTGGTTCGGATTTCATTTGGCAATAATAATGTCATGCTTATTCTCTGTATTTCATCAGATGAATCGACAATATAGAAGAGATCTTTGATAAGTTCGCAGGTGGTCGATGATGATATCATAAATCACGACCATAATTCAAAGATTGTGATGATGTTGATGTTATCTCCCTGAATCATCATGTTTATTACATCTCATATTCGATATGCAACTTTGCATTCCTCAGGGCATCATGTGGGGAGATAAGCAACGCATTCATGTAATACCTCTGTTTTTCTGCTATTCTACTTGAATCAGCATTATTCTCATATTTGATATGTCAAGATTCATCTCGCAATAATGATTTCAACTCTATTGTTCTCGAATGTGGAGGGAGACTATAAATAGATACATGAAATTGATCTCAGTCTGAAAATATTTTAACTTAGTCTATCATGTCAACATCAAGTCGAGATAGTGGTTATGTGAGTGTGTCAGAAGACGATATTGATTCATATTTTACCGAATCATCTTTCAATAATGCGAAATATCATCAAGAATTAGATGAAGTGTTGGAGATGTACGAAAATGCAGCACGAGCCGAGAAACATTACCTACTCTACACATTATTCCAGTTGAGAGCGTTCCAGGTAGGAGTGGGTTTGAGTCCAGCGAGAAAATTCAATCCATCTATAATTTTATCACAACCATACAAAACAAATAAACAATGTTTTTGTACAACGGAATGGAAAACTTTCACTGATTTACTGAAACAAGCATTGGACAATTTTTTTTACGAGAAGTTACCAACCCACCAAGATGAATATGAGCCAGTATCGTTTCCATGTGGAGATTTCTGCAAAATATCACAATTGGTGTTTGATGGGATCAAATGTCTACTCGTCAAAAAACATGATGTCGAATTCCTTATCGGTGTCGAGGATGCTACGCAGATCCTTCAAGTTCATCGAAGTTTAGTGGGCCATCGGGTGGTTTTACTGGAAAAAATGAACTTCTGTACATTTTATAATAATATTTTGAATTTGATTAAATCGATTTTCAATAAAGATGCTGGTTATATTGATTATTTTGAAGCTCTGTATTCATTTTGTGAAATATCAAATGATAGTTTAGTAAGTAATGCACTCAGGGAATATTTGTTCCTTCATGAAATGAATGTATTGAGAGATTTGAATAATGTGTGAGAAATATATATAAAGATCTATAATTTTTCGTTTTTATTTTTTCCCTAGGAATTATGATGTATAACATTTACCAAATTTGAAAGATGATAGTGGATTATTTTTCTATTTTTCATAAAATTATTATTGTTACCACCAGATCCATTCAATGAATTTGCGAATTTCTTGAGAACTTGAAAAGAAAAGTGTGACCTACCAAACGATCCTCTTCCACATTCATGAAGCTTACTTGATCGAAAACCTGAGTCTAACGTCTTACGCACGTCTCAGACGTCGCGTGTGATGTCAGGTTCTACGTCATGTATGACGTTAGGTTTGATATTATTCCATTTACTAGCATTCCTGAATCCATCATTATATTGATATCGAGGTTTTTCAACTAAGTGTATGGGTTTTTCATCGAAGTTGACATCTGTTGGTGAATAATTGTAAAAGTGGTGGTAAATAATGATTCATTATTCATCATTACATAGATCAACTTGAATTTGAAAGCAATAATGAAATGAATATACTCTTGATGTATTTTGTCATATACTGTCCTATTTTCATGTAACCATAATTTAACGAATTCAAAACTAATGTTAATAATTATAATTGAAGTTTCGAACATAGCTATTCGGTCACGTAGTTCTTCCGCCATCCGGAAGTGAATATTCCATGTGATGATTCATTGAGAATTTTGTGTCACCCTGTATCATAATAATTTCAACACCGGGTCATTCGTCTATGACTCACTCACTCCTATCGACCCTATCGTCGAATCTTTCAATTACTCACTTCTCTTGCTTCTAGTACTCTTTGTCGTCTGTCGTTGAATTTTTCAATGACATCTCTACAATTTTCGTGTAGTGTTTTTCAAAGTTTTTGATATTGTTTAATGAATAAGTGATGGTTATTAGATTTATAAATCGTTTTGAACATTTTCATTTTCACAAGGACACGACGTCGATGCAATATATGTATAACTCATGTCTGACGTTTCGTTATGCTATTTATTGTTATTGAAGTTCTTATACGTTGCTTGGTAGATTTCCGACGAAGGCACGACGTCAGCGTGGTGTACGTACGACGCATGCGTGGAGTTTTTATTTTCAAAATTTTCAACGTCATAAAATGAATGTGTGATGGATATCATTTCTCATTTCAAGGTTTTAAACACGTTGTATTATGAATTTTCGAAGTAGGCGCTACGTATGCACAACGCATGCGTCATGTTTTTTTTAACATATTCAATGTTCTTCAATGATTGCCCTATGTTTATTTTTATATCTACAACTTTATGTTGGTGAATAACAGAAATCTTAGTACGCCAAGCGTCAAATGTCGGACACCGAATGTCAGATGCCAGATGCTAAACTTTAATAGCTACCATTTTGGATTTGCAATGTCAGTACGTTATTAATCGTTTTTATGTTGCTGTTTGATAGATTCTCGATGAATGTGTGACGTTTGCATGACGTATGTTCGACGCATGTGCGACGTATGGGTGATGTATGCGTGATGAATTTTGATGTTTTCTACTTGTTTAATGAATGCGTGACGCTTTGTCATGCGAATCATCGTATTCAAAAATTTTAGACGACGTTGTCTGATAGATCTTTGACGGATAACGACGTTAGCATGATATATGTAAGACGCATGTTCGACTTTTCGTCGTCCTATTTATCATTTTTGATAGTTTTTTGATAAGGGTGCGATGTCTGCGCGTTTTTTGTATTTGCGCGACATATGTGCGTTGTATTCGTAAGGTTTGTCATTGTTATGAATGTTTATCAATTAATATCAATTTTGGTCTCAAGTCTCAGAATATATACAAGTTGAATTCTCGAAATGTCTGTGAAAAATCATTCTTCTGGAGCACCCATATAATCTCAGTTCACTAGAAAAACAAAAAGTTTGAGCTCTTTTCATCATGGGGATCATAAATGTATCATTTGTTTTCTCCTATGTCGCGTTTTCACGAAAATATAGGAACACTTTTTCAATAATTCATCAATATAAAATTGTTTTCGTCACTGATCATAATACAACCATATCCACCCTCACGTGACCAAGGCTCTCAAGTTCCAGTCGTTGAGCGTCAACTATCAAATTATACCTATCAAACGTTAGACGTCATCATCAATTCTTGATACATCCTGTACCAGTCAGTACATTTGTATTTTTCGAACGGTACACCTATTGAAAATATTAAGTGTAATTTCTTACACACCCAGTATATTTCTTCCAGACTAGATAGTTTTTACATCCCTGTATTTTATCAGCCTGTTGGTTCCATCGTTAGACCTATCGAAAACATTTTGAATGAAAGCATTGATTTCTGTAGACGTTGACACATATTCTCTTTGCTGAAAGTGCGATCCCAAATATAGAAAAGTATATATGTTTCGTATCATATTTTTCGAGGTGAATAATGATTGAAGTATCTGGCTTCAATATAATGTGATGTGAATAGTTATACAGCTTTGGAATTTATAACCATACCTTGATCAGAGCTCCGTTTTTGAAATTTCGATAATTCTTAGTCCTTGAAACATTCACCTCGAGATTTCCGATAATATTCCATGTATTGCCGATGCTGGAAGTGCAATCCTAAATATAGAAAATTATATCTGTTTCGAGACATATTTTTTGAGTAGATCAATGATTGAAGTACCTGGTTCCAATATAATGTGATCTTAATAGTTATATAGCCTTGGAATTTATAAACATACCTTGAAAAGAGCTTTTTTTGAAACTTTATTAACCCTATGTGTTATCGATTACTTCAAAATTGATTATCGATTTCCTATTTATCATTTCACCTACTTGGTTTTCATTATGGTGTGAATGGCATTTCGTGATATGAGTTGTACAAAAATCATAGTCTCCTACTAGAATATTGATTAATAAGATAGAAACATGAGTTAACCGTGGACTCAAATCGACTCTCCATAGCACTTTCTTGCGTGTAACAGTGTTGTTTTGATTATTTCACCAATTTTCGTCAATATCTCGCAAACCTTGAGATTTTGTATATTGGTAAGTTGATATATTCGGGATGTCCGTGAGATATCCTTCTCTCAGAGTACCCACATGGCTCTGTTTACTGAAAAAATTGTAACCGGAAGTGAAACCGGAAGTTGTTGTTTCGATGTCCGAACGTTATGGGTTCACTAACATCTCATCATTTTTCCTCTATCTCGATTTTTTACGAATTGGAAGAGGATATTTTTCGATAATTCATCAAGGAGATAGATCGGTTAGAAAAGCAGTACTCAAAGAGATGGTGAACAGTTTTTATTGTTTTATCAATATTTCGAGAAATTTTGATTGATATCTCGCAAACCTTGTGACTTTGTATATAGGTAAGTTAATATATTAGGAATGTACGTGAAATAACCTTTTCAATGAGTACCCACATGACCCAGTTTACTAACAAAATGGAAACCGGAAGTGAAACCGGAAGTTGTTGTTTTTAAAGTCTACACGTCATGGGGGTCACGAATATTCCATTAGTTTTTCTCTATATAGCTTTTTGATGAACCGGAAGTGGATATTTTGCGATAATTTGTCGAGAAGCTGGATCGGCCAGGAAATCATTACACGAAGAGATTATGAATTGTTTACATAAATTTTTTTCATTATTTCGATTTATTTTGATTGATATCTCTTTATCCTTGAGACTTTGTACATGGGTAAAATGATATATTTGGAATGTCCGTGAAAAATCCTTCTCTCAGAGTAACCACATGACTATGTCAAGTGAAGAAATAGAAACCGGAAGTAAAACCGGAAGTTGATGTTTTTGAAGTCTACACGTCATGGGGATCACGAATAAAACATTAGTTTTTCTCTATATCGATTTTTGATGAACCGGAAGTGGATATTTTTTGATAACTCGTCGAAAAGCTGGATCGACCAGAAAATCATTACACGAAGAGTTTGTGAATTGTTTACATAGATTTTTTCATTATTTCGATTTATTTTGATTGATATCTCTTTAACCTTGAGACTTTGTACATAGGTAAAATGATATATTTGGAATGTCCGTGAAAAATCCTTCTCTCAGAGTACCCACATGACTATGTTAAGTGGAAAAATGAAAACCGGAAGTGAAACCGGAAGTTGATGTTTTTGAAGTTCACACGTCATGGGGATCACGAATAAAACATTAGTTTTTCTCTACGTCGCTTTTTAATAAACCGGAAGTGAATATTTTTTGATAATTCGTAGAGAAAATCAATCATTTTGTCATTGACATCTTTATATTAACGAGTTCATGAATTCTGTTGCGTCGATATCAATGCTGTGGTTCGGATTCTACTTGTGTGAGCAGTAGGTATATTTAATACGAAAATTACTAAATAATAAATAACTTCAGGCAGCCACACCTTGTCATACGTCAAACTTTATTCATCAATTTTGAGTATTCAGACGTGGTGATTCCGATTCTACTTGTGTAAGCTGTATGTATATTACCTTTATAATACGGAAATAACTAAACAGTGATCTCCCGATTTCAGCGGCCATTTTGAAATGATGACGTCATACGTCAAATGTCAGACGCCTGACTTCAGGTTGACACCCTGTAATACGTCAAACGTTATCCATCAATTTTGAATAATCACACGTTGTGGTTCAGATGGAAATAACTAAACAGTTGGTGACCTTTCGATATTTTGAAACGATGACGTCATACGTCAGATATCAGACGCCTAATTTCAGGCAGCCACACCCTGTAATACTTCAGACGTTATCCATCTATGGTTCGGATTCCACTTGGGTAAGCTGTAGGTGCATTATGGTATATTTCCAGATATTTTTGAAAGTCTGGCATCAATGCCTTATTTTTTCAAACGTCTGGCAACAGTGTCAGTCGCTTTGTCGTCTCTTATCTTTGTAACGTCTTGCGAAATATTGTATCATGTTGAATCATCAATGGAATCCAGCGAACCTGACCTTGAATGCGATTATGTCTATTAATACACTAATGTTTAATGAATGAATAAGCCATTGTTCCTTTTCCTGCTCCATGGATCTGCATGTTGAGTCATCATTGGAATGCAGCGAACCTGACCTTGAATGCGATTATGTCTATCAATACACTGATATTTAATGAATGAATAAGCCATTGTTCGTTTCCCTGCTCCCCGCTTGCCGAGGTTGCTACGTTCTCTTATCTTTGAGACGGATCTGCTCGACTACGTCACGCTGTGCGATAACGTTGCATCGACATTGACTGCAATTAAATTATATAGTGTTCGTAGCTCTGTGGGAACGCATAGGACTCGTAATCCGGTGGTCTGGAGTTCAAATCCCGCCGATAGAAGGATTTTTTTAAATAAAATATGACGTCATGAGATATTTCCGGATGCGGAGCGCTAAGGGGGCGCAGTCTTATGGGGGGTCAGGGGGGTATAGCGAAAACCTAAGGGGGCTAAGGGGGTACAGCGAAGACCTGAGGGGGGCCAAGGGGGCACCTGAGGGGGCCAGAGGGACCGATATCCTATCCCATGTTGCAAGCAGAATACCTAACCTCAAAAATAACTTGAATTTCGCGCCAAAAAAGTGGGTGGGGCTATGACGGCTACTGATTGGTCTATGACGCGTCGCGTTCCCAAGCCCACTCTCTGACGTAATAGGCATAGAACACATTCTGATTGACAGATGACATGGAATATTTGACAGTTGAAATGACAGAAGACATATGACATTTGATATGACAGATGACATTTGACATGACAGATGACATTTGACATGACAGATGACATGACAGTTGACAGCTGCCCCATGGCGGCCATCTTGGATGACGTCATTGCCCCATGGCGGCCATCTTGGGATGGTACCCGCCTAGGTGCACTACTTTTGTTATACATATGAGAGTTTCATTTATGAATTCTTTGCTGACGTGAGATCACTTTTCCTGCTTTAAGTTCGCAATATACTATGATGATAGTTATGCTTGGAGGTGAAAAAAGTAGGTGGCGCCTCCCCTTTGAATTCTACAACTTGACCCAGACCCTTCTTCACTGAGTTAAACGGGCACCCCTAGCAATAACTAGAGTTTTGGAAACTTTCCTATTAACATCCAGTAATAACAAATAGGGGTATAATTTTTTTTTGGTTCCCTAAATTTTGGTAGCAATACAACTCAGTTACAATTATCGTTCCGTCTAACCATCCAACCTTATGTTCGATTCAGACGCTCGTATGTGTAACGAAAGAACCGTTACATGGTAGGTGTAACTAAATATACAGCATAACGATATAATCGGAGACAACCCAGATACAATGATTGTTCAATCTATCCATTCAACCTTATGTTCGATTCGGTTGCTCGTATGTATAACGGAAGAACAGTTACCTGGTTAGACATAATATATAATAATCATCACGAAATAATCGAATACAACCCAGATACGATGATTGTTCAGTCTATCCATTCACCCTTCTCTACGATTCAGTCGCTCGTATGTGTAACGAAAGAACCGTTACATAGTAGGCTAAACTAAATATACAGCATAACGATATATTCGGATACAACCCAGATACAATGATTGTTCAATCTATCTATTCAACCTTATGTTCGATTCGGTTGCCCGTATGTATAACGGAAGAACTGTTACCTGGTTGGACATACTATATGATAATCATCAGGATATAACCGAATACAACCCAGATACGATAATTGTTCAGTCTATCCATTCGACCTTCTGTTCAGTTCAGTCGCTTTTATGTATAGCGGAAGAACAGAGACCTGGTGAGTATAACTATATAAACACAATCGAATACAACCCAGATACGATGATTGTTCAATCTATCCATTTAACCTTCTGCTTGATTCGGTCGCTTGTATGTAAAACGGAAGAACATTTACCTGGTGAGTATTGCTATATAAACATCATCACGATATCATCGAATACAACTCAGATACTATTATCGTTTCGTCTAACTATTTGAACTTCTGTTCGATTCAGTCGCTAGTTTGTGTAACGGAAGTACCGTCACCTGGTAAGTATCACTATATAAATAGTATTGCGATATAATCGGATACCACCCAGATACATTGATTGTTCAGTCTATCCATTCAACTTTCTGTTCGTTTCGGTCGCTCGTATGTAAAACAGGAATACGGACACCTAGTGTGTATAACTATATACACAGCATAACATCATAATCGAATACAACCCAGATACTATCCATTCAACCTTCTGTTCGATTCGGTTGCTCGTATGTATATCGAAAAAACAGTAACCTGGTGAGTATTTCTATATGAACGTCATCACGATATAATCGAATACAACTCCGTTACAATGATCATTCCGTCTATCCATCCAACCTTCTGTTCGATTGGGTCGCTCGAATGTATAACGCAAGAACAGTCACCTGGTGAGTATTACTATAAAAACATCACCACGATATAATCGAATACAACTCAGTTACAATTATCGTTCCGTCTAACCATCCAACCTTATGTTCGATTCAGACGCTCGTATGTGTAACGAAAGAACCGTTACATGGTAGGTGTAACTGAATATTCAGCATAACGATATAATCGGAGACAACCCAGATACAATGATTGTTCAATCTATCAATTCAACCTTATGTTCGATTCGGTTGCTCGTATGTATGACGGAAGAACAGTTACCTGGTTAGACATAATATATAATAATCATAACGAAATAATCGAATACAACCCAGATACGATGATTGTTCAGTCTATCCATTCACCCTTCTCTACGATTCAGTCGCTTGTATGTGTAACGAAAGAACCGTTACATGGTAGGCTAAACTGAATATACAGCATAACGATATATTCGGATACAACCCAGATACAATGATCGTTCAATCTATCCATTCAACCTTATGTTCGATTCGGTTGCTCGTATGTATAACGGAAGAACCGTCACCTGGTTAGACATGCCATATGATAATCATCACGATATAATCGAATACAATTCAGAAAGGATGATTGTACAGTCTATCCACTCAACCTCCTCTTCGATTCGGTCGCTCTTACGTATAACGAAAGGACAGTAATCTGGTGAGTATAACTATAAAAACATCATCACGATATAATCGAATACAACCCCAGATACGATTATTGCTTAGTCTATCCATTCAACCTTCTGTTCATTTTCGTCGCTCGTATGTATAACGGAAGAACAGTTACCTGGTGAGTATAACTATATAAACATAATCGAATACAACCCAGATACGATGATTGTTCAATCTATCCATTTAACCTTCTGCTCGCTCCGGTCGCTTGTATGTAAAACGGAAGAACAGTTACCTGGTGAGTATTGCTATATAAACATCATCACGATATCATCGAATACAAATCAGATACAATTATCGTTTCGTCTAACCATTTAACCTTCTGTTCGATTCAGTCGCTATTATGTGTAACAAAAGTACCGTCACCTGGTAAGTATCACTATATATACAGTATTGCGATATAATCGGATACCACCCAGATTCATTGATTGTTCAGTCTATCCATTCAACTTTCTGTTCGTTTCGGTCGCTCGTTTGTAAAACGGGAATACCGTCACCTAGTGTGTATAACTATATACACGGCATAACATCATAATCGAATACAACCCAGATACTATCCATTCAACCTTCTGTTCGATTCGGTTGCTCGTATGTATAATGGAAGAACAGTAACCTGGTGAGTATTTCTATATAAACGTCACCACGATATAATCGAATACAACTCAGTTACAATTATCGTTCCGTCTAACCATCCAACCTTATGTTCGATTCAGACGCTCGTATGTGTAACGAAAGAACCGTTACATGGTAGGTGTAACTAAATATACAGCATAACGATATAATCTAGGACAACCCAGATACAATGATTGTTCAATCTATCCATTCAACCTTATGTTCGATTCGGTTGCTCGTATGTATAACGGAAGAACAGTTACCTGGTTAGACATAATATGTAATAAGCATCACGAAATAATCTAATACAACCCAGATACGATGATTGTTCAGTCTATCCATTCACCCTTCTCTACGATTCAGTCGCTCGTATGTGTAATGAAAGAACCGTTACATAGTAGGCTAAACTGAATATACAGCATAACGATATATTCGGATACAACCCAGATACAATGATTGTTCAATCTATCTATTCAACCTTATGTTCGATTCGGTTGCTCGTATGTATAACGGAAGAACTGTTACCTGGTTGGACATACTATATGATAATCATCACGATATAACCGAATACAACCCAGATACGATAATTGTTCAGTCTATCCATTCGACCTTCTGTTTAGTTCAGTCGCTTTTATGTTTAGCGGAAGAACAGTTACCTGGTGAGTATAACTATATAAACACAATCGAATACAACCCAGATACGATGATTGTTCAATCTATCCATTTAACCTTCTGCTTGATTCGGTCGCTTGTATGTAAAACGGAAAAACAGTTACCTGGTGAGTATTGCTATATAAACATCATCACGATATCATCGAATACAACTCAGATACAATTATCGTTTCGTCTTACTATTTAAACTTCTGTTCGATTCAGTCGCTAGTTTGTGTAACGGAAGTACCGTCACCTGGTAAGTATCACTATATAAATAATATTGCGATATAATCGGATACCACCCAGATACATTGATTGTTCAGTCTATCCATTCAACTTTCTGTTCGTTTCGGTCGCTCGTATGTGAAACAGGAATACCGACACCTAGTGTGTATAACTATATACACAGCATAACATCATAATCGAATACAACCCAGATACTATCCAGTCAACCTTCTGTTCGATTCGGTTGCTCGTATTTATAACGAAAGAACAGTAAAATGGTGAGTATTTCTATATGAACGTCATCACGATATAATCGAATACAACTCAGATGCATTGATCATTCCGTCTATCCATCCAACCGCTTTTCGATTGGGTCGCTCGTATGTATAACGCAAGAACAGTCACCTGGTGAGTATTACTATATAAACATCACCACGATATAATCGAATACTACTCAGTTAAAATTATCGTTCTGTCTAACCATCCAACCTTATGTTCGATTCAGACGCTCGTATGTGTAACGAAAGAACCGTTACATGATAGGTGTAACTAAATATACAGCATAACTATATAATTGGAGACAACCCAGATGCAATGATTGTTCAATCTTTCTATTCAACCATATGTTCGATTCGGTTGCTCGTATGTATAACGGAAGAACAGTTATCTGGTTGGACATAATATATGATAATCATCACGAAATAATCGAATACAACCCAGATACGATGATTGTTCGGTCTATCCATTCACCCTTCTCTACGATTCAGTCGCTCGTATGTGTAACGAAAGAACCGTTACATGGTAGGCATAACTAAATATACAGCATAACGATATATTCGGATACAACCCAGATACAATGATTGTTCAATCTATCTATTCAACCTTATGTTCGATTCGGTTGCTCGTATGTATAACGGAAGAACTGTTACCTGGTTGGACATACTATATGATAATCATCACGATATAACCGAATACAACCCAGATACGATGATTGTTCAATCTATCCATTTAACCTTCTGCTTGATTCGGTCGCTTGTATGTAAAACGGAAAAACAGTTACCTGGTGAGTATTGCTATATAAACATCATCACGATATCATCGAATACAACTCAGATACAATTATCGTTTCGTCTTACTATTTAAACTTCTGTTCGATTCAGTCGCTAGTTTGTGTAACGGAAGTACCGTCACCTGGTAAGTATTACCATATAAATAATATTGCGATATAATCGGATACCACCCAGATACATTGATTGTTCAGTCTATCCATTCAACTTTCTGTTCGTTTCGGTCGCTCGTATGTGAAACAGGAATACCGACACCTAGTGTGTATAACTATATACACAGCATAACATCATAATCGAATACAACCCAGATACTATCCATTCAACCTTCTGTTCGATTCGGTTGCTCGTATGTATAACGAAAGAACAGT
Source organism: Chrysomela aeneicollis (assembly GCA_029955515.1). Taxonomy (NCBI): domain Eukaryota; kingdom Metazoa; phylum Arthropoda; class Insecta; order Coleoptera; family Chrysomelidae; genus Chrysomela; species Chrysomela aeneicollis. The sequence continues at coordinate 4,566,391 of JARUHQ010000013.1, read as the reverse complement.
AACCTGGTGAGTATTTCTATATGAACGTCATCACGATATAATCGAATACAACTCCGTTACAATGATCATTCCGTCTATCCATCCAACCTTCTGTTCGATTGGGTCGCTCGAATGTATAACGCAAGAACAGTCACCTGGTGAGTATTACTATAAAAACATCACCACGATATAATCGAATACAACTCAGTTACAATTTTCGTTCTGTCCAACCATCTAACCTTATGTTCGATTCAGACGCTCGTATGTGTATCGGAAGAACCGTTACATGGTAGGTGTAACTGAATATACAGCATAACGATATAATCGGAGACAACCCAGATACAATGATTGTTCAATCTATCCATTCAACCTTATGTTCGCTTCGGTTGCTCGTATGTATAACGGAAGAACAGGTACCTGGTTAGACATAATATATAATAATCATCACGAAATAATCGAATACAACCCAGATACGATGATTGTTCAGTCTATCCATTCACCCTTCTCTACGATTCAGTCGCTCGTATGTGTAACGAAAGAACCGTTACATGGTAGGTATAACTAAATATACAGCATAACGATATATTCGGATACAACCCAGATACAATGATTGTTCAATCTATCCATTCAACCTTATGTTCGATTCGGTTGCTCGTATGTATAACAGAAGAACTGTTACCTGGTTAGACATACTATATGATAATCATCATGATGTAAGCGAATACAACCCAGATACGATGATTGTTCAGTCTATCCATTCAACCTTCTGTTCAGTTCAGTCGCTCTCATGTATAACTGGAGAACAGTTACCTGGTGAGTATAACTATATAAACATTATCACGATATAATCGAATACAACCCCAGATACGGTTATTGTTCAGTCTATCCATTCGACCTTCTGTTCAATTCAGTCGCTCGTATGTTCAACGGAAGAACAGTTACCTGGTGAGTATAACCATATAAACATAATCGAATACAACCCAGATACGATGATTGTTCAATCTATCCATTTACCCTTCTGCTCGATTCTGTCGCTTGTTTGTAAAACGGAAGAACAGTTACCTGGTGAGTATTGCTATATAAACATCATCACGATATCATCGAATACAACTCAGATACAATTATCGTTTCGTCTAACCATTTAACCTTCTGTTCGATTCAGTCGCTAGTATGTGTAACGAAAGTACCGTCACCTGGTAAGTATCACTATATATACAGTATTGCGATATAATCGGATACCACCCAGATACAATGATTGTTCAATCTATCCATTCAACTTTCTGTTCGTTTCGGTCGCTTGTTTGTAAAACGGGAATACCGTCACCTAGTGTGTATAACTATATACACAGCATAACATCATAATCGAATACAACCCAGATACTATCCAGTCAACCTTCTGTTCGATTCGGTTGCTCGTATTTATAACGAAAGAACAGTAACCTGGTGAGTATTTCTATATGAACGTCATCACGATATAATCGAATACAACTCAGATACATTGATCATTCCGTCTATCCATCCAACCGCTTTTCGATTGGGTCGCTCGTATGTATAACGCAAGAACAGTCACCTGGTGAGTATTACTATATAAACATCACCACGATATAATCGAATACTACTCAGTTAAAATTATCGTTCTGTCTAACCATCCAACCTTATGTTCGATTCAGACGCTCGTATGTGTAACGAAAGAACCGTTACATGATAGGTGTAACTAAATATACAGCATAACTATATAATTGGAGACAACCCAGATGCAATGATTGTTCAATCTTTCTATTCAACCTTATGTTCGATTCGGTTGCTCGTATGTATAACGGAAGAACAGTTATCTGGTTGGACATAATATATAATAATCATCACGAAATAATCGAATACAACCCAGATACGATGATTGTTCAGTCTATCCATTCAACCTTCTCTTCAGTTCAGTCGCTCTTATGTATAACTGGAGAACAGTTAGCTGGTGAGTATAATTATATAAACATCATCACGATATAATCGAATACAACCCCAGATACGATTATTGTTCAGTCTATCCATTCAACCTTCTGTTCAATTCAGTCGCTTAACTCACCCCGGCTGGAATTCCAGCTGAGGAAAATTTCTTCTATCAATTCAGTCATTTTTTGTTTTTGAAAATTCAGGGTCGACTTTTTTTTGAATATAGACTTTTCTCATTGTTTCTCTAGAAAATTTTAGATAATAAAACGATTTTGAATTCAGGGTCGGGTTTTTTCACAAAATTCTCATTTCCTCATGTTTCCTCTTTGTAATTCAAAAATGAAACGCAAAATCTTGTCTGATCTTTTTCTTTTCGTTTCATCAGGGATTCAAGTGACTTTTTAGTTTTCTGATCTTTTTCAGTCAATTTTCGTTTCATCTGGAATTCAAGTGACTTTTTAGTTTTCTGATCTTTTTCGGTCATTTTGCATTTTATCAGTGATTCAAGCGACTTTGCATTTTTCTGATCTTTTTCAGTCAATTTTCGTTTTCTGATCTTTTTCAGCCAATTTTCGTTTCATCAGGGATTCATGCGAATTTGAAAAATCTGCACCAAAACCCCGGCCTCCCATACTACTTACTATACCTCATTTTTCTGATGTTTTCCATTCTTGTTTTTCTTCAAAATAATACATTTTCTTGGTGCTTGCTATACATGAAGAGATGTATAGTTTTCCCAATCATTTATAGGTGAAATTATTCAATTTAGCTAGTTTTTCTTTATATCTATCATCCTCCTATTTTCTTGTATCCATGTAACTACTGTGTGGGCACTTCCATGACTTCCATGTCATCCATTAAAGGGTTATGATGGTTCCCTGACACATGATTTTTTGGTTTATAATTTTGCTATGTTGAAGATGATATTTCTTGAGATTCCTTAACATTTGTCGCACATAGTACCACACTTTATTCAAATTTTAATGTCTGATTTCTCTACCATTACTTTTCACCATTGATTTACTTTTTATACTTTTGAGCTGATGATGAGGAATTAATTCCTCGAAACATGTCCCCCTTTTTGGAGGTCAGATGACTATTAGATTTAAATTATGGTGGAGTTAGACTGAAAGTTCCTTCTCCTTGTCCTACATATTCATGACCTGTGAATAAAAATTGATCTATTGGGAGTGACCATCGATTAGCTTTTTATGAATTGAATCAAAAACTCATTGTAATAACTGACCTATAAATTTGATCAATTCAACTTGAGCTGATATGATGTTTATTCAAAAGGTTTCACTGAGACATAAAACAAAACAACTCTGAATTGATATTTAGTCTGTCAGGAAAAAATAACAAAATTAATAAAAACAAAAAAACTCACCTCCTTCTCCTTGTCCTACATATTCATGACTTGTGAATAAAAATTGATCTATTGGGAGTGACCATCGATTAGCTTTTTATGAATTGAATCAAAAACTCATTATAATAACTGACCTATAAATTTGGTCAATTCAACTTGAGCTGATATGATGTTTATTCAAAAGGTTTCACTGAGACATAAAACAAAACAACTCTGAATTGATATGTAGTCTGTCAGGAAAAAATAACAAAATTAATAAAAACAAAAAAACTCACCTCATTAATAATTGTGTGAAGCATTGCTGTCAGCATCACACAGCCACGCAGTATCTTAGGTAGTACTTCAATCTTACAAAACAATAATAAACTATTGTCACGACAGCGTCAAAACGAAACGAACGGCGGAATCAACCAAAATGGCGGAAAGGGTAGTCAACAGCTGGAATGCTATTGTAATAACGTGTATGTCATAAACAAAGTTCGCGATGAGAGTATCATGGAAAACTATGAAAATAACGTTATATAAAACCTCCTGGGGATGAAACAATGATACATTGAAGTAAACGTTCAAATATTGGTGCAAATAAGATCGCATTGAGGTTCTTGGCACAGTTAGCTTTAATGAGTCAGCGATGTTTTTCAGGGGATGTAACAACCATGGCCCAAGTAAGGCGAGCACGATAACGTCACATGAAAATGTTATTATAGCTAATTGAAGATGATTTCTCATAAATGTAGCCATGGCTACAAGAATTTAACGTTACAAAATATCCCTGTGATGTTTCTTGCTCAGTGGGTTATTACAAAACATATTCCAGAGTGATTCTCACTTACTATTGGCCTAAGATGAGACGTGGCATTATTCGATACGTGAAATCTTGTGAGATGTGTGCTTCTCAAAAAGCACCAAACTATTCAAAATTTGATGTGATGGGAAAAGAGCGTAGCGTGCGGTTTCCTTGGCAGGTAATTGCGTTAGTCCTGATGGGACCACTTCCCAGGAGTTCAAGCGGTTTTCAATACATACTAGTTGTGTCAGATTGGTTTACTAAATACCCTTTGATTTGTCCTTTAAGAAATGCTACTCTTAGCAGCATAATGAGATTTTTAAAAAACGATGTATTTCTTGTTTATGGTGTACCTCAGCAAATAGTTTGTGATAGAGGCAGACAGCTTATTAGTAAAGCTATCAAGAAACTTGTGCAAGACTATGATTCCTCGTTTCGTTACACTCCTTCTTATCATCCGCAAGCGAATGACGTTGAACGATCAAATCGTATTATTTGTACTGCTGTAAGGATTTATGTAAACAGAAATCATGAGTCTTGAGAAAAGGAGTTGCCAAAAATAGCATATGCTATGAGGACTGCGGTTCACGAAGTGACAGGAATAACATCGCCAGCCGTTATGGTTCCCATAAGAAAATGGTGAATCGCTGATGCTGCTCCTTGCAGTCGAGCTTGCAGTTTCGTGGAAGCCCTCTCGTGAGATTCCAACTTTGCGGCATTCTCAGAGTCAGTCAGATATTAATTGTCGTACCGTAAACATCTATACACATTGTTATAGTTGTACCAACAATGAAAATATTGTTTTTAAAAAGGAACTTTGTGATCTCAAATAGTTATTTCAGGGTACAGCCCGGCATTTCTAAATTTCGGACGAGAAGTCCCATGTTCGGAAAAATATTATGGGAAAGGGGATTCAGAATTATTGAATTCAGCTAGTAGAGACTTGTTTGAAATTTACAAAGAGGTACAACATAAATTGAATCTAGCATACAAGAGTAGATTTTTTATTGCCGGTTCTAGACCTCCTCCCAAGGTCACATATCCCCACGAGGCCTTGTGAGGTCAATAACCTTAAGAGGAGTGACCTTGAGGTGAATGACCTTGGGAGGAGTGACCTTGGGGTGAATGACCTTGATGCGATCTTGGGAGGAGTGACCTCGAGTTGGCGACCTTGAGATGAGGGTGTCCTTGGGAGTTGATGTGACCTTGAGAGGAGTGCGTCCTTGAGGGGGGCTCTCTTTTTCTGTGAGCATGACCTTGTGTTTTCACACTTCTGAAATGGGAGGGGGTGCGACCTTGAACGCTGCTGCTGCATGCGCATGCGCCATTCTCCCACGAGAGTTCAAGATCGCGTTGGTGAGAGTGGGGAAGGCGGTACTTCTATAAATACAAGGACGCGCAGAGTGAAGCACAGTTTCTTGGGAATCACATATTAATCACCATTATTCGTTTGTTCGTTGTGATAAGAGCGTTTTTATACATCATCATTATGTTGACCTGCAGTGCTTGTTTCCAAACCTTTACGCGTAGTGATAATTTACGCCGCCATCAAAGAATTTCATGTGTTGGTGATTTGGGTGATTTGGGTGAACCTAGTGCTAAAAGGGCTCGATTGGATATTTCGAATCCGCCAGCGCCGTCGACATCTAAAAGTATGCAAAGATGTGTGCCCTGCGCTGAAGATGTTTCATCAGATAGAATGAGTGCTCATAAGAGAACCTTGGAGCATCGCTCTAATACGTGCATGCACTACAGATATGGTGTATATGCGATCGAGAGCACGTTCAAATGCCGCATTATTAGCTACAGGATAGAGTGTAGAACGAACATTTTGGATTACAATGCGTTCTTCAATGAAAATAGAGCTACAATTAAATCTCTATCGGATAATAGGCTTCTGATTCATCACTCGATTAAAGTGAACATTGAAGTTTTTAGCAGATATGTCATTGAAACCCGAGATGTGAGAGATGTGAAATCTTTTATGGCTCCGAATTGCATAATTGCTCCATCGCCAGATTTGGAAGATATCGTTGACGTATTTCGGGATTGTCTGTCGAATCTAGCTATCGAATTTGAGGAACGTGATTCTGGTGAGTTGTTAAAAAAAATCAGATGTCTACTAAGTTTGCTCATTTCTTTTTTTACTTTGATATTACAGGTTGGGCTTCAGAAGAGATTTTGTTCCTAGAAATGAATATTAATGAATATGGTCCATTAGGAGGTGGATCTCACACAAAGCTGCCCACCTATATTGCGAACAAGAAAGCGGTGATAAACATTATAAATCAGGATGAGCACTGTTTCGCCTGGGCAGTTACATCAGCTTTGTATCCTACGAGGGTAAGGTATGCTAAGAATAGGTTGGGTAGGCATGTAAACTTACTATATATCTCAGACGATTCCGGTAAGAGGCATTATTGCTGGATTAAAAATTTATCGCGATTAGTGTCAAGCCAATTGAATGCCAGAGAGCATAGGAATTTCTTTTGCGATGGGTGTCTGATATGTTTCTTCGATGAGTCGCAAATGCTACGTTATAAATTGAATGATTGCAATCATACATACACTACGGTTCCATCTCCAGAAATCAAGGTTGATAAATTTTGAATCGGTTCTGAAACTAATCCAAACTTGTGAACCAGATCCTACAGGGTCGTATACGAATAGAACATCCGCTCACGAGCCGCATTCATTTGCATATCTCATCAAATGCTCCTACAATGATTCCCTCACTAAATTTGTTCCATTCCGAGGAAAAGGTGTAGCAAAAAAGTTTGTCTCCAGTTTAGTCGGTAATGTTAAGGCTATATATAATACGCATTTGAAACATGTTGTTCCTATGGTTGAATCGAGTGCTGCAGAAAAGCTTGATTTCGCTACCGCTACAATTTGCAACATTTGTGATAAGCCACTTGATTCCGCAGATGGTAAAGTTAGAGACCACTGTCACCTGACTGGTAAAAAGAGAATTTGAATTTTAAGCTACCTAACTTCATTTCCATCTTTTTCCATAATATGAGCGAGTATGATAGCCACCTCTTCATCAAACAATTGTTCGATCATGAAGGGAGGATGGATTGTATCGCTCAAACGAACGAAAAATATGTTTCATTCACTAAACATGTTTTAGTTGATGAGTATTTGGGAAAAGATGGGAGAAATCATAAAATGATCATGATAGATAGCTATAAATTTCTTTCTGACCCGCTGCATTCTCTAGCTGAAAATCTGACTACGGAACATTGTGTTGAGACAGCAAGAGCATTTCAAGATCGCGAACAATTTAAGCTGATGACGCGAAAAGGCGTGTTTTCGTATAGTTTTATAACATATATCGATAAATTGGAGCATAAAGGTTTACCTTCACAAAATGACTTTTTCTATAATTTATCGAATGAACATATTTCGAATGAGGATTATCGTAGAGCTGAGCGTATTTGAAAGATATTCAAATGTAAAACGCTTGGGGATTATTCAGACGTATATCTGAAATCGGAGGTTTTGTTATTATGCGATGTTTTTGAAAATTTTCGGAAGGTTAGTTTGAAGACATACCAGTTGGACTCGTGTCAATATTATACAGCCCCTGGTCTGTCATGAGATGCTATGTTGCGCTATACAAAAGTGGAATTGGAACTCTCAACTGACATCGACATGGTGAATTTCTTGAGGCCCAGCCCTTTGGCTTCTCCTATTGGTCGTTACGCTTCGACCTCATTACACTGGCCCGCTTGTTGTTGACGCTCACCACTTTGGTTTTTAATATTCACCTCACTTCTCAGACATCAATCAAACTTCGTCTAACATGGTTCGCGCGTTGGAGTATCAATGCCCAATTACATCAAGGCGATATTGCTGCCGCAGAAAATGTTTCTACCTATTTGAATAGGACGATGTCGTAGATGGGCTTGCATGCAGGAAATGTATGCATTACTGTTATTGCGTGTGCGACTGTGATTCACATAAATATGGGATTTTCACTTCTTTTGTGAGAACAGTCAGGCATCTACGAGAGAAATTGATACTGTAGACACTCGAGGACCATTTTTTACTTATTGTCGATGTATTAAAATTAAGACAAACAATTTGTATAACGAAAAGCATTCATTAGAATATATAATATATAAACGATACGTGTTTATTCATTTCACTTTCGGCTTCAGCCTTTTAGCCGTATAAGGTGGAAATCTTGATTAATTTTTACTGCGTAGTTCCCTTTTTGTAATTACAGGAGCTAAAATGATTGTTTCGTCGGAGTCTGATCCAGGGTCGAGTTCAGGAATCTCCACGTTGTTGTGCCCCATCTCGGCCCGCAGCACAGCCCTCAACTCATACAGTGCTTCGTCGGCCCGCCGCTCGTCCACGTGCCTCTGAGTTATTTCATCGATCTCCACTGGGTTGGTGCGCTGCCTCTGCCGTATGGCGTCTACCATTCGTCGCATTGACATATTCTGGTATTGTCCAGACATAATTAAATGCTTGCTTGTAGATGGTGCTAAGGATCTATAACAATTCAATGACTACTGCTCGACTCAGGAGTTGAAATTGCTATGGTTAAAATTGCTACCTCCTCCGCTTTTTAATGCTCTTTCTGCCTAAGATGGCCACCGTGACAGCTGCCCTGCCAATCGTCATCTGTCATGTCAGTTATCACCAATCATACTAACTGTTAACTAGGAAGTGTTCTGTACCCGTAGTTGGTTGTATTTGGGATGTGTGACAGAAGTGAAGCGCCATCTACCGTTCCAACTATAATTCACCGACTGCCATCTCCTATAACGGATGTCACCAGTCATACCAACTGTCGCGTCAGACATTATCTACTTTCAAAAATAAATAGTGGTTCAGAAGATGGAAGAAACAACTCTTCCCGGAGCTATATAACCTAAGGCTTGCAATTTTCACCATGCAACTTATAATTTTTTCCCGTTGTGATAACAAAGAATTTCCAAGTTCAACAATCCCTACTTCTGATAATTTTCTCATTGTGATAATGCCGAATTATATTTTCCTAGATGATGAAGTTTAAAACTTTGAATTTTTTCCTCATTCTGATTACTTTTCCAAACGTTATAAGCTATAACTTTGAATTTTGTTCTCACTGCAAAGGAATCAGTTTTCTCAGTCATATTATTTGGAGCTTATAAATTTTTTTCAACTTGTGAAACAATTGTATTCGATACTGGGTGATAATTTGGAACTCTTGTCCAATTTATCAAAATAAAATAGATTTAGTATTTTTTTCATTTATTTATTGTACACTCTTACATAAATATATATACACCCTTGAATTCTTAATATATACAAAATCAAATCTTATGAACTAGAGAAACATAAATATATACAAAATAAAAACTTATAAATAGAAATATAAATAATCAAATATATACACTAATTAAATAGTCTTCGTCAATATCACCTCTATAATACCGAGATGTTGGAGCCGGCACCTCCAAATCCCTAGCCCTTTTTCGAAGTCTCTTTTCGAGGGGTAGACACCAACACTTGTCAAAATGTTCGGAGGGCCCCCTATAAAAGTGGTCCACCACCTCACAAAATAACTTCTTGCTGAAATTGCAGCCTCTGCAAATCCCTTGCTAGCAATCATTCCGATATTGCCGGCAGCTTCTACACCTATGGAAGTGCAGCCTTCTACCCATGCTGCATTCCCTGCATGTTGGGCGGCAGATTCCAAAGTTGGAATTCCTCAGCTTTTTACAACACCTATCGCATCGGGCTCCGGAACTTGGTGACTGCGCTGGTACAGGAGATGGAGGCACCGTTCTTGTCGTATTCGCCAACGAGCAACGCTGGCATATTCCCGTGCTGGGATTAAGGTCTCCTGGCACGAAGGCGTCCCCGCAATTGTGGCAGCATATCGCTCCTTTTGCGATAAGCGGCCTCACTGCAATGATTGGCTTGTTATCCCAGGCACTCGGATACATATTGACTGAAGAATAATTGAGGAGTTCTTCTCAAACTAGTGGTCGACTCGGGAGTTGAAACTGCTATGATTAAAATTGCTACCTCCTCCGCTTTTCAATACTCTTTTCGCCTAAGATGGCCGCCATGACAGTCGCCCTGTCAACTGTCATCTGCCATGTCAGCTATCACCCGCAATCAGTAGAGCCACCTGCCATTAGGGCTAATAGCCTTGAAACAGGACCGCCATCTATCACAATCACTATTATTTTGCCATACCAAACTATCGCGAAGTGTTCCGTGCCCGTAGTTGATCGTTGGGGTGTTTCATGTCAGCTGTCATTCGCCATCAGTAGCGCCACCGGTCATCTGTCACCCGTCATCAATCACTCCCACTCTCAGCTTCGCTTCGCTTCGCTTCGCTTCGCTTCGCTTCGCTTTTGTACTCTTTCCCCCCGAAAGAGTACAAAAGCGAAGCGCGCACTCGAAATTATCATTCTGCTGCCTGCCTTATTCTTTGACTATACCCACCTACTAGACGCCGCTAGATCAATTGTGAGTATTACCTTTTGAGTGTGTAAAGTGAATTTGTATATATCTTTATGTTTTTGTACTTGTGATTTTGTATTATATTCTAAGTGGTGAATCTGGGACTTGTAGATTTGTCTCGTTGTGATAGCATCAGATTATTTATATTTCTTTGACTTTGAATGTTTTCTCATTGCATTAATATCGAATCATTTTCAGAGTGGTAGAAGCTGGGACTTTAACATTTTTTCTCATTGTGATAATATTAGATTATTTCTATTTGTCCGACTCTGAATGTTTGTTCCTCATTGCTCCAATTTCGAATCATTTTTCAAAGTGGAACAGTCTAACTCTTGTTATTTTTCTTATTATATCAATATTGAATCTCTTTCCTTTCGAAGTGATAGAATCTGCAAACCGTTCCCATCTTCAACTTGTTCTGTTGACTGCCTTCCTGTTGGACTACTCAGACTAGACGCTCCTAGACCAATTGTAAGTATTACTTTCGATACTATACACACTATAGTGAATTTGTATACATCTTCATATTTTTGTACTTGTGATATCGAATTATAATCTAAGTGGTGAATGTAGGACTTGTAAATTTTTCTCATCGTGATAACATCAGATCATTTCTATTTCTTTGACTCTGAATGTTTTCTCATTGCATTGATATCGAACCATTTTCAAAGTGATAGAAGCTGGGACTTGAATATTTTTCTCCTTGTGATAACGTCAGATTATTTCTATTTCTCCAACTCTGAATGTTTTTCCTCGTTGCTTCAATGTCGAATTATTTTTCCGAAGTGGAAAACTCTTACTCATGTTATTTTTCTCATTATACCAATATTGAATCTTTTTCCAAGTGATAGAATCTTCAAGTGTTTTTTAGACCTGGTCTAGAAGACACCGTTGCCTGCCCTCCTCTTGAGATATCAGACCACCAGCAAATTTTTTTTGGAGTATTACTTCTGAACCAATTGTAAGGATTTCCTTGTGAGTGCATATAGTGAAATATGAATTTTCGAGTTCTATAACATACTTCGTTCTCATTGTGATATAGTCGAGTTGCTAAGTGCTATATTAACCTAAAACTTATAATATTTTTTCTTTGCGATAATTTCATAATTTCTCTATACAATGCAATACACGACTTAACAAGTTTTCATTGTTATAGAAATACAAGATGGCCTTCAACAACTTCGCCGCCGCTGAATCCTCTGCCGCTTCCGCCAATTCTGAGGAGCTCCAGTAATTAAGTATTTTAATCTCAACTCCTTTTTTTGTAACACCATGCTGATATTTTTCTCGAATTTTTTTCAGGTCTCAATTCGTCATTTTTCGAGAACATCACCATGGACGCATTTGATGTTCCCGAAGATGATGGGATTGATATTGGAGCCCTTCTTACTACCAAGTGGGAGAGCATGTGCGTCGATGATATCACGGGTATGGCTAGCACCCGGGATAAGAAGAGTCCGGCGATGTCGCAAGGGGCATCTTCCAAGGGGGCTAAGATGAGCTGTCGCAGGGTGAGTGAATCATCTTCATCGTCGGAGAATGAGGAGGATATTGCGCTTTCGGACATAGCGTCAAAATTGGTTGAAAGCCTGCCCGAAGATGACAATGCTGATGATTTCGCGACACAAACCAAGAAAAAGATCTGTGGTAGCCGTGTTGGTGGAAAGAGGACGTTATCGTCGATGGCATCGACGTCTTCGAAAGCGTCGCTTAAGGCATCTTCGAAAAAGAGGAAGATTAGCCCGAGAACCCTTCACGACAACGCGCAGGTTGAAACTCAGATTGCTGAACTTCAGCAAATTTCCGCCATGCAGAAAGAGCGCATAGACAAAATTGATGCGGAGGTTTCTTGTTATGGGAGACATGCCGACGCGAGTGCTGTTTTACTGGGGAAGGAAACCTAGTTGTATATAGTTTATTTGTAAATTTTAGTTGAGGCCCTAGTTGTAAATATAAATTAAGATGTATATATAGTTGTGAGTATGTAAATAAATTATTGTGAATTATTGTAAATATTAGTAAAGATGTGTTTATAGTTGTGAATGTGTGTATATAAATATGAATAAAGATGATTGTGTATATAGTTGAAAATAAAGTTTTCGTTAATATAAATAAAGGTGTATATAGTTGTGAATATATATTTATGTTTTTGTTTATCATATTATTTGCAAATTTCATGATAAAATATACCAATTTCTGATGCGACTTTTTTTTATTGGGTGGAAATTGGGTAGGAAAGAAATAGACGATAGGAAATGTCAATAGACTCATTTATTGAAGAACATTGAAATACTTCAAACAATTGCAGATTTATCAAGCCAAGAATTGTGCTCTTCAGAAAACCCTAACCACTTGACAAATATCTTATTCCCCTTCGTCTTCAACACTTTCTCAACTAGATATGCATTTGGCTCAGCTGTTTTCAACAATTCCAATTCATAAAAGCATTCCTTGATAGGGCCACCTTTGACATCTTTAATGTTGTATGTCGTCGGATTGGTGTGACTCTGTGAAAAAATTGCCTCCTTTGAGTTTGTTTATTCTGATTACATCTCCAACATTATATTTTGCTGGTGGTGCTATTTTTAGGTGGCTATGTACTTTAAGTATTGTTGAAGGTGTTACGTCAGAAGGTTTCATACCAATGGTTTTATGTTTTCTATTATTATACTCGTTAGCAAAATTTGCGAGAATGTCGAGCCATTTATAGTCACCTCTGGCGGAGAATTCTTTATAGATCCAAGTCTTCAATGTTCTAATTACTCGCTCCACAATAGCTGCTTTCATTATACTATGAGTTGAATAGTGATTGATCTCATATATCTGCATCAAATTTTTGAAGCGTGAATTGTAGATTTTCATGCCTAAATCACTTCGAATATTGGAGAATATTCAGTCCAGTTTCCACACCAATTTTATTTTTCATCGGTTAAACCCATGAATATTTTGAATAGCAATCGATAACGAATAGTATATATCGATAGCCCATATTCTCATCTGCATATATTTGCATTTCAGCCAGATCAATTTGCCACAGGTCAGCAAATCCTTTGATTATCGTTCTCCTCCTTTTGAAGTTACGTCTCGCGGGTTTGTGTGATTCATTAGCAATCGCCCTTTTAGTTAGGCTTATTTTCATCTTCCACTCCGTTGATTTCCCGCTGCGATTACTTCGGCTTTCATTCATATACTAATAACCAATCTTCCAAACTCGCATATACATATGGCGCTCACACTTTGGAAAATCAACGTATGATACCTCCTTCACGCAATTTTTCTATTATCGACATTATTTCATTATCATGCCCTGTATGGCGAACCATTTTAGAACTCCACAATAATCGAAGACGTTCCACCAATTCTGCAGCATCATTCCAATAAACAAATTCTTCATGTTTTCTATTCAGGACTTTTTTGCGCGGTATTGTCCCCACCACTTCTTTACCGCCTTTGATATCAAATCGTTGAGGATGACTCCTCATATAATGTAGACTATCTATGAGAAGTTTGATGATTTGTCGATATTTCTTTTTCGAGTTAGAGGATTCAGCATTCAAACCTCCTCTAATATCATAATTTTTATATGCGGACCCTGTAGTCTTCAGAATGGCGGTATATATCTGCTTATAAATCCTGGTGCTTGATTCATAAAAATCAAATAATATAGTTCAGAAGAAGCTGGAAATACCTAACTCCTTCTATTATCACGCCATAATTCGATTTGATCGTTCAAAAAACAGATTTCCATATTACCTTTCCTTAATTTACTCGTTTTGGGATCGATACGAACATCATATACTGTATCATAATCAGATTTCCCAGTTTTCCAGTTATCCAAATGCTGCTGCACTCGATCTTGTAGATTTGTTGTATCAATAGCGGTAGTATTATCGCTAGAAATGTGTGAAGTTGATGATGTTGGTGGTGTTTCCATCATTGTCACATAATCGAGTTCGCTCTGCATCAATTGCGAATTTTTGCTGGAATTTCCAGATTCTAAATAGTCATCAAACATTTCTGTAGCATCTCCCACCGTTTTCCTACGTATCGGCGTAGAATGATGCGTAGGCTGCGGTATTTTGAGGATAGGCGGTATTTTCAGACCCGATATTTGGGAGGGAGTTATCGCTACCGCAGCAGCCTCTGAGATAGCTTTCTATGGTTTCGTTAGCGATTTGTATACCTTCTCAAGCATTATCTGATAGCTGAGATGGGCGCACTTCGAACTTTCTAATTTTTTTCTCACCGCATCAGTTGCTTCGACAATTTTCTGCTTGAGACATATTTCATCCATTTTTTCACTGCTAGATGCGCTCATTTTTCCATTCAGCGATCGAATGATTCAACCACATCAGGGTATCATGGATATATGAAGCAATCAAACCCTTTTCTATAGCGTCCCTCGCAAATCTCACTATCCTTATCGATAACGAGAAAACCATATTTATCCGTCCAAATATGTGCGCACATATCCCGAAATTGATTGAATGTCACATCTGGGGATACATGATCGGAAAATATGTGATGAAGATTCATTTCGTCCTGTTTGAACATGATTATGAAATTCGCATTATCGTGAATTAGTTGTTTAGGCACTCTCGAATATGTTTGCGCAAGATAGAAACAATCGACATTTCTATGACGCCTCATCGAAAAATAAGATCTAATCACATCCTGTTTCTCATATATAACATCATCGAATATAAATATACTCTCAGGTTTTGCATCGGCAGGTTCAACTATGTCTGCATTATTACTGTAAGTGTGATAACCCAACCCCTTTATCGGTTCCAATACTTTACGTTAATACCCATACTTGGGTTGATACAATGATTTTGAATAGAGGTATATGTTGGCGAATCGTAAGTCATTCTGATTGGTGAGCAGTGATATCATAACATTCGTCTTGTCACAATTTGATGGGCGAATAATCAAACTTCGATTGTATTGGGAAATAACGCTGTGGAAATAAAATTTTCCACACTGAATGTCTCATTTTGTCGAACAATCTGCATCGTGCGAGTGTCAAGTACTTTATTATGATCTGCGATTGTCGCAAAGCTCATTTATATTATGAACGCCAAGCGATACACTTCAACAAAGAAAAAAAGTTGTCGTATTTGTCGTAAGGGAAAAACAACAAATATAATGAAGGGAAAAAGACGCTTCGGTATGGGATGCAGCGGTAGTGCAGGCGCTTAGAGCTACCAAAATAGTATATAACTATGAGCGCCAACAAAACTACAACACAGTCTGGTGCGGGCAATTGTGCTTGAAATTCCTCTCGAAGAAGAACACAAACGAAAAGTAGCTCATCATGGATCGAGAAAGCATCAAAGAAATGGCCCATGCGTTGTTAGCTTACTATAAATCACGCTCTCTCTTGAAAATGACTGAGAAAGAATTCGCCGACCCACCAAAGGAAGTACTGATCGGATTGGCCTCCCAAGAAATAGCTTTAGTGTGCGATAAGCTACCGCAACGATTGCAAGACGATCCAGAGGTGTCAAAATATCAATTTTGTTAGGATCATCATCATAGCGGGGACCAGAAATGCGATAATCATCAAGGCGGTGGTGATGTCAACGATGGACCAATACCTCGAGAAGTGGTTTGCTGCTTTTGTCGAATAAAAATGTAGATGTGGAAATATGATATAAATTTTTTTTATATATAAATGATTATCAATGCGAAAATAGAAACATTCTTCAATGTCTCGCATAGCGATCAAGTTGCAGCTGTTGAATATACATTGAGGATTGTGACCCATTTTCGCCGTTTTCTTTACACATCACCAACATTATGTCGCAAACATTCACCATATCGGGTTTTGAGCGCTGATTTTTACCCACCAATCGAACTAGATGCGAGAAGAACTTACGGTTTGGGATTACACGGCTTTTATTCTTACAATTCCATAGCCAATATAGATGAGACAAATAACGCTTTCGGTAATTGGGATGAAAAAGAAGGCCGCATATCTGAGAACTTGAAAATGATTAATATACCACCGGGCGCCTATGAAATGAAAGAAATCAATAGAGTTATACGAGAAGCTATAGCTTCTCCGTACCCCTCCTCTGATAGTAAAAATAATATTGTATTTTATCTTCGCGCTAATAATAACACACTAATATGTGAAATGAAATCTTCATATGGAATTTTGTTGTCAGTTGAGAATTCCATAGCCGAAGTGTTGGGTTTCGAGAAAAAAATTCCACCCATCCAACTTTCTACATAAATCCACAAAGCCGGTGAGAATTATTAAAGTTCGTCTGATACGCATCGATTGCAATATCACGAGCGGGGCGTACCTGAATGGGGAAAAGGTTCACACGTTGTATGAATTCGACATCAATGTGGTCGAAGGAACCAAAAAACATTATATATCTACCAATCAGCCCGACCGGACGTCAGTCTATCGATAACATTACACTGAGAATGTTGGATGACGAAAATTGTTTGGTCGATTTCCGAGGAGAGAAGATTATAGTAAAGTTTTAACTAAAACAACTAGATTGATCTCGAATAAAATAGCAGAGAAAAGATGGGGTTCTCCTTCGGTAACCAATCAAAGCGCATAATGATCGCAGAAATAATAAAAAGAAGTGTAAACGCGGTCGCGGATTCATTCGCGATCGACGTCTCAATCAGACAAGGCGGCATCATAACCTATCTGAGAGCGATATTGATTTCTTGAAATCTATCGGACCGAAAGTGCTACAGAAAAAATTGAGATGGTTTCCACAACTTCTACTAGCCTCCAATTGAAAGTGTTTGATGAACCAATTTTCGATCATTCCCCAATCAGCCTGCATGAACACACATACAAACCATATAGTTCACCATCATTCAAGAACTCTGACGAAATAAGAATAGCTGTCAATAGCTTTCTACTTTGACAGCAGATTGCTATTTATCCAATAATGCTTTAGCATTCCTCTTCGATGGAATTCGCTATGAGATGGGTGGCGAACACCAGGCATCACTACAGCTATGAAATGTATGATCTCCTATGGGGAATCGAATAAAAAATTTCTAGAGACTCTCGATTGGGGAATTAATGATGATAATCAACCGATGCTAGACAAAGTCAATCACGTATTCAGCGGAAAATTACCACTCAAATACTTGATGGGATTCGCTGAGGACTATGATGAGGGCGTCTTGAATATAAAACAAGATTTGATACTTATCATTGCTCGCTCATTCAAAAACTCCTATATGAGAGTAGTTGATGCGAAAATAGAAATTGATAAGATTGAATTGAGAATAAGGCATATCATGCCGTCAGATAAACAAAAACTCAAACTATTGAATCGCATCAATAAAAGTTCAACTGCGAAGATAAAAATAGCATATAGAATGTGGGATTTGTATGAGTTACTATCCGTGAAACATCTTCAGACATTTGGACTGTCAAAACTACCAACAGCCTCGAGCGACCACGATACATTATTATAGGATTCCAGAAATCTGCTTATACGGATGATGTATCTAAAGATGCCACCCAATTCATCAATGCTGACATTAATAATATTCGAGTGTATTTGAATTCATGAGTATATCCATATGAGCGGTGGAATTTAGAATTCGACAGGAAGTTGGATGCTATATCCTATTATGCTTACGAAAATTTCCAAAAGAGTTACCATGGTAAAGATATGAGTGAGCCGATGATGGGTATAGAAGAATTCAGGAAGAACTCATTATTTATAATCGATTGCAGTCATCAAGCCGACGCCATGAAATCCTCAGAAGTAGATATTGAATTTGGATTTGAGACTCGCAAATCAAAATTTCCAGCCAATACAAAAGTGTATGCGCTCATTCTACATGATGCAGTCATGACATATAGGGCTCTAGATGGCTCCATACAGATGGGTGTGTGAACGAAGAATTATAAAGCTATGATCAGATGAATCACTACTACCATAGTTTAAGATATATATTTGTAGCAGTTTTTTCCGGATAAAAAAAGATGGAAAATGTCGAATAATGTTTCATTTTTCCTATTATGTACAATAATTGAAATAGCGAGTCTAAAGACTATTAGAGTATACTTGATACCCCTTTGTACCCTGCCACCTTCTAGTTCTTTCCCAACTTCTCCTTCCCCTTCTTCACCTTCTTCACCTTCTTCACCTTCTTCACCTTCTTCACCTTCTTCACCTTCTTCACCTTCTTCACCTTCTTCACCTTCTTCACCTTCTTCACCTTCTTCACCTTCTTCACCTTCTTCACCTTCTTCACCTTCTTCACCTTCTTCACCTTCTTCACCTTCTTCACCTTCTTCACCTTCTTCACCTTCTTCACCTTCTTCACCTTCTTCACCTTCTTCACCTTCTTCACCTTCTTCACCTTCTTCACCTTCTTCACCTTCTTCACCTTCTTCACCTTCTTCACCTTCTTCACCTTCTTCACCTTCTTCACCTTCTTCACCTTCTTCACCTTCTTCACCTTCTTCACCTTCTTCACCTTCTTCACCTTCTTCACCTTCTTCACCTTCTTCACCTTCTTCACCTTCTTCACCTTCTCCACCTTCTTCTTCTGAAGCTTCCCTCAAACCGTATTTTTCGATGATGATAGTTGGTAGGAATTCAACTAAATCGTGAAGGAAGCATTCCAAATCATTTTTATTCATTTCTTCAAGAAACTGATCCAAAGTTATACTCTCGTGTTCTAGGCGGCTGCATAGAAAATGTCCGATTTTATATCGATCAGCATCCGCTAAAATCTCTCGGGCTCGTTCTCGATTGAAACATGCGCTCATATCATAGTTGGCTGCATGAAGTGAATCACGCTACAAATCGATGTGTACATATTTAAGCCTGCTGACCACTGATTCGATGTCTTCAGCAGCTGGCCAAAACTGGCTAGAATAGTGCATCCACATATCCTCAAAAGTTGAGTACTGGATTCTACAAATAAATAAACAACAAAAGTTCAGGAGATAATTCGACAAATATGTTTCATATTACGTAGCTCAAACCCTCAGCTCAAAAAACTACTCACCATAAATGATGAATGCGACGACGAGGGTGGCGAGAATGTAAGAACTACTATATACATATCATCTTTGAACTCCCTTCCACTAATAGTAAACTAATCATAAGAATAATTCAATTAATTACTGAGGCTAAGTCTCGCTTAGGGGTATTTCTTTTATGCCGAACCTCATAAGCGTTCGCGTTTTCGCGCCAGCATATGATGATTCACTCTGCCCCAGGTATGCTATTGTATAAAGCCCGCCGGAGTTGATCAAATGGAGATCGCTTTCTTCAATCACATCTGAAACTCTTTTGGGCAACCAACTTTTTACAGTTTTTCCACTTTCTCCATCTAATAATATAACGGTGGCAAATCTAGTTTCAAATATTGTCATTTTCTTGATCAGATAAGGCTTATTCAGGACCAGCGATGATATCAGCACTTGCTTGGTGAATTCATAATCTTCAGCGATTTGATTATTGATCGCGATCAAATCAATTTTAGGTGAACCCATCTCTAGATTAAACACGTGAAAGAGAGTACAAAAGAATATATAGAGTATAGGAATTTACTTATATAAAAATAACACTTGTTATCACGCAAGGACACACACACGCTTTACGATTCAATATTCATTTCTATTGATTGCTAGTTATGCTACTGCTACTGCTTGTGACAACTATAGCACTGAATCGCCAATTTATAGGAACTCCCCCACTCTCACCAACGCGATCTTGAACTCTCGTGGGGGAACGGCGCATGCGCATGCAGCAGCAGCGTTCAAGGTCGCACCCTCTCCCATTTCAGAGGTGTGAAAACACAAGGTCACGCTCACAGAAAAAGAGAGCCTTCCTCAAGAGCGCACTCCTCTCAAGGCCGCATCCACTCCCAAGGGCACCCTCCTCTCAAGGTCGCCAACTCGAGGTCACTCTTCCCAAGATCGCATTAAGGTCATTCACCCCGAGATCACTCCTCTCAAGGTCAATCCTCCCAAGGTCATTCACCCCAAGGTGACTCCTCTCAAGGTCGCTCCTCCGGCGAAAAACATCTACTTACAAGAAAAATGCAAAGTATTATAATTTACGACGAAGGGACATAGAGTTTTTTGTTGGAGACAAGGTTTAGGAGAAAAACCGGGTCTTATTCAATGCGGTTGACAGCTTTGCTCAAAAGTTAGCCCCACGCTACACTCTTTGCACTGTGTCAAAGAAGAAATCAAAACTGGTATATGTTTTGAAATACCAAGATGGCTCTGATGCTGGAACTTGGCATGTTCTGGATTTAAAACCATATCATGGGTCGCTTTCTGATGTTTCCATAATCCACAGTGATGAGGGATCTGAATTTGACAATCAGAAAGGAGACGATCTTGATTAGGGGTTACTGATCAATCACTTCGGTAGATTGTACATATTAGTTGAGCTTACTCTTAGCTAGAACTAAATGTTTTAATTAAGATAGTATAATCTTAGTTCATGGGTGAAGCTTCTTAGGATAGGTATTGAACTGAGCTCGGTTTGAATCACGTAGGTTTAGGTAATTTTTTACAAAATTATGAAAAATTTTTGCTCTGAATAGACCAGATCTGGGATAAAAAATAGTCATGTTCCATTGCCTATTTCTTATAACCAAGGAAAGGGGTGAATGTAACATGACCATTAACTTTTCAGTGTTCAATTATATAGTTTATGAATATTCATGAGAGTTGAGAGCATTTGAGTGACACGATGTATAATACAGTGATTTATTGTAGGAATCTTCTGACCAAGTAATTCGGTTCATCTATTGCTGAGTCCATTGTTTACATGATTTTCTGACATGTAATAATCAGGTTAAAAAGGTCTCTTCTTCCTATATAAGGTTTACTGCAATTTGTAGCAACCATGGTTTGATGGCTACCTTCAAATTGGTTCTGGTCACCTGTTCTGTGTTTCCGTGGTTCATGGAATGGGATATAGTTAGTTACGGGAATTTTGGTTGTTGAACGACGACAAGGCTTTTTGAAAATAAGGCTTTATTTTTAATCAGCAAGTGCTCATTACAAAGGCTTATAAGAGAATGAATCTCGGATTAAGTTATACAATTCAAATCACGAATAGCGCAGTGGGGTTTATCTAATGGAAGCTCAGTGGTTTTCTTGATAAGTGGACATTTTCTATACATATAACTCCTCCCTCCTTAGGATCAAAAAATCACGGAGTGATTTTTGAAAGTGATTTCACCCATTTCCAAATCTTGAGGTTTCCTTTTTCTTCTTTTGATGAAAATGTTCTTGAATGAGAGCCTCTCCCAAATTCTTGTTCTCCATGCGATAATCACAATGATTGCTATGATTACTGCAATGACTATCCAAAGGATTGTGTTGTACTGGGTGTTCGAGTATTCTTGTAGTTTTACTGGAACTAGTTGTTGAGAAATTTCTTTCATTCGGTATATCTCGTCCATGTTGATTCTTGTTGAATTTGGCATCTGGTAATCTTCTATTTGTTGTTTTTCTTGAATGTTGATCTTCGGTAAGATGAGTGGTTTGCCTTCTTGAATGTTTTTCTTATTTACGTATTTTCTTGTATTCACTATGATGAAACAGGAGTCTGGAATTTTAATCAGGGTTGGAAGTTTAACTTCAATATATTGGTCTGCTTTGCATTTGGAAAATATCCTTTCTTCTTTGGCTGGTACGATCAGTATCTCTTCATTGGTAACTTGTTCGACGATGGATTCTTGTATATGGATTTTCAACACCTGGCAATGTTGCGGGAAGTTGTTTTCTAGTAGTTCAAGGGTGCAGTTGTCTTCAGGGTAGAAGTTTTCTTGACAATAATGGTTTTCTTCTAGTAGTGGACATGCTATTTCTTCGAATTGGTATTTCATTGGTGTTCGTGCCAAATATGGGTATTTTGGGATAAATATTTGGTTATTTTGGATAATAGGATATAAATGATGAAATGTAAAGACTTCAGTTCGAATTATGGGTATATGGATTGCAAATATCAATTTGGTATCTAAGAACGTTACTTGTGTTCCCAAAATTTGATAGTATGTTAAGATGTCTTTAAATTGTGGAACTTTTTCTCTTGTATAAATGTTTTCTACATACTTAATCATTTCTTCGAGTTCATCACTTGTTACAATAGAATTTTGTAAAGTGTTTAGTTTTGCAAACATAATAGCGTCTTCTACATTAGTAGAGAGTATACAGCGGTGGAGACGGAGGCGCAGGCGCAGGAGGCGCAGGTGCAGGCGGAGGTGCAGGTGCAGGCGGAGGTGCAGGAGCCGAGGATCTGAGGAGTGAACGACCGGAGGTATAGCCTTCGAGCCAGAGACTGCATAGGCCTGAAATTGCCACATTCTCGCGTAGGTGGAATATAATTTATTACATCAATTGAATTCTCAAGTTATGGAAGTGTGACGCAACAATGAACGATAAGCTAAGACATCTAATGTCAAAAATAACGAGGGCCCTTCCAAGAAAAAATGCCGCCCTAAAGAAATCTTCGAGCCAAAGATTGCATAAGCCCGAAATTTCCAAGTCCATGTTCTCACGCAGACGTTTGAAATAAAATAAAATTTATTACATCTATTAAATTCCAAAGTTATGGGGTATTGTGACACAACAATGGACGATAAACTACGACATCTAATGCCTAGAAGAAGAAGAAGAAGAAGACAGTCGAAATGGGCCTCCTTTCAAATAAATTTCATCCTAATAAAATCTTTTTCATTCAAAACTATTCTCACCATAATAATAAAAATTAGATGGTTTTGGTCGTGCATGTCCCAGGTAATAAAAAACGCCAGTGCGGGCTTTATTGTTGACCCTCCCAATGGGTAATCTCATGAATTTCATTATTTATTCTAAGCAGATGGAAATCAATTTATTCATTTGAAAGGTATATGCGCCGGCTCTATGGCAGACCCTTCCCCAACCGCAGGGTGCCGCATAAAATTTAACCAGATAAAAACAGCCCCATTCATTCGAGAGTTTGACGTTCCGTTTCCATAGAAATATGTACTGATGTATTTTTATGTTGAATTCTATATATTGTATTAGTCGTAAATCAGAGGCAGCTGCGTCCGAGAGTTGACCGCTTTCGTTGAAATGATCACAGTTCAGTCTTGTGTGTTCAGCTGAAACGTTACTTCCTCTTCTCTTCGAACAACTCATCCCGATATAGCCAAGATGTTCACCTGCGAAAAGTGTGGAAAAGTTTTCTCACGGAAAGATAATTTATATAGCCATCAAAGGGGGCCTTGTAAGAATAAGTCTACAACGACGACTGCTCCAGCATCAATTGATCACCCTCCAGGTACGAGTAAAATGTTCAGATGTGCTGAATGTACTTCAACCTTCACACGTAAGTGTAGCCTGCTAAGGCATGGGAGGGGCTCTTGTAAGGTAACTGCTGGTGCATCTGCCCAACCTGCCAAGCGTGCAAGGATGGATTCGCCGGGCCCATCGACCTCAACAAATCAACCAATTGATGAACCTGATAGAGAAGTGATTCGAAAATGTGGAAAATGCGAGAGAAGTTCACACGAATGGATAACCTGCGAAGGCATCAGAAACGTTCGTGCCAGGCGGGTGCTGGTCCGTCGGATACTATGATGGATTGTATTGCCTGTAATAAATCAATCCCGACCGATATGATGAATGCCCATAGGAGATCTATGGAGCATAGAAATAATTCCACCATCCATCATTCGGTCAATATTCGAAGGGTGAATAGCTCTTTGAAATGCCGAATAGCTAGCTACAGAGTCGAGTGTGGAAGTCAAGAAGCACCCGACTTCAATGCATTCTTCCTGGACTCCAAGCCAGATATCATTTCACTCTTGGAAGGTGCATTGGCAGAGCATAATTCGGTTAAAGTCAATATGGAGGCAGTTGGCAGGTATTACTTGCAAACGCAGGAAATTCATGACAACAAATCGTATGGCACACCGAATCATATTGCCAATGCCAGCAGCGATTTGATTGAAGTAATAGACGGCTTGATGGACATCTTAATCAACCGCGCAACCGAGTTCGAGGAACGTGATTCTGGTAAGTTTCTTTTTTTCTCATTACTCGATTTGATAGCATAACATCATGCATGGCATTATTTCAAAGTTCATTCGAACTTTTGTTCGAGCTCTGTACATTCGATGCTAATTTAATTGAGGAAAATGACTTCGATTAATGGTTTGATTCACGCATTGATGTTTTCCTTTTTTTTTGTTTCAGGCTGGGCTCTAGAGAAAGTTTTATTCTTGGAAATCAACATCAACAAGTATAGTCCACTGCGAGGTTCTTCATTCATGGAATTACCGGAATTCATCAAGAGGAAAAATGCCGTGGTTAATGTTCGTAATGAGGATCAACACTGCTTCGCCTGGGCCATTATGGCTGCACTGTATCCGGTCACAGTTCGAGCCGATGAAGTGTCCTCCTACCCGCATTTTTCCACAGCCTTGAAAGTGGCAGGTATGGATTTCCCAGTCAAACTACGAGACATTTCAAAATTCGAGGACATGAATAGTTGTTCAATCAATGTTTATGGGCTAGATACTATTCACGAAGATCGCAAGATGAAGTACGAAATAGTAGGTCCACTGTATTTTTCCCAGAAAAAATACGGTAGATATATTAATTTGCTGCTCATCACTGACGACGATTCTGGCAATAGCCATTATTGTTAGATAAAGGATCTATCGAGATTAGTATTTAGCCAATTATTTAAATATGAGCATAAAAAACATATCTGCGACGGTTGTTTGACATACTTCAATGAGGGGGACAAACTAGTCAGTCACAGATTACATGATTGCAATCATCTATATACAACAACTCCGTCTACAAAGCCGAAAATTGATGAATTTGGTAAAGAAGTACCTGAAAATATATTAAAATTTGAAAATTTCGAAAGACAGATGAGGGTTCCATTTACTGTTTATGTCGATTTCGCATCAATTTTAAAACCGATTGCCACAAGTGAACCTAATCCCGAGCATTCATTCACAAACAAGACTTTCAAACACGAGCCGTATTCCTTCGCATATCTCATCAAGTGTTCATTTGATGATTCCAAATCGAAATTTGTATCATATCGTGGTGGAGACGCCTCTCAAATGTTTGTCACCAAATTGGTCGATGATTGCAGGGATATTTATAATTCATTTTTGAAACGCGTTGTCCCGATGAAAAAATTATCCGCTCAAGAGGAAGTGGAATTTGATACTGCGACTGAATGTGGTATCTGTGGTAAACCTTCCGATAGTAGCGATGTCAAAGTACGAGACCACTGCCACTTAACGGGTGATAAAAGATTTGGGGCAGCGCATTCAGTCTGTAATTTAAATAATGAGATCCCTTATTTCATCCCAATCATATTCCATAATATGAGTAACTATGACTGTCACCTCTTCATCAAACAATTATTTTCTGAAGACGATGATGGCGAGAGAGTTGACGTTATTCCTCAGACCAAAGAGAAATATATTTCCTTCACCAAACGTATTCTAGTCGACAAATATACGAATAAGCGGGGTGGAAAGAGTTCCGTTTTTCTGAAATTGCGATTCATCGACAGTTTCAGATTTATGGCCACCTCTTTGGACAATTTGGGAAAAACGTTAACCCCCGCACAACTCGCCAATACAAAAAGACATTTTTCAGACCCCAAAAAATTCAAATTGGTGACGCAAAAAGGCGTTTTCCCCTATAGTTTCGTGAGTTCATTGGAAAAATTGGATTACACTGCCTTACCAACAAAAGAGGAATTTTACAATGACTTGCGAAGTGAACATATTTCCGATGAAGAGTATATGCGTGCGGAACGTGTTTGGAATGTGTTTGAATGTAAAACTCTCGGAGATTATTCCGATATTTATTTAAAATCCGATGTTTTGTTGTTGTGTGACATTTTCGAAAACTTTCGCAATATTTGTTTGAAAGCATATGGTCTAGATCCCGCCCAATATTACACCGCCCCAGGACTATCCTGGGATGCAATGTTGAAATATACTAGGGTTGAATTAGAGTTGTTGACAGACATCGACATGATTCACTTCTTCAAGAACGGTATTCGCGGCGGGATAAGTCAATGCAGTGAAAGGAAACATGTAGCCAATAACAAATTTCTTCCAAATTTCAACCCTTTGTTACGGTTTCATTAGCATCAAACCTAATAATAATCAAATATTTATTGTTACGATTACAAATGTTTCATCCAGAGTAGGAAATCTAATACACTGAATAACGGGATTCCTTCCTATCTTTCCTCTTCAATGAATCTGTCTGAAATCAACATATACAGTCATCATATCGTCACCTACAATAGATGAGTCACCTTGTTCTAGATCTGGCAGGACGCCACTGCCTGATTCCCTTATCTTTCAGCTCGGTAGAACAGTCGAAACATTGTCTTCTTTTTCGTTTCGCACCTCATATTTTATGTCGATCTTCTTCCAAATAATACGCGAGGAAGGCTTTGGTCCGAAGGCCATTACCTTTTTGTCGTCTTGCTTTTTTACGGGCTACTATCCTTCGATTTCGGTAGATCAACCGCATAGGGTCATAGAACTATTGGTTCATACCAAGATTATGATCAGGACCAGCTGTCACTCCTGCTAACCTAAATTCTCTAGACAGTAATGGGCCCGCCAAAATCGGTGTCATGTCATTATCCTGTCACTATTTTCTAGAATTTCTGGGGTTATTAGAAAAAAAAATTTCAGCAGAAGCACGAGCTCCTGATTTATCGCTAATTGTGCGGATTTGATGTAGTCAAAACACATATTGGTTGATCTTAGTTACACATAATTGTATCATTATTGCGTTGATCGATTATAAGGTATTCACCTGATGGTGGATTTATTTTCAACCAAAAGGACGCTTCATCCCCTATCACACGAGGCCGCATGACACCAAAGGTAGGTTTCCATATATGCTTTGCAGCTAACTCATTCGAGAACTCCCCTACTGAT
Source organism: Chrysomela aeneicollis (assembly GCA_029955515.1). Classification (NCBI taxonomy): domain Eukaryota; kingdom Metazoa; phylum Arthropoda; class Insecta; order Coleoptera; family Chrysomelidae; genus Chrysomela; species Chrysomela aeneicollis. The sequence goes on along the minus strand of JARUHQ010000013.1, from coordinate 4,538,885 downwards.
TGACTCATCCATATACTGCATGTCGCTTAGGCTTCTTAGGCTTCCTCATATTTTAGGCCTCTTCCTACGGTATCTGCTTTATATACTTAGTACCCAGTAGAACTACCACCAATCCCAATCTATTAGAGAAGACACGTATTTGCTTGGCAAATTGCTTTCCCGTCATTTGTCCAACTCATCAGTGTCAAAACCTCAATACCTGAAGATCCTAGGGAGGAGAGATTAAGGAAGGAATCCTCGGCCAGCTCATAAGGGCCCCTCAAGTAAGATCCTTCCAATTTTGCAGTCACCACCTTGGCTGAATATTTGATAGCAACTACTGCGCTTATGCCTAATTACCTCTAAACATCCTGTATCACTCTTGCTTTATTTAGACTGGCTTTTGAGCTATGAAGAACCTGCTTTAGAAATTTAAGTTAATATTAGTGAATCTACCAGTAGATTATTTGAGTACCCTCTGGGTCTGTGTTCTGTGAACCTACGGTATATACCTTCAGGGGCTATTCTCGTATTTTGTCCATTGACCTACGGTAAGACCATTTTGTTAAGTATTGCTTTTTAGTTGTTGCTTGATTATATCAATTGCTTTTTCCATTTAATTATAAATATTATAATCGAATCCTGTGTAGTATAAACTCCATGGGAATAATCAGAGAATATTAATTAAGCAAATATTCGTTGGCTTATCGTTTCACTCACTATCCCTCTCCGCTGAGCAAATCCTTATTAAGGGAAATAATACTATCTCTAGTGACCCCTTTCTTATTACCCCTTTTGGTTTGGAGGAATACTAAAAGAGGTAATAAATTTGGCGCCTTCATTCGTGGATTTTTTTTCAGCTATCTGATTATTCCAAGGATAATACAGGGTGATACAGGTAAACAAGATATTTTCATAGAACATAAATAATTAATCTGCTATACTGATTTACTATGCTTTGGATGAGATGAAGTTGTGTTTCGTAATCATTCTACCCTATCTCACTCAGTTCAGTTTAAGATGAAGTCGTAACAATAAATATTCTTGTATTTTGTGATTTTTTCTATCGGTAGGAGGTACCTTGAATAAATATAGGTGATGGAAAAAAAACTGATCACTGATGGAATACGGGGTGTCAATCTAATGTACAACTTGATGAAGTTTCGCGACTTAAAGTAGTAACTGTTAATACATAATACTTATCCCTCACATAGATATAGTGATTTTGTAGTTGAGGAAATAGATTAATTGTTCTCATTTTGTTTCACCGAGACTATTTTACAGTTTCACTTAGATAGTGACGGTCAAGTTTGAGAATTCAACTGAATTTTTTTTGTTCATTATTTTTCCCTTCATGATTATTGAACACGGTAAAGTTTAGGTAGGGAATTAGCTAGTGAAAGTCATTTTTTTTTAATTAAATGTAATTGGAATCATTTTCTTGCATATGACACTGAAGCTTATACAGGGTGACCCTGTCTTCATTGGTTTAGTCAGATAAATAGCTTTAGTTTAGACCAAGAGTTGTTTGGGAGTAGTATTTACCTGTATTTGGTGAATCGTCGGTTATTTTCGACTAGCGTTTTTGATTTTTTTTACCCTGTTGAGATTTTTCTCTTTTTTTCTTGGAGAGGTCGGGCCCTTTGGGTAATCTACTCCTTATACGAAAATAGGTACTCGATTGCTGAAATGGAGGTAAATCGCTTGTTAGGCGATGAAATTGCGTATGAGTTGTCCATAAGGAATTTACCGGTAATGCAAACTGTGATTGTCAATAGAGCCTCATTGAGGGGGGCATTGAGAAGTGAGAGGGAAGGATTAGTTCCTTCGATTATCTATCCAGTAAATATAGGATTGGCAGGAGATGAACTCGATATTTGCAATAAAAAGTTGTCAGATTTAGCAACAGATGTTCAGAATTTCAGTAGAGATAACAGGGAAAATGAGTATAGGCGTATCTCAACTCGGCTGTGTCATATAAATCTTAGGTTGAATAGAATCGTGGTATCAGATGCAGAACAAGAAAACCAGAAGAGATCACTTACGGCCAAATGTTTGCAGCTGATGGACGTGGTTGGTAACCTCAATGATAGCTTCGAAGTAGTACAGGATCTACAGGGTGAAATTGCAACGACTGAATCACCATCTCTACTCGAACAGCAACATCCGGAACAGCAATATTTGGATGAACCTCTGATTCCGGGTTTATCTTCTACTGAGGAGGTAGGAGCAACGAGTAAATCTATCCAAAATTTACTTGCTGCTGGTAGGTCAGTTCGTAGAGCTGTTTCCTCATTTTCGAACTTTGGCGAAGGAGTAAACACACCAACCCAGCGGGAGGCCCCAAACTTCCAACAGCCAACAGCAGAGGATCGAAGGGAGAGTCCGAAGAGACGGGAGAGTGTTCGTTTCCAGGTTGATCCAGAAGGCCAAGAACAACGATGGAGTAATAGGTATACAACACAGTCACAGCCTACATCCAATCTCATATTCGAGCAACCCTTTCACGCTTCAACTCAATTTTCTGAGCGAAACCATCAGACTCACGATAAAAATATTCCCACCTCGTCCAGACTACGAGAACCTTCTGGAGACTACTATAATAGACACACAGGAAATCTGTTCGAATCCAGTCGCGATGCTGGTCAGAGATCTCATCCTTTTGAATTTTCTCCCACATTTCAAGGATCATATGGTTCTAGTCCTTTTGTCGATGTTACGAGATGGAAGGTTCACTTCGATGGAGAAACGAGTGTTACCAACTTTTTAGAACGCATCGAGGAAATTCGCTCATCGCGAGGGGTTTCTAAGGATCAATTGCTCAGATCTGCTCCTGAACTTTTTATAAAGGACGCTCTTCTCTGGTATAGAACTCATAATTTTGACTCTTGGGATGAACTTGTATTGAGGTTGAAGGAGGACTTCATGCCGTATGATTACGAGTTCGACCTATGGGAAGAAATCCGAAAGAGAACACAAGGATCCAAAGAACGGGTTGTCACTTTCATCGCAGCTATGGATAACCTTTTCCAGAAATTAGGAACCACCAAACCGCATGAGGAAGAAAGACTCAAATTGATAAGGCGCAATATGTTACCTCACATTCAATCACAGCTCGTACTCCAACCAATCCACTCAATTTCGGATCTTGTGAAATTCAGTAGGGCTATTGAGGAAACTGCTCAGAGGGTACAAGGCTTCTGTCCCCCACCCACCAATTATAGGTATTTGCTAGAACCCGATTTGGCATATCGCAAACCTGGAGGGTCAGGTCATATATCGGCTATTGGGCAGCCTGAGGTTCACGCCATGGAGGCACGAGAAACCCATCGTAATACTTCTCCTAATCCGCCTCCCTTCTCAAATGCGTCGAAGTGTTTCAATTGTCATGAAACCGGACACAGGTTCAAGAAATGTCCTAAGAGTCTCCGTAGATTTTGTTTCAAATGCGGTAAGGATGGGGTTACTGCTAATGCATGTCCCTCTTGTAAACCAAAAAACATCCAAGGGGGTCAACACGAGGTCGAATGTTGACTTCCCCCGACCACCCTGCAGATCAATTGGACTCGACCAAAGTAATTATAAATTATGTGTTATCACATGCTAAAGATGATTTGAGACCATATCTGAAAATAGGAATTTATGGAAAAGAAATGTTGGCATTATTAGATTCGGGGTGCTCAAAAACCGTTCTTGGTATTCAAGGATGGAACTTGTTGAAAACTATCTGTACATTAAATGTGACAGCTCAAAAATCATGTACGGTTGCGAATGGAACTAATTGTGAGGTAATAGGAAGTATAGTGGTTCCAATTAGACTTCGAGATCGAGTGAAGATTTTTGAACTTCTAGTTGTACCGGCACTGCCTCATTGTATCATATTGGGTATCGATTTCTGGCATAGGATGGAGATAGTCCCAGATCTATACTCAGGAGAATGGGCCTTCAGATCCGAACAGAGTTTCCAGGTTGACGTGATTCAGGACGCGGCTCACCTAACTAATGCCCAACGGCAAATACTGGATCAAATGGTCATAGATATCTTTAAAGATATGGGAAATAAATTGGGCTGTACTACGGTTGTGGAGCATGTAATTCTCACAAATTCGCCTCCCATCAGGCAACGCCATTACCCACTATCCCCGAATCTACAAACTCAAGTAAATAAGGAGTTGGAACAGATGCTGGCTGATGATATTATAGAACCATCATCATCTCCATGGGCGTCGCCCATTGTACTAGTCAAAAAACCAGACGGCCGGTATCGCTTCTGTGTGAACTATAAAAAGCTCAATGAGGTGAGTCTCCCTGATGCTTACCCTATTCCATTCGTTAGTTCCACATTGGACAAACTCCGAGACGCGAAATACTTGACCACACTAGATATCAAGTCTGCCTATTGGCAAATACCAGTAGCCAAGGAGAGTCGACCTCTAACAGCTTTTGTAGTTCCAACGCGAGGGTTATTTCAGTTTAAGAGAATGCCGTTCGGCCTGCATAACGCACCTGCCACTTGGCAGAGATTTATTGATCGAGTGATTGGGGTGGACCTTGAACAGTTTGTGTTCGTTTATTTGGATGACGTGGTCATCTGCACCCCATCATTCGATCAACATATATCAGTTCTGCGTACTGTTGTGGAAAGAATCAGGTCTGCTGGTTTGACACTTAACGAGGAGAAGTGTCATTTCTGTAAACCAGAGTTAAAATATCTCGGTTATGTGGTTAACTCGGCTGGATTATTAGTAGATCCGGACAAAGTCGATGCCATCATTCGTATCCCTACCCCTCGAAACGTTTCGGAGGTGAGGCGAATTATTGGCCTGGCGTCATGGTATCGACGGTTTGTCCCGAACTTTTCGACCCTGACAGCCCCATTAACGGCTCTACTCAAGAAAAATGTTCGATTCCAATGGACTGAATCATGTGATATCGCTTTGAAAGAAATTAAAAGTAATTTGATCACTGCTCCAATTTTGTCATGCCCCGATTTTACTCGGGCTTTCACGGTTCAAACGGATGCGTCGGATTTCGGCCTTGGGGCCGTTCTCTCTCAAACCTATGATGATGGGGAGAAGGTAATATGCTATCTAAGTCGTTCTCTCACAAAATCGGAACGCAAGTATACCACAACGGAGAAGGAGTGTCTGGCAGTACTTTTCGCAGTCGAGAAACTACGTCCTTATATTTAAGGCTCGAAGTTTACAGTTGTGACGGACCATTGGAGTCTCAAATGGCTCTACAATATTAAAGATCCTGTCGGACGTATAGCGCGCTGGGCTGTCCGTTTACAGCAGTACAATTTTGAGATAGTCCATCGACGAGGAAAAGACCACTTGGTACCAGATACTCTTTCTCGATCTGTTCCGATCATCAATATCGTAACCATAGAAGATCCGACTTCGGACCGTTGGTATACCAAAATGTGCCAGAGAGTTGATAAATCGCCCTCTACATATCCCCTGTGGCGGTTGGAGGGCAATCATCTATTTAAACGGGTTGATAGAAAGTATCCTGAATTAGAAGAGGATTCGTCGGACTGGCTACAAGTTCTTCCAAAGGAGAAGAGGGATGAGATCATTCGAAGTAATCACGATCCTCCTACATGTGGACATCTTGGTGTCTTCAAGACATTCGGACGAATATCTTCCAAATATTATTGGCCGAAAATGAAACAAGATATAGCTCGGTATATAGGAAGATGTTGGACATGTTTACAGACAAAACCAGTACAGAAAAAACCGGCGGGTTTGATGCTTAGCAAGACAGCCACGATTTCGCGACCCTGGCAATTATTAAGTTTAGACTTGGTAGGTCCCCTACCCAGGACTTCTATGGGGTTTGCTTACATATTCTCCATATGTGATTGTTTCAGTAAATTTTGTTTACTTTTTCCCTTGAGAACAGCAACCGCCGTCAGCATAACCCGTATTTTTGAGGAGCAAGTTATTTTAGTTTTTGGAACACCAAGTCGCTTGATAACCGGAAACGGCGTTCAATTTAGAAGTAAATTGTTTACCGGACTTCTTTCGGAATACAAGATACGACAGTCTTTCACCGCGAACTACCACCCCCAAGCTAACCCAGTAGAGCGAGTCCACAGGGTAGTAAAGACGATGTTGACGAGCTATGTGGGGAATAATCAGAAAACCTGGGACAAATACTTACCGAAAGTATCTTGGGCGATAAGATCAGCGCGACATGAAGTCACCGGGATGACTCCCAATTTCGTATTTTTTGGTCGCGAACTGGCTATCTCTGGTGACCATGTTCATACCGTTGAAGAACCCTTCGATTTCGATCGCAATAGGAGTTTGATTGAGAGAAATAAAACATTGAATAAGGTGTTCGAGGAGGTAACCCAGAGACTTGCGAAAGCATATGAGAAAAGCCGTCAGGTATACAACTTACGTAGGCGAGAGGAACGATTCTCTCTTCACCAACAAGTCTGGAAGAGAAATCACGTTATATCCGATTCTTCAAAAGATTTCACTTCTAAGCTCGCGAGTAAATATGTAGGTCCATACACCATCAGCAGAATAGTTTCCCCATGGTCGTATGAACTAAAAGATGGAACTGATAAAACTTGTGGGATATGGCATGCGAAGGACCTGAAAGCACATCCTCCGGATAACACAAGTGATTAGATTTCGGCCTGAATATCCTTATTCTTCAACCTGTACGTATAGCAAGTTTTTTTTTCTGTTTTATTCGTTTTTTTTTTAGTTGAAAAAAAAACCTTCTTCGAAGAAAGGGGGGTGTGTTACGGTTTCATTAGCATCAAACCTAATAATAATCAAATATTTATTGTTACGATTACAAATGTTTCATCCAGAGTAGGAAATCTAATACACTGAATAACGGGATTCCTTCCTATCTTTCCTCTTCAATGAATCTGTCTGAAATCAACATATACAGTCATCATATCGTCACCTACAATAGATGAGTCACCTTGTTCTAGATCTGGCAGGACGCCACTGCCTGATTCCCTTATCTTTCAGCTCGGTAGAACAGTCGAAACATTGTCTTCTTTTTCGTTTCGCACCTCATATTTTATGTCGATCTTCTTCCAAATAATACGCGAGGAAGGCTTTGGTCCGAAGGCCATTACCTTTTTGTCGTCTTGCTTTTTTACGGGCTACTATCCTTCGATTTCGGTAGATCAACCGCATAGGGTCATAGAACTATTGGTTCATACCAAGATTATGACCAGGACCAGCTGTCACTCCTGCTAACCTAAATTCTCTAGACAGTAATGGGCCCGCCAAAATCGGTGTCATGTCATTATCCTGTCACTATTTTCTAGAATTTCTGGGGTTATTAGAAAAAAAAACTTCAGCAGAAGCACGAGCTCCTGATTTATCGCTAATTGTGCGGATTTGATGGAGTCAAAACACATATTGGTTGATCTTAGTTACACATAATTGTATCATTATTGCGTTGATCGATTATAAGGTATTCACCTGATGGTGGATTTATTTTCAACCAAAAGGACGCTTCATCCCCTATCACACGAGGCCGCATGACACCAAAGGTAGGTTTCCATATATGCTTTGCAGCTAACTCATTCGAGAACTCCCCTACTGATTGACTCATCCATATACTGCATGTCGCTTAGGCTTCTTTGGCTTCCTCATATTTTAGGCCTCTTCCTACGGTATCTGCTTTATATACTTAGTACCCAGTAGAACTACCACCAATCCCAATCTATTAGAGAAGACACGTATTTGCTTGGCAAATTGCTTTCCCGTCATTTGTCCAACTCATCAGTGTCAAAACCTCAATACCTGAAGATCCTAGGGAGGAGAGATTAAGGAAGGAATCCTCGGCCAGCTCATAAGGGCCCCTCAAGTAAGATCTTTCCAATTTTGCAGTCACCACCTTGGCTGAATATTTGATAGCAACTACTGCGCTTATGCCTAATTACCTCTAAACATCCTGTATCACTCTTGCTTTATTTAGACTGGCTTTTGAGCTATGAAGAACCTGCTTTAGAAATTTAAGTTAATATTAGTGAATCTACCAGTAGATTATTTGAGTACCCTCTGGGTCTGTGTTCTGTGAACCTACGGTATATACCTTCAGGGGCTATTCTCGTATTTTGTCCATTGACCTACGGTAAGACCATTTCGTTAAGTATTGCTTTTTAGTATAAGTTGTTGCTTGATTATATCAATTGCTTTTTCCATTTAATTATAAATATTATTATCGAATCCTGTGTAGTATAAACTCCATGGGAATAATCAGAGAATATTAATTAAGCAAATATTCGTTGGCTTATCGTTTTACTCACTATCCCTCTCCGCTGAGCAAATCCTTATTAAGGGAAATAATACTATCTCTAGTGACCCCTTTCTTATTACCCCTTTTGGTTTGGAGGAATACTAAAAGAGGTAATACCTTCAGAACCCTCATCTTTTATTATATACTTGGATGCAACAAATCTGTATGGGCATAGTATGTCGCAACCTTTACCCACATCAGGTTTCTCTTGGTTATCACCACAGGAAATTGAATCATTAGATTATATGTCTGTTCCTGATGATGGTAATTCAGGGTTTGTCCTCGAGGTCGATGTCAGCTACCCTGAAGAACTTCATGACGCGCATTCAGATTACCCTTTTTTAGTAGAATCGATCATACCACCAGGCTCCAAATCTAAGATTCCTAAACTCATTCCAAATTTGAATGATAAGAAAAAGTATGTTGTCCACAACAGGAGCCTAAAACAGGCCGTCAACAATGGTTTGTTAGTAACTCGAATCCATAGGGTGTTGAAATTCAATCAGTCACGATGGTTGAAGAAATACATTGATCTGAATACGATCATGCGTAATAATAGTAAAAATAAATTTGAAGGTAATCAGATTAAAACGATGACCAACTCAATATATGGAAAAACTATGGAGAATGTGGACAAGAGGCGCGATATCGAACTAGTCACACGATGGGAGAGTAAGGGTAGAAGTACGGGCGCTTCAGCTTTGATATCGCGTCCTAATTTCGAGAACTGCTCCATATTCACCGAGAACTTTCTCGCTATCCAAATGGGTAGAGTGAAAGTTAATTACAATAAACCATTGTATTTAGGTTTCTGCATATTAGACATGTCCAAAACGGTCATGTACGACTCTTACTATCAATTTATCAAGTCTAATTTCGGCGATAAAGCATCTCTCCTATACACAGACACTGATTCTTTGATATTGAAAGTCGAAACTGATAATTTCTATAATTTCATGAAGGAGAATATAGAAAGGTTTGACACGTCTAATTATAAGTGTGACAACAGCTTTGACATGCCAGTTACAAGGTCAATTCTGGGAAATATGAAAGATGAATTCCCTAATGACCCCATAATGAGCTTTTATGGCACAGGAGCGAAAGCTTACTATGTCCAGTCAGTAGGTACTGAACTTAAGAAAGCCAAGGGAGTTGCTCAATCAGTCGTTAAACAGCAATTGACCTTGGACGACTATAGGAATATAGTGGAGCGTGGTGGGTTAATTTTCAGAAAAATATTATGCTTCCGTAGTTATATGCATGACATGTTTACGGAAATGAAAAACAAGGTAGCTCTCTCACACCACGATGACAAGCGATTTATTATTCCCAATACCACTAAAACATTACCATGGGGTCATGGTGATATTGAGTTTTATGAAATTGACCCTGAAGAAGAAATGAGGCGGCAGCAGAGATAAGATTTACTAATAAGATTATTGGAAGAAGAAATGCAATAATTATTCATGTCCGCATTGTTTTGAAGTATCGCATAATTTGGCTGTGAAATCCATACAAAAAGCTTGTTGATATTGATTTCTAATTTATTTGTATTATTATCAAGAGTATATAAATTATTGTATAATTGTTTATATTTTGTAAATATTTAGTATTTTTCTATAAATTATTGTATAATTGTTTATATTTTGTAAATATATTTATTTTAATTAATGTTATGTTGCCAAATATCATTGTAATAACTTGTATATATTGTTGAAATAATCTCTTGTGTACAAATACAATTGAATCGTAATTATTTCAAGGCCTAGGTTTCAAAGTGGACAAAGATGGCAATTTCGATTTACAAGGCAAAAGATTGACTTATGTCGGCGAACCAATTTCTGATAAGGAATGTGTGGAATTGGATTAAATCAAGAGGGAAATTGACGATGTAAAGAATGTTACATTATCGGCAGTAAAGGCCACAGTATCCTCAGTCATCAGAGATGCTAGAATAATCTTTAATAAACAGCAATCTGAGATGAGGTTTTTGATGAGCAAGAAGCAAGCCCTCCTGGATGATGAAATAAAAGCGATAAGAAATGAATTGGACATATTGAGGAAATATTTGGCTAGTGAAATGAATTGATTATTCCACAAAGTATCACCTCCCCTAGCAGTTGCAACGACTACATCAAGAAATATATACGATATGTTTGATTTCAATGAAGAATTTTGTGTAGTTTTTCAATTCAATAAAACAATCTCTTGAAAATGACCTTATTGTTTTTTTTGTCAAGGTGTAAATGTAGAAAAAATAAAACGCACATATCAATTGAAGTAATATATTCATTAGTTTTACCTAACAAGTATTGGTAATAAAAATCGCAGCCATCGCCGTCATCTAGCAGGGTGGGGTGGATTCGATTCTTCATCGTCACTTCTAAAATAATAACGGGAATTTGATCTAGATGAATAAATGCAATATCAAAAACTCACATGGTGATGGGACTATCCGCCCGCTCATCTCTATCAAGGGGGCTGAAAGAAGAAACGAAATTAGTACACCGATTTTCAAATACCCGTTTCTACGTACACTCCTTCTTCTTGATTATGAGGTGGTGGCGGTGGTGGTGGTAGGCCCCTTGGTATATCATCATTGTACTCCATATATTCATACCTTAACATAAAATCATTATTATCGCATGATACAAAAAATTCGAAAAAAGAAAATAAAAGAAAATAGTTGCCGGGCGGGAAGTCGTTCACCCATAAAAATATGTCTGGAAAGAGAGAGTGATATTGAATCATTCGTTAAAATTATCTTTTATACGTACAATCCGTCAACTAATCCTTCGGCCACGAGTGCCTGGAATTCTTCGATGAAATTCCTTATAAAATCCTCGACATCCATTTCCTCATCGGTCCCATAACCTGACGATGCGGGCATTTTCTGAAAACTTTTTATATTTATTGCATTTTTTTTGTAATACCCAAATATCTTACAACAGGAAACGATATCCATTTCAACTGCGGGGTTGAATACCTACGCGAAATAATCAAGTGTTCGTACAACACGGGGCCCGATGCACCAACTCCTTTAATCGGTGCGAAACGCCTAGTTTCCGAATCAAATTTCGTTTGATTCTTCATTAAACGTCATATTTCCGTGGTTTCGTGTGAAAATGTGAATAGTTTTTTCAATGAAGTTGAAATTGAAAGAAAAAAGTAAATTAGGATGTGCGCAAACATGTACATTCGGCGATCTCAGAACATTGAACTTTACGGAGTGAGACATTCACAAAAGAATAACCACAATATAAAAGGCTAGAAATCATATATCAGGTAGTGTCAGATAGATTCAAGAAGACCTAGTGTGAGAGCAGTTAGTCGCGATTAAGTAATACCGTTCTGATCATATTTCGCTAAGATGGTTCACGCACCTTTTTCAATTTCATTTTCAATCACGTTTCAGGTAACCTTTCCCCTGGTCCGTTAATCGGTGCGAAACGCCTAGTTTCCAAATCAAATTTCGTTTGATTCTTCATTAAACGTCATATTTCCGTGGTTTCGTGTGAAAATTTGAATAGTTTTTTCAATTAAGTTGAAATTGAAAGTGAAAAAGTGAATTAGGATGTGTTAGAATTCACATAATCTCCAGGGTTTAGTTATTTTATATTTGGGTTTCAAATCAGAGTAGTGTGTCTCCCAATTTGTTTTTTGTATCCATAGAAAAGTTGTTATTGTTAATAAATAGAATCAATTAAAATAGATTGTCAGAAAAGACTCTTAAAAATCATGATATGAACGTGTATCTCTAGTAAAATAAAGTTACAGCACAAACTCTCTAGACTCTGACTACTCACAGAAAATACAGTCCACTCCCGCTCCCAACTCAAACAAGTAGAAAAAGGGCACAGTCCCCAACATTGGTCCTAAACGATCCGGATATCTCTAAGAATAGAAAGGTGAAGCCGCTCTCCAAGTCCCAATCAAGTTACGAATCTACCTGGATATATCTTAGCCGATTCCTCGCCATCTCCAAGTCTCACTCAAGTCACATCTCTGCCTGGAAAAAGCTGCTCTCTCGCCAACCCCAAGTCTCTCTCGAATCTCATCTCTGCCTGGAAACAGCTACTCTCTCACCAACGCAAAGAACGCAAGTAACACAAGAAACCAGAAGGACAAATAAGGTCAGAATATTCCATCATTTAGTCTTCGCGCAGATTTACACTACTGAAGTTCACTCTACACACAAGAAAGGATTGCCATCGTACTGCTATCATGGAAGAACTTATGAGAAAACGAGCACGTGCCAAATCTTCAATAACTCGAATTGAGAATTTTGTCAACGCAAATGAAAATAATCCTGACATAGATGTCAATCAATTTCATGTTAGGGAATGTCATTAAGTCAAATCGTTTGATGAATATACTCAATATCAGGATCTCATCGAGGATGATGATGAGACACAGTGCTCTGATCGAGAAATTCAGGAAAGTCGTTATTTCACTCTCATTTCGAAATTGAAAACACTCATTCAAATCAAGTTAAATATTCATTCCTCGCAAGTACCTGCATCAACCTCTCAATCTGTTTCACAATCTTCCCTCAGTCCTGCGCAGACTTATGTTAAACTTCCAAATTTGAACATACCGACATTCACAGGAAGATACAATGAATGGAATTCATTTTTAGATCTTTTCAATGCATTGATAGAGAATAATCATCAACTCAGTGCCGTACAAAAGCTATTGTATTTGAAATCCAGTTTGAAAAATGAACCTCTAATATTGATAAAAGATTAACCTGTCACTAATGATAATTTCAAGATTGCAATGGATTTACTAAAACGAAGATATGATAATGAAGCAGTCATCATCAACTCACATATAAAGGCACTATTGGATATTCCAATTATTCAGAAAGGAACTGCCACATTCTTACGAGATTTTGTAACTCAAATTAAACAACATTACAATTCCCTGAAAAATCTCAAAGTTCCAGTTGAACATTGGGATTACATTTTGATTAATATTTTCTCAAATAAACTCGATTTTCAAACTCACAGAACTTATGAATTGGAGAAATCTTCGTCACAAGGCCAAACTTTGAAATCATTTTTAGAATTTTTAGAAAAACGAAGCCTTGCTTTAGAATCAGTCTTATTCTCTGAAAATAAAAATAAATCTGGTTCTTTCAGAGTGACACATGTCAGTGAAGATCAAGAGTTTTCTTCGAACTATAGCCATGAAGATTCATCTCAAACTACTTCTCTCATGAATAGAAAATGTTTATTCTGTAATCTAACAAATCATAACATTTATAAATGTTTCAAGTTTACGCAACTTCCGGTTCTAGAAAGAAGACAATTCATTGTCAAAACCAAGTTGTGTTTGAATTGTTTGGGCACGAAACATTCAGTAAGTACTTGCACCTCAAGAAGGTGCAGATTTTGCTCAGGTAAACATCACTCTTATCTGCACGACGAAAAGGAAAGGTTCCCATCAGGAGGAACAGCCTCACAGAATGTTCTTCTCTCTCGTTCAGAGGAAATGGATCCTCCCGAAGTAGGTAATATTGCCGCTGACATAGATAATTCTAATACACCTCAAGAGTCATCATCTGATACAAAAAATGCGTGTTTTCTCGTCAACAAACAAGATTCTCAAATACTATTAGCTACAGCTAAAATAAATTTATTAACGTTCGATAAAAAAATAATAACAGTGCGAGCTCTCATGGATTCAGGTTCTCAGACAACATTTATAACTTCAAAAATATTTAGGAAATTGAAAACTCGAAGTCACAATTCATCATTAATTATTTCAGGAAGAGGAAAAATTAGTATCTCAATTACATGATAAATACAAAATTGAAGTTCGTTGCGCTGTTTTAGACAATATCACCTGTTCTCTTCCTCAAACTGCTATTGATAAAATTCAACTGAATATTCCTTCACACTATAAACTCGCTGATTCTGAATTTTATAAACCCGCAAAAATAGATATGCTAATAGGAGCTGATATTTACTTTGACGTGATAAATGAAGGAATTATTTCATTAGGAAATGATTTACCTACATTACAAAATAGTAAATTTGGTTGGCTAATTGGTGGTCCTGCTCCAAAAAATAGAGATTTAATAAGACAAACATCTCTTTTCAGTCAAACATTGGAACTTGAAGAAATAATTCCTCGATTTTGGCAAATGGAAGAAATCACTTCAGAAAAATTCATATCAAAAGATGATAAGTTATGTGAAAAAATATTCAGAGAAAATACAAAACGTTTGGGAAATGGAGTTTTTCAAGTGAAAATTCCATTCAGAAACGAATCTGATATCGCTTTAATAGGAGATTCATATCGTATTGCAGTTAATCGATTTTCATCCTAAGAAAAAAGACTGCTCAGAGATACATCTCTATTTTCTCAATATAAAGCTTTCATTGATGAATATATTCAATTAGGACATGGTAAATTTGTTCAGTTTGATTTCTCTAATAAGTCATCATATCCAGAAAATCGTAAAAATTTTCTACCTCATCACTGCGTCTTGAGAGAAAGTAGTACAACTACAAAATTGAGAGTAGTTTTCGACGCGTCTGCTAAGATATCTTCTGGAATATCTCTAAATGATATTATGCTGAAAGGAAGCTCAGTGCAACCTGACTTATTCGATATCATATGTAGATTTCGTACTCAGAAATTTGCGCTGACTTGTGATATACAAAAAATGTATCGACAAATACGAATAGATCCGAGTCAATTGCATTTACAAAATATTTTATGGAGAGATCATCCAGACAAACAACTTCAGTGTATCGAATTGCAAACAGTCACTTATGGTACAAGTAGTGCACCTTTTCTCGCAACTAGATGTTTAGTACAATTAGCGAATGAAAACAAACATAAGTTTTCTTTAGCTGCTGATGCTCTTCTTTTACAAACTTATATGGATGATGTATTAAGCGGTTCTAATTCTGAAAAAAGCTAAAAACTATTATATTCTGAAATAAAAACTGTCTTACAGTCAGCAGGTTTCGAACCTCACAAATGGTGTTCCAATAACATTTCAATTTTGAATAATCCTAATCAAGAAGAGATGGAAACTATACATTTCAATGACGAGAAGGTATCTAATAAGGTATATCATGGAATCCAATTTGTGATGAATTCAATATTTCGGCTCCATTGAGTCCGAGTCAGTATGTGAATTATCCAACCAAAAGACAAGTGCTTTCGACTATTGCACAGATGTTTGATCCTTTGGGACTTGTAGGCCCAGTAATTCTCATAGGAAAGATTCTGATGCAAAAAATATGGAAAAAAAAGATTGAATGGGATGAAAAACTCCCTAATGAATTAAATGATGATTGGTGTAAATATATAAAAAATTTTGACCAATTAAAAAATTTGAAAATACCGCGTTGGATATTCATCTCCACTGATATTGTTAAATTTGAATTGTACGGTTTTTCTGATGCAAGTCTCGCCGCTTATGGAGCTTGTATTTACATACGTGCTATTTATCTGAATGATAAAGTTTCGTCAACATTAATTTGTTCGAAAAGTAGAGTTTCACCATTAAAAATATTAACATTACCAAGATTGGAACTGGCAGGAGCTCTTCTACTCGCCAAACTTGTTCATAAAGTTCGTTCAATATTTCAATGGAAATTATCTAATGTGATTCTTCGGTCAGATTCAACAATCACTTTGGATTGGATAAATTCTACACCATCGCGTTGGCCGACTTTTGTAGCAAATTGGGTGTCAGAAATACAAGAACTAACAGTGAATTGTCATTGGAGATACATAACTTCTGAAGAAAATCCTGCTGATTGTATTTCTCGTGGTCTTGACCCCTCTGAAATTATCAGTTCGAAACTGTGGTGGAATGGACCAAATATTCTTTCGGATCTAGATTTGAAATTGAATAAAAATTTTATATCGTCAAGTTCAGAAATTGACTCTGTCGAAGAAAAGTTGAACTTCTTCAGTGAATTTCAATCCGATGTCACATCAATATTTAATCGATTTTCAAATTTCTCACGGCTTATACGATCAATCGCTTATTGTTTGCGATTTATAAATAACAGTAGGAAAATATCTATAAAGTATTCGGGATATCTTACTGTGCAAGAAATTTCTAATGCCACACATGAGATTCTCGAATGTGTACAACGAAAATATTTTCTAGTAGAATTCAATGATCTGAAATACAAAGGAAAACTTAAAAATAACAGTTCGATTATCTCATTGAATCCTTTCCTAGATAATAAAGATATTATTCGTGTTGGTGGAAGGCTAACTAACGCTCACATATCTTTTGAACAAAAACATCCAATTTTACTACCATCGAAATCACACGTTATCCAATTGTTAATTAGATATGAGCATATAAAACTTCATCATGCTGGAGCACAAACGATCTTAGCTAATTTAAGATTGAAATATTGGCCTATTAATGCTTTGAGACAAATAAAGCAGATCGTGAAAAATTGTGTCACATGTCATAGACCTAAAGCTTCGGTATCGAATCAATTAATGGGAAATTTACCAACTGAAAGATTTAGTGTAACTAGACCTTTTCAAATGACGGGAATAGATTTTGGAGGCCCTATGTTTATAAGAAAGTCGAAACTACGTAAAACTACAACTTCCAAGGCTTATATTGCTCTTTTTGTTTGCATGAATACAAAAGCCATTCATTTGGAACTAGTTTCAGATTTAACTGAAGAGGCATTTTTGTTTACTCTCAAGAGATTCATAGCACGCCGTGGTAAACCTACTGTAATATTCAGTGATAATGCGACTAATTTTCAAGGTGCAAATAATACTCTTTATGAGTTATTCAAGTTTTTCAACTCCCAAGATAAGAACAATTTTGTATTCAAGATTATGTCTCTAATGAAGGAATTGAATGGAAATTTATTCCTCCAAATAGTCCACATTGGGGAGGCCTCTGGGAGGCAGGTATCAAATCAACAAAATATCATTTACGTAGAGTGATAGGAAATACACCTTCAAGGTTCGAACAACTATCGACAATTTTAGCTGAAATCGAAAGCATTTTGAATTCGCGCCCTATGAGTCCCATATCATCAGATCCAAATGACTTGACATGTCTCACTCCTGCACATTTTTTATTAGGTTCTCCAGGAACATGCCTACCTGAACTAAATGTAACTCAGTTATCAGAGAATAGACTGAGTCTATGGCAACGTTGCTCTCAAATAAGACAACATTTTTGGCAACGATGGTCCATTGAGTACTTGAATCGATTACAAAATCGTCAAAAATGGTTCAAATCATCCGAAAATATAAAGGAAAATATGATGGTTCTTCTCAAAGAAGATAATGTGCCACCTCTCAACTGGTTACTAGCTAGGGTTATAAAGGTTATGCCAGGCACTGATAAGAGGGTAAGAGTTGTTGAAATCCGAACGATTAAAGGCATTTTTACTCGACCAATAACAAAATTATGTCCACTACCGTTTGAAACTCCTTGAAGTAAATTACTTCAACAGGGGGGAATATGATAGAATTCACATAATCTCCAGGGTTTAGTTATTTTATATTTGGGTTTCAAATCAGAGCAGTGTGTCTCCCAATTTGTTTTTTGTATCCATAGAAAAGTTGTTATTGTTAATAAATACAATCAATTAAAATAGATTGTCAGAAAAGACTCTTAAAAATCATGATATGAACGTGTATCTCTAGTAAAATAAAGTTACAGCACAAACTCTCTAGACTCTGACTACTCACAGAAAATACAGTCCACTCCCGCTCCCAACTCAAACAAGAAGAAAAAGGGCACAGTCCCCAACATTGGTCCTAAACGATCCGGATATCTCTAAGAATAGAAAGGTGAAGCCGCTCTCCAAGTCCCAATCAAGTTACGAATCTACCTGGATATATCTTAGCTGATTCCTCGCCATCTCCAAGTCTCACTCAAGTCACATCTCTGCCTGGAAAAAGCTGCTCTCTCGCCAACCCCAAGTCTCTCTCGAATCTCATCTCTGCCTGGAAACAGCTACTCTCTCACCAACGCAAAGAACGCAAGTAACACAAGAAACCAGAAGGACAAATAAGGTCAGAATATTCCATCATTTAGTCTTCGCGCAGATTTACACTACTGAAGTTCACTCTACACACAAGAAAGGATTGCCATCGTACTGCTATCATGGAAGAACTTATGAGAAAACGAGCACGTGCCAAATCTTCAATAACTCGAATTGAGAATTTTGTCAACGCAAATGAAAATAATCCTGACATAGATGTCAATCAATTTCATGTTAGGGAATGTCATTAAGTCAAATCGTTTGATGAATATACTCAATATCAGGATCTCATCGAGGATGATGATGAGACACAGTGCTCTGATCGAGAAATTCAGGAAAGTCGTTATTTCACTCTCATTTCGAAATTGAAAACACTCATTCAAATCAAGTTAAATATTCATTCCTCGCAAGTACCTGCATCAACCTCTCAATCTGTTTCACAATCTTCCCTCAGTCCTGCGCAGACTTATGTTAAACTTCCAAATTTGAACATACCGACATTCACAGGAAGATACAATGAATGGAATTCATTTTTAGATCTTTTCAATGCATTGATAGAGAATAATCATCAACTCAGTGCCGTACAAAAGCTATTGTATTTGAAATCCAGTTTGAAAAATGAACCTCTAATATTGATAAAAGATTAACCTGTCACTAATGATAATTTCAAGATTGCAATGGATTTACTAAAACGAAGATATGATAATGAAGCAGTCATCATCAACTCACATATAAAGGCACTATTGGATATTCCAATTATTCAGAAAGGAACTGCCACATTCTTACGAGATTTTGTAACTCAAATTAAACAACATTACAATTCCCTGAAAAATCTCAAAGTTCCAGTTGAACATTGGGATTACATTTTGATTAATATTTTCTCAAATAAACTCGATTTTCAAACTCACAGAACTTATGAATTGGAGAAATCTTCGTCACAAGGCCAAACTTTGAAATCATTTTTAGAATTTTTAGAAAAACGAAGCCTTGCTTTAGAATCAGTCTTATTCTCTGAAAATAAAAATAAATCTGGTTCTTTCAGAGTGACACATGTCAGTGAAGATCAAGAGTTTTCTTCGAACTATAGCCATGAAGATTCATCTCAAACTACTTCTCTCATGAATGGAAAATGTTTATTCTGTAATCTAACAAATCATAACATTTATAAATGTTTCAAGTTTACGCAACTTCCGGTTCTAGAAAGAAGACAATTCATTGTCAAAACCAAGTTGTGTTTGAATTGTTTGGGCACGAAACATTCAGTAAGTACTTGCACCTCAAGAAGGTGCAGATTTTGCTCAGGTAAACATCACTCTTATCTGCACGACGAAAAGGAAAGGTTCCCATCAGGAGGAACAGCCTCACAGAATGTTCTTCTCTCTCGTTCAGAGGAAATGGATCCTCCCGAAGTAGGTAATATTGCCGCTGACATAGATAATTCTAATACACCTCAAGAGTCATCATCTGATACAAAAAATGCGTGTTTTCTCGTCAACAAACAAGATTCTCAAATACTATTAGCTACAGCTAAAATAAATTTATTAACGTTCGATAAAAAAATAATAACAGTGCGAGCTCTCATGGATTCAGGTTCTCAGACAACATTTATAACTTCAAAAATATTTAGGAAATTGAAAACTCGAAGTCACAATTCATCATTAATTATTTCAGGAAGAGGAAAAATTAGTATCTCAATTACATGATAAATACAAAATTGAAGTTCGTTGCGCTGTTTTAGACAATATCACCTGTTCTCTTCCTCAAACTGCTATTGATAAAATTCAACTGAATATTCCTTCACACTATAAACTCGCTGATTCTGAATTTTATAAACCCGCAAAAATAGATATGCTAATAGGAGCTGATATTTACTTTGACGTGATAAATGAAGGAATTATTTCATTAGGAAATGATTTACCTACATTACAAAATAGTAAATTTGGTTGGCTAATTGGTGGTCCTGCTCCAAAAAATAGAGATTTAATAAGACAAACATCTCTTTTCAGTCAAACATTGGAACTTGAAGAAATAATTCCTCGATTTTGGCAAATGGAAGAAATCACTTCAGAAAAATTCATATCAAAAGATGATAAGTTATGTGAAAAAATATTCAGAGAAAATACAAAACGTTTGGGAAATGGAGTTTTTCAAGTGAAAATTCCATTCAGAAACGAATCTGATATCGCTTTAATAGGAGATTCATATCGTATTGCAGTTAATCGATTTTCATCCTAAGAAAAAAGACTGCTCAGAGATACATCTCTATTTTCTCAATATAAAGCTTTCATTGATGAATATATTCAATTAGGACATGGTAAATTTGTTCAGTTTGATTTCTCTAATAAGTCATCATATCCAGAAAATCGTAAAAATTTTCTACCTCATCACTGCGTCTTGAGAGAAAGTAGTACAACTACAAAATTGAGAGTAGTTTTCGACGCGTCTGCTAAGATATCTTCTGGAATATCTCTAAATGATATTATGCTGAAAGGAAGCTCAGTGCAACCTGACTTATTCGATATCATATGTAGATTTCGTACTCAGAAATTTGCGCTGACTTGTGATATACAAAAAATGTATCGACAAATACGAATAGATCCGAGTCAATTGCATTTACAAAATATTTTATGGAGAGATCATCCAGACAAACAACTTCAGTGTATCGAATTGCAAACAGTCACTTATGGTACAAGTAGTGCACCTTTTCTCGCAACTAGATGTTTAGTACAATTAGCGAATGAAAACAAACATAAGTTTTCTTTAGCTGCTGATGCTCTTCTTTTACAAACTTATATGGATGATGTATTAAGCGGTTCTAATTCTGAAAAAGGCTAAAAACTATTATATTCTGAAATAAAAACTGTCTTACAGTCAGCAGGTTTCGAACCTCACAAATGGTGTTCCAATAACATTTCAATTTTGAATAATCCTAATCAAGAAGAGATGGAAACTATACATTTCAATGACGAGAAGGTATCTAATAAGGTATATCATGGAATCCAATTTGTGATGAATTCAATATTTCGGCTCCATTGAGTCCGAGTCAGTATGTGAATTATCCAACCAAAAGACAAGTGCTTTCGACTATTGCACAGATGTTTGATCCT
This sequence comes from Chrysomela aeneicollis, assembly GCA_029955515.1. Taxonomy (NCBI): domain Eukaryota; kingdom Metazoa; phylum Arthropoda; class Insecta; order Coleoptera; family Chrysomelidae; genus Chrysomela; species Chrysomela aeneicollis. Next base: position 4,517,509 of record JARUHQ010000013.1, on the reverse strand, counting down.
TTGGGACTTGTAGGCCCAGTAATTCTCATAGGAAAGATTCTGATGCAAAAAATATGGAAAAAAAAGATTGAATGGGATGAAAAACTCCCTAATGAATTAAATGATGATTGGTGTAAATATATAAAAAATTTTGACCAATTAAAAAATTTGAAAATACCGCGTTGGATATTCATCTCCACTGATATTGTTAAATTTGAATTGTACGGTTTTTCTGATGCAAGTCTCGCCGCTTATGGAGCTTGTATTTACATACGTGCTATTTATCTGAATGATAAAGTTTCGTCAACATTAATTTGTTCGAAAAGTAGAGTTTCACCATTAAAAATATTAACATTACCAAGATTGGAACTGGCAGGAGCTCTTCTACTCGCCAAACTTGTTCATAAAGTTCGTTCAATATTTCAATGGAAATTATCTAATGTGATTCTTCGGTCAGATTCAACAATCACTTTGGATTGGATAAATTCTACACCATCGCGTTGGCCGACTTTTGTAGCAAATTGGGTGTCAGAAATACAAGAACTAACAGTGAATTGTCATTGGAGATACATAACTTCTGAAGAAAATCCTGCTGATTGTATTTCTCGTGGTCTTGACCCCTCTGAAATTATCAGTTCGAAACTGTGGTGGAATGGACCAAATATTCTTTCGGATCTAGATTTGAAATTGAATAAAAATTTTATATCGTCAAGTTCAGAAATTGACTCTGTCGAAGAAAAGTTGAACTTCTTCAGTGAATTTCAATCCGATGTCACATCAATATTTAATCGATTTTCAAATTTCTCACGGCTTATACGATCAATCGCTTATTGTTTGCGATTTATAAATAACAGTAGGAAAATATCTATAAAGTATTCGGGATATCTTACTGTGCAAGAAATTTCTAATGCCACACATGAGATTCTCGAATGTGTACAACGAAAATATTTTCTAGTAGAATTCAATGATCTGAAATACAAAGGAAAACTTAAAAATAACAGTTCGATTATCTCATTGAATCCTTTCCTAGATAATAAAGATATTATTCGTGTTGGTGGAAGGCTAACTAACGCTCACATATCTTTTGAACAAAAACATCCAATTTTACTACCATCGAAATCACACGTTATCCAATTGTTAATTAGATATGAGCATATAAAACTTCATCATGCTGGAGCACAAACGATCTTAGCTAATTTAAGATTGAAATATTGGCCTATTAATGCTTTGAGACAAATAAAGCAGATCGTGAAAAATTGTGTCACATGTCATAGACCTAAAGCTTCGGTATCGAATCAATTAATGGGAAATTTACCAACTGAAAGATTTAGTGTAACTAGACCTTTTCAAATGACGGGAATAGATTTTGGAGGCCCTATGTTTATAAGAAAGTCGAAACTACGTAAAACTACAACTTCCAAGGCTTATATTGCTCTTTTTGTTTGCATGAATACAAAAGCCATTCATTTGGAACTAGTTTCAGATTTAACTGAAGAGGCATTTTTGTTTACTCTCAAGAGATTCATAGCACGCCGTGGTAAACCTACTGTAATATTCAGTGATAATGCGACTAATTTTCAAGGTGCAAATAATACTCTTTATGAGTTATTCAAGTTTTTCAACTCCCAAGATAAGAACAATTCGTCACCCGGATGCAGAAACATCCTAACTCCATTTTTTTCCAAAATCGGATTATTACACTATCCTTTGTTTTTTATGACTATCTATCGATGCAGAAGTATCCTAAGTCCAATTTTCTATCATAAAGTAGTGCTTTCCCAAGTATGAATTTATCCTATCTTTTTTAGCCATATTATTCTTATGCAGAACTAGCTTAAAAGTTACTCGATGCGCAGATAGGCTATACTGGACATTCCGTCATGGGAGTTAGGATACTTGTTTACTACATAGGATGGTAATTGTGTTGTAGAATTTCGGAGAGGTGAACTTAGGATACCAAGACTGTTTGTTATTCAGGCAACACGAAGTTGTGGTAATTGTTATTGTTTGTTGAATAAAGTGACTTAATATTGTGACTGAAGTGACTTGATATTGTAAATAATACAATGTCATCCCGAGGCCGAATGATTTTGAATCTGGTCGAAAAACAAACATACGAAAATTATGAAGAAGTGACAAGTTCTACTAGCACATCAGGTACGTAACCTCACTTTCTCTATTAAACTATGAAAATACCTTTCTTCCCTCTTGTTATTGTTTTCCCCTTGCAAATTTGATCTACCAACCAACACTTTCCATCAACTTAATAATTATTTACAAGAATTTGACTGATAATTTTTATTTTTCTGATTGACTGGTCCGTTCCTTGATCTTCACATTTTTATTGTAAATATCACGACCTGTTTCGCTAACAAAGTAGCTTCTGTGAGTGAAATAGCACCTGTGTTGACAAAAAATGTCGAGATATTAAGAATTAAAATTGCGAAGATCGAATTCTGTGAAAAAGCTACTCTGTTAGCGAAACATGTCGTGATATTTCAAATGAACTTTGTGAAGATCGAATCGTTTTCTGTGTAGTTTGTGCAATTGATAATTTTAATTATATTTCATTTTGGCACTGAAAAATTTTTTTTTATTCCTTGCAGATTTCGCGAAACATGCCACCAAAGATGTTGAAGGCGATGTTGAAAGCGGAGGCCTATCAGATGTATTCTGGGAAACACAAACTTTCTTTAAAAATGCTGATGCTTGTAGTATTGCTGCTGTAAAAAATAATTTTTTTCCCATTTCTCAAATTTCTGAAAACCCAGAAATGGAAACTGATGTTGATGATGTAACAAATATCGGCTACCATCAAGAAGAAGAATTTGAACAGGAAGCCCCTGATCCATTTGAAGTTGATTATGATAGTGACAAGGATCCAGAGTATGTCCCTGATGATGAAGATGAAGATATTAATAACGAGTTATTGAACGTGGTCAGTCCTCAACCCAATATTGTTTTGAAGAACCCTGAAACTAGAAAAAGAAAACGAAACATTGAAGCATGGAGAAGAAATGTAATTAAAAAAAAGAGAAATAATGGAGAAAAATATACAAATTGGAAAAACAGAAGTGTTGAAGCAAGAACCTTAAAACCTGCTTGCCTTGATACTTGCCGATTGAAATGTAAAACCAAAATTTCAGAAGAACATAGAGAAAATATCAGAGAGCAATACTGGAAATTGGGAGATATAGACAAACAGAGAGACTTCATATTGCGATTTGTAGAATTTAAATTTAAAAATCGTGAAAGAAAAACTAAATCAAATGGAAGTCAAGGCACCGATAATAAGTCTAGCAGACGAACTTACACCTATGTCTACAGCTTACCTGAAAGTGAATTTAAAAATGCTATAGTATGTCAAACATTTTTTTTAAATACATTGTCAATCAGTCATCAAATAGTCAAGACCGTATTGAAGAAGAAGGTGGAAAGGGAAGGTGTTGCTGTTGGCGTAATAGAGCCTGACAAGAGAGGCAGAACAACAAAAAATTCAAAGCTTTCGGATGAAGTAAAGGATTCTGTGAGGAATCACATTAATAGCATCCCCTGCATCGAGAGTCACTATTGCCGAAAAAATACCACCAAAAAATATATATCATCTTCTTTGAACATTACTAAGTTATATGCACTATACACTAAGTCATGTGTTGAGAAAATGATTAAACCCGCCTCTGAATCCACATATAGGCAAATATTTAATTATAAATTCAATTTATCTTTTTTTATTCCAAAAAAAGACCAGTGTGGCCTTTGCAACAAGTATAATGAGTCTGTAGGTGAAGAGAAGGAAAACATGACACAAGAATTTGAAATCCATAAGAAAAATAAAGACCTTGCTAGGAAAGAAAAAGAAAATGACAAGGAAAAAGCAAAGGAAACCCCCGAATTTTGCACAGCTGTATTTGATTTGGAGCAGGTTTTACTGAGTCCGAAAGCTGAAATATCACAGCTCTATTACAAGCGAAAGTTATCAACCTACAACTTTACGATGTATGAGCTCAACACACATCAAGGTATCTGCTACATGTGGCATCAAGGAATTGCGAAACGGGGAGCCTGTGAAGTAGGAAGCTGTGTGTCAAAATTTTTATTATATAAAATCAATACTGGTGTTAAGGAATTTTCGTTCTTCTCGGATAATTGTGGGGGTCAAAATCGAAACAGATACTTATTTACATTGTATTTATATTTTTGTAATAAATACAATATTAAAATATCACACAAATTCTTAGAAGTGGGTCACACCCAAAACGAAGGTGATTCGGTTCACAGTGTGATTGAGAAAGCTTCCAAAAATATACCAATTTTTACCCCTACTCAGTGGTACACATTAGTTCGTACAGCAGCAAAAAAACAGCCCTATATAGTAGAAGAAGTTACTCAAGAAGACATACTCGATTTAAAAGATATGTTTAAGAGTACCACTCTGAATTGGGATTGTGATACAAATGGCAATAAAGTATTATGGAATGCTGTTCGAGTGGTCATGGTAGATCCATCTGAAAAAAATATGATTCAAGTAAAAGAACAGTATTCTGATGAAAACTTCAAATTAGTTGACATTTTTAAGAAAAAAAGGAAAAAAATTGCCAACACTCTCACAACATACGTTCCCAAACAACTTTACGAGAAGCCTATACCAATACCAAAATTAAAATATGATGATCTACAATATTTGTGCAAGGAAAAAATAATTCCACTATCCTGCCATACTTTTTATGAAAATTTGGAATGTGGCGGTCGATGTCAAGACACATCTGATGATTCGGATTAATTCTCTACTAATTTCTTCGCAATTTACTGATTTCAATATTTGAATAGAAGAGTATTTTCAGTTTTCAATGAACTTATTACTTTTACTGTTCATTACTCAGTATTATTATTTGTATTTTGAATTAAATTGAATTAATTTCTAATTTAATGTTAACTTTGTAATATTTTTAGTTTTTATATTGAAAACTGTGGTCTCAATGAGGATATTTAACATATTTTTCAAATACACAATGATGCACTAATATTGCTTGGTTCTTATTTATTATTATTGGCGTTTGTTGGGTTTGATAATGTAGGAATGTGGAGTTAGGATACCTCAGAAACAAGCCTATTTCCATTCAAATTACTTAGGATAAATTTCGTAAAAAAAAATTGCGCAAATATATCCTAACTCCCTCAACTTTTTTTATGTCACTCTAGACAAAAAAAAAGTCCTTCATTACCTCAAAGGACAAATACAGCAATGACTCAAGGCGTTAGTTAACGTACAATCACTTAATTCAAAGAAGACAATTTAAAAATTCGTCTCCTGTAAAATTTACTTTTTGTTACATAGGATATTTCTGCATCCGGGTGACGAATTGTATTCAAGATTATGTCTCTAATGAAGGAATTGAATGGAAATTTATTCCTCCAAATAGTCCACATTGGGGAGGCCTCTGGGAGGCAGGTATCAAATCAACAAAATATCATTTACGTAGAGTGATAGGAAATACACCTTCAAGGTTCGAACAACTATCGACAATTTTAGCTGAAATCGAAAGCATTTTGAATTCGCGCCCTATGAGTCCCATATCATCAGATCCAAATGACTTGACATGTCTCACTCCTGCACATTTTTTATTAGGTTCTCCAGGAACATGCCTACCTGAACTAAATGTAACTCAGTTATCAGAGAATAGACTGAGTCTATGGCAACGTTGCTCTCAAATAAGACAACATTTTTGGCAACGATGGTCCATTGAGTACTTGAATCGATTACAAAATCGTCAAAAATGGTTCAAATCATCCGAAAATATAAAGGAAAATATGATGGTTCTTCTCAAAGAAGATAATGTGCCACCTCTCAACTGGTTACTAGCTAGGGTTATAAAGGTTATGCCAGGCACTGATAAGAGGGTAAGAGTTGTTGAAATCCGAACGATTAAAGGCATTTTTACTCGACCAATAACAAAATTATGTCCACTACCGTTTGAAACTCCTTGAAGTAAATTACTTCAACAGGGGGGAATATGATAGAATTCACATAATCTCCAGGGTTTAGTTATTTTATATTTGGGTTTCAAATCAGAGCAGTGTGTCTCCCAATTTGTTGTTTGTATCCATAGAAAAGTTGTTATTGTTAATAAATACAATCAATTAAAATAGATTGTCAGAAAAGACTCTTAAAAATCATGATATGAACGTGTATCTCTAGTAAAATAAAGTTACAGCACAAACTCTCTAGACTCTGACTACTCACAGAAAATACAGTCCACTCCCGCTCCCAACTCAAACAAGAAGAAAAAGGGCACAGTCCCCAACATTGGTCCTAAACGATCCGGATATCTCTAAGAATAGAAAGGTGAAGCCGCTCTCCAAGTCCCAATCAAGTTACGAATCTACCTGGATATATCTTAGCCGATTCCTCGCCATCTCCAAGTCTCACTCAAGTCACATCTCTGCCTGGAAAAAGCTGCTCTCTCGCCAACCCCAAGTCTCTCTCGAATCTCATCTCTGCCTGGAAACAGCTACTCTCTCACCAACGCAAAGAACGCAAGTAACACAAGAAACCAGAAGGACAAATAAGGTCAGAATATTCCATCATTTAGTCTTCGCGCAGATTTACACTACTGAAGTTCACTCTACACACAAGAAAGGATTGCCATCGTACTGCTATCATGGAAGAACTTATGAGAAAACGAGCACGTGCCAAATCTTCAATAACTCGAATTGAGAATTTTGTCAACGCAAATGAAAATAATCCTGACATAGATGTCAATCAATTTCATGTTAGGGAATGTCATTAAGTCAAATCGTTTGATGAATATACTCAATATCAGGATCTCATCGAGGATGATGATGAGACACAGTGCTCTGATCGAGAAATTCAGGAAAGTCGTTATTTCACTCTCATTTCGAAATTGAAAACACTCATTCAAATCAAGTTAAATATTCATTCCTCGCAAGTACCTGCATCAACCTCTCAATCTGTTTCACAATCTTCCCTCAGTCCTGCGCAGACTTATGTTAAACTTCCAAATTTGAACATACCGACATTCACAGGAAGATACAATGAATGGAATTCATTTTTAGATCTTTTCAATGCATTGATAGAGAATAATCATCAACTCAGTGCCGTACAAAAGCTATTGTATTTGAAATCCAGTTTGAAAAATGAACCTCTAATATTGATAAAAGATTAACCTGTCACTAATGATAATTTCAAGATTGCAATGGATTAACTAAAACGAAGATATGATAATGAAGCAGTCATCATCAACTCACATATAAAGGCACTATTGGATATTCCAATTATTCAGAAAGGAACTGCCACATTCTTACGAGATTTTGTAACTCAAATTAAACAACATTACAATTCCCTGAAAAATCTCAAAGTTCCAGTTGAACATTGGGATTACATTTTGATTAATATTTTCTCAAATAAACTCGATTTTCAAACTCACAGAACTTATGAATTGGAGAAATCTTCGTCACAAGGCCAAACTTTGAAATCATTTTTAGAATTTTTAGAAAAACGAAGCCTTGCTTTAGAATCAGTCTTATTCTCTGAAAATAAAAATAAATCTGGTTCTTTCAGAGTGACACATGTCAGTGAAGATCAAGAGTTTTCTTCGAACTATAGCCATGAAGATTCATCTCAAACTACTTCTCTCATGAATAGAAAATGTTTATTCTGTAATCTAACAAATCATAACATTTATAAATGTTTCAAGTTTACGCAACTTCCGGTTCTAGAAAGAAGACAATTCATTGTCAAAACCAAGTTGTGTTTGAATTGTTTGGGCACGAAACATTCAGTAAGTACTTGCACCTCAAGAAGGTGCAGATTTTGCTCAGGTAAACATCACTCTTATCTGCACGACGAAAAGGAAAGGTTCCCATCAGGAGGAACAGCCTCACAGAATGTTCTTCTCTCTCGTTCAGAGGAAATGGATCCTCCCGAAGTAGGTAATATTGCCGCTGACATAGATAATTCTAATACACCTCAAGAGTCATCATCTGATACAAAAAATGCGTGTTTTCTCGTCAACAAACAAGATTCTCAAATACTATTAGCTACAGCTAAAATAAATTTATTAACGTTCGATAAAAAAATAATAACAGTGCGAGCTCTCATGGATTCAGGTTCTCAGACAACATTTATAACTTCAAAAATATTTAGGAAATTGAAAACTCGAAGTCACAATTCATCATTAATTATTTCAGGAAGAGGAAAAATTAGTATCTCAATTACATGATAAATACAAAATTGAAGTTCGTTGCGCTGTTTTAGACAATATCACCTGTTCTCTTCCTCAAACTGCTATTGATAAAATTCAACTGAATATTCCTTCACACTATAAACTCGCTGATTCTGAATTTTATAAACCCGCAAAAATAGATATGCTAATAGGAGCTGATATTTACTTTGACGTGATAAATGAAGGAATTATTTCATTAGGAAATGATTTACCTACATTACAAAATAGTAAATTTGGTTGGCTAATTGGTGGTCCTGCTCCAAAAAATAGAGATTTAATAAGACAAACATCTCTTTTCAGTCAAACATTGGAACTTGAAGAAATAATTCCTCGATTTTGGCAAATGGAAGAAATCACTTCAGAAAAATTCATATCAAAAGATGATAAGTTATGTGAAAAAATATTCAGAGAAAATACAAAACGTTTGGGAAATGGAGTTTTTCAAGTGAAAATTCCATTCAGAAACGAATCTGATATCGCTTTAATAGGAGATTCATATCGTATTGCAGTTAATCGATTTTCATCCTAAGAAAAAAGACTGCTCAGAGATACATCTCTATTTTCTCAATATAAAGCTTTCATTGATGAATATATTCAATTAGGACATGGTAAATTTGTTCAGTTTGATTTCTCTAATAAGTCATCATATCCAGAAAATCGTAAAAATTTTCTACCTCATCACTGCGTCTTGAGAGAAAGTAGTACAACTACAAAATTGAGAGTAGTTTTCGACGCGTCTGCTAAGATATCTTCTGGAATATCTCTAAATGATATTATGCTGAAAGGAAGCTCAGTGCAACCTGACTTATTCGATATCATATGTAGATTTCGTACTCAGAAATTTGCGCTGACTTGTGATATACAAAAAATGTATCGACAAATACGAATAGATCCGAGTCAATTGCATTTACAAAATATTTTATGGAGAGATCATCCAGACAAACAACTTCAGTGTATCGAATTGCAAACAGTCACTTATGGTACAAGTAGTGCACCTTTTCTCGCAACTAGATGTTTAGTACAATTAGCGAATGAAAACAAACATAAGTTTTCTTTAGCTGCTGATGCTCTTCTTTTACAAACTTATATGGATGATGTATTAAGCGGTTCTAATTCTGAAAAAGGCTAAAAACTATTATATTCTGAAATAAAAACTGTCTTACAGTCAGCAGGTTTCGAACCTCACAAATGGTGTTCCAATAACATTTCAATTTTGAATAATCCTAATCAAGAAGAGATGGAAACTATACATTTCAATGACGAGAAGGTATCTAATAAGGTATATCATGGAATCCAATTTGTGATGAATTCAATATTTCGGCTCCATTGAGTCCGAGTCAGTATGTGAATTATCCAACCAAAAGACAAGTGCTTTCGACTATTGCACAGATGTTTGATCCTTTGGGACTTGTAGGCCCAGTAATTCTCATAGGAAAGATTCTGATGCAAAAAATATGGAAAAAAAAGATTGAATGGGATGAAAAACTCCCTAATGAATTAAATGATGATTGGTGTAAATATATAAAAAATTTTGACCAATTAAAAAATTTGAAAATACCGCGTTGGATATTCATCTCCACTGATATTGTTAAATTTGAATTGTACGGTTTTTCTGATGCAAGTCTCGCCGCTTATGGAGCTTGTATTTACATACGTGCTATTTATCTGAATGATAAAGTTTCGTCAACATTAATTTGTTCGAAAAGTAGAGTTTCACCATTAAAAATATTAACATTACCAAGATTGGAACTGGCAGGAGCTCTTCTACTCGCCAAACTTGTTCATAAAGTTCGTTCAATATTTCAATGGAAATTATCTAATGTGATTCTTCGGTCAGATTCAACAATCACTTTGGATTGGATAAATTCTACACCATCGCGTTGGCCGACTTTTGTAGCAAATTGGGTGTCAGAAATACAAGAACTAACAGTGAATTGTCATTGGAGATACATAACTTCTGAAGAAAATCCTGCTGATTGTATTTCTCGTGGTCTTGACCCCTCTGAAATTATCAGTTCGAAACTGTGGTGGAATGGACCAAATATTCTTTCGGATCTAGATTTGAAATTGAATAAAAATTTTATATCGTCAAGTTCAGAAATTGACTCTGTCGAAGAAAAGTTGAACTTCTTCAGTGAATTTCAATCCGATGTCACATCAATATTTAATCGATTTTCAAATTTCTCACGGCTTATACGATCAATCGCTTATTGTTTGCGATTTATAAATAACAGTAGGAAAATATCTATAAAGTATTCGGGATATCTTACTGTGCAAGAAATTTCTAATGCCACACATGAGATTCTCGAATGTGTACAACGAAAATATTTTCTAGTAGAATTCAATGATCTGAAATACAAAGGAAAACTTAAAAATAACAGTTCGATTATCTCATTGAATCCTTTCCTAGATAATAAAGATATTATTCGTGTTGGTGGAAGGCTAACTAACGCTCACATATCTTTTGAACAAAAACATCCAATTTTACTACCATCGAAATCACACGTTATCCAATTGTTAATTAGATATGAGCATATAAAACTTCATCATGCTGGAGCACAAACGATCTTAGCTAATTTAAGATTGAAATATTGGCCTATTAATGCTTTGAGACAAATAAAGCAGATCGTGAAAAATTGTGTCACATGTCATAGACCTAAAGCTTCGGTATCGAATCAATTAATGGGAAATTTACCAACTGAAAGAGTTAGTGTAACTAGACCTTTTCAAATGACGGGAATAGATTTTGGAGGCCCTATGTTTATAAGAAAGTCGAAACTACGTAAAACTACAACTTCCAAGGCTTATATTGCTCTTTTTGTTTGCATGAATACAAAAGCCATTCATTTGGAACTAGTTTCAAATTTAACTGAAGAGGCATTTTTGTTTACTCTCAAGAGATTCATAGCACGCCGTGGTAAACCTACTGTAATATTCAGTGATAATGCGACTAATTTTCAAGGTGCAAATAATACTCTTTATGAGTTATTCAAGTTTTTCAACTCCCAAGATAAGAACAATTGTATTCAAGATTATGTCTCTAATGAAGGAATTGAATGGAAATTTATTCCTCCAAATAGTTCACATTGGGGAGGCCTCTGGGAGGCAGGTATCAAATCAACAAAATATCATTTACGTAGAGTGATAGGAAATACACCTTTAAGGTTCGAACAACTATCGACAATTTTAGCTGAAATCGAAAGCATTTTGAATTCGCGCCCTATGAGTCCCATATCATCAGATCCAAATGACTTGACATGTCTCACTCCTGCACATTTTTTATTAGGTTCTCCAGGAACATGTCTACCTGAACTAAATGTAACTCAGTTATCAGAGAATAGACTGAGTCTATGGCAACGTTGCTCTCAAATAAGACAACATTTTTGGCAACGATGGTCCATTGAGTACTTGAATCGATTACAAAATCGTCAAAAATGGTTCAAATCATCCGAAAATATAAAGGAAAATATGATGGTTCTTCTCAAAGAAGATAATGTGCCACCTCTCAACTGGTTACTAGCTAGGGTTATAAAGGTTATGCCAGGCACTGATAAGAGGGTAAGAGTTGTTGAAATCCGAACGATTAAAGGCATTTTTACTCGACCAATAACAAAATTATGTCCACTACCGTTTGAAACTCCTTGAAGTAAATTACTTCAACAGGGGGGAATATGATAGAATTCACATAATCTCCAGGGTTTAGTTATTTTATATTTGGGTTTCAAATCAGAGCAGTGTGTCTCCCAATTTGTTTTTTGTATCCATAGAAAAGTTGTTATTGTTAATAAATAGAATCAATTAAAATAGATTGTCAGAAAAGACTCTTAGAAATCATGATATGAACGTGTATCTCTAGTAAAATAAAGATTACAGCACAAACTCTCTAGACTCTGACTACTCACAGAAAATACAGTCCACTCCCGCTCCCAACTCAAACAAGAAGAAAAAGGGCACAGTCCCCAACAGGATGTGCGCAAACATGTACATTCGGCGATCTCAGAACATTGAACTTTACGGAGTGAGACATTCACAAAAGAATAACCACAATATAAAAGGCTGAGAATCATATATCAGGTAGTGTCGGATAGAGTCAAGAAGACCTAGTGTGAAAGCAGTTAGTCGCGATTAAGTAATACCGTTCTGATCATATTTCGCTAAGATGGTTCACGCATCTTTCTCAATTTCATTTTCAATCACGTTTTAGGTAACCTTTCCCCCCCTGAAAGCTCATGGAGATATCACCCTATAAAACATTCGTATTTTGTTTATTTTATTGTGAAATGATGTAATCTATCAGTATATACTTTTCGCTACTTTGCATTATTTCATTATAATGCAAGCCATCGAATGAGTTCCCTCTATATAATATTCGAAAATATAAGTTGTTTATTTTTGAAAATGAAAGATTTTCCCGATCTCTCGATATCAATCGGAATTAAGTATCACTTTCCACCCGAATTTTAAATCGTACTATAATATCCGAATTGGCGACTTTATCACCGTTATAACCGAAGCGTGGTTTCAAAGAAGAAAAAAAGTGTTGAAGATTGATAATTTTTCAAATATCAGCTAATTATAGTAGATAAACTATCTATCAGGTACCTACTATTGAGAGCAAGGTGTTAATCAATGTAACAATATTCTCCTTAGTCCGCACCCATTCAGGATACATCATAGCAATGAGTTACAATAATATATCGCTCAAAGTATACTATCTATTTGTGCTGACAAAAGATACTATCAACGACCCCCCATAGCGAGGGACACAACTGTTTGATTTATTGGTGTTTCGGACTTCAAGTTCAGCGCCAAGCCAAGCCATAAAACCCCTTTCCGTTTGGAAAAAAAAACTTCTATAAACACAGACGATTGACCTAACCTATCCTGAATAAGGATAATGTGCTATATAAAATGAATAAATGTTCCTAGAATATCACAGGTTTTTTTCCACATGTTTTGAGCTTATATTGAATACTCTCAAAACCAAAGACTTGATAATTTATATCCTCGAAATACAAATATGTCGAAATCGGTGTAAATTACATGCATAAATATATAGCCGAATCAGCGTAACGTGAATATGGCGATATATTTCGGTGTTTTTCTTTGGGTTTTAGGTCTTCCGTAACAGAAACTATATTATTTAATAGAGAACGTTTCCGCAGTTTATTTTGTCTTCATCAGGGAAAAAAAAATAAGTCTCCAGTGTAGGAAATGATTAAAATAGCGATATATGATGATGAGAACATTGGAATAGTGCAATCAATGAAATATCTTAGCTTCAAATTTGTCTACTTTGTCATTTCTTCATTTAAATATATACACACACACACACGCAAAATAAGTGGATATGGAACTATAATTCAATCTTACTTCGAATTATTGTCACTTGATGACTCTATTATCGTAATTAGATTTCAATTGCGTTGCAAGCATTTATAAAATAGAGCCATGTAGAAAATGTTCAATGATATTTTGTTCTGCTTATAAAATGTCGAAAGAGTAGTTCGGTGCCTGCCTATTTCGAACGCTCCGCCAAATCCCCTATATATTTCAGCATGTATCAGAAAACTTTGAGAATTGCATAATATCTTGTACTCACCCTCGATCTGTGATAAAATAAAAGTTCAGGTTCAGCTCACGTGGTGATTAACTCGCGTTATTAACACAGCAAACACTATCAACTCGACTGGGCTGTGATTCGTTGGACACTATGATGAAAATCGTAGAATTTTTTCACTTATATATCCTGCAGGGACTGTTGAATAATCATAGGACATAATATTCGCACTGCGGGGGTATGCTCTAACATGTGTATATAAAGGATACCCTTCGAGAGTTTATTAGACTTCATTGAAATCTCACACAGGTATAGTGTTGAATTGAGAAACCGAAATCTTCTAGCAATATCAACGAGAAGAAAGGAGATCTGGACAATGACAATGATTTGCGAGTGGCGATAACGAGCTACATTTAGAGGTTTTTCCCTGTGATCTATGCTGCGAAGTTATTTTTCTCTCTAAAACGGAATGTATGTGGATACCCCATTAGATGAGAATTGATAGGACACCTGTCCACAAATAAATAAATTATTATCCAAAGTTTTTATACAAATATTCGGCCATCGTCAATTTCTGAAAGAGCTCATGCAGTGCCTCTATTCTCGAACAAATTGCGTGTATGATAAACGGTTGAGAAAATCCTTTTGCGGTATATTTATACTCGGGGGGTGAACAATGTGAAAGACTTTTCGTGTCTTTTGTCCGAATTTTGCGCCATACACCCAGAAGCACCTTAAAATGTTATTGGTCCTCAGGTATGAATCTCCCATTCAATCGTTTCGAATGGCCGTATAATGGAGAGGTAGGTAGTGTGGTAAGAGCGGATAAGTTATAATCTCATTATCATTTAAAATAATATATTCTCCATTATTTGTGAATTTATATCATCATTTATCTATAGCCCTCTTCAAGGAATGATGTGTCATTGCTCATCTCAACTGATGTATTGAATATATCTTACAATGACTAAAAATGATTTACTGGAGATAAAAAGAGAGAGGGAGGATCAGGAAGGAATTTCAAAGCTGCTGTCGAAGAGATCGAAATATTTTCATATATTGTCGTCGGTAGTTGATTACTCGCAACTCTTTGATTAATTTTTTTCTGATGGGTAGATGAATTAAATCTAATTCTACCTCACCGACTTAGTACAAACATCTGTAATATGAGAGCTTCATCCAACTACGAACTAACCTTCAATATATTATCTCGCGATCTCCTACTTGCCATTTCATTCGATTATTTTTACAATCAGACAGATATTTCATTAATTTCGGCAAAATGTGTTGCGTGTTGTTTGAAAATCATCAAATTATATACCAAAATATAAATATATGATATACTTTATTTCATAATATGTCAAAGGTCTTGCGCATTATTGTACTTTATTTCGTATCGACGAATAATTAGTATATATAACTGCTCGATTCATTCGATCACGAAAGTTTGAAATTACTCGACTCATTATTATTTCCAAAGATAAACCGATACCGATAATTATTTTCACATTTCAGTGTAGATGGCGCTATAATTATTAGATTGTTCTGATAGATGATTATAAAAACTGGAAATGGTACCCGATTTATCACCTGTTTAGCGTAAGTATATACCAGAAATGGAGCTCGAAAATCTATGGGGCATTTTTGAAATTCAATCAGTTATTCCACTTCTCAATGAAGATTGTGTTATATAGATAGCTTTCAGATTATTATATAGCTGAATGTATCAATTATAATCGCTACCGAATTAAGTTTTATTCGATGTATACTAGTAATGGAACAACGACATGTGCAAAGGACATATAATATATATCAATCTTCGTTTTGTTCTATGCAGTACGGTCCTAATTATTTCATTAATTATTAGTAAAAACCTAGGGAGATTACAAAAATACCGTATCTTGGGGAAATACAGAAGAAGATTCGAATGAAATAAAATTCTATATATTTATGCATTGCTTTATTTTTTCATTCACACGCTCCATAGTAGAATAAATTGTGATGGAATAATTCACAATATATTAGATAATTATGATTTTATTAGATTCAAAACCTTCGTCTCTTTCTTGCGAGTCTGCATCCTCATCTACTTCTTCTTCATCCGAATCCCGATTAAGTTTGTACTTTTCGATGATGCTAGCGGGTAGAAATCTATGAATTTCGTATAAAAATCTCTGCAATTCCTCTTCTTCCATCATTTGCTGACAGAATTCATCTAAACTGAGGCTATCGGCGACATAGTTCAACTCCAATGTTATATTTTTCAGATATATTGTAGAGACGTTGAACTTCAACTTCGTCGAAACACACATTCAAATCGTAGTTGGTTGCGTGTAAAGCATCCATTCCCATGTCGCACAATCTTTTTATTGCAGAGTCGATATCTTCAGCCTTATCCCATCCCATACTCGAATACTGCATCCACATGGTGATCTTCTATTTGAATAGCAGTAGGATTCCTGTAAATCAATAGGTGATATTAGCATAAAACATCAAATTCAATCTTTCCTATCGCATACTCACAATAAGGATGATTTAAACAGCTTTGTAGCAATGTGTGCGGCGTATAAGTTACAATTTCCTATAAATATTTTCCTCTCGACAACCCTTTCACTTATCAACTGATTTGAAAAAAAAACAACAACTTATCAATACTACTATTTATATATATACATGTTGAAAAAAAAAACTAATCTAAACTTGTTCGAACCTGATCAGAGCTGACGATTTCGCTCCTACAAATGCTGGCTTATTTTGACCCTTGTATGTGAGGGTATAACCACCATTGGAGGAATCTATAGCTTTTACATCATCATCCTTCAAATGGTCTGCAACCCGTTTCGGAAGCCAACATTTGAGGAAACCATCTTTATCGGCGCCACATAATAGCACACATACCCCCCTTCCAAATCTTGTAGCGCAAAATGTCATGCTCTTAATCACGTAACGTTTATCCAAAATCAGATCTGAGATTGGTAACTGCCTGATGATTGGCAGATCGTTTTTGATGATTTCATTAATAGCATTCAAATCGATGGACGACATATATTTTTTTTTATCTATATTTATCAGATAGCGAAAGGGCGACGATGAAAGAAAATAAATATAAAAAATATCTCAACTTACACCACAAAGCAGATTGTCGATGCTGATTCACTTTCACTAAGTCTTAGCCTTTCCACGATTCACGGAATAACTTCTGAGATGGTAGTTCTATAATACTGCTGATGATCGGGAACTGAATAGTGATCATTTCAACGAATGCTGGGCCTATTTATAGCTCGAGATGTGGGTAGGGATGAGCTCTTGGACGCAGCTGCCTCTGATTTACGACTAAAAAACTATAGAATTCAACATAAAAAACACATCAGTACCTATTTCTATCGAAAAAAGGAACATTAAACTTCCAAATGAATAGGTCTGTTGTCATCTGGTTGAAATAAACTAGGAATTTTATGGGGTACCTTGCGGTTGGAGGTCTAACGATTCGCCCCATCTACTGGTACACGAACCTTTCAAAAATTAGATAAACTATGAATTTATGAGGCATCCCGCGGTGGCGTTTTTTTATTACCTGGACCATCTGCGATCAAACCCCTCGACTATTAATTATTATTGTGGGAATAGTTCTGAACAAAGATTTTATCATAAGGTGATATTTTTTCGGGAGGAGGCCCTCATTTCGACTGTCTTCTAGGCATTAGATGTCGTAGTTTATCGTTCATTGTTGTGTCCCAATACCTCATAGGTTTGGAATTCAATAGATGTAATAAATTTTATTTCAAACGCCGCGTGAGAACGTGGGCTCGGCAATTTCGGGACTATGCAGTATTTGGCTCGAAGGATATACCTCCGGTCGTTCACTACTCAGATCCTCGGCTCCTGCACCTCCGCCTGCGCCTGCACCACCTGCACCTCCTCCTGCGCCTCCTGTGCCTCCTGCGCCTCCTGCGCCTCCTGCGCTTGCGCCGCCTGCGCCTGCGCCTCCGTCTCCACCGCTGTATACTCTCTACTCACATTATCAATAAATGCTATCATGTTTTGACAATCGAGATTAATTTGTGTTAATATTCCTTGAAAACTGATGTGATCAGACATGTTCTGAATGGTCTTTTGAACAGCTATCTGAAATATTTTCAATCCATGTTCAAGACTTTCTTGATTTCTGCTGATAATTGCAATTGTTTTATTATAGTTACTTAACAATTCTTTTGAAAGAGATATTTGTAAGTTCAATTCATTCCTACTCCATTAATTATTCCTCTCTTATGACGAATATGTGGGTATAGGTTTCTTAGTTTCTTCTGAGTTATTTCGATCAGATATTCTGTTCTCAATAATAAATTCTGCGATAAACCGTGATATGATATAGGGTTTGTTACATTCACTTCGTTAATATTACTCTTTATAGCATTAAAATATTCCATTAGATTATTAAGTTGATTAATAATTGGTTCTAAATCTAAGTAATGCAAAAACGTATGCTTAGTATATATAAGCCTAGCTTTTCCCAATTGTATAGGAAGCATGAAATTATTCAATGTGGTCATTTGTATGTCATCATTATTACATTTTATACTGAGTGTTTGAAGAAGAAGGATTGTCTTCATCAACAATATCTTCATGTTGTCTTGTTTGTTCTGTTTTCTTGTCCTGAAACAAGGGTTTCGTATTAGTTTTCGCTTTAGGTTTTTTCGCGATATTTTTATGGTATGTTCCTTTACTTGTTTTTAGTTTAATGTCAGTCTGATCGATTAATTCGGCCTTTTTGAATTTCGGTTTATCTTTGTTTCTGAATTTATTTTTTATATATACAGGGGTGTTTTTAGGATATTCCAAAGGTGTATCTCGTTTTTCATTAAGTTTTTCAATAATTTTCTCTTTTGTACTTTGATTTACTTTCTGAATCTTTTCATATAATTTTTTAGAGATTTCTTTATGGTCTTGAACGTAATCCGAAATTATTATACGGTCGCTAAGATCAAAAGGATCAGTGTTATCAATATGGCCTTTAACTACTTCGAAAGGAGTAAATTTTGTTACACTATGTATTGAGTTATTATATGCTAAAATTGAATGTTTCATTAATTGTTCAGTTGTATAGTCTTTATATTCCTCTTTAAGGCATCGAAAATGTTCGATTTGTAATGAAATTTCTCACGCTTTTAAATTTCGTTCCTTTTCAGTGATATGTTTCATCTCCCTCGTATATTGTGCCTTCTCTACCTCGTATATTGTGGCTTCACAAATTCAATTAGTGCTCTTTGATTGGTTGATTAGTTGATCGTTGACAGGTAAGTATATCAAATGGGTTTTTCGCCTTGCACATTGTTGTCGCTTGACCACTATTTCGGCTATTGCTGTTTTGTTTTCCGTTCCTTTCAACTAATTCGATCCTTTCTTGCTTTCTCTGCACAAATTAAGTGTTTCAATATCATGATGGGATATTTGAGAGGAATATTACACTGAATAAATTAAAATGTCTAACATCAAAATTGATTATAAAAATGCCAATCATAGAATGACTCTTAATTGAACGAATTTAAATAAATATGGCAACAACCTTTTACACGCTATTCGCTATCCGACAAGTTTTATGAAGAAGGGATAAAAAGACGGGTACTCGCTCTCTTTCGACGGTCAAGCTTCCTAGAGATAAGACGTCTAGTGGTTGCGGTTTTTTTTTCTTGAGAGCAAGGTAAATGAATGGATTTTCTAGAAAATTGATTTTGGAAAGATTATGATTTCTAAATTGAGATATTGATTGATTACGTTAAATTCAATTGATTTTGTTTCCTGAAAAATTTCCAGAGTAACAAATGAGAGGTTAATATGTTTTTTTTTGAGTATCTGAGACGCCATGATGCTGTCGAGAAATAAGTTTATATCTTGAAAATTTTGATGTGATCCTGCCTTTGAGAGAATACACATTGATATATATCGTTTTCGATTAAAGTAATCTTTGCAAAGATTAAAGAATTTTCAGGTTAAAAATCGAAAATCATGATGATATTGTGATGAGATAGTTTCTGCCGAATCTTTCTGTGCTTTCAGTTTATTAGAATCTTACAAGGATTTCCATCATTATTCTATTCCTGGAGTTATCTACCTAATTTTGAGGATATTGGAGAATTGAAGGATTCTTGAGACTGAAAGGATAAATTCTTGGTCCCAGAGACAGGATTCTTTGTCGCAGAAACAGAATTTTTTCAGCTGAATTCCAGGATTGATCATGTTCTGAGGTAAGTGACAATTTTTATATTATGGACACTTTGTCGAATCTTTTGTGAAAATTGTCTACTTGCTTTCAGAGCTGATCAGTCTTTTCTGTTGGCTGAAAAGTCTGATTCTGATGTATTAATTATTGAGATTCATCTTTCTCTCATTTTTTTTGTTTTCTCTGGAATTGTTTTTCATATGTTTGAAGAAATAAAATCAACATAATATCCATTCATAACTGCTGTTCTGCACTAACTTTATCTCTAGGAAGGGGGTTCGTCAAAAGATAATGAGAATGTCTTGGAATTAATTTTTTTCTTGTTGACATATTTGCATGAGCCTTGTATGATTTAATTATATGAGATCTAGTGGAGAAATTTAGTCCATCATCCAACTAAGTATCCTCTTAATTCTTAAGTTAATAGAAATTTGTGATATCTAATAATATTCAGCATTAGAATAAATTTTTTTTTGATTATATAAATTTAATTGGTGCATAATTCTGAGTTGAGGTCAAGCAAATACTGGCTCAACATATGATCTAGAGGGAACAAACTGATGCTCTAGTAAGGGACATATACTGCTGTCTAATGTGCTCTCAGGGCTTTGAGCAAGTACTTTCGAATCTGAAATTGAAAAGAGGTATCCTGTGTTCCTGTTTCGAGTTCCTGATCTACTCCTGAGCAATACAATTCTGCTAGAGACTCCAAGTATGGATGCAGTCTGATGAACTGAGTAGTTGGACTCTCATACTTGAAATCAAAGTCTGCTAAAGCTGCCGAGTGTAGGGAAATCCAGGTACCTCAAATTCTAGACCAGAGTAAGTGTTGTTTCTATATTTGGGATCCAGAGATACTCAAAGTTCCAGCCACAGGTCATTGACTACTTTTAGATATCAATTGGTTTTTCTTTCTGGAGAACATTTATAAAGTTAATGAATTATTGCACCGGATTTTCATTGTAATGATTTTCAATATTATTGCTGAAATTAAAATTGTATTAGTATCATTTTCATGGATATTTTTATAGATATTTTTTCTTGTAAAAATATTAGTAGTTTTTTTTTGCTAGGATTCCAAAATTGTTCTCATTCACAATCCATAGATATATTGTAGAAAATATATTTTGTTAACTGTATCTAGTAGTTTTACTGTTCAGAGGATTGCATAGATCACAGGTTTTTGTATTTTAACCTGAATAAAATACATGGCGCTCAGTTCTTGATGACCTATTTGTATCATTCTTGTATCTTGAATTAACATTTCTACCTAAAAGCAATTCAACAATTTTTCCTTATCCACGACCCACCGAATCTAGAGCAGCTGACAGGTTGAAATAAAATTAAGATGTACTAAATATTAAATTTGGCTACACAATTTGGCGCCCAACGTGGGGCGCCTCAACGCTGGAATTTGTTAAATTGTTGAATTTGTTTTGTTTGAATTTAGGATCTATGCATTTTTGAACAGTTCTTTTGGAGACTTGGTTTGATGCGAACTTTGATTATTTTGGTATCTGCAAAATATCTCAGATAATAACTTGATAAGTTCTGATTTTTTCCCTTGAACGGTTGTTGGATTTATTTATTTGAAATGGCTGTAAGTAAATGTAGAATGGACCTTGGTCATTTAAAGGTGGATGAACTAGATTATGAAATCAGAATAAGATCTATCGATCCAATGGGAGATGTCAATAATAAACGTAAAATCTTGAGAGGTTTATTAAGTCAAGAATCTGCTGATAGAAGTTTTTCAAGTTTGATTGAGGTTAATGACTTCGAAGATGATGAAAGAGAAGTCAAAAATTCTTTAGAGGACATTAAACAATCACTTGAGGCTTTTGTTGGTACTACTAATGATGTTTCTTATAAACGTATAGTTTCTAGATTATTTCACGTTTCTGGTAGAATTTCTAGAATGAAAATCGAGAGTACTGATCAAGAAAATCAAAGGAAAGGTTTGAGAATGATATTGTTGACATTAGAGGCAGATCTTGATATAAAAAATTCAACCCACTGCGTCAACTCCTATTTTCCCAAATGAACCAGAGGTGACACATTTTCCTCTTTCTAAATCGATAGCTCCTTATAAATGGAATGTTTATTTTACTGGTTTGAGTAATAAGGAGTCGGATATATCTTTTCTGGAAAAAGTGGAATCATTGAGGGTAGCTAGAAATGTTTCTAAAACAGAACTCTTTGTTTCGGCTGGAGATTTATTCAAATCACAGGCATGGACTTGGTATATGAATAATAAGTCTAGATTTTCAAATTGGGATGAACTTGTTCGGAAATTGAAGGATGACTTTTTGCCATATAACTATGATGAAAATTTATTAAAAGAAATCAGGAATAGAACTCAAGGTCAGAATGAGAGAGTTACAATTTTCATTTCAAATATGGAAGGGTTGTTTAATCGATTGACGGAAAAACCAAGTGAAAAAACCATAGTGAATAAGATAAGAAGAAATATGTTACCTCATTTCATTTCACAACTAGCTTTGCATAATATCGATACCATTGCTCATTTGATAGACTTGAGTAGAAAGATTGAGGAATCTAGAAATTGGTCAGAAAAGTATAAACCTCCTTCAACAAGAAGAACTGATTATTTGGAACCAGATTTAAGTTGTCCATCTTTCAATGATTCAAATTTCTTTAATTCAACAAGGAAACAGATGAATAATAGTCTCTCATATTCCAAAAATATCTCTGTGATCTCTTCAAGTCGTTGTTGGAATTGTGATGTTCAAGGTCATTCACATAGGGAATGTAGGAAATCTAAGACCCTGTTTTGCTATGGTTGTGGTTCGAAAGGTGTTGTCAAACCAAATTGTTCCAATTGTTCAAAAAACGAGAGATCTGGTGTCGCAGAGCTGGATGTCGTCGCCAGTACTTCAAATCATCCAGACCAAGGTTCTCATTCACATCAGAGTCCAACTTACAAGGGCAAGGGAAAAGGAAAAGGGCAGTCGAAATCATCGAGCCCAAAATAGAGTTCATTGATCCCAAAATTAAGTTCAATCCGACAGAGTGGAGTAAATGGTTGAGTAAAGTCAGAGATTTCTATAAATCTAAAATAATTTCTATAAGTCCAGTATTTGTCAAAAAGGGAGAAGATAATCGTCCTTATTTGAGTGTGTTTATTGCTTCACAAAAGATATTAGCATTAGTGGATACGGGTAGTAATGCCTCTATTCTGGGAGCTCCATCTTTTCATATTTTGAAGAAATTAAATATTCCTATAACTTATGATGATTCTCTTCAAGTAACAACAGCGGATGGGAATTTTCAGCGTTTGTTGGGGTATGTGAATGTTACCATTCGTTTAAATGATATCAGTAGAAAAGTCAAACTTTTGCTTATTCCTTCTGTAACTCATGATTTGATTCTAGGTGTAGATTTTTTGAGAACTTTCAAAATAGAAGCGAATTTCGAGAATTCTTTTTATCAGTCAAATTTAATTTCTCTTTCTGTTGTTAATACTATTCAGTCGATGGCCAATTTATCAGAAACTCAGATATCTGAATTGGAAAATGTCACAAAATTATATAAAGAAATTTCTAATGGATTAGGTCGAACCCATTTGTTAGTACACCATATAGATACGGGAGATAGTAAACCATTCAAGGTGAGACAATATCCATTATCTCACGCAATGATGCAACACTTGAATAAAAAAATAGATTAAATGTTAGAAATGGGTATAATTACAGAAAGTCATTCTCCTTATTGTTCTCCTCTTTGGTTAGTTAAGAAATCAAATGGTGATTTCAGAGTATGTTTTGATGGCCGAAAATTGAATTCTGTGACAGTAAAATATAGTTATCCATTGCCATTGATTGAATCGATTATAACAAAATTAAGGGATGCCAAGTTTCTATCTACTATTGACCTAAAAGAGGCATTTCATCAAATACCTTTAAGTGAATCATCTTGTGCCAAGACTGCATTTGCTCTTCCTGGAAGAGGATTATTCGAGTATGTAGTTTTACCTTTCGGCTTGCATTCAAGTTCACAAAGCATGTCTAGATTGATGGACAGAGTTTTAGGACCCGCACTTGAACCTTATGTTCTTTGGTATCTAGATGACCCCCGATTTTGATACTCACTTGAAGATTCTTATGAGAGTTTATGAGCGGTTAAAATCAGCAGGCTTGACTATTAACTTTGAGAAATGTCAGTTTTGTCGATCTTCTCCTAAATTTTTGGGTTATTTAGTAGATGAACATGGTTTGCGTACAAATCCAGAAAGGGTGGCTAGTATCGTTGATTATCCTGTCCCCAAAAATACAACTCAAATAAGGCGATTAATCGGTTTAGTTGGTTACTATAGGAGATTCCTTAAAAACTTCTCTTCATTATGTGCTCCCATAACAGATCTTTTGCATGGTAGAAAAAAAGGACAACCAATTACGTGGACTCCTGAAGCAGACAAAGCTTTTCAGGAAATGAAACAATTGTTGACAACTGCTCCAGTTCTAGCTAGTCCCGACTATTCTAAGCCTTTTATAATTGCTTGTGATGCCTCTGATTATGGAGTCGGAGCTGTAATTTATCAGGAAGATGATGGGGTAGAACATCCTATTGCTTATGCCAGCAAAACTTTGAACAAATGTCAAAGGAAATAAGCAACATGTGAGAAAGAACTAATGGCTGTTGTATTTGGAGTTGAACATTTCAGATGTTATGTTGAAGGAACGAAGTTCACTGTCTTTTCTGATAATTCCTCTCTGACGTGGATCCAAAATTTACCGAATCCTTCACCAAGACTTGCTAGATGGTTGCTAAAATTATCGCAATATGAATTTAATATCGTTTATAAAAAGGGTAGTTTAAATGTGGTAGCTGATGTTCTTTCCCGATCTATGGAAGAGGTAGCTGTTTTAGACATGTCCCACTTGAAACCTGATAACTGGTATACAAAAATGATAAATAACGTACAGGAACATTCTGAAAAATATCTTTCCTTCCGTGTTGAGAATAATATCTTGTATAAGCATGTTTTCAGTAAAATTCCTCTGAAGAGTAATATATCTGAATGGAAAATTGTAGTCCCATCTGGAAACCGTAAGGAAATTTTGGAAATGTATCATAATGACGCTACTGCTGGTCATTTTGGAGTTTCAAAAACTTTAGCCAGAATAACTGAGTTATATTATTGGCCTAACATAAGGAATTCTGTTTATAAATATGTCAGGAAATGTCATACTTGTGCTGCTAGCAAACCTACAAACTTACCACAAGCAGGACTAATGGGTTCATACAAGAACATTAATTTTCCTTTTCAACTAATTTCTGCAGATTTGCTAGGTCCATATCCTAGATCCAAGTTAGGTAACCAATATCTTCTCGTGGTAGTTGATTGGTTTACCAAGTTTGTTCTTGTTCATCCCATGTCGAAGGCTACTTCCAAATCCATAATTAATTTCTTGGAAAATCAAGTTTTCCTTATTTTTGGCGTTCCACAGATTTTTAGCTGTGATAATGGATCAGTTTTTGTCAGTAAAGAATTTCGGAAATTTATGGAAGAATATCGAGTCCAAAAAGTTTGGTATAATGCTAGGTATCACGCTCAAATTAATCACACAGAGAGTAAATAAGGTTATAGTTTCGGCACTGAAATGTTTTATACATGAAAATCACAAGGATTGGGATAAAGATATTTTTAAAATTGCTCAAGCTATTCGTCTGGCTAAACATGATGTGTTAGACTATTCTCCTGCCTTCATCACCTTTGCTAGAAACGTTCCACTAAAAGGTGACTATTATGGTAAAATTTCTGAGAATGCCTCGAATATGCCTGTTATTAGCGATAAAATTCATTGTTTAGACGATGTACAGGAGATGCCTTTGGTATATGAGGACATAAGAAAGAAGTTAAAGTCTGCTTATCTTAACTCTTCTAAAAGATACAACTTGAGAAAACGGGATGTCAGGTTTCATGTTGGTGATTATGTCTGGAAGAGAAACTTCACCTTGTCGAAAGCTATAAACGATTATTCAGCTAAACTTGCTCCTCGTTTTGTACCTTGTATTGTGAAGAAGGTAATTTCACCCCTGGTTTATAATTTAGTGGACCGTGATGGTAAGGATTTGGGGAATTTTCATGTAAAGGATATTCAACTTGATGTTACTGCTCTGGACTCTGATGATGATGAAATTGAACCTGACGAAACCAATTCTGATGATGAATCTGATTCTTAACTGTTGACTATCTTCTTTCTTTCTCTTTTTAATGTATTTTCTTTTCTTCTGAATTCTCTTTGGCTGTGCTGAGTCCGGCCTGAGAATTGCTCAGTAGGAATTGTCCTTCCTGGCGGTAAGAGTCCGACCAAAATGGTACCCTTTCTTTCTATTTTGTCTTTTGTCTCTTGTATTGACGATATTGAATTCCGATTAACGAATTCTCTATGAAACATATGTGGTATTTTCTGAGGATTGATGATTGTTCAGTTAGTAGTAGGCTTGGAGTGCACTTTTGTGGTGTTAAACACGGGTATGTGACTTGGTGGGATTGTTTCGATCAGTACCAAGCTTTGGAGTGCATATATCTCTGGTTCATCACATACAGGGTGACCTGCTGGAACTTTGTACTTTTCTATCTTCAGAAAAATACTTTCATGTGTTCCTTTTGGAAACTCTTCTAGTTATCGTCAAACAATTCTCTTGTTTTCACTTTCTTTCGTTATTATTTGAATTTGACTTGTCTTTAGATAGGTTGGTAGTGGGCTTTGGAGTGCATTCTATTTTAAATGGTGTATAGAGAAGTGTGAATTAGTGTAGAAATATTTTCTGGCATTAAGCTTTGGAGTGCATACTTTCTTTTGAATCCTTATGGAATAGAGTGACCCACTGGAACTTTATCCGAAGATTTGTATAGGTCTCAAATTGTTTTATTTCGTTTTTATCTCTTGTTTGTTGCTTCCGTTCTTTCTTTCTCTTTGATCTCTTTCTTCGATTGTCTGGTATGTCTTTGAACTTCACATGTTTTTTTTCAATTTCATGGACTAGCTAGATATTGTCTTATATTTAACTTAGTGAATGAATATATACCTGTTTCTGGGAGAATATTGATTCCTTTTAAAGTATTTTGGATAGATATATACCTGTTTCTGGGAGAATATTCATTCCTTTCAAGTATTTTGGTAGTCTGAAATTTCCTTGTAGGCAGTATCTGTTAGGGTCATGAATTTTCCGGAATAATATGTGTTGTTCAGCAGTTTATGTTTCAGATTTTTTGTTCTGCTTTAAGGACAATTGGGATTTGTTTTGTTTTTTTTTGGACAATTTTGGATTTGTTTCGCTTTGAGAACTTTTGGAATTTAGCAACCCAAATATATTTTTGTCTTTTTGAATAGGGACCTGATTGAGTGGGTGTGGGCCTCGCTCATTTGGACTACCTTCAATGGTGAAATTTGTAGAAGGGGCAAGTATTGGGGGGTGAGCGGTGAACCCGGTAAATTCTGCCTACGGGGGACTACTCACAGCGTTCGTTGCTCACTACTGTGCTTGTTTCGAGTTCTGCAGATCTGTCCACTTGAGGATTGGCTCACAGTACTCAGTTAAGGAACATCCCGCTTTAGAGTATTTGTTTCGACTAGGCTTCACCTGTCGTTTTAGTTGGTGTACTTTTATACCCCAAGTGAGGTGGCATTTGGTATTTTTTTTTTAAATTACCATTCTCGTTTTTTTAGTTCCACCGGTGAAGTTTGTGATACTGCTGGTATATTTGTCCGGGGCATGGCGTTGTGGGTGATATCATGGAGGCTTGGAGGCGAGTGGTTGACGGAGATTCAACGGCAAGCAATAACATCTTGCAGCGAAACGAATCTCCTGACTGAGCTTTCATGTTGTCATCTGTGCGTTGTGGTCTGGATGGAGAGGACCAGTCCTCACAAAAGTCACCCTACCACATACTAATGTACAGTAGAGTGGTAGTTTTTAGTTCTTTTCAGTGTGGTAAATACTAAAATTTACTAGGGGTATGACAGTTCTACTCCTTCCTTTATGGTAAATGAACCTTCCACATATATGTTAATGTACAGCATAGTGGTTTGGTATATATAAATTCAAATTTTTTTTATTCAGGAATTGGAATCCTTTCAAATTCATTCAAGATTTTTGTTTGATAACTTCAGAAATCACAAACCCTTCTATGTCCCTTCTCAAGTTCTATTTTTTTCTTTGCTTCTTCTTCAAAAAAATTTTGAGGTTTCAAAATTTTTTAGTGACTTGGGGTAGTGTGTAACGAAATTTCTCACGCTTTTAAATTTCGTTCCTTTTCAGTGATATGTTTCATCTCCCTCGTATATTGTGCCTTCTCTACCTCGTATATTGTGCCTTCTCTACCTCGTATATTGTGGCTTCACAAATTCAATTAGTGCTCTTTGATTGGTTGATTAGTTGATCGTTGACAGGTAAGTATATCAAATGGGTTTTTCGCCTTGCACATTGTTGTCGCTTGACCACTATTTCGGCTATTGCTGTTTTGTTTTCCGTTCCTTTCAACTAATTCGATCCTTTCTTGCTTTCTCTGCACAAATTAAGTGTTTCAGTATTATGATGGGATATTTGAGAGGAATATTACACTGAATAAATTAAAATGTCTAACATCAAAATTGATTATAAAAATGCCAATCATAGAATGACTCTTAATTGAACGAATTTAAATAAATATGGCAACAACCTTTTACACGCTATTCGCTATCCGACAAGTTTTATGAAGAAGGGATAAAAAGACGGGTACTCGCTCTCTTTCGACGGTCAAGCTTCCTAGAGATAAGACGTCTAGTGGTTGCGGTTTTTTTTCTTGAGAGCAAGGTAAATGAATGGATTTTCTAGAAAATTGATTTTGGAAAGATTATGATTTCTAAATTGAGATATTGATTGATTACGTTAAATTCAATTGATTTTGTTTCCTAAAAAATTTCCAGAGTAACAAATGAGAGGTTAATATGTTTTTTTTTTGGGTATCTGAGACGCCATGATGCTGTCGAGAAATAAGTTTATATCTTGAAAATTTTGATGTGATCCTGCCTTTGAGAGGATACACATTGATATATATCGTTTTCGATTAAAGTAATCTTTGCAAAGATTAAAGTATTTTCAGGTTAAAAATCGAAAATCATGATGATATTGTGATGAGATAGTTTCTGCCGAATCTTTCTGTGCTTTCAGTTTATCAGAATCTTACAAGGATTTCCATCATTATTCTATTCCTGGAGTTATCTACCTAATTTTGAGGATATTGGAGAATTGAAGGATTCTTGAGACTGAAAGGATAAATTTTTGGTCCCAGAGACAGGATTCTTTGTCGCAGAAACATAATTTTTTCAGCTGAATTCCAGGATTGATCATGTTCTGAGGTAAGTGACAATTTTTATATTATGGACACTTTGTCAAATCTTTTGTGAAAATTGTCTACTTGCTTTCAGAGCTGATCAGTCTTTTCTGTTGGCTGAAAAGTCTGATTCTGATGTATTAATTATTGAGATCCATCTTTCTCTCATTTTTTTTTGTTTTCTCTGGAATTGTTTTTCATATGTTTGAAGAAATAAAATCAACATAATATCCATTCATAACTGCTGTTCTGCACTAACTTTATCTCTAGGAAGGGGGTTCGTCAAAAGATAATGAGAATGTCTTGGAATTAATTTTCTTCTTGTTGACATATTTGCATGAGCCTTGTATGATTTAATTATATGAGATCTAGTAAGGAGGAATTTAGTCCATCATCCAACTAAGTATCCTCTTAAATCTTAAGTTAATAGAAATTTGTGATATCTACTGATATTCAGCATTTGAATAAATTTTCTTTTGATTATATAAATTTAATTGGTGCATAATTCTGAGTTGAGGTCAAGCAAATACTGGCTCAACATATGATCTAGAGGGAACAAACTGATGCTCTAGTAAGGGACATATACTGCTGTCTAATGTGCTTTCAGGGCTTTGAGCAAGTACCTTGGAATCTGAAATTGAAAAGAGGTATCCTGTGTTCCTGTTTCGAGTTCCTGATCTACTCCTGAGCAATACAATTCTGCTAGAGACTCCAAGTATGGATGCAGTCTGATGAACTGAGTAGTTGGACTCTCATACTTGAAATCAAAGTCTGCTAAAGCTGCAGAGTGTAGGGAAATCCAGGTACCTCAAATTCTAGACCAGAGTAAGTGTTGTTTCTCTATTTGGGAACCAGAGATACTCAAAGTTCCAGCCACAGGTCATTGACTACTTTTAGATATCAATTGGTTTTTCTTTCTGGAGAACAATTATAAAGTTAATGAATTATTGCACCGGATTTTCATTGTAATGATTTTCAATATTATTGCTGAAATTAAAATTGTATTAGTATCATTTTCATAGATATTTTTATAGATATTTTTTCTTGTAAAAATATTAGTAGTTTTTTTTTTTGCTAGGATTCCAAAATTGTTCTCATTCACAATCCATAGATATATTGTAGAAAATATATTTTGTAAACTGTATCTAGTAGTTTTACTGTTCAGAGGATTGCATAGATCACAGGTTTTTGTATTTTAACCTGAATAAAATACATGGCGCTCAGTTCTTGATGACCTATTTGTATCATTCTTGTATCTTGAATTAACATTTCTACCTAAAAGCAATTCAACAATTTTTCCTTATCCACGACCCACCGAATCCAGAGCAGCTGACAGGTTGAAATAAAATTAAGATGTACTAAATATTAAATTTGGCTACAGATTATAGTTGAATGGAATCTTTCAACAGGGGAATTTGAATTACTATTCTTCGCTGTTGTATAATGAAGTTCTATTCGATGTATTTTAAAAAAAATTTCTACATCTTTATTTTCAAATTCACTACCTGAATCAGTTGTTATTTTTTGTGGTAGTCCATGATGAGATATGAATGTTAACAAATTGTTAAGTATTGATATTCCTGTTGTGCTTTTTAAAGGGTATGCCTGCCCATATCGTGAAAAAGAATCTATAATTGTTAGATAATTTTCATTTGATATAGTGAATGTATCCATGTGTATATGATCGAATGGTTTGGATGTGGTGGGTGTTAAATTGAATTTAATCACTGGTGGATTCCTATCATATTTGTTCTTTTGGCATGTTTCACAATTATTAACATAGTTTTCGATGTCCATTGACATTGTCGGCCAGTAATATCTAGAACCTAATGATGTTTTCATCTCATTTATTCCTCTGTCTGCTCTTATAAACATGGTAATATTCAAATTTTTGTTTTTATTCTTCCGTGGTTTCTATATCAGTTAGAAATTTGGGACATTGTAAAAATTCAAAAGCAGTATTATGGAAACATTTTTGACTTACAATTGTGAATAGTCTCGATATTTCTTGATTTTTAAAATTCATTGCATATAGCTGTTTAGGGTCAATAAAGTCTTTAATGAATTTCATAAG
Source organism: Chrysomela aeneicollis (assembly GCA_029955515.1). NCBI lineage: Eukaryota > Metazoa > Arthropoda > Insecta > Coleoptera > Chrysomelidae > Chrysomela > Chrysomela aeneicollis. The sequence continues at coordinate 4,486,093 of JARUHQ010000013.1, read as the reverse complement.
ATGTTGTTCTGAATTGATTTTTGGGATGGTTACGTTTGTTCTTATGTGATCGAAAACATTTTCAATTCTACATTGAATTTTATTCTTTTCACTGTCACGTATAAATAATTGATTTTTATAGGTGTTATGTGATCGTTCTGATATTGGGATTTTTAAGATGGGGTCTTCGACAGATGTGTGCGCTGTTTCTAGGTCAGTTTGTGTTTGTGGTTTTCTTATCTGAATGTCTGAGATAATATTGATACGTTCATTTTCCTTGGGTTGTATTAATTCTAGTATTTGTTCGTCTAGCTGTGGTAGTTGGTCAGCGTTTTGTATATAATCTTCATTTATATTATCTACGTCTCCTGGATTGTTGACAAGGGATTCTGTTCCGAATGCAATTAATTCTAGGTCATTGGTTATTGGGTATCTTGATAAACAGTCGGCTGCTCTATTGTTTTTTCCTTTTTGATATTCAATACTGTAATCGAATTCTTCGAGTTTCAAACGCCATCTGACTAATCTAGAATTCGGTTATTTTAATGAAAAAAGCCATTTTAATGGTTTATGGTCCGTAAAAATAGTAAATTTTTTTCCGAATAGATACGGTCTGAAATATTTACAACTCCAAACGATAGACAAGTGTTCTTTTTCAATCGTGGAATAATTGATTTCCGCTGGATTCAATGTTCTTGATGCATAACAAATAGGATGTCCGTTTTGAGAGAGTATAGCGCCTATTGCATAATTTGAGGCGTCTGTGGTTACTTCAAATTTTTTATTGAAATCAGGATATGTTAACACTGGTTCTGATGTTGAAATGTTTTCACATATGTTGAAGCTTTCTATAAATTCTTTATTATGTTCAATTTTTTCATTTTTCTTCAGACATTGAGTCATTGGTTTTGTTATTTTGGCAAAGTTCTTTATAAATTTCCGATAATAACCTAATAGTCCTAAAAATGATTTAATTTCTTTTTGTGTCTTTGGAATAGGGAATTTCTTTATTATTTCGATCTTTTTAGAATTTGGTTTGATACCTTCTGGTGTTACTATGTGTCCTAAAAATTCTACTTCTTTCCTGAGGAATTCTGATTTATCGAGTTCTATTTTCATACCTGCTTCTCTGAGTCTAAAAAATACTTGTTTTATATTCTGTATGTGTTCTTGCAATCCAGTGCTAAAAATTATTATATCATCCATATAAACCATGCAAATTTTATTTTGTAAATCTTTTAAAATTTCGTCCATTACTCTCTGGAAAGTAGAGGGGGCATTTTTTAAACCGAAGGGCATTCTGAAATATTCATAATGACCATTTTCTACTGTGAAGGCTCTTCCTAACTTGTCTAAGATGTCAGTAATATTTGGTATTGGATATCTATCATCAATTGTTTTTTCATTAATTTTCCTATATTCTACTACGACTCTCCATTTTTGTTTATTTGATGCATCTATTTTCTTTGGGACAATCCAAATAGGGGATGACCAAGGACTATGTGATGGTCTTATAATATTCTTTTCTAACATGTCATTAATTTGTCTCTGTACTTCTTGTTTATGTATGTACGGGTATCTGTATGACTTGGTATACACCGGTTGTTTATCTGTTGTTTTAATGTCATGTTTTATTTTTGATGTGAATGTTAACATTTCATTTGGGTTACTGAAGATATCAGAGAATTATTTACATAATTTTAAAATTGATGCTTTTTCTTCAGAATTCATATGACTAGAACGTATTTTCTCTCCAAATTTGAACGTTTTTTCATGTTGGATTTCGTTGGGATTGATGAAATTTTCAATTGTGAATATTTCATAATGATTTGAATCAAATTGTTCGACTGGTATAGTTTCACTTAAAATAACTGATATACTTCATTTTTGTTGTGCAATATGAAAATTACAACCATGTCTCGTTATATTTTTAACTGGTCAACTTTCATGATGTTACCATCCTGATATTATCAATTTTTGGGCACAGGGTCCCTTCTATAAATACCTGTTTAATTAATAATCTAGTTATGTAAAAATTTTTCATCTTCAACAACTGTTAATATTTGGGCTGATGATGAGTGCATATGCATTCGAAACATGTCCCCCATAACCCCTTTTTCATAATAAATGTTGTGGAGATGACTTCGAGCTTCATTCCTGCTTTGTGATATACTTCTGTCTGTTGGATTAAATATTTCAATAGGTGCAAATCCTTTATTTGACGTAGTTAAAATTTGGGGAATAATTAATCCATTTATCGTTCCTTCAATGGTGAGAATTTCTCCTTCGTAAATACTTATTGGAATATTTTTTATAATTTTCTCTTGTGGATTCACTGAGAATGAAAAACTTGCTTCGTTTGATTTTCTGAATTCAGAAGGTAGTTCTATATGAGCTCCTATTAGTCTTTTATTAATCAAATCGATTTTTAATCCCATATTTATTAAGTCTGTTAATCCTATGACTCCATCAAAGAAATCATGGAAATCAAAGAGTATGAAATTAATATCGTAATTTGTGTTGAATTCTGGGAATGCTGGTATAATTGCTTGATATCTTGCTATCTGACTTCGTACAGCTGTTTTAATGTTCGAATTACAATGAAATATCATGTTTGGATAGTATTCTTCTGCAACTGATGGTTTTAATATAGATTTAGTACTACCAGTATCAATGAGAAAGCGTAATTTTGGATGTTTAATTTTAACATAGGGTAGGGCGTTGTTAGAAGAGACATTTATCTCTACTATGTCTGTGGTTTCGTAAGGCTGGTTAAAGGAAAATTTTCACGTTTCATTTACTTGGTCGTTAATGATTTGTTCTTCAAAATATAATGAATTCTCATTTTGGGGTTGAATATCGTATTGGGGTTGAAGGTCGTATTGGGGTTGATTATTGTCACAATAAAGGTTTGAATCGAAACAATCGTTTGTTTGCTATTCAGTATCATCTTGATTATTATAATAACAATCATATTCATTTTCATTAGTATATAGCTCTTGAAATTCAAAGTTTGGTTTCTGATTATAATTCTGAAAATGATTTTGATAAGAAGGTCTACTATAATTCTGCATTGGTGGTCTTTGAGACATCATTGTGGGATTTCGGGATGTAGTTGACATCGGTGCTTGTTTAGGGAGTTGCGATACAGGTGTATTTTTTGGCTTAAATACATTTTGAGGTATTCCAAATACTTCGCGATTTATTGGAAATCGTCTCTGTGGTATTTGTCTCGGTTGAATGTTCATTGGCTGATTGGGCCACGTTTGCCTTTGATTAAAGTTCAGAGGAAAATTTGGTTGTGGTCTATATTGATTTTGAAATACTTGTTGTCTATATTGATTCTGATTTGGAAGTTGTCTAAGTGGGTTTTGAATTTGTTGATAATTATTGCTTCGGAATGGAAATTCATTCGCTCTGTTATTACTTGGCATTTTAGAAGGTGGTCTATTATAATTATCAATCGTATTGTTATAAAGTTTTTCGAAATTTTCATATTCATTTATATAGGCCATAGCATCTTCCAGTGGTGCTGAATTTTTGATGTGTAAATTGTTTTTCAGGGTGCCTGTACATCCTGCAATAAACGTATTCAATGCGGTTTTGTCATAATGAGAAATTTGAAAAAGTTTTTCGGCTTCCTGTAATTCACTGTTACTTATTCTTTGGATGACTCTACTTCTTAGCATATGTAATCTACTACCGTAATAATGAAAAACATTGTTTCAGTGCATTTTTAATACTTGGCCATGTATTTAGTTCTGCTCTGTTTCCTACCATCAATTCAGCTTCACCCACTACAAGTTTTCCTTGCAGACATTCGAATATATGGATGTTCAAGCTTTCATCGTTCATTATTCGATACGAATCGATCAATCTCTCGCAATTGGAAATAAATCTATTTAAAGAGTCACTATCTCCGTCAAAAGGTTTAATATTATTCATTTTGGATTTGAAAAGATCCCAGTTCATTCTAGGTATTGGCTGTTCGTGTGCCATGATGAAAATTTATTTCCTTTCTGAGTTTCTTCGAAGTTTGATTTGGATTTTACTAATTCTATGTTGGTGATGTGTTTTGCTTTCTTTGTTGGTTTGTTCTCGATGAACTGATCCTAACTATCTTCACTGAAATCCTTATACAGAGGGTTCAGGAAAGGTGAAAAGGAATTTGGCACTTACAGTTTCAATTTTCTTCGAAGCGCTGTAGTCTCCGGTTTTCCTCTGCCAGGGTTGATTTTCTTCGCTCTGCAATGACAGCTTCTTCTTGACGACGGCTCAACTGGTTTGCACGGCAATGTTCTGACTTTGAACTGATGTTCTGTCCGATATACACTCGAACAAGTCTTTTCACTACCGAACTTTCGTTTTCCTGATTAATCGTTGATACGAAAAACTGCTCGTTCGATACGGTCAATTTTCGGGAATCCTACCGACTGCGCCAATTTTGGTTGTTGAACGACGACAAGGCTTTTTAAAAATAAGGCTTTATTTTTAATCAGCAACTGCTCATTACAAAGGCTTATAAGAGAATGAATCTCGGATTAAGTTATACAATTCAAATCACGAATAGCACAGTGGGGTTTATCTAATGCAAGCTCAGTGGTTTTCTTGATGAGTGGACATTTTCTATACATATAACTCGGGTTCTCAATATGATGGTTTCATGTCTATGAATATGAGATTTTATAATTAATTTGTATTTCTGTAGAAACTATAGAAATAATTGGCTCTATTGGAGTGGTCAAATGTCAGGTGCGCAGAAACTAAGTTTGAAAACGAAAACAAAATAAATGTTTTTATGAATGGGTTAGGATAGGTAAATCAACCCATGAATATGTTTTGAAGAGCAGCTTCCGCTTCCTTTTTTGGGTGAAGCGCTTTATCCTGACAATGGAACATTTTTTGGTTTTTGAAACCAGCGTTTGGGTGGTACACATCCGCCTTGATTAGGAGTTTTTTTTTTCTTAAGGCCTTTCCACTTGGAAGGTAAGAGATAACGATCAATGATGAAATCGAATTATTCTAACCAGCAACCTGCTGGTGAAAAATTAACCCGGTGACCAGAGGACCATCAGCCATTTTGTGGAACCTCACATTTTTTATGTCTTGGGACGTATTCACTATTTGAACCAGTTTGAAGTAGAGATACTGGAGGACCCAGTGATTATTTCCGTTTGGAGAGTATACATTTGGAGAGCTGCCAGTTCGACATGTATTCCTGCACTTACATGATATAGATGAAATATCTTTGGTACATCTTTGGTACTAGAATCCGGACATCTATAATTGGAGTTGGTCGAGTCCAGAGGCCTGGTTGACGGCTGGTTGAGTCTGAACTTGGTAGACTTGGATCCATCAGCTAAAGCCGGACTGGGGAAGGTCTTGGCAGTGTCCAAGGATCCCATTACTCCAGGAGGCCAAGATCCTGGAAAGAAAGGTCTTGGCAGAGTCCCGTCTACCAGGGATAAGATTCCCGGTAGTGCCTAGATTCCCAAGGTCCTATACATTATATAACATCATTTATCATCCTCTGTTTCGTGTAGGAGTTTAGATTTTTGAGGTGGATTTTCAGGTCTTCAATTATAATCGGTTTTGCATTCTAATGGAAAACTTGATTTTTGTGAACCAGTCCACATCCCCATTTTTAGATATTTTACCTGTGAAATCTCTGAACTGATCTTAATCTCCCCCTGATTGTCATTGTTGGTTTCAATTTCTCGCATCTGTCTCATTTCTCTTACATTTTTTCTTTTTCTCTGTCGCGTGTGATATTACTGGATTTTGTTTGGAGTCAAAAGTTGTTGATTTTTTTTTGGTTAGTGGTAGGCTTTTGGAGAGCACTTTTATTCTGATGAAACTGATTTGTGATGACTGATGAAGTTGTAATGTGACTTGGTGGGATCCTTCAGATCAGTACTAAGCTTGGAGTGCACATATGTCAGATTCGTCATAAACGATGTGACCTACTGGAATCACACTCTTGAAATATTAAGTATTTTTTTCTGGAGCTTAGTTCTAAACTGAATCAAGTTTTTCATATCTTCTGTCAAATCGAGGTTTGGTTAGTTTGGTTAGTTCAATTCCAGAGGTTTGATGTAGGCTAAATTTCATTTCTATACGTCTGTCGATTTTGAGATAAAAACATTTTTCTAGATTGAGATATCCATTCTGAACAACCTGGACTCTGTGTGTTTCTTTTTTACATCCTTTTATTTTTCATTATGTTGCCTTCAGGTCTATTGGGAGTCATCTTAGTATAGGTATTTATTTGAATAGGAACCTGGTTGAGTGAGTGTGGCCCTTTCTCATTTGTACTATCATCAATGGTGAGATTCGTAGAAGGGGCAAGTATTGGGGGGTGAGCGGTAAACCCGGTAGCTCCTGCCTATGGGCGACTATTCACAACGTTTGTTGCTCACTACTGTGCTTGTCTCGAGTTCTGCGAATCTGTCCACTTGAGGGTTGGCTCACAGTACTCAATCAAGAAACACTCCCGCTTAGAGTTTTTTGCCGACTTGGCTTCACCAGTCGTTGCAGTTGGTATACTTATTATACCCCAAGTGAAGTGGAATTTTTTTTCTCTTTATAATTTTTCGTTTTTTTTGTTCCACCGGTCTTGCAATACTGCTGGTCTATCTGTCTGAGTGGCGTCGCGGGTGCCACCATGGAAACCTGGGGGCGAGTGGTGATGGATTATTCAACGGCGCAGCATCTAGATCTTGCAGCGAAACGAACATCCTGGCCAGATTTTCATGGTGTCATATGTGCATTGTGGTCTGGATGGCGACGACCAGTCCTCACAAGATTCACCCTACCACCTACTAATGTACAGTAGAATGGTAGTTTTCATTTTCTTTTCAGTGTGGTAAATACTAGAATTTACTAGGGGCATGACTGTTCTGCTCCTTCCTTAGGGTAAATAAACCTTCCACAGCATAGTGGTTTGGTATTTATTAATTTCTCTTGGTTTCAGGTCAGTTTCAGGTCAGTTTCACTTCTCCTATCTCTGGCGTTGGTAGTTTCAGTTTGGTCAATATCTTATTTTGGGCTTAGGATTCAGATTTTCAGATCACTCATAATGCTCTAGGATTGCTGAGTTATTAGTTTGGGTATGGTGAATGCAACAATCCACATTCTTTTTGTCAATCATTATTCCAGATGAACATTTTTGACATTTTAAAAATTAATTCAGGATTCCTATGCAGCTTAAGTCTCATATTAGTTCTTTTCTGAAGTTTCATTCAAAAAAAAATTCAAAAACTTCGGGTTTTTGAGTTTTTTTTCTTCGGGGGAAAAGGGGATGTGTAACGATATATACCTAAGTCGTTACATTTGTTTTAATATAACTGAACAAATAACATCAATAAATAGTTGGAACAATCTCTTAAAATTAAAATAAATCAACAACAAGAACATCTTCTTTTTATTCAGGTAACATTAGTACGAATAGAGACTAGAATTCTGCAAATAAATTAAAATCAACGCATGATGAATTGGTCACTGTTCAACATCTATAATTGCATTTATTATATTGCCGTTGCACCAACGAGATCATTTTCATTAATCGCGTGATGAAATTTCAATTTTGGATGGCTCAGATTATTGAAGATTAATTTATCGATTGATTCTTTGAAGCTGCAGGCAGCCATTGCTATTGGCTTTGATTGTCATATTTTGAACTTTGATTTGATTTTCTACTATCTTTAATCTGTTTCTTCGACAGAAATATATTCCATATATAAATATGGTCTTATATTTAAATAATATAATCTTGGAGATTTTGAGATATTTTTTATGTGCACACAGAGCACGTATTCAGTGGATTTTTTTTGAGGTGAATATACTCTCTTTGTGGGTTTTTTTATATTCTAGCTTGGATGCAACTCAGAAGATAAAAGCTGTGAATACTTGAGGAATGAGTGTTTTCTGGTGGAATTTGAGAAGAACCCATAGGAAAATCATAGACTCTGATACTGGACAAGAAGAGAGATGATGTTCAGGTGAGTGTACAGTGAAACCTTCGCTTCAAAAATAAATTAATGTATTAATAAATGTTACACTCATCTATTCATTTTCTTTCCTATGAAGAAGAGTTCATGAATTTTCATTAATAAAAAATAAATATTCTCCTTTTCTTGGTAGTATTTTGAGAAGTTTTTTTGAGAAATATTTTATTCGCTATTTGGCCTATCTTAAATTAAATTGGGGATATCACTGAGATCATTCTTGATATTTCAGAACAATATTTTTTTTAATATCTGGAATTTATAGAGAACTTGCAGGCATGTAAAAGGCCGATTACTTCCTTTATCACATACTTTCTTTATCATTTACATAATCAGCAATTATTGAATTCACGTATCGAATTTTGGAAGAATTATATTAACATATATTGTTTTTTCTGGTCGTGATTTATTATAGAGATTGTATGACATTCTAGATTAATCTTTGTATAATGGCATTCTATCAAGCAGCTTCATATCATTGATCTGTTTGAGCCCTCAGCTCAAATATATTTTTTTGAACCTTCAGTTCACACCACCCTTGACCAAACTGATTTTTATTAAAACCTTTCACGAATGTCAATGATTCACGAGTGATCAATCAACGTATAAAGAAGCTATATGAGTAGCAGAGTTGTCTAGACCTTCCCCCCTAGTTTCAGAGCTGAAACTAATTCACAACTACAGGGTGCAAACAATTCGTTGAGAGGCGAGGAGAGACACCAGTATTGTAAGAGAACGTGACCTGGAAGTTGTCATCATATTTGGGAAACCAGATCTCTGACTCGCAAGTATAGAGCTGTGTATCCAGAAATATTGATCAAACTCGTCGTAAGAAATACAATCAGTTGGATAATTGTAAAACTTGATTTTTTCTTCTGATTGTCATCTCAATTCACTAGTATATAGCTGTTGAATACTCAATTCATACATTATTTGATTGTAAATTCACATTTAATTTATATAATAGATCTACATTCTTTTTGAGTCAGGTTTAATTGCTCTGACTAATAAAAGGAGGATGTTCTTGAATTTTTTCAATGTTCAGTGATTTTTATATGTTTGATTATTGTTTATCTATATTTTCATATGAAAAATAGACTGGCGCTCAACACTACTTGACAAAATAATAAATATCAAATAGTCCAAAGAACTCACCCCTCAGGAATACATGCTCGAAATCTCATAACACACTCGCCTGTAAGGCCGAACCCTGTAACTTACCACCTCACATATAGGACAAATCCGCTTGGCCTATTCAAAAATTAATTCAACATCTAAACAACTAGTGAGGTGTGCAGCACAAGGCAACACTGAAAGCAATGAAGATTATTCAACTTGTGTTTAATGAATGGATAAATAAAGAAATATTTATTTAACACTGCAATTATATTTATTTATGATTTGGTTAACAAATTTGAACTTCAACGTGCGTGTTGGATATATGTGATTTCATGAATATGATACTTTCCTATTTGAAATTTCTAGCCACTGCAATCACGCTGTAGGTTGTTTTGGAGAACTGAAACAGAAATTGTTGAATCAATGATGAATCATATAGATTGTATTTGATATTGTTAAGATAAGAAATAGTTCAGAATATGATATCCCTTATTCATCCAAGATATCGTATTATTTTACAAGATATCGTATCATTTTATTTAATGTGTTGGAGAGCGCGTTGGCTTCGAACGTGCCCTCACCGATAGGTTCTGATACGTTTGGTTCGATGAGTCTCGTAGCGAGTTTGTTGAAACATGAATCATTTATTGATTGCTGGAATGCATATTGGCGAAACATATATCAACTGGTTCCTTACTCAGCGTGCAAATCGACAGCAGCTATCAGACGTGTAGTAGAAAAATATATAATAGATAAAACATCGCAGAAATCTGCTCCAGGTATTGATGAAATCCATGGTTATAAAAATAGTGATATAATTTGCTTTCCACTTTCTCATGTTATTAATACCTCATTATGTGAAAGAAAGTAACCTGAAGACTTGAAGTTGACAAAATCAGTCCCAATATTTGAGAACAAAGGATCCAGGAAATAAGTGTTTAACTAACGTTATGTTTGTCTTCAATCACAGTCTACAAAAGTCATTGACTACACATTCAACATACGCCTGAAAGATTTCCTGAAAAAAAAAACAGCTCATGGCAGATTGTCAGCATGGTTTCAGAAGTGAAAGGTCAACTGAATCTGCAATTATAGAACTATGTCTATTAAAACCTGAATCAGAAAAAAATTCCAAAAGCACTGTACTTCAAGTCGAGCATTCGATACATTCGACCACAATTCACTTCTCGAAAAGCTATACCGGTCGCAGGTAGTTATGCTGGATTCTGTCAGATCTAATCCTTCGCAAGTTACAATGGGAGTTCCTCAGGGATCAATCCTAGGTCCCCTGTTTTTTGTTATTTTCATGAATGATATCATATACTCTTGTACAAACAAAATGCTGATGATACGAATCAACTAATAGCCGAAAATGTTTTGAAAGCATCTGTTAGTAAATCAAATGATTATGCACAAGAATTCGGTCATTGCTGTTATAAAAACGGCTTATTGGTAAATACATCTAATCTAAAACATAATATTTAATATTTTGACCAAAGAATGTTAGCTACGATTATAGTCCTCTGATCAAAATAGATCACATATCTATCAAGAGAGTGCCCGAAACCAAATCCTTAGGTGTCATTGTGGATCAAAAGCTAACATGGGAACCACATGTGGAAAAATTGCTTTGTTATCAGGCAATTGAACAGTATCTCTGAATGTGCTTGAACATGCCTATCATGGGCTGGTGCAATCAGTTTCGAGTTATGGTCTGATTCTCTGGGGAAACTCTAGTAATTTCTGTAAAGTATTCATAATGCAGAAAAAAATAATCAGATGCCTGGTAGGTGCGCACTCTCGTGAAAGCTGTCCACAAATTTTCGTAAAACTATCACTCCTCACCCTACCATGTCTCTATATATTTTCATTAGCACTAAATATAAAAATGAATCAATAAAATTTTATACGAAACAATATGATCCATATTCATGATACACGATATCCACGTACCATTTTCACAACTTGGCGTAACACAAAACTCACATTCCCATCGAGGTGAAATCTGTTATAACCGTGTGATGATTATTCTTGGAAATATCACCAATTTCAAACAGTTTGAATTGAAATTATTCAATTAGTTGAGTGCCAATGCAGTTGTTGTAGTTGAGTATTCAAACTGAATGTATTCGAACATACATTTTTCATCTCAAAAAGTTTTTTTGTGTAGAGTGTGATTGTAATTGATTTCAATGAATGATTTTTTCATAATGTTAGACTGTTAGGTTTGTGAATGTTTTTTTAAACCTGTGTATGTGAGTATGTGACGGGATAAATCACCATGTCCCCGAAATTTTAGATCATTGATAAACATAATTTAATAACACCAGGTATACTAAGAGGATGTTTACCTCAGTCCCTGCTCGACTCGGTACATTGAGAGGCTACTACTGTTTTCACCTTGTTATTGTCTGTAGAGTTAGGTAGACACATCGAATCGATTATCGATGATTTGGGACCAGCTAGAACATTGTAGGGAACGACCATCCTTTATACACTTACTCATGTGGGAATTGACTGAATCGTTAGTGATACAAGTTTTGTTTACTTATTAGTCAATCTAGACATCTAGAGGTTAAGATCATGAAAAGCTTATTCTGCTGAGTTTGTTGTCAGGTTGGACCGTCCTACAATCAACCTGCATCGAAGTTTGCTGTTTCATTCTGATGAAAATGAGTCGAGTGTTTGAGAGGCTGGTTCGCCTGTTGTTTATGTCCTTAAATGAGCAAGTTCATGATTATATATTTCGCGACGGCTCATCTCTTGTGAATAGATTGCGCGGTAGCCATATATGTCCCGTGATTGAGATAAGTACGTTTTATATCGTACCAGACTGGTATACCCATGGTATGGCATAAAACCTGAGGTGCCAAAGATCACCGTCGATTTGTAGTTTGGTCGTTCTAAGTATCCATGTTTGACGGACTGGGACTGCGCAATAGGCAATCGGGTTGCTGGCTTGCGATTACGTAGGTGAGATTGGTGTCGGAAACCGTAAGTGGAATTCAATGGCGATTTGATTCCATCCTAAAGAGGGATTTTCCCACTAAGGCTTAAAAAATTGAGTAAACTGGTAGGTACAAGTATAATACTCTGTTCTGGTCTTCCTAACTAATATTCATCAATGCTTCCAGATATATCGGATAGTCCTGTGTTGATTTCTGAATTATATTCATCTTAGATACTTTTTTCTATATAAATAATGGTTCAATATTGAAAAAGTAACATTTTAGTGATTCTTGGATGTATGATCAATTTAGGTTACCTTATATCAATAATTATTATTTTTATTTAATAAATTCAGATAATATGATGATGTAAGTCAATATTGCTTAACAAATTATTATAATTTTGTGTAACTTTAACGGTGGTTTAACCGCATTTTTAACTCTACAATATTAGGTACAGTTCATTTTTGATTGTTTCGTTTCAGTTCCAATGGTTGACTCTCTACTAGATTCTATATCTGATGAAAATGTTTTATGCAAGTTTATTTGAAGTTAATTGTATGAGAATACATGTCCAATGTGAATTTAACGACTTCATGTATTCCCAGCCTCGGAACAATAAGAGAATGAAAAATAAGCTGACATGTCAGACTAATGCTAACTTGAAAGAAAATATACAGGTATTCTTTTACATTCTATTAGGAAAACTTCGAAAATATAAATTCATTAGTTCTCAGGTTTTTCATCGTTTTTTCATTTTGTGAACCGGAAAAATTGGTGTTTCCATATGGAGCCTTCAGGCGTTACAGCTAATATCTAGTATCGAGTATGGAGAGTGCATAAGCAATTTACGCACAATCAACTGTTACAATCATCAAAAGTCCTCACTGCATATTCTCTCCACTTCAGTTCTTGGTATGACATAATGGTATGAGCTATCTTAGTATATGTCATTGCTGACCCTAAAGTCACTTTCTGCAGCTTGTCACCAACTTCTTGCTGTGAAGATGGTTACAAGTTGTACGGCAGCCATTTTGTCTGGAGGGCTGGTACGAGGGACTTACTTTATTGTAATATTTTTGAAAGAGGCGCCACTTGATTTGATCTCAAAAAAAATAAAAGATACAAACGAAAGAGTCAAAATTCATATATTCCCTTGATCATATGATACGTTTCATAGGTACCTTGTAATACAGAACTTTAGAACGTTTAGAACACAGGTAGTTCACAAATAAGTTGCAATAAAATGACAATGTTTCAACACTTATATGATGGAAAATCGAAATTAACTAATACCATGGTCACCAATTTTGCAGCTGCAAAGGGGTTCACAAATACCATAAAACTTCACAAGATTTACCTGAGACTAAATTTGATTTCGTACCAGAATTATCTTAAGGGATATAAAGGTCAGTGACAATAAAAAAATGAAAATTTATTTTGGGTGGATCTCACCAACATCATCCCTAGCTTTCACTTCCGCCCCAAAGGTTGTTAAGCACCCAGTGATAGCCGGTGTGGCAAGAAGGCAGACCTCACAAGTTCCCGCTCATGCTTTTCTTGGAGTCGGAGCAGGTCTACCTCGAACAGTCCCTTGGATGTTGGTAGGGTCGTGGAGCAGTTCGTCGAGAGGCCTGAGAGGGTTGCAGTTAAGATCACCAAAGAGGTCGTAGTGATGATCACTGGGGAGGTCGTAGTGATGATCACCGGAGAGGTCGTAAAGTTGATCAAACGTATTGTCGACCGAAAATGGTGGCCAGGGGTCTCGTACCGTGTTCCAACAAAATGTCCAATATTCGGTTTTCAATCTTCACGTGGAAGCCGACAGATCTAAATCATGAAAACTCATGTATCTTTGTCAAAAAGACATTCAAAAGTCTCCCAGGACTCATCTTCCTTATAGGATCGGCTTTCCACCAAACACAAAGAACATATGACACTTCATAGTGCGGGAATGAGAATAATCTCACTTTCGTCATCATGGTCGCTTTTAGCCACCTTATAATAATAATAATAATAAATCGTATTCATTCATCTCAAGAACATTACATAATACATAAAAGTCCAATACCTAGTTATCAAATTAACAAAATTAATCATATAATATGAGATGAAAAGGCGCAGTGTCAAATGAAAATGCCAGGTGTCTATACAAAAAACTGATATCCGGATTCCGGACCATACCAGAAAATATATTGAAAAAAAACCGTCTAGCCAACTACGCATGCAGTACCTCGGTTCTGCTCATATGCGAAAAACAAGTGAAGAAGCACAGCAATTTTTCTCCGTCAATGTTAATTTTACAACACAGTCCATTCTCTTTCGCCAAATTCATAATTTTCTATCCAAACATTGGTCCATTACGAGCCGGAATATTATTTCATCAGGGAAGTTGATATTCAATTCAATTGATGATAATAATTGAGGTATCAATCTTTGTTATTAACATCTTATTAGTTTTAAAATAAAAAAACAATAATCTGATATACTCATTCCGAGCCAACAGTTGTTATCGATAGGAAAACAAGAACACCGTTCTTTGTTGAAGGCAAACAGTTTATGCCTATTTATTTTATTTGAGGCAAGTTTGAACCTAATCACAAAGGATATATGAGTAGATAGTTGTCGATACTTTCATATATAGGAAAATCAGTAGAAGTGATTTTTGATCGGTGAGGACGTTGACCTCATTTCGAGCAATCACCTGACTTCCAAGTACCTATACAGGTTGTCTTTCTTCATAACAAAATTTTTTGAAATTTCAGACCTGCTGTCTAATCAAAACCATCAATTGAAAAAATAGTATTTCGCTATATTCATCGCCGTTTACAGGGATTTATATACCTCAATTGTAAAAACCCAAGAAATGGCCCCTTCAACAAATGATGTTGATAGAAGGAGGAAATATAAAAATTATAGGCAGACTGAAATTAAAAGATTAGAGGTACTGTTGGAAACCGCGAAAATAGCTGAAAGTGATGCCAATTATCATAAAATCTTCAAGTTCAGATATGATTAAATTGAACCCATCCGAGATGATTTGTTGAAATATCATAACATTATTATTGGGCTCCTGCCTATGAATGAAGAGGAGACACCCGATGATTGGTATGTTTTCGAAGATAATATTCGGAACAAATTCGTAAATATGTATTTTCTGATAAAATCTATTGTATTCAAATTATTTCCACGACGTGCAGGAAACGTACAACAATCACAAAATCCTAATATTAATAATTCAACAAATGTCACTTTGCCAAAAATAGTTTTACCTCAGTTTTGTGGAGACATTACCGCTTTTAATTGTTATATCGATATGTACGATGCATTGATTAATAAAAATTCCAGTTTAAGCGAAAAGTTTAATCATTTACTAGCATCCTTGAAAGGTGCAGCGTTGGCACTTGTTCAACATTTGCCGATGACTAGTGCAAATTATAATATTGCATATGATACTCTTTTCAAAAGGTATAAAAATGAAAGATTGATAGCTGCTGCCCATTGGGGAGCGACAGAAAATACTCCGAAGTTGAGCAACGATGATGCCGTAGC
The DNA here is from genome assembly GCA_029955515.1 of Chrysomela aeneicollis. NCBI lineage: Eukaryota > Metazoa > Arthropoda > Insecta > Coleoptera > Chrysomelidae > Chrysomela > Chrysomela aeneicollis. Next base: position 4,470,489 of record JARUHQ010000013.1, on the reverse strand, counting down.
TTTACGTCAAATGTTAGACATTTTCAATGATAATCTCGCGGCTTTGAAAAATTTTGCGTAACCGATCGATAATTGGGATTTCATCCTTGTTCAAATGATACTGAAAATACTTGACGTTTCCTTAGCTACCCGTTTCAAACTTCATCATGATTCCACTAATTTTCCGAGTTATAAAGACCTTGCAGAGTTTTTATCGAAGTATTGTTATGCTATCGAAAACATGAATTTATCACTCAGAGTCTAAACAGAAAAAATTTGAAATAATAAACCAGATTTCGCAATTAGAACTTCTAGCTTTATGGTTCAAACTAAATTTGATAAATGCTGCCTATGCAATGCCACGTGCTTTCTTTTATGATACCCTGGAAAACGGATGCCAAGTTTCACACGAGCAAGGTTGCCCCGAAGCTCTGTCGGGTATAGGGGGGTTCGATCAGAACACACTGTATACAAAAATCAAGAGGGCGCCACCAACTTACAAATTGCGAGTTTAAGTTGGAAAACTCCCAAGTTATTCCAGGTTCCGCTTTCCAGAAAGCAAAAAAAAATTATGAAAATGATTCAATATTCAACAAACACCACAATTTTCAATCTGCATAATAAATATTCAAATTGTTGTTGAAATATCACCACCAGTGAGAAATGAATAGGTAAGTTGCTCAATTTCATCCAATATTTATTTAAAATGACTGTGTAGGATAGTTTTCACAGTAAATACGGTGTCACCTGTAAGTTCCGATTATAAGGTTACTTAGTTCTCAACAAAAAAAAATTGATACCTGAACCCCGACGTGATCACGTTGAGTGTACACCTATCCTTGAGATATTATTCACAATTATAATATGAGGTCAGTAAATTTCCATTAATCAGGTAGCCGTATAACATTCAGTTCTGCCAGTCAATCAAATTATGATGAATTGAATGTTAACACAATTCCGAAATCCCAAGCACATTGAAACATGTATAAAAAAGCTAAACAAAATATATCATGCAGCTTATCTGATTCGAGTTATATTGGTTTAGCCGCAGTCTACAGCATAGATACATGCGAAGCAAGATAGCCTTGGGGTTGCGTCTTGCACCAGGATGATATACTCCGGGATAGCTGCACAGATGGTTTACCGGCAGGCAAGCAATAAATACTCCGAATAGTTGATAAAGAAATTACCCAGGAAGCTACAAAGCTCGTACACGGAGGTACCAAGCCCGTACAAGCACCATGAAATGATCATTCATGAGAAGTTTTGTCGACTTACCGAAGTCCCACTTCATAACTCTTATTAGTTGAGGGTTCTAGAAAAATCCATGAACTCAAAATGGAGGTTCGAGTGAAGCAGATGTTGTTTGAACAAATCCTTCAAAATAAAGATACCTGCACCACTAATAATCACTACTGAGTGATAACACGAAAGGTGATGATTGGTTATGCAAGAAGTGCAGTAATATCCACCATAGGGTGAAACTTTTCAGTTCCAAAACAAAGAAAAAGTTTAAGAGCACCAACACTTCTTTATCTCAAACGACATCTAATCTCCTTTTACCAACCGTTTTTCGCTCGTCAAGAATCCCACTTGCCAATCACTTTTTGAAGCCAAGTGGGTATCAACCAAATCATTCCATTTCAACATTGGCTGTAGGTCAGATAAAGACAAGTACCTATCTCATATGCGAAATGGTAGCATGGGACTATACAACATAAAAGAAAGAAGTAGAAGAGCGACACTGCGATGACAATGCTATCAGCAGGAATCAGCTGTCGCTATACCAGTAACCTATAATGATGAACAAAACAAGCCAAAAATGAATAAACTCAAGAAAACAGGTAAGCTATCATTTTTATCCCCATACCTAACAACAATTGAAACCTAAATTTACTCTTCAAGCAAGATAGCCTTAAGGTTTCGTCATGCACCAGGATGATATACTCCGGGATAGCTGCACAGATGGTTTACCGGCAGGCAAGCAATAAATACTCCGAATAGTTGATAAAGAAATTGCCCAGGAAGCTACAAAGCTCGTACACGGAGGTACCAAGCCCGTACAAGGACCCTGAAATGATCATTCATGAAAAGTGTTGTCGACTTACCGAAGTCCCACTTCATACCTCTTATTAGTTGAGGATTCTAGAATAATCCACGAACTCAAAATGGAGGTTTGAGTGAAGCAGATGTTGTTTGAACAAATATTTCAAAATGAAGATACCTACACCACTAATAATCACTACTGAGTGACAACACGAGAGGTGATGATTGGTTATGCAAGAAGTGCAGTAATATCCACCATAGAGTAAAACTTTTCAGTTCCAAAACGAAGAAAAAGTTTAAGAGCACCAACACTTCTTCATCTCAAACGACATCTAATCTCCTTTTTGCATCCGTTTCTCGCTCGGCAAGAATCCCATTTGCCAATCACATTTCGAAGCCAAGTGAGTATCAACCAAATCATTCCATTTCAACATTGGCTGTAGGTCAGATAAAGACAAGTACCTATCTCATATGCGAAATGGTAGCAAGGGACTATACAACATAAAAGAAAGAAGTAGAAGAGCGACACTGCGATGACAATGCTATCAGCAGGAATCAGCTGTCGCTATACCAGTAACCTATAATGATAAACAAAACAAGCCAAACATGAATAAACTCAAGAAAACAGGTAAGCTATCATTTTTATCCCCATACCTAACAACAATTGAAACCTAAATTTATTCTTCGTGAATATCTAACCACTTTTATATTGTATGTTTTCGTTAATAGGTACGATCTCATCCGCAGACGGACCACAGGACCACCAGCACCTCGGACCAGAGCGAACTCAGTGAAGTGCCGTTCAATTTAGTTTTGTTTACCCGTGTATCGTTCGGAATAAATTATCAATAATTGGTCGCCTATTATTTTGCATGTGAGTACCTACTGCTAAACACTATGAATGTTGATATTACACACTATTAACTAGCAAACAAAACACATTTACTCTAAGAATATTCGAAAATACACACATATATAAAATGAAACGTTACAAATTCTCCCCCCACTTTAAAAGATTTTTCCCAAAAATCTTTTGGGGAATTAGTCATTAGGCGGACTGTCTGTCAAATCTTGACAATGCCAAGTACCTCGGTAAGTCCCATGTTCATCTTTAAGCTCGTAAGTCCACGGAGACACTCGCTTAGAAACCGTAAAAGGGGCCAACAAATTCGGGGGCTAACTTTGCCGCAAAATATTTACTTTTATCGGACAGTACTTGATTCTTTCTCCAGACTGGTTGGTTGACATAATATTGCACATCTCGCCTACGGAGATCGTAAACTTTTTTATTTTGTTCATAAGCTTCCAACATTCGTGTTTGGACATCATCGAAAAGTTTCACAAAGGCTTCTTGCCGTTCAATCGTAAGACCGGAGCGATCAAACTGTATTTGATCATCGGGTTTTATTCAAGATCCTCTAGTTGAAAGTTCACGACCAAAAAAATAAAGTTAGGTGAATACCCTGTAACCTCATGTCTTGATGATCTAATTGCCAAACCAACCTGTGCTAAATTCTGATCCCAAACTCTATGATTATTTGAAACATAGGCCCTAATCATAGTTTTGATAACGCGATTTATTCTCTCACAAGGATTGGCTTGTGGATGATAGAGGGCGGTAAATTTAATGTTAACATTATATAATTTCATGAGCTTCTGAAACTCTTTAGACCTGAATTGTACTCCGTTGTCGACAATTATCGAATCCGGAAAACCGATCACCGAAAATACCTGGTCTTTCAAAATACTCGTAACGGTAGTAGCAAGTTTTGGGTCCTTTTTTGGGGAACACCTTTTTAAAAAACTCACGAGTACTACTTGAACTTTTATTCATGAGGTGTACGAACAAAAAGCTAGAAATAAATGAATGCAAATAGTTTTATTGAATATTTCTGCTGACTCGGAGATTCATCTCTGAGTCAATTCTCGTGGAGGTGGTAGGCATGGCATCCCATAACTCCTCCATCCTTAGAGTGGAATCCTGGGGGTTGCAACAGGATTCTTCGGAAGGGGGTTGACTGTCTGCTCGGCGACACCCTGCATGTTCTGCGTAGTGGGATGAAGTCTTCTGTAGTACAGGTAGACGGCTGCAACTACGACGATGACCATGAAGAGGTAGATGAAGATGGTCCATACACTTATGCCAAAATGGATTTTCTCTTTTGACATATTCTTCAACTGTTGGTGTTGATGGTCCAGGGAAGCAGTGATATGCTTCACTTCTTCAAGGTTGATGTTGTCTAATTTCAGTGGTCGGAATTCATCTAAGTAATTTTTGATAGCTAGAAAGTTCAAATCTAATTTCGGCAGTTTAATGTTCTTGTAGACACGGCGCGAATTCTGATAGTTTTTAATATGAATGTCTTTGATTTCTAAAACACAATTGGAATTGAGTTCTACAAGGAATGTTCCTTCGATTGGAATATTGTCTATTTGGGAACCGCACTTTTGTTTGACCAGTGTATTCTGGGGAGAAACTATAATCCATTTGTTGTCTTCTAGTTTTTGAATTTTGATTGATTTTATATCAACTGGGATTGGTTGACAGTTTGTAATATTCTTCGAGTATGTTAGCATCTGTATTTCACATGGAGCTTCTTCCTTTATTTTCACAGGGCTTGCTTCGTGGCATAAAAATTGATCAATTGAGACTTCTTGGCACTTTGATCCAAAAACATGTAATTTTGCTTATTTAGGATAAGGAATTTTGATTGAGGTATAATGGTTTGGAATATTTTGTTCTGAAGAGTTGGCAATGGGTAGAGGTGGAAATGATCATATTTTTCATTCTCAACAATTGGGATTTCTATAATGAAGATAATTTGATTTGCTTTTGAATAGCATTTGATTTCCATTATTTTTTCAAAAATGAGAATATTTTCCAAGATTGGTTCAAATGGTAAAATGTTTGTTTTCAAACTAGGGTTTATCAATTTAATTTCATTCAATAGTTCTATTGGCTCAATTATTGAATTGTGGAACGTGTTTAATTTTGAAAACGTGATAGCGATTTCAATTTTTTCAAGAATATCATACATTTCCTGGAAGGATAATATTATTTGTGATATTAATGTTTGGAATAAAAATTGATTGTAAGCATTCATAAATTGCATGTTTGTCTCATTCAGAACTTCTTGTATCTGCGTGAGTTCAACTTGCAATGTTTTTTAGTTATTTGCCAAAACTAGAGTATTATTTTCGATTACGTTAATTGATCTTTGCAGAAGTGTTATTTGTTCATTAACCAAGGTTTTGATTTCCATCTGGTTGTCGGATAATGTCTCTATTGCTTTATCATATTTTTCAGCATCATCTTGATCTAAATTGCCAGTTATTGATCTGATAATAGATCCTAATCCGCGTTTGGCTCTAGTCATTTTGGAATTCAAGATGGGGTTCAATTGGTTGATTTGAGTCATGATTCTTTTTTCTAAAGTGAAAGCTAAATTATACAAGTTATAAAAATCTTCTCTATCAGTTTCCGTTGTGGAATTACTTTCAATTGTGTCTTTGAATGTTTTGAAACTTGAGCTTAATAGTCTGAATTCTTCAACTATGTTACTGATATCATATATCTGTATAAATGACCAGTAATCAATTTTGTTTTGTGCATTTCCCAGTTTCAATGTCAAGAGTCCGGGATTGTCAGCAAGGTCATGAAATGTCGGAAATGTCAATTTGCTGTGTGTGTGGATGTAGAGGCACGTGGTGAATCTGAAACAATAGGAGTCTGTCTCAATTCTTTGATATGAACAATTTCGCTTTTGTTGTTTTGCTTATTTGTTATTTCTACTCGATTTCTGTCTAAAGTTTCTGTACAGTTTCCGCTCATCAAATTAGTATTAGTTAAATTTAAGTTTATCAATTTAGTAATTAATATTTAAAATTCCTTTTCAAAACCCTCAACTACGCTCATGTCTTTTTTATTGTTTCGCGATTCCTCTGTGATTTCTATCCCCACTATGAGAGAATCAAGGAAGAAGAAGAAGAAAGAAGACATTCGAAAACCAGACACGAGCACACTAATTTTGCTGGGTCGAATAATTCGTTCATTACGAACAAAAGTGCCTTTTTTACCGCGCTCTCGTCTCTCTCTTGCACCGGCCGGTCGCGTAATCGTAGTGCATCCTCCAATCATAGTGCATCCTCCAAGAGTTCTACAGTTTTCTCCAAGGTAAGAAATCACAGTCGCTCTCTCTTTCATTCTCTCTCTCTCTCTCTCTCTCTCGAATCAAATCATAAACCTAATCTCAAAGGCTATTTCCAACGATCATAAATTCGATTTTCATATCAAAATAACCAGCATCATTGAACTTCAAATATTTCAATTTCGAACATGGTCCTGTCGAGCCCGGATGTGCTGTAATTTGATATTTTCATCGATTCTGGTTGTGGGAAATTTCCATTCATTCAGTTGGTGCTGAAAGAGAATTTTAAATTCGTTTCTCGATCATAGCAAGTGAACTGATAAACTGATAAGACTTTTTGCTCCTGGACGTTTTTTGCGCCAAAGTTCTCGGCGATTCAATAATACAACAATACTTTATTGATTTATTTATCGGTGAAAGTATTTCTCTATAAAAAATTATAAGTATTTTCAGTATAAGTATTCCTATAAATGATAAAAGCTCTTTCTTACACATACTATTTTGATTTCTTTCAGTACTCTCTCATTTGTTCAAATATCAGTATCGAAACTTGATCGTTCGCTTTGATAAAAATGATTTGCATCTGAGAAGTTTTCCATTTATACAGTGTGGTATAATAAGGTTAAAAATAACTGAATTAAATAATTCGATTAAATTATTTCTCCATTTATTGATTATATACAGTGTGGTCCTGAAAAGTCATTGAGTATCATCATTTTGTCTCTCCATTATGAGTCAAGCTAATAAAATAAAACAAATCCAAGCGTTACGTCAAAACTGTGTGGATCGATTATCAGATTTGAAAATAATAGCAGACGCTGCATTACAAAATGAAAATTTTCATGTGCAGTTCAAAGCTCGGATCCCATCTCTTGAACGAATAAAACATGATTTCGATGAACAACATGCAGCTCTTTTAACTATTGTCTCTACAGTTGATGCTCATGATTTAGCTGGTGAAAGTGTTATCTGTAAAGGTTTCGATGATACCTATTATGCCATAAAAGCAATTGAATTTCAATTATTTGATAATCAACAGAATGTTTCATCCAGTGGAAAATCGAGCAATGTTCGGTTACCCAAAATTGATTTGTTCAAATTTGATGGGAATCCAAAAGATTGGAATACATTTTTTGATATGTTTAATTCTCTTGTTCACGAAAATAATGAATTGTCAAATGTGGAAAAATTTAATTATTTGTTAGCTTCCCTGAATGGACCACCACTAACTATAGTCAAATGCAATCGCTTAACAGATGCAAATTATATCATTGCTTATAATGCTCTAAAAGCGAGGTATGATAATAAACGTGCTTTGGCAACGGCTCACTATCGAGAGTTAGAAAATGCTCCAAAATTAACTGACAATACCGCTACACCCCAAAATTTACGTCAACTCGTGGATACCTTTGAAGAGAACTTGGCAGCGCTCAAAAACTTGGAATTTGAAACAGACAAATGGGATTTTTTGATTTTCAACATGCTTCTTCGAAAATTAGATTCAAATACGGTGTCGAGATTTGAAATTGAGTTTGGTTCAAATGAAATTCCAGTTTATTCTGATTTAAAAGAATTTGTTCTCAAACAGTGTGATGCGCTTGACAGATCGGTTAATAGTAGTTCGAAAAATTCTCATAAATTTGAAATCTCGAAATCTAAAAATGTCTCTCGCGATTCCCGTCAAAACCCCCCAAGTTATCAGCGCCCAAGTTCCTCGTTCATGGTTCATACCAAGCCGGCTCCCATTTGCTTTTATTGCAAACAGGATCATTCAATCTACAAATGTCCAAAGTTTTCATCACATTCTCCACAAGAACGTTATAATATAGCTAAAAATAATAAATGGTGCATTAATTGTTTTGGAAATAAACACCAATACAAGGATTGCTCCTCATCAGTGAGATGTTCTCTTTGTAAAATGAAGCATAATAGTCTTCTTCATTTCACCTACCCCCCTAATGATCAGAACGTTGCTTCCAGTGATTCATCTCCCAATAACAACCCATCTTCTCACCACTCAGTCACTTCGCTCACGAATTTAGTGCCTTCTTCAAACTTAGTACTCCTATCTACTGCTCTCATTGAGGTGCGAGACCCTCAAGGAAATTTTCACGTAGCTCGTATATTGCTTGACAGTGGAAGTCAAGCCAACTTCGTCTCTGAAAGATTTTGCAATAAACTAGGTTTATCGCGCCACAACATTACTTTATCAATTCAAGGCTTAACTCATATGAACTCAACTGCATCGAAAGCAGTTTCACTCACTCTGCGCCCACGTCTAACTCCAAATCCTCTCATCACAATTGAGGCTGTCGTTCTTCCACGAATCTGTGATGACATGCCTAGATTCCCCCTCTCTCGTGACGCGTGGTCACATATCTCGACTCTCAAGTTGGCTGATCCCGATTTTCATGTTCCCAAGGCAATTGATATGCTCTTAGGGGTAGATATATTTTCACAGATTCTCCAACCTGGTAAACTCTCTGGAAAAAATAACGAACCGACTGCTGTCAATACTACTTTTGGATGGATTCTCATGGGAACTGTCAGCTGTAATTCCTCTTCAGCTGTATCAAACTCATTTTTTTGTTCTTGTGATCTATCCATCGAAAAAACTTTGAAACGATTCTGGGAACTGGAGGAAGTACCTCGGAAGATTAGTATTTCCCCCGAAGATGAGCTATGCGAAAAATTATTTCTCGACAATGTTCGGAGGGACACTACCGGCAGGTTCACCGTCTCTCTCCCGTTTCGTATAAAACAGCCAACATTTCCCCACTCTCGATCAATCGCGGAACGTCGTTTCATTTCCTTAGAACGCAGATTATTAGTTAACCCTCTACTCCACAAACAATATTGCGAATTTATGAGAGATTACTTAGACAGTGGACATATGTCTCCATTAAAATCACAAATCGTCTCTGATAGGTCCTACTATATTCCCCACCACTGTGTGGTTAATCCCAACAGCTCAACCACCAAACTCAGGGTGGTATTCGATGCTTCCTGCAAGTCTTCAAATGGAATGTCGCTCAACGATACTCTTCTTATCGGGTCCAAACTCCAGAGAGATCTTCCCACCATTCTTTTAAATTTTCGCCTTCGTCCAGTAGCTCTTATTGGGGATATACGGCAGATGTTCAGACAGATCAATCTTACAGAAGCTGATCGTGTTTATCAAAAAATTCTCTGGAGATTCGCTCAGGAAGATCCTATCCAAGAATATGTTCTCAATACAGTCACTTATGGCCTTTCATCTTCTCCATTCCTCGCGATTCGAACTATTCTCTATTTAGCTGAAATACAAGCTGATTTTTTTCCGTTAGCCTCCAAATGTCTGAAATCTTCCATGTATGTGGATGACGTAGTTACATCTTGTGATTCTCTGGAAGCTGCTCATGCTCTAAAAACAGAACTCATTTCGTTACTGCAAAGCGGAGGATTCGAACTTCACAAGTGGGGTAGCAATATACACTCATTAGTAGTTACAAATTCAATTTCAAAATCTGTATCACTCGATTTAGATAATCCCACCACAGTCAAAGTACTTGGTCTCCAATGGAATTCCTCTCTCGACACATTTTCATTCCAGGTAAATCCAAATAACTCATATTGTACCAAGAGAACCATTCTGTCAGAGTTGGCACGTGTTTTCGATCCATTGGGGTTTCTGTCACCACTTACATTATATGCAAAAATCCTCATTCAAGACCTTTGGTCTCATGGCCTCAATTGGGATGATACACCCCCTCCTGATATTTTACATAGTTGGAAAATATACCAGTCCGACTTACAAAGAATTTCTGAGATTTCAATTCCTCGTCACATTCTCTCTACCCCTTATGAATCCATAGAGCTCCACGGATACGCGGATGCTTCAAAAAAAGGTTACGCTGGTGTTGTTTACCTTAGGGTTATCCACTCGGATGAAGATATATCAACATTTTTTGTTTGTTCAAAGTCTAAGGTAGCCCCTGTGAAAGTGGTATCTATTCCGCGACTTGAACTTTGCGCGGCGGTGCTATTATCGAGTCTTTTATCTTCAGTCGTCGAAAGTTTCAAGGAAAATCTCCAGTTTCATCGTATCTTTGCTTGGACTGATTCAACAGTCACCCTTCATTGGATAGGTTCATCTCCCCACAAGCACAAGACATTCATCAGTAATCGAATAAGTTCCATACATGATAAGTTTCCTCCTTCGATTTGGCATTATGTCCCCTCCGAAGAAAATCCTGCCGATTGTGCTTCGAGAGGCATGACCGCCTCCCAATTCTTGGAAAATCCGTCATGGTGGGCGGGGCCTCCATGGTTGAAATCAGCTGAATGTAATTGGCCAATTCCTCCCGAGGTTCTTGTTCCGGATAAATCTATATTAGAAGAGGAAAAACGTTTCGTCTTGACAACGCTAACTTCATCTCCTAATTTTCTTGATACTCTCATCAATGATACTTCATCTTTGCTTAAAATACAGCGGATAGTTGCATATATTCGACGGTTTATTAAAAACATCCGAAACCCTACTGAGAAAATCATTTCCCCCCTATGTGACATTGAACTTCATTCAGCTCTGCTTGTTCTCATCAAACAAGTTCAAAGTCAAACTTTTGCTGAAGAGTTTTCGCTTATACAAGCGAAAAAACCTATTCCCAAGGTTCTGAGGAAGCTTAGTCCGTTTATAGACGAAACGGGTCTCTTGAGGGTGGGCGGTAGGCTCACATACTCAACTTTATCTTACGATAAAAAATTCCCCATTCTCCTTCCTAACTCTCACCGCTTAACATTCTTGATGATCGAGTTCACGCATAAACAATTCTTACATCCAGGAGTACAAACAATGCAATTTTTACTGTCCCAGAGATATTGGATACTATCTCCTAGGAAAACTATTCGTAGAGTACTATCAAATTGTCATAGGTGTTGGAAACTCAACCCCACTCCTCTTCAACCTCCAATGGGAAATCTACCCTCATTGAGGATTTCTCAAATAAAGCCATTTTCTGCAGTTGGTGTCGACTTTTGTGGTCCGTTTTTGATCACTCAAGGAAAATATAAAAATGCAAGACAGTACAAGACATACATTTGTGTTTTTGTTTGCTTTGCCACGAAGGCTCTACACTTTGAGGTAGTTAGAGATTTATCTTCTGATGCATTCTTAGCAGCACTGAGACGTTTTATCTCGAGACGTGGTAGGTGTAGTTACATATTCAGTGACTGCGGCACCAATTTCGTTGGAGCTTCTAATCAAATTAAACTCATGGCTGAAGCTGCATCTTGTGAGAATCTCACTTGGCATTTTAACCCACCGAGCAGCCCTCACTTTGGTGGGCTATGGGAAGCAGGGGTGAAGTCCCTCAAAACACATATTTTTCGCGTCATCGGTGAGCAAGTTCTCACATATGACGAGCTCGAGACCCTTGTTGTCCAAATTGAAGCTGTCTTGAATTCACGACCCCTATGTCCCATCAGTGCCGACCCCAATGATTTGTCAGTTTTGACCCCAGGGCATTTTCTCACCCTTGAGCCTCTGAATGCACTCGTTGATGCAGACCTCAAGCATATTCAGTTGAATCGGTTGGGCCGATGGCAGCTCGTACAACGGCTTCACCAAGATTTCTGGGCTCGTTGGTCAAAGGAATATTTACATACCCTTCACCAACGATCCAAGTGGACGAAAAATGCATCTACTCTTGAACCTGGTACTTTGGTACTCATAAAAAATGATAACTCACCCCCTCTTCAATGGTTACTCGGTCGTGTAACAGAAACTCATCCGGGTCTTGATGGAGTCGTCAGGGTTGCCACGGTGAAAACCAAACAAGGAGTATTCAAGCGTCCATTGGTCAAATTATGCGTCTTACCAGTGGACAGTTCACCTCTTGTATAAAATGTCACAACATTTTAGGTGGGCGGTTATGTACAGTTTCCGCTCATCAAATTAGTATTAGTTAAATTTAAGTTTATCAATTTAGTAATTAATATTTAAAATTCCTTTTCAAAACCCTCAACTACGCTCATGTCTTTTTTATTGTTTCGCGATTCCTCTGTGATTTCTATCCCCACTATGAGAGAATCAAGGAAGAAGAAGAAGAAAGAAGACATTCGAAAACCAGACACGAGCACACTAATTTTGCTGGGTCGAATAATTCGTTCATTACGAACAAAAGTGCCTTTTTTACCGCGCTCTCGTCTCTCTCTTGCACCGGCCGGTCGCGTAATCGTAGTGCATCCTCCAATCATAGTGCATCCTCCAAGAGTTCTACAGTTTTCTCCAAGGTAAGAAATCACAGTCGCTCTCTCTTTCATTCTCTCTCTCTCTCTCTCGAATCAAATCATAAACCTAATCTCAAAGGCTATTTCCAACGATCATAAATTCGATTTTCATATCAAAATAACCAGCATCATTGAACTTCAAATATTTCAATTTCGAACAGTTTCAGTTATCTCGTATGGTCCAAGGAATTTATTATTTTTCTTATTGCGATTCTGCGGATTCTGTTCAAAGACGATTTGTCCTAATTTGTAATTTGGATTAGTTTCACCTTGTATATTTTTCTTGGAAATAATTTTCTGTTTATTGGCATCTAAATTTTCCTTTACCTTTGAATAGACGTGTTCTAGTTTGTTCTTATGATTTTCAGCGTAATCTGTGAAAAATGAATTTGGAAGAAATAACTCATTTGGATTTCTTGAATTAGTATGGCCAAAAGTTAACTCAAATGGGGTGAAATTCGTAGCACTATGTATTGAATTATTGTACCCAATAATAGCATAGTCCATTAAAATATCTTGTTCTTCGGGATACATTTCTTTGAGAAGTCTAAGATGTTCAATTATTGTTGAATGAAATCTTTCAACTATACTGTTCGATTCGTGATGGGCTGGTGTAGTAAAATGAATTTTGATTTTATGTAAATTCAATATTTCTTTGACTGTTTCATTATTGAATTCAGTGCCGTTATCGAGTATACATTTTTCAGGGATTCCAAATGATGAAAAGTATTTTATTAAGGCGTTACTTACATTGATGGCGGTTTTTCCGGTTATTTGAAAAGCTTGGGCGAATTTGGTGAATGAATCTACAATAGTCAAATAGTTTTTATTGTCATAAAAGAAAAGATCTATATGAACAATCTGAAAAGGTTTAGATGGTGTTTCGGTCAACATGAGTGGAGTATACGGTTTTTTCCTAGCGTATTTTGCACGTTGACAAATCTCACAAGAATTTATGAAATTTGTAATTGACTCTTTAATTCCAATCCAATAATAATTTCGTTTAATTTTTTCTAGGGTTTCTAATATTCCTCTATGATTTGTTTTACTTTCGTGGTGATTTTTGACAATTAAAATTTGTTCGTCTTTATCCATTACAGTGTTTATTCTTTTGGTGAATTTAATTAATTTTGGACCTCGTTCTGAAAATTTCTGAATATATACTTCATTGAATGATTTGTATAATTTGTCAGAATGGAAGTACATACGATATGTTTTGCTGTTAATGGTATAATCTCTTAAAAATTCAAAAATCAAAGATTCGTTATTTGTTTCTGGAATTTCTACGGTTATAATTTTGTGATGTTCGTAATTTTCTTGAGATACTTTTAATCTGGGATAGACTTGAGGGAATACTAATATTTGGTTGACTTTGTTATTTATCATCTCGTCTAGAATTTTGATTCCATTGTTCGTAGTTTCATTGAAGTTTGAATGCTGTGTTGATGTACCAGTGTTGTCGTCATTGATTTTTTCAGGGGGTTTTGCAGGTGGTTGTATTTTTATATCAGATATCAATTGTATAGCTGGTTGATTGATTCTTTCGGGTTCAGGAGGTATATTCTGTTGTGGTACGAAGTTTTGAGAAAGGTGTCTTAGATATTCTAGTGTTTCTGAGACGATATCACCTGGGTTGTTAATCACTGATTCGTTTTCTAGGGCATTAATATTGATTCTTGAAAGAGCATCAGCATTCGTATTCTGTCTGCCTTTTTTATATACAATGTCGTATTCAAATTCCTCTAATTTTAGTCTCCATCGAATTGATTTTGAATTAGGTTCCTAGAGATCAAAAATCCAAACAAGTGGTCTATGATCCGTGTATATAGTAAATTTTCTACCAAATAAATATGGTCTGAAGTACTTACAGGCCCGAACAATCGCTAAAAGTTCTTTTTCAATTGTACTATATCATTGTTCGGTTTCATTTAGTGTTCGTGAAGCGAATGCTATAGGTTTATCAGATCCTATTGGTCCTTGTGAAAGCACTGCTCCAAGAGCAACATTTGAAGCGTCTGTAGTAAGAATAAATTTTTTTGTAAAGTCAGGATATTGTAAAATTGGTGAATTTGTTAATAGATTTTTACAAGTGTTGAATGCAGAAATAAAATTTTGATCATGAACGATTTTGTGGTTCTTCTTTTAGCATTGGGTCAATGGTTTTGTTAATTTTGCGAAGTCTCTAATGAATTTTCGATAATAACCTACAAGTCCTAAGAAGCTTTTGATTTCTTTGGTTGTTTTGGGGATCGGAAATTGTTTTATTGCACAAATTTTGTCAGGATTGGGTTTTACGCCTGTAGGGGTAATTACGTGTCCTAAATAATTTACTTCTTTTCTGAGGAATTCTGACTTGTCAAGTTGTACTTTAAAATTTGATCGTCGGAGTCTCTCAAAAATTTGTTTTAGTCTCTCAGTATGTTCTTGATGAGATGTACTAAATATAACGATGTCATCTAAGTATACTAGGCATGTCTCGTTTTGTAGTCCTCTGAGGATATTGTCCATAACTCGCTGGAACGTACTTGGTGCATTTTTGAGTCCTAAGGGCGTTTTCTTAAACTCAAAATGTCCATTTTCAGTTGAAAAGGCTGTTTTTTGTATGTCGTTTGGGTGAATCTCAATTTGATGGAACCCATTAGCTAGGTCTAGTGTTGTGAAGTATTGAATTTTTCCTAGTTTATCCAAAATGTCTGTTATATTTGGTAGTGGGTATTTATCGTCTATGGTTTTCTCGTTTAATTTACGATAGTCAATCACAAGTCTCCATTTTCTTTTTCCTGAAGCGTCTAATTTTTTTGGAACGATCCAAATTGGACTTGACCAAGGAGAAGTAGAATTTTGAATTATAACTTGATCTAACATTTTTTCAATTTGGGTTATAACTTCAGTTTTATGAATTTCGGGATATCTGTATGTTTTCGTAAACATTGGTGTTTCTTCAGATAAATTTATTTTATGTTGGATTTCATTCGTAAAAGTCAGTGGTACTTTATCACAATAAAATATGTCACGGTATTCTAAACATAAGTTTCTAATAGCTTGCTTTTCTTCCTTGTTACAGTGTTCGAGACGGAGTGTTTTCAGATTGGATTTCAAGATATTATCTTTTTGTTGGTCGAAGTAGTCATCGGTTTCCATTTTTTCCATGAAGTTTAATTCACTAATATTCAATATTTCAATGTCAAAAGGTTTTTTTATTCGAATTTTCACTGATTCAGAACTAGAGTTCGAAATTGATGTGGTTGCAAAATAGTTATCTACATTAACAACTGCGCGAGGAGATTCTATTTTTGGATTGAATTTGATATAGTCCAGGTATCCTATGCCTTTTTCTTAGTTGACTGGTATTTTTACAATTTTTGAAGTTCTTGCGGGAATGTTCAGAATATAATTATCAATTTGTAGTTTGTTTTTTAGTTTGGTAATTTCTTCAGATTCATATATGATTGGAATTTTGACGTATGGGGTTGTGATAGATTTTGTTTGAATATTTACTGAAGCATGTAGTTGTTTCAATAAATCTATGCCAATTAAACCGTCGTATTTCTGACTAAAATTGAACAGATAAAAGTCACTGATATTGTGAGCAGTTTGTATATTGAAATCTTCATTGAAAATAAAGTTGTCGTAAAATTTATATG
This sequence comes from Chrysomela aeneicollis, assembly GCA_029955515.1. NCBI lineage: Eukaryota > Metazoa > Arthropoda > Insecta > Coleoptera > Chrysomelidae > Chrysomela > Chrysomela aeneicollis. Next base: position 4,454,402 of record JARUHQ010000013.1, on the reverse strand, counting down.
CCAAATCAGGATTCATCAAGCTTCTCGTGCTGCCTGTGTCAATTAGGAAATTTGCATAAGTTCTGGTATAAAAATGTATGGTAAATTTGCTTTGACTAAATTGATGTTTATTATGTCTGTTTCTCTGTATCGGGGTCTATCTGAAAATTTTGCGATTCATCATTTGAAGAATATTGATTTTGGTTCTGATAATCACTTTCTTGTCCTGCGGAATTATATTGTGTAAAAAATCATCTTGAGGATATTCGTAACAATTTTCATAGTTTTCTTCATAATTTTCAGTATAATTGGATTTTTCAAATGGGTTTTCGAATTCGTCAATATCTTGTGTATATAATTGTGTAGAAGTAGATGGTTTATTTTGGTTCATACGTGTATTTCCGGATGAAGTATCCATCGGTTCAGGTCGATATGTTCTTCGCGACATTTGATTTTGTGGTTGAAATCGGGTTATTTGACTGTTATTTGGTCTAAATTGTCCTTGATTATTCTGGAAAGGTTGTCGTTGGAAGTTGTTCTGAAATTGTGGTCTTTGGATGTTATTTGTAGAAGGTGGTGTCAAATGAGAATTATTTTGGAACGGTTGTCTCTGGAGATTGTTTTGGAAGGTTTGATTTCTGAAGCTATTTTGGAATGGTGGTCTCTGAAAGTTTGGTTGATTGAATTGCATTGGTCTTTGGAAATTATTTGAGAAAGGTGGTGTCGATTGGGAATTGTTTTGTCTGTTATTTGTGGGTGTTATTCTTTGTCCGAGTTTAAACATGTTTTGTGAATTGATAGTATTGGATTTTAACGTACTATATAGAAAGTTTTCTTCTTCGACAAGCAATGACATGGCTTTCTCTAGATTTTCAGGGTTTCTGAGCCTAATGTTATTTTGTATTTGATTTGGTAGTCCTCTAATAAACGTTTTGAGTGCTAAATCGTCATAACTTTTGATTCTAATACTTTTTTCAATGGCAGTTAATTCTTCTGAATACACTTTTGTTATCAAGAGGCTTTGAGAATCTTGACATCTCATCCCAAAATTGTATGGAGTTTCATTTTTGATAGGGTGCAAAGCGATCAAATCTTGAACTAGGCAATCTATATTCCTCTGATCTTGAAAACATAATTTTAAAGAATTTTCAATTTCAGCCCAAGTTTTTAGCTCGGTACGTGAACCTATCAAACTGAGAGCTCTGCCTGTCAATTTTCCAAGAAGGGCTCGCAGAATGTATGTGTTGAGTTGTAAGTTAGTATCACTTCTGAAATTATCGATTAAGTTATAGCAACTTTCGAGAAAAATTCCGAGAGTATGTGGATTTCCGTCAAATTTCTGAATTGCATCTACAAAAAGTCTCAAAAGATTATAGTTTACTTCTGCCATTTCTGGTATTGGTTCTAAAGTCTGTGGTGGTGAATTAAATGTAGTTCTTAATAATTCTGATAATTCTTCGATAGTTCTTTGATCTACCATGAAAAATCCCAATAATTAACTATGAAAAATATGTAATGCGTTGGATAGAGTTTGATGAAATGTTTGTTAGAGCAAAATCACTTACAGTAGAATTGCTGCTGTTGTTTTCATTTTCTTCTTAATTCTAGGTGCTTAATCTAGCTGGTTTCGGCGATGTGGTCCTCTACCAGGATTCCTAAATTCTTGGCGATGTTTGTCCTCCAATTCAGGTGTTGATGCTTCGGCGATTCTTGTCCTCCGCTTCAAGTGTGTAGTTTTCGGAAGTTTTTCGTTGGTGTGGATCCTTCAAATTTGCCGTTGAACTGTCGATACAGACCGGTACAACGCGATTTTTGTCGTTTGAAACCGTTAGGCAAATCCTATTACGACTGCGCCAGTTTTGGGTCCCTTTTTGGGGAACACCTTTTTAAAAAACTCACGAGTACTACTTGAACTTTTATTCATGAGGTGTACGAACAAAAAGCTAGAAATAAATGAATGCAAATAGTTTTATTGAATATTTCTGCTGACTCGGAGATTCATCTCTGAGTCAATTCTCGTGGAGGTGGTAGGCATGGCATCCCATAACTAGCAGTTGCCTTACGTAACGGAAAAATAAGAGGAAACTTACTGAATCAACAAGCAACAACGAATAGATATTGATATCCTGATTTGGAACGTGGTAGAGGACCGATCAAGTCTGCACATAGTAATTCAAATGGACGAGATACACCAAATTGTGGACTTGAACATTAACCCCGCAGGTGACTTTTGCTTCGGCTTGACGGCATGACAATTAGTACAACGGCGTATAAACGATGCTACATCTGACCGCATTTTTGGCCAATAATATACTTCACACAATTTATTGAAAGTTTTATAAACCCCTACATGACACAAGGCTTGATGAGTTTGGTCAATCAAAATTCGACGTTGCTTTTTGAGCACTACTTCTCTCCAAAAATCTTTCTCGCTGGCTAAAGCTGGGTGAGAAGGATTTACATGCTTGTATAACTTGTCATGATCGATGCGCCAGGATGGAAATTTATGAGGAGATTCAGTAACTCTAGCCATTAAGTTTTTGTACCATGTATCCGACACCTCGGGAGGACTTGGATTAGTTGGTCTCGAGGAAGAATCGATTTTTCCTGATATCACAGCATCCAAAACGGGAACGGAACGCGATAACGTGTCCGGCACCACACTTCAGTTGCTCTTCTTATGGATAATCACGTAATCATATTGTTGAAGTTTATTGGCCCAACGAGCGAGACGACCAGAGGGTTTCTGAAGACGGTTAAGCCAAACCAAACTGGCGTGATCAGTTAAGACAGTGAATTTCGAGCCTTCCACATACGGTCTCAATTTTTCGATAGCCCACAATACGGCTAAACATTCACGTTCAGTCGTGAAATAATTTTGTTCTAAACGGGTTAAAGATCGGGACAAATAACACACAACTTTTTCGCCTCCAGGGTGTTCTTGAGTCAAAACGGCTCCAATACCGAACCCTGAGGAATCCGTTTAAATCGTAAATGGTAAATCGAAATTAGGGCAGGATAATACTGGAGCCGAGATTAAATGTTCTTTTGAAGACTGAAACGCTCTATCACAGTTGCTAGACCATACGAACGATCGATTTTTCTTCAATAATTCACAAATAGGTGAAACTAGCGTTGAAAAGTTTGGCACAAAGCGGCGGTACCAAGAAGCTAAGCCGAGCACACGGAGAACTTCAGAAACGCTCTAAGGGGCGGGGAGATTAATTATAGCTCTGACTTTCTCAGGATCTACTCGTAAACCATTGGCATCCACGATATAGCCTAGATATAAAAGTTCAGGCCGACAGAAATGACACTTTTCTTTGGCCACAGTTGAATTCGCGACTATTAAACGAGAGAATACTTCCTTGAAAACCTCAATGTGTTTTCAAATGATTGGGTAACAATTATGATATCGTCCAAGTAGACAAAACAATATGGCTCGAGTTCTGGACCTATTACTCTATCTATGAGCCTTTGAAAAGTTGCTGGTGAGTTAGCTAAACTCATTGGAAGTCTTCTGAATTGGAAAAGTCTTCGATTTGGTACTGTGAAAGCAGTTAGAGGTTTCGATTCGTCCGAAAGTGGAACTTGAAAATACGCGGACTTTATATCCATCGATGATGAGAACCGTGCATCACGTAACTTATCAAGCTTCATAAGCTTCTGTGAGATTCTTCTGGGTCCTTTATACTGTGCAACGTCTAGACGTATTATATATGGGCATACCTATGGGCAGCTTTGTAACTTTTTTTTCAAATTGGATTTATATTTATTATGATTCACATTTTCTGTAGATTTTCATCCTCTCTTCAAAGATGAACGTCCTGATCCAATCAATCTAGACACTTCATTCATTCTGAATTGCTTCAGATTGATAGTTGAACCACCATAAATATTGTTCTCAAGCAATCGCTCCATATCATCATCATCACCTGATAGATAGTCGTCTGCCACTGATACCCATCTGACGAAATTTATGCTGAAATATCATACATCGATCTTTATCCATAGCCACAAGCTTAGTAATCATCAATTTTTTTTTTCTAGAATGAAGAAAAATTCAAACTTTCTTAAATAGTTCACGACCACCACTGTATATTCCTGATGGTCATCTCTCATAACAACCACATCTAAGATCATTTTACAGACAACATTGTCGAATAATCATGGTTGGCATCTTTTAATATGAAAATATTCGCCAATAAGACTAATTCTTACTGGCCAAACTCGATCACCAGTTGTTTTTTCTACAGAAATGAGATGAACCTCACTACGAGCTCATCAGATGCCATAAAGCTAGTAACGTATAATTCATAAATCGTAGTGAGTTGAAACAAAACCGTAGTAATCAATTCAGGTCATAGGTGGCTCCATTAGTATCGCGTATGAACGGTGGCTATGCTATAGTAACACTAGTAGAGCGCCAATGAATTATTCATTGAGTGGTCGTATGGCATGACCACTAGGACGCAAAGGGTTAAAACAATAAATAAGTTTACTAGTAATCCTCAAGAACGAATTACTATTCCGAGAATCTACAAATTCATTAGTTAAAACTTCTAAGTAAACGAATTTTGCAACAAGATAATCCGTATCTTCCGTAAATAAAAACGGATATGGCGGAAAGGTTATACTAGAATTAGTTTTCTCTAACTTCAAATACCCGCGTAAGCACTTTCGCATATCATCAACGGTGGATTTATCAGCAACTCCTCTAATAATAAGTTCGTAAGATAACTCCTCCTTAGGTTAGGTTAGGCCGGTTAATCTCGAATTTTCCATCCATTTTTAAACAAAAAGAATTCGATATCACCACTGGAATGAAAAAAAAAACAATGAAATCCCTTAATTTACAGAAATCCGCAATACGACGGTGAGCGTCGCGACGTTACGCCGCTTCTAAATCGAAAATATATAAACGAAAAAAATTACCTACTGAAAATTCAACCGTTATCAAGAAAATCTTTTCTTGAGAAACGTATAAGACACGCTTTAGCTTACTAAAGGCACGCCGATATCCCATACGATTAAATAGCCCGACACTATTTTTTCCTCGGTAACTTATCTCTAATAAATGCTCTGAAAGTAGCCAATTTACCAATTATAGAAAAACTAATTGTTTCCTCTGCCGTCGTCAAGGTTAGTGGAACCAAATCGACAAAAACAAATACAGTACGCGTGATACCTAGAAATAAAAAAAACGACCTATTCATATAGTCAATTTCACCTTTTGAACTGAAAAAGTGATCTAGGAAGGTGACAGAAATTCGACGCCAGGCGTCACGATAATTCGATGAAAATGTCTTGATAACGACATCAATGCTTACTGAAATGATTCAAATTCACCTCATTTCGTACTATTAACTACCAAAAATATCGATAATACTTAAAACTCAAAAACGACGCTTGGCGTCGGGATGCTCAAACGATGCTTTAGGCCCCACGTTAGGCGCCAAATTTGCCACGTGCTTTCTTTTATGATACCCTGGAAAACGGATGCCAAGTTTCACACGAGCAAGGTTGCCCCGAAGCTCTGTCGGGTATAGGGGGGTTCGATCAGAACACACTGTATACAAAAATCAAGAGGGCGCCACCAACTTACAAATTGCGAGTTCAAGTTGGAAAACTCCCAAGTTATTCCAGGTTCCGCTTTCCAGAAAGCCAAAAAAAAAATTATGAAAATAATTCAATATTCAACAAACACCACAATTTTCAATCTGCATAATAAATATTCAAATTGTTGTTGAAATATCACCACCAGTGAAAAATGAATAGGTGAGTTGCTCAATTCTATCCAATATTTATTTAAAATGACTGTTTAGGATAGTTTTCACAGTAAATACGGCGTCACCTGTAAGTTCCGATTATATGGTTTCTTAGTTCTCAACAAAAAAAATTAATACCTGAACCCCAACGTGATCACGTTGAGTGTACACCTATTCTTGAGATATTATTCACAATTATAATATGAGGTCAGTTAATTTTCATTAATCGGGAAGCCGTATAACATTCAGTTCTGCCAGTCAATCAAATTATGATAAATTGAATGTTAACACAATTCCGAAATCCCAAGCACATTATAACATGTATAAAAAAAAGCAAAACAAAATATATCATGCAGCTTATCTGATTCGAGTTATATTGGTTTAGCCGCAGTCCACAGCATAGATACATGCGAAGCAAGATAGCCTCAAGGTTGCGGCATGCACCAGGATGATATACTCCGGGATAGCTGCACAGATGGTTTACCGGCAGGCAAGCAATAAATACTCCAAATAGTTTATAAAGAAATTGCCCAGGAAGCTACAAAGCTCGTACACGGAGGTACCAAGCCCGTACAAGCACCCTGAAATGATCATTCATGGAAAGTTTTGTCGACTTACCGAAGTACCACTTCATACCTCTTATTAGTTGAGGGTTCTAGAAAAATCCACGAACTCAAAATGGAGGTTCGAGTGAAGCAGATGTTGTTTAAAGAAATCCTTCAAAATGAAGATACCTACACCACTAATAATCACTACTGAGTGATAACACGAAAGGTGATGATTGGTTATGCAAGAAGTGCAGTAATATCAACCATAGGGTGAAACAAAACAAAGAAAGAGTTTGAGAACACCAACACTTCTTTATCTCAAACGACATCTAATCTCCTTTGTCCAACCGTTTCTCGCTCCTCAAGAATCCCATTTGCCAATCACATTTCGAAGCCAAGTGAGTATCAACCAAATCATTCCATTTCAAAGACATTGTCAAAGACAAGTACCTATCTCATATGCGAAATGGTAGCAAGGGACTATACAACATAAAAAAAGAAGTAGAAGAGAGACACTGCGATGACAATGCTATCAGCAGGAATCAGCTGTCGCTATACCAGTAACCTATAATGATAAACAAAACAAGCCAAACATGAATGAACTCAAGAAAACAGGTAAGCTATCATTTTTATCCCCAAACCCAACAACAATTGAAACCTAAATTTATTCTTCGTGAATATCTAACCACTTTTATGTTGTATGTTTTTATTAATAGGTACGATCTCTTCCGCAGACGGACCACAGGACCACTAGCACCTCGGACCAGAGCGAAATCAGTGAAGTGCCGTTCAATTTAGTTTTGTTTACCCGTGTATCGTTCGGAATAAATTATCAATAATTGGTCGCCTATTATTTTGCATATGAGTACCTACTGCTCAACACTATGAAAGTTGATATCACATAATATTAACTAGCAAACAAAACACATTTAAGAATATTCGAAAATACACACATATATAAAATGAAACGTTACAGCAAACAAGATCATATGTTATACCGTTTCTCAGATTTTCTGAGTAAGTCTCCCAATGAGAGGTATCAAATTGTTAAACATAATAAATGTTGTGTTAACTGTTTGAGTAATTCTCATACCTTGAAACAATGCAAAAGTACAGTCGAATGTTACGAATGTGATCGTATGCATCACACATTGCTTCATTTTGAAAAAACTGTAAGAAGGGTGGTCCCACGTCGTTATCTCTTTAAATGAGATAACCATTATTCTGGTTCTATTTATCTCGGGCAACCTTCTTAATGAACAATTCAATCGTTTATCAATTGATTCTCTATAACAGGTGCATAAGGCACACCAGATTCGATAAAATACGCACAAACCCGTTAAACATACTCAAATACATTATCCATGAACATACTTACTTTGTGAAGGCTCAGAAGAAGTAGTGATCAGCTTATCACCACCGGCGGAATCTCTCAGGCGTCCTTGTCAGGTATTCCCAGAGTAATGATGTCTAATTCTAAGCACACACACACTTCTTTGGTAATTTCTCTCAATGACTTTTGATTACTGGCAAAAATTTAAGAGGTGAAGTGATTGATATTAATTTAAGTTTCCCTCCTTGAAATACAAACGGACTTGCTGGATAATAAAAGAGTTGTGTTCTAAATCACTTATTTAATTATAAAATGTTAGGCTAGACTTGATGATGAATTGAATACATGGAGAAATGGTTTAAATTCTTAACGACAATACCTGATATTGGGAGACGAAAAATACTCAAGTTGTTTCACAAAGAAATATATAAACTATTGTTGAAAACTAGTCAAAAGGTTGATAACTGAGTTCTCTTGAAATAAAATGATAGCTGAAATTTGAATTGTGTGCCAAAACGGCCAAATCTTCGAACTGAGAAAAGAGATGAAAGTCAAATTCTTATAACAGTCAGAGAATTTACCAAAGGGATGAATTCACGCACTAGACACGAGGCAAGCTAAATGAGAATCGAAAACGAACTGACGAAATTAAAATTGAACAAAACTTCGTGAACTCAACAACTAACCACACGAGGGTGTTGGCTATAATTTTGGGTGTCTTTCTTGACTTTTCTCGTCCAATCAGAACAGTGTTCGACCTAACGGACGAATAAGGTTCCATCTCATTCCCTTTTGACTAATTTATAGACTTCTACAAACCTAAGACATATTTCCATCGATAATATTTAATCTATTCCCCGAATTTTGGGTTATTGCCTAGGCATGTGTTCTTAGGCGCTAATCTCCACTTATACCAGAGCACATTTGTTTCGAATTATTGACATATTAACTACGTTCCTGTTCAGCAAAATAAACACTTGATTTCTTATCCTAGAAAGATATCCATTTCGTCTCCCATAAATGTCGTTCGGTTAAATAATATATTGGACGATATGGGGGAAAAATCCAACTAAAACCATCAACATATCAATTTACTAAAATTAAAATAAATGTTATCGTTAACATATCCTGGAGTATCTGTATCTGAGATGACGTTGACCGATGGAGATTGTGCGGTTTACTATGAATTATGAGGGTGGTTTAAAGTTTTACGACTTTTCCACTTATTTACAAAGATTATATTTTCTATTCAGAACAAGTGTGTCTGTTTATTTATGACCGAGGCGATAATAAATGTTGATGGTTAACAGCTTTTATATTTTTGGTCAACGAACAGAATTTTCTATGCTGCAAATGAAAATGAAATCTACGTACACCGTTGCTTGAATAATCCGCTTTCTTACATCTCTCCCTCCTTTAAGAGTAACGTTTTATTTTTATTCTTGTAAAGAGAGGTAATAAAATAGTTACTCCAGAATAGTTATACTACACTAAGGAACTTTAAAATCTAATACAGTCCTGGTACCAGAGTTCATCGTCTTCATTGAGGTGATTGCCTTTCATCTACTGTTTGTCCGAACAGTCAAGATTGTTACAGGGCATCAAGGTCGGATAGGTAGTACTCGATTGCACCGGGGCGCTCGGGGAGAATCGCGGTTCACTCACGAGAGTTCGCGGCACGTCGGCGTCGTTCACATGAACTTGTTGAAGTTCCACGTTGTCTAACGCGTATTGTTCTTCCGGATCACTACTCTTGTGGTGGAGTCTATAAATGTACCTTTGGGCTAATGCCTGACAGAGGCTAGCCCACAAGTAACGTTTTCTACGGGGGTGATTTCTAGTCACTTTTTTGATGGTGAAATAGTTGGTAATCACCCCAGTGACATAACTCACGATACAGAAAGTGGTATACAGAAAACCACAGATCGAAAAAATGTTCCCCATTCTCGATAATAAACCCCACACTTCTTCCGCGGCCGACTTAGCAAAGTTCTTGAATTCCGTTTCACTGAAGAGATTAGGCATATTGTAATTGTCCGTACCTATACCTCTTCCGGTGACGCGACGCGCGACTTCGTTGGTGACAGCCCTCCGTTCGTTCGGGAACAAAAGTGTTCGTTGGAATTTCTCCATGTCTTCTCGCGTGTAGATTCCGTCCGACGTGATGGGTGATATTCTGGCAAGTTTTATTATTTCATCCTCCGTATTAGCATCAAGTTCAATGGCTGGATCTGCTTTTCTTAATGCGGGTGTCAATTCAATCCATTTTCCTTCAACATTAAAACTGGATGGCAGGAGCGGTTGACAATCAATTTCAGTACCGTGCTCTGTTACAATATGAGTCATAGGTAACCGGAATAAAGATTTATTCTGATACAATACAGGTAATTCTTGATAGCAGGTATTCGTTCTTCTATATTCTACGATGATTGGTTTACATTTGGCGATATAAAGTACTTCGCCCATCACTCGTCCAATATAACCTGTAGTCTCCTTCACCAAATTACCCACTAGGTCAGGAGATTGCAGAGCCATGGTGATTCGATTTTGTAGAATCTTTTCCCGCAACTCGCATCTTTTCATGATTGCATCGTAAACTATGTCAGCCATCTGTCGTTTAAATGCGATTTCTAAGTAAAGCAGTTTGCTCAATACCTGGGACATCATATCCGTATTCTGCGGTAGTCTTAGTGATTTACGATAAAAAAAACCTAACGAATCTTCCAGAATCACTAGCAACCGATTCTGTTCTGTTTGCCAGGCTCTTTGGTGGCATAAATCTTCTGCTTTAGTCAGCTTTAGAGCGAACACTGTATCTTCGGTATCTACGATAAGGTAAAATGTAGGTGGGTCCCTGCTAAGTGTCAGTAGGGTGGCGTTACCTTCGTACAGTACATCAACTCCGCTGTTAGTACATTGATCAGCGATGTTCGCCTTCCATATCACCTCCCCTGAGAAGTCATCAAAACAGGATCCATCATTGTAAGGACATACAGTTCCCGAACGAAGGCTCACGATATTCCGTTCCACATCCGCGGTCGTGAAGTAGTCCGATAACTTTATCGTAATCGCGGCGGACACGACGACATTTCCGTACGACACATCCCCGACGGTGAATTTGGTGCCTTCGCACCTGCCGCTGACATCAAGGTGTCCTTGGAGGGTTGTTGATACCTCCGTGGTCCCGTTGAGGCTGATCGTGCTGATGATTCCACCACCCATTCCTCGGAGGTCCAAATGGCGGAATCGATGCGCCTTGATGCAGGTCTCGGCTGAGACGTGGTGTACGTATTTTCCCAGACCTCCTGCGACGCTGCTGATGTGTGAGTGCATCCCGCAGTGCTGGATGGACTGCTGGATTACGACGAGGCACGTGTAGACTTGGACCCCCACGTATTGCCTCTTCTGGATCAGTTGTATCTTCCTCGTCGTGGTCTCGGTGGCATTTCGAGGATCGAGGCATGGTTTTACCCTCAATAACGATATCTTAGTCAGTTCCACTGACTCGTCTTGACAATCATAGGCGACGATGTGCCCAGTCGCAATACCCAATAGTCTAATGAATATTAGGCTCAAAAATATCAACATCATTCTGAAACATACATGTTACACGTTATCTGTCTGCGAGTTACAATGAAATAATTAAAGTATTTTGCAATATCGATTCTAGTTATCTCGTCTACAAATTAGTTATAATAATTCGATTCATCAAGTCTAGCAAATTATACTATCCAATGTCAAGTATTTTTATATACATAAATAACAACTTGTATCCACCTTCTTCTTTGATAATTATACTTTATAAACATAGTATATTCGTTACATCAACTCAATTTGAAAGTCTATACAAGATTTATTCTCTTTTAAATTTTCAAACCTAGATTAGCAAAGGCTTGGCCAAGTAAAGAAATGTTTTCCTGGCCTGACTGAATTGTTTCTGATTCTCAAAATAAAATATATCCAAGTATATTCTGAGTAAATATAAAAATTAACGAATCTTTGCTATGAAACTTGGATTTCGTTATAGACTATACCTAGAAATATGTTACTGTGTTCAATCGCAGTCTATTTCACTTATATATATATTTTTTTTTTCATTCCTTTCTTCTTACAAGCTAATTATGATAATGCATGCGTTAAAAGAACAATCCAAAGTTTTATCGAATTCGCTAAAACTTGTGTATTGTTATATCGACCTATTTATCAAAAAAAAAAAAAAATACTAAGTGTAGATTATATGAACTTACGAATCATCCTCTTTTATATTCTATTTTTACTTATCCAAGGATGATTCGGTGCAGGTCCTTGACTTCTTGTCTGACGTTTATTTTCCTCCTGTTGTATCGGTGGTATCTCTTCGTTTGAATTTTCTGAAGCGGTTTCCATTTCAGCATCGCTCATCGACTCAAATTCTTCACCCGCTGATTGCGGCGAAGGAGTACGCATTTCCATCTCTGTGTTTTCCACAGGAGTTTCTTGATTTTTATTCTGATTTTCTTCACTTCCTTTGCAGCTATTCCCTTCTTCTTTTTCCTCTTCTTCTTCATCTGTTTCTACTTCCGATTTTTCTTCATCACCTGAGTCCTTTTCAGAAGCTTCGATTTGTAGATTATTATTGACGGCTGGCGTGGGTTGTGACATATTTCCCGTCTGTCGTTGTTGTATCCTAGCATAGCCTCCTATCATTTGTTGTTCCGGAAAGTTCCTGTATTTCACTGGTATATTTCCTAGTTGGTTCATTTCTGTTTCCGTCGCCGAGCAGGGTTTTAACCGGTTGACATGTACCTTTTTCTGGTCTCTACCGTGGATTTCCTTTACTTCAGCGTTTACTCCACGAAGTTGTATTATCCGATATGGTCCTACCCATGGTTTGTCTAGTTTTCGGCTTAATCCAGGTGTAGTGGCAGGGTTATACACATAGACTCGATCACCTTCTTCATATTTTATTGGGGAACTTTTCTTATTGAACTGGTTATGTACTTTTTCTGTCGTTCTTTCAATTGTATCTAAAGCATTTCGATGTGCTATTTTCATTCTCTGTATGAATTCAGACACGTAATTTTCATCCGTATCGTATTTTACTCGCATAGGCTTGAATAATTCATCGAAAGGATACTCCATATCTCGTCCAAATAAAAGAAAAAACGGACTTTCTGCAGTAGACTTGTGCGTTATCGATGAATAGGCTGCTAAAGCAAAAGGAAGCCACTCGTCCCAATCTCTTTGGTCTGGTTGAATATAATGACTCAATAAATCTTTCAGAGTTCGGTGGAACCTCTCCAAAGCGCCATTTGTTTGGGGTCTGTAAGCTGTTGTTTTCAAGTGTTTTATTTTTAAAATTTCGCAAAGATTTTCCATAAGCTTCGATGTAAAATTTGTTCCTAAATCTGTCAAAAGCTGTGTCGGCGTTCCGTGTCTGAGTATGATTCCTTTAACGAAGGTTTTCGCTACTGTATTTGCTGTTTGATCTTGCATGGGAAAAGCTTCGACATATTTGGTAAGCGCATCTTGGACCGTCAGAATATACTTGTTTCCTGTCAAAGTCATGGGCAGTGGACCTACAACGTCCATTGCTATTCTGTAGAACGGTATTTTTGGCATCTCGAATTTTTGTAGAGGTGCTGGTTTTAAATGTGGCGATGTTTTTCTCCGAGCACATTGTATGCAAGCATTCACATAAATTTTTACATCATCGTACATTCCAGTCCAAACAAAATTTTTGCGTATTCGATCATACGTTTTATCGAATCCCATGTGTCCTGATAATGGTAAATCATGATAGAGTTTCAAAATACTAGGTACTAACGCTGGGGGTGCTACCAAAACATCTTCGAATCGACTATCGTGTGATTTCTTATATAATAATCCGTCCAAGTCTAGATAATATTCTTCAGTTGAGTTACTTTCTATAAGTTTAATAATGTCTCGTGTTTTCTTATCAGACCACTGGCATTTTTTGATGTTATTTCGATTCCAAATCGGTGATAATTCATCGGTAGCTGTTAGACAACGAATAGTATTGATGGTAGGTTTTATTCGCGACATCGCATCAACATTCCCATGTTTTTTCCCTGGTCTATATTCAATCTGGAAAGTATATTCTGTAAGAGCTAGAGACCATCTCATTAACCTACTATTTGGTTCTTTCACACTCATCAACCATTTTAGAGGTTGATGATCGGTGTATACAATGAACTCTGCTCCATAAAGATAGCATCTGAAGTGTCTTATACTCCATAACAATGCGAGACACTCACGTTCTGTGGTATGATAGTTCTTTTGGGCCTTTGTCAATTGTTTACTTGCATATGCTATTGGTAGTTCTTCACTGTCGTATTCTTGACTAAGTACAGCTCCTAAAGCAAAACCAGAGGCATCACACGACAATAGAAATTTCCTGTCGAAATCCGGATATTTCAAAATTGGTTCTTTTATCAATTCGGCTTTCAGTCGTTCGAAAGCTTCTTGACACGCATCATTCCAAACGTACTTTACATTTTTCCTAGTAAGGTTAGTCAAAGGAATGGCTTCTCGTGAAAAATTTGGTATGAATCGTCGATAATATCCAATAAGACCTAAAAATGCTCTAATTTCAGTTATGTTCTTCGGCGGTGGATAGTTTTGCACTGCTGAAATTTTGGTCGGATCGGGTTTTACCCCATTATTTGAAATCACGTGTCCCAGGTAATTTACCTCCCTTTTTATGAACGAACACTTCTCTAAATTTAGTGTGAGACCTGATTCTCTGATTCGGTCAAAAATGTCTTTCAATTTCGAAATATGTTCATCGACGTTGTTTTGTGAAAAACATATTATGTCGTCGAGATATACGAAACAGTGTGTTCCTGTTAATCCTGCTAATACCAAGTACATCAACCTCATGAATGTACTGGGTGCGTTCGCCAATCCGAAAGGCATGCGGTTGCATTCATAATGTCCCCAGGGTACAGAAAATGCTGTTTTTTCTCTGTCTTTTGGATCAACTTCAACCTGCCAATATCCTTTACTCATATCGAGGGTGGTGAACATTTCAGCACCTCCTAAGGAATCGATGGTCTCATTGATGTTCGGTATCGGAAAGAAATCTCTCTTGGTCACACTGTTTAAATTCCTGAAATCTATACAAAACCTGTATTTCTTTTCTCCGTCTTGAGATTTCTTCTCGACAATAACCACGGGAGCACTGAAAGGTGATACCGACGGTCTTATAATGTCCTCTTTCAACATTTCTTCTATCTGATTTTTCACTAACTCCTGCTGGCGAAACGGTACGCGATATGGTGCCTTATATATAGGCGGGCTATCTCCAATGTCGATGGTGTGCTTCATCAAATTTGTTGCTTTCAAGGGCTCGTTTTCCACGGCGAATATATCTCTATACTTATCCAGGAATCTTTCCATTTTCCTTCTGTCAGCTGCTGTTAAGTGCTTCAAGACTTCCTTATATGTCTCATCTGTGCACTTATACTTTTTTCTTACTCTGTCATTTTCGATTTCCGAAACTTCTTTCTCCACCGTCGCGTCTACCAACCTCAAAATTGGACACTTTTTCACAATAGTCTGTGCTACTGAAGAAGTGTTGAGAATTCTTACCACAATTTCCTTCCTGTCGTTGGGGGTATCATGTGGTATGTTTACCACCGATCGTGCTACTAATACTCCAGGATGTATGGGTTCTGGTTCACAAACCTTCGTGCCTTCATGAACGCGCGTTTCCACTTGGACACGTAGATCGCAACCTTGAAATGCTGGTATTACCAAGTTTTCTCTCATCCTGACTAGGTTAGGATTTTTGAAATTATTATTCCCTTCTTTCGCCAGTGATTGATAGTGACAAAGAGAGGTGTCTATTGTTGATTTATGCTTATCAAGGGATTTGTGGCAGAAAACTTCCTCCTTATCGGTTGATAAACTTTTGGTGGCGGCCTTCGGAATCATCGATGGGATAGGTACCTCTTCCAAGAACCAAGAGCTGTCAAAACAGTGATTACTACTCCTTTTGACAAAGGGGTTCGTGAATACTGGCGTTCCTTTTTCCTTCAAGCCTTGACCTCCTTTCGGCTCTCTTCCCGGGCCTGCGGGTTTCCATTTTTCTTTTTTCACTTTTATTTCTCTCTCATTTTTCTCCTTTCTTCGTCCTTTCGACTTTTTTATCTCGTGAACAATATTCGGAGGTGATTCAGGATGTCCCCCGTACGTTTTGTAACCTCTATCTCTTGGAAACCCATCTTGTTCGTTGGCACTGAAGTTGACTACGGGAATCTTATGATTTTCGGATAGCTGCTTTGTTCCATTTATTCCTTTATGTTCGCTGTACATGGGAATTTCACATCCTCTTATATTCATTATATCCTTTTCAAAATCCATTATGGGTCGGATCTTATTTAAAAAATCCAACCCTATCAATCCATCCGTGGTGAATTTCAACTCATCTTTACACACGATGCACTCGTGCGTGATAACTTCTCGAGGAAATTGAAATTCAATGTTTATCGAGCCCTTTTTGTTAAGAACGTTGCCTGATATATCTGTAATTACTGTCGTCACATTTTGATTTAGTGGTAATTTCAACTGTTTTGCCAATTTGTCTTTCACTAACGAGATGGTAGCTCCACTATCTACTAACCAAGTGGTGCATATATTTTGTGTAAACAGCTCGATTATTTTCGATGATGGGTTGATGAGCAGAACGATGGCGTTATCAGTGGTTAGGTTTGTTGTCGGAATTCTTGGCGCGGAGAGTTTAAAGACCCGCAAATTTCTCCAATTTTTCCACAATGGTAACAGAAAAACTTCCTGTTATTAGTGCATCCTGCTGCGATATGCCCTTCTTCGCCGCATCTCTTGCAACGACTCTTCATGTACGGAAATGTTTCGTTGAAAGTTGCGAGTACCGACGAATTTGATCGGACGTTTCTATTCCATCCGGTGTTGTAACGTCCACGCTGTGTTCCTCTACCTCTGAAGGTTTGTCTTCCGCCACGGCCTCCTCTTGAGTTTTCCTGTGGGAAAATTCTAGACGGTATTGTTTCCTGTGAACTTCCCACTCTCCTCACAGAGTTCATCATGACGTCGTAGCGAGTTTCTGGTATCATTCTCGTTACAATTTCCTCGCATTCCTCCGCTGTTTCTAAACAGGCTTCTAAATCATAAAACTCTCCTGATCGCAGAACTTCATTTGCTAATCTAGTATCCAATCCGTCAACGAATTGATTAACCAGCAGGAGATTTCTATGAACTAATTTTTCTGATGTGGTGAGTCGGTTCACTGGAAACATTTTGTTCGCAATTATTTTTAGTCGTTGTTCGAATTCCCCTAAAGGTTCACCCGGATTCCTGACACATCGTTCTAACTCCTTTTTCCCGGCATTAATGGTCAATTTTCTGCCAAATACTTTTCTGAACCATTCATTCATTTGGTCCAAAGTTTTTGGTCTTTCTTGTGGTAGTAGAGCCGCATAGTATTGTCTTGCCTTATCCTTCAGTTTTATTTCTATTGTTCTCACTATTTGACTTTCTGTCCAATTATATTGTCTTCCCACGCTAGTAACTGCTGCCACAAACATCTCATAATCAGGTCCACCACTAAAACTCTCAATTTGAGAAATATCATTGTTTCCTCCCATTGTTAGATTTCTGAGGTAAAAATTGAGATCGCTCAGTTGCTGAGTCATCGGATCAATTTTTGTTGTGGTTGTTCCAGGAATACTTCCTGCTGGTGGTACCTGAGGTGGTATTACAGGTGGCATCACAGGTTGGATTGGTGGTACTGTCTCATTATTCGCGTGATAATGCAGAGGTTGTTCAGGGTTTGACATTTTGATATAGTTGAATTTATATTATTTCTGTAACCTTCTACTTCTGTAAAAATATTTATTCGTTTCGAATACGTTATCTCGATCTCGCCTGTATGGAATTTTGTCACAAAAGTTATTAATCAATTCAAATAAACACAATTCTCTGAAAATAAAATAGGATTAAAGCAACACCAACAAAGTTTTACCAAACGAAGTAACCGTCAAACATACAATAAAAAACCCGTAGACTGACGAAACAGGCTACCAAGAAGACTGTTTTGGCTCGGGAAGTTCTAGAAGTTCCTGAAAGAGACCAACCTTAGGCAACGAAGAAATGAAAAATGTTTTCTTGGCTTATTTTTCTCGTTGTGATTTAGGTTCTAATTGGGCACTATTCTCCTTTTGAAAAATCAACTAAATGATCGTATATATGTATATATATATATATATATATATATATATATATATATTTTTATAAATAACTTATATGGAACGATTATGATTCCAAATCAACAAAAATATCTATGAATGATTGCATTAATTTCATTAATTTTGAAAATGATTCAGATTTCCACCTCTGTTGCTTCAATAGTGGTCTCATTTCATTTTAGATTGTGATTCAGTTTCCATGATATCTTTCGAAACTAATTGCTATATTATATTTACATTCATAACTCTTTATATGCTACTCGAATTTTCAATAATTTCATAATAACCTATCCAAATTATATCACTGATCAGATATCCGTCCAAGAAGTCTGCCTGCGATGTTCTCTCCTCATTGAAATTTTGTAAGATACAATTATTGGTACATAGAATTCGTGCCTTGTATACCTTCTACGAATCTATCACCATAATTCTATTTTTTCATCACGATAACGTACATTAAACTGAATATTTGCTTGTTTCTTTCATAAACAATGTATCGACATCTGATATTGATAATTTCATGTAAAGAAACGGCTATCGCTATGAGTAGAATACGTTCATTGATCCTTCCAATTGCTTATCATAATAACTCAATACTTATCATATTATCGAAAAATTCTAAAAACCAATAACCTACTAATAGATTAAAACAAGTGAATTTATTCTATTTTACGACGTTATGCGTCGGAGTTCGTTTTATTCTCACCGCTTGTGAATTATCCTCAGCTTTCCTAATTCAATTATGAACAGATACACATCAATAATCATTTTTATCACTATAACCTATACTAAATCAGTTCTTATTCGCTGAGGAGAATTCATTCTAGCGTTGAGTATGTTTACACCGTCTTTGCGTATTTTTCTTTGTTACCATGATTATCTAGTAATGACAAAATTCCAAAAATTGAAAACACAATTTTGTATGTTGTCAAGGAATTATGTTATATCGAAATATTCTATATTTCTTTTTAATTAAACAATCCTGTCCGCAGCGCCAATTTGTAAGAAGGGTGGTCCCACGTCGTTATCTCTTTAAATGAGATAACCATTATTCTGGTTCTATTTATCTCGGGCAACCTTCTTAATGAACAATTCAATCGTTTATCAATTGATTCTCTATAACAGGTCCATAAGGCACACCAGATTCGATAAAATACGCACAAACCCGTTAAACATACTCAAATACATTATCCATGAACGTACTTACTTTGTGAAGGCTCAGAAGAAGTAGTGATCAGCTTATCACCACCGGCGGAATCTCTCAGGCGTCCTTGTCAGGTATTCCCAGAGTAATGATGTCTAATTCTAAGCACACACACACTTCTTTGGTAATTTCTCTCAATGACTTTTGATTACTGGCAAAAATTTAAGAGGTGAAGTGATTGATATTAATTTAAGTTTCCCTCCTTGAAATACAAACGGACTTGCTGGATAATAAAAGAGTTGTGTTCTAAATCACTTATTTAATTATAAAATGTTAGGCTAGACTTGATGATGAATTGAATACATGGAGAAATGGTTTAAATTCTTAACGACAATACCTGATATTGGGAGACGAAAAATACTCAAGTTGTTTCACAAAGAAATATATAAACTATTGTTGAAAACTAGTCAAAAGGTTGATAACTGAGTTCTCTTGAAATAAAATGATAGCTGAAATTTGAATTGTGTGCCAAAACGGCCAAATCTTCGAACTGAGAAAAGAGATGAAAGTCAAATTCTTATAACAGTCAGAGAATTTACCAAAGGGATGAATTCACGCACTAGACACGAGGCAAGCTAAATGAGAATCGAAAACGAACTGACGAAATTAAAATTGAACAAAACTTCGTGAACTCAACAACTAACCACACGAGGGTGTTGGCTATAATTTTGGGTGTCTTTCTTGACTTTTCTCGTCCAATCAGAACAGTGTTCGACCTAACGGACGAATAAGGTTCCATCTCATTCCCTTTTGACTAATTTATAGACTTCTACAAACCTAAGACATATTTCCATCGATAATATTTAATCTATTCCCCGAATTTTGGGTTATTGCCTAGGCATGTGTTCTTAGGCGCTAATCTCCACTTATACCAGAGCACATTTGTTTCGAATTATTGACATATTAACTACGTTCCTGTTCAGCAAAATAAACACTTGATTTCTTATCCTAGAAAGATATCCATTTCGTCTCCCATAAATGTCGTTCGGTTAAATAATATATTGGACGATATGGGGGAAAATCCAACTAAAACCATCAACATATCAATTTACTAAAATTAAAATAAATGTTATCGTTAACATATCCTGGAGTATCTGTATCTGAGATGACGTTGACCGATGGAGATTGTGCGGTTTACTATGAATTATGAGGGTGGTTTAAAGTTTTACGACTTTTCCACTTATTTACAAAGATTATATTTTCTATTCAGAACAAGTGTGTCTGTTTATTTATGACCGAGGCGATAATAAATGTTGATGGTTAACAGCTTTTATATTTTTGGTCAACGAACAGAATTTTCTATGCTGCAAATGAAAATGAAATCTACGTACACCGTTGCTTGAATAATCCGCTTTCTTACAAAACTAATAATTCCCTGTCAGAACCAGTTGCAGCTACATCTTCAGCTACGGTTTCCGACAAAGACTCAGTTCATACTTCTAATCAGTCAAATACCAATACAAATCCGTCAGTTCAGACCGCATTTCTCTCTTATACCTTCAGTGTGCTATTGTCTACTGCCCAAGTTGAAGTGTTGGATAAATTTGGTAACTATATTCCTATGAGATGTCTTCTCGACTCAGGAAGTCGTTTATTACCCAAAGAAGTGTCAATCGTTTAGGACTAAGAGGAAGTGGATCAGCTATACATTTGAATAGCCTTGGGGCATGCAAACCCTAGCCAAAGATGGTTGAATAACTATCTCCATTTGCCCTTGCAAACGAAGTAAACCTCACTTGTAAGTAGACGCGGTTATTCTAAACCGCATCTGTGAACCATTGCCGACTATCCCAATACCTCGGAAAAAATGGGCCCATACAACAAAACTTAATCTAGCTGATCCGTTTTTTGATCGCCCTAGAGACATCGATATTTTGTTGGGTGCTGAAGTATTCACACGGATTCTGCTCGATGGTCGCATTTTGGGAGAGCATGGTGAACCCGATGCGGTTGATACCATATTTGGTTATGTGCTCATGGCAAAAGTAAACAACTCCTTTACTGAATCCTCTCTATCATCTTTTTTCTGCACGGTCGAGGAATCTACTCCTCTAGAAATTACTTCGAAAAAATTCTTCGAAGTGGAACATGTTTTTGAAGAACATGTTTTATCTCCAGAAGATATGTAATGTGAAAAAATGTTTATGGATACGCATTCTCGAGACTCGAGTGGAAGATACATCGTGTCTCTTCCGTTTCGTGATATCTATCCTATTTTTTCAGGAATCCGTCCCCTGGCAGTTCAACGTTTTTACTCTTTAGAGCGGCGTCTCTTGAAGAATCCTTCAGTGTACAACCAGTACTCAGATTTTATGAAGGAAAATTTGAGTCTTGGTCATTTGGAATTAGTTCCAGAGACCTCCATCCCTCCCGCCACTTACTACATACCACACCATTGTGTGATGAAGCCTGATGGTACAACCACGAAATTGAGAGTGGTGTTCAATGCTTGGTTAGGCCCAATCAATCATTTGATGATTGGGCCCAAGCTTCAGAGAGATATTTTTGCCATATTGTTAAATTTTCGTCGTCATCCGTTTGTAGTCACCGATGATATCAAAATGATGTATCGTCAAATTTTAGTCGTGAAAGAGCATCAAGAATTTCGAAGAATTGTTTGACGATTCAACCTCACCGACCCTCATGAAGACTATCGTCTCCGAACCATAACGTATGGCATAAATTCATCGCCCTATTTGGCGATAAGAACTTTACTCAAATTGGCAGAGGACGAAGGGGATCACTTTCCCCTGGCTGCGGACACCTTGAGAGAGTCTACCTATATGGATGATATTTGTACCGGGTCCTCTACCTTAGAAGGTGCCTTGGAGTTACAAAAAGAATTAATTGAAATTCTACAAAGAGGCGGTTTTTAGTTACGAAAATGGTCCAGCAATAATCCTTCACTTTTATCTCATCTGCCAGAATCTGACCTGTCCATAAACCCGCGCACTTTCGACTCGGATATTGAAAGTTCCTTGAAAGTATAAGGACTTCGATGGAATCCCTCTTCAGATACCTTCAAATTCTCAGTCAAATCAGTTGACGACCACTGCACAAAACATACTCTCCTCTTCAATTTAACGAGAATATTCGATCCCCTTGGAGTCTTGTCTCCGGTCACTTTCATGATCAAACATTTGATCCAACGTTTATGGTGTCTCAAACTCGATTGGGATGAGCCCCCTCCCGCAAGAGATTTCCCACATCTGGAAAACTTTCACTTCAGAAATTATATATTTGACAACAATGAATTTACCTCGTCAATTGTTTAGAAATGATTATGAGACTTGTGACTTAAATTGTTTTGTTGACGCATCTGAAAAGGGGTATTGCGCAATAATATATCTTGTTTTTATTGCGAGGAAGACAATCACTTCCCATTTCGTATGTGCCAAATCTAAAGTGGCACCCCTAAAAAAATATCTCTCCCAAAATTGGAACTTTCTGCTGCAGTTCTTGGAGCAAAGTTGGTTTCATATGTGACACATCTTTTCTACAAAGATAACATTTCGTAAGATAACATGTTGGAGTGATTCTTCCATTACCCTGTGTTGGATTCACGCTTCAGCGCACCGATGGCAAACCTTCATTAATAATAGAGTGGCATTCATTCATGAAAAAGTTCCATCGTCTTGCTGGTTTCATGTTCCCTCAGATGGAAACCCTGCTGATGTTGGGTCAAGGGGTCTGCTTCCCTCCCAATTATCATCTAATTCTCTCTGGTGGGAAGGTCCACTGTTTCTGAAGAATAATCGATGCTCCATGAATATCAAATGAAGATTTTTTTGAACCACCAGAGGCTTTATTAGAAGAAAAAAAGTTCGTTTACGGAAATACCGCAGATAAAAATTTTCTAGATGAGCTGTCAGAACGTCATTTCTGTTTATACTCACTCACCAGCACTCTTGTACTGATTTTTCGATTTATTATTAATTGTCGGAAACCAAATGAGAAATTGACCGGAAATATGGTATTTTTCGATATGCTCAACTGGTTTTGGTGAAACATACCCAAAGTTTATTTTTCCATGATGAAATTTCCATGATTGAAAAGGGAAAGGGTCGAAAATGGTTGAAAAAACTGTCCCCTTTTATCGATGAGAAGGGTATTCAAAGAGTCGGTGGACGGCTCCATTATGCTCCTGTTTCTTATGACAAAAGGTTTCCCGCATTACTTCCCAGCCGTTGCCATTTGACGGATTTGATAATAACGAATTCTCATATAAATAATCTACATGCTGGAAATTAAACCGTCCATTCTCTGATTTCCCGGCAATTCTGGATTTTGTCTCCTGGACGTTCTATACGTAGGGTTTTATCTAAGTGCATCCGCTGCTGGAGAACAAATCCTACCAGCACACAACCCAGAATGGGGAATTTACCAGCTGTTCGAGTCACTCCATCTAAACCCTTTCTGCATGTGGGGGTGGACTATGCTGGTCCCTTCCGTATAACCATGAGCAAAGTGAGAGGAGCTGAGCCATTTGAAGCATATCTATGTCTCTTTGTTTGTTTTGTTACAAAAGCTTTACATCTTGAAGTTGCTTCAGACCTGTCTACAGATGCTTTTCTAGTTGCTCTACGACGGTTTGTTGCTAGAATAGGACGATGTCAAAGTCTCTATAGCGATTGTGGAACGAATTTTCTCGCTGCCCAGAAACAAATCAACCAAATAATGGAGTCTTCAGCGATAAAGGAAGGTATATCGTTTTCTCAAATTCCTCCATCATCTCCTTGGTTTGGTGGTCTCTGTGAAAGGGGAGTTAAGTCGGTGAAAACTCATTTTCTGAGGGTAATTGGTTAACAAACCCTAACCTATGAGGAATTAACAACAGTATTTGCCCAAATTGAAGCAGTTCTTAACTCCCGTCCCCTCACTCCGATAAGTAATGATCCGAATTATCTGAGAGCTTGACCCCCGGACATTTGTTGACCATGGAACCGCTGGTTGCAGTTCCCGAGGTTGATATGCAGCTTATCCCTGCTAACCGCCTTTCAAGATGGCAACTTACACAACGTATTCACCAGAGCTTTTGGTCTTGATGGTCGAATGAATATTTGCACACGCTGCACCAACGTAGCAAATGGCATGATACTTTAGTACCTATCAACCCTGGAATGTTGGTTTTACTCAAAACAGATAATGTTGAACCTGTGATGGTACGGTACGATAAATACAATAAATGGAGTGGTGCGACGACACGTCGCCAAACTCTGCCCGCTACCAAATGACGAATAGAATCTCGCAAAATACTAGCGTATTTTGGTAGAGCAGTATGTCTTGCGGAATGAGTATATTAGTTTATTTTTATCAAGTAATTTATAATAAATAATAATCCTTCTCTGTATCAATTAAACATATATGGGTTCAAATGTTCAAATTATCGCGGTAATCACTTGATAGATCCTCACTTATTTTGTACGCATATGCGCGGTGTGTAAGAATTGGAGAGAGAACGAATGGTCGTTGTGGGTTTCAATTCCGCTTCGGTGTGCGTAAAACTTTGTCTGATCTCGTGAACGAAGATTGTCCGGAAACCTATTTCCATTTTTGAGTGATTTATTCGTACCGCTTATCTCATATCGTATACGCGTCGAAATCGCGTAAACTCACTTCAAGAGCCCAACCTCATCAAACAACCCGAAGAAGAAACCAGCCGATTACAGCATCACCCATCTATCTACGACGGGAGTGAGTTTATTAAGCTCTGTGATCGGGCCCTGTAATTGGGTTATAAGCAGTTATAAGGTATGATCTTGAAATTACGTTCAGCATAGCAATTCTTCTCTGTCAATGTTAATTTTTCAATACAGTCCATTCTATTTCGCCAAATTCATGATTTTCTATCCAAACACGGATATTAAAGAGGTTAGGTATACCTATAGCAAACCGTCTAATATAGTGAAATATACAATATCATGCATACGAGGATCCGTCAACTGAGTTTGTTACAAATACCAAACAACGACGAAGAGCTCACCACAAGAGAACTATATGAACTATTGATGAAATCACAAGATGAACAAACGGATAACCTGATGAGAGAAATAAAAAAAAATTCAGATGAAAACAAGAAGAGATTGAAAACAGTTGAAAAATACTTGATTAAGAACAGCTCCCTGTATGCGAATCTCGAAAGACACCAAAGACGAATTAATATTTTTGTATTTGGTTTAGAAGAAGAAACAAATTTTCTCTTATTACCAGGATCTCAACTAAACCATCTGCTAGAGCTGAACTTGACAGAAGGTGCTATCAACAATAGCTAGGTAAAAAACCAGGAAATAGAGGAAATAGAGGAATCCTGTTTGAATTTGTCACATATCTGAAGAAACGAACAATTTTCAGAAACGTCTCAGAATTAAGGGGGAAAAAGATATCAATCGTTAATGACCTTTGCGAAAAGGATAGAAAATAGCATAAAAATTCGATTCCTGATATTCAAATCAGAAGAACTTGCACAAATTCTCACCAGAAGTAATCTTAAACTGATTTAGTTATTCTTGGTAGAATCATTGCTTAGATACGGTATTGCAGGATGGGGAGGAATATATAAAAACAATTTGAAGCAACTAGAAGTGATGCGAAGAATCTTTCTCAGATAAATCTATAGATAAAACGGACATACTCAAGTGGTATTCTTCATAGAGAGAGCGAGCTGTTTGATATTAGACAATTATATTATTACAGAATTCTGATCCTACAACACAAAGACAAATCCAAATTGAGAAATATCACACATTTTCATCACACTAGATATAAAAAACAAAAACAGATTATAACAATGAAAGCATCGAAAAAGTTAGGACAAAGGTCTTTCAAGTATATTGCACCCAGAATTTATTGTAATCTACCTGATGATATCAGGATAATTGAAAAAAGTCAAAATTTTCAAGAACCTTGTGAAGAAATGGCTTCATGTATTCTCGATCAGTCATATACGAAATCTTCAAGTGACAAAAACCACAAAATATGAAGTTTCATCCTGAAAATAGAACCACTTAATATTTTCCTCTTTTCATATTTTTTATTAATATTTATTTTGCATAATTATAAAATAACACGAATATAAAAAAAAAGAAATAAGAAATAAAAAAAAAACTAGAACAATCCTCACGCACAAATTACTCAGAGTAGTGTAAGTGGGTTGTACTATTTTTGTATTCAGGTAACTGTTATTGATAATTACAATGTAATATTTATTTTTCTTTGGAAATTAAGGTATTATAATATCATTACCCAGACACCACAGTAGATCCATCAGATATCCACAGGATATCCATCGTGGATATCCAGTATATCCACTGGATATCGATGGATATCCTATTGATTTTACAATAGATATCCACATGTCCGCCTATATCCTGTATATAGAGATATCTAATGGATGTCTGTGGATATATATATTATGGATATCCTTTCGATATCCCATGGATATTCATGGGATATCGACTATTCACATTAAATATATCTATAAGATATATAATGAATATATAATCGATATTCATAATAGATATAGTGATATTATTTTACAGGATAATAAAATGAGACTATGGAAAATAATGTTCACTTTATTCAACTAATGATTACAAAACACATAAGATACTTGAATTCTGTAGTGAAAATATGGATAATATTTCTTATTTTTCAACTAACCAGGAAGAATGAGAAAATACCACTGATGTATTAACACTTACTGGGGTTGTTATGATGAATCTTGCTGAAGCATATCTCAGCCAATCCTTGATGGTTCCTTCAGCATTTGGGCCTAGCATAAGTACATCTGTAATATTCAATAATACAATCAATTATATTATATGATATTCCTCAAACAGCTTACTTCTGACAGAATCTCAGAATTATAAATGAATATATTTTTTTCCTCTTCTTCGCCTTCCCAGTTATAAAGGAACTCCTCATCCAATATGAGCAAGAAAGTAGGTACATCTGAAAAAAAATCAGTATGAAATGTTATAATGAATCTCAATGACGTGACTATGAGGACAGATAAATATTAGACAATATACGTTCATGATGCCTACTCCACAATAGGTACAAAATGAACATCCCACATATCATAAATACCTTTTATTGTCTAAAACCGAATCCACGAACCGACTTCTTCACTTTAATGAAGGTATAGGTAATCTAAACTCCACCAAGATGATTAAATCATCAGAAACAAATTACACAATATTAAACACTGCACTGAATACACACGTTAATACACAACAAACAACAATAAAATGGCCACCACGAGGCGTTGGCATTCCGAAACTTCCGACTCGAATGAGTTCGTGCGACTTCGGTCTCGACTTCGTTTGAAGGTTATCCACTAGATATATGTCAGGAGATTGAAAACTTTCTGTTATCGTTCAATAAGACATAAGGTCCGATATAATGAACATCTTCAATACAAAAATGGAAATAAACTTATCAAATAGTGACATAGAAATCTGCTACAGAGTTGGGAGGAAAAAAGAAGAAACAAAAGCTAGAGGAATATTTATGAGATTAAAATGCCACGAAACTAAACAAGAAATATATAGAAAAAAGAAAATGCTGAAAGAAACAAACTTAATTATCCGAGAAGATCTCACGAACCTTAGAGTCGAAATGACCGAAGGAGGACAAATCTATGTCAACATCAACAACAAAATTACGATAATACGATCCCGAGAAGATTTGAAGAAACTTTTTTGAAACCTATTTCGTCACTACATATTAAAAAAAAATGCTGTTTAGGATTAGGAGTACTGCTGAAACAACTTTGTATTGCCTTTATAATTTCTGATATACTTCATTCGATAGAATTTTATTCTTATTTATTTTTCTCATCCCATTTTCTTTTCGTTTTTTTAGCATCTAATAATTGTATATGTTAGAATTTCTCGATTTACTAGATACCCAGGAGGAAATTAAAACGAATACTTTCAATGACCTTGATACCTTCATAGAGGATGGCGCAGATGGTGAAAAGAAAGGCAAAATGAGTATAATACATACCAATATTCGAAGTATCAGAAAACACTTCGATGAACTCCTCATTTATTTTGAAAGACAAAAAGAGAACATAGACATAATTGTTTTATCAAAAACGTGGCATGTTTGGCAGGTGAGAGATTTTGAAGTACTAAATTACACACTATATTACAATTCATCAAAAAACAATCAAAACGATAGTGTTAGTTTATGTGAAAGACTCGATATCATCCACAGCTAATATATTTGATTTTACTGAAACGAAGTTACTGCATATAACTATTGAAATCGAAAATGAAAAATTTTGTATAACTGCATCCTATCGACCTCCGCCGATAGACTCACAGGTTCATCTTGAAGAGTTGAGAAACTATCTGTCAGATCTACAAAAAAACAAACTTGAAATTTTAAAAAAATCAATCACAGGGGAATAAAAGGCATAATATAATAAATACAAGAATAAACTGAATGCATTAATAAAATCAAAACAAAAAATCATTATTAGGATTAATTGAAAAAATTCAATGGCAACTGCAAAAAACTTGGCAACTGATTGATGAGATTTCGAATAATCATAACAACAAGAAATCTATTTCAAACATAAACATAATGAACGAAAATGGGTAAAAATTGAAAGATAACTGTTTCAAAGCAGATGCATTCAATAAATACTTCATAAGTATCGGGAAAAAAATGGCAAACCAAATTGATTAGAGCCCCCTCCAAATTTTGTCAACAATATCTCCATAGGTCCTACAATGTTTTTAAGCCCTGTAACAGAAACTGAAATCATTGAGTTGATTTCGAGTCTGAAAAACCACTCTCCTCCCAGACCAGATGGGATAGAAGAAACCGCAATAAAAAAATCCACATAAATATAATGACAACATTAGTACATAATATAATAAATTTAACATTCGAAACATGATTATAACCAGTTACAAGTTCCTACTCGGTAAACAGTGATTCGAAAAAAATTTGTTAGAATGCTACATATTATTATAATTACATCATTTTTACATAATGTAACTTCTATGTACAAATTTCAATGATATATCCTTGTTTAGTGGTAGAGCAGCACTTGCTGAACTCCGTCAGGTAAAAAAAGGCAATATATTATAATTATTATTATTGTACAACAATCGGAGCTGTGAAAAAATACGTGAACATTGATTACTATTTCCGAGTCATTAGGCCTCAGTGAGGAAACAAAATAAACTCATTGTGCATCATGGAAAACTCACCTCAAGAAGGAAAGGAAATCCCAGTGTTGCAAGGCCAAAGCAATTTACTGCAATTGGTATTCGTGCGAGAGATAACATTATTATCAGTAGCTTCCTGTTCTTCTTGTCCAAATCATTCCAAGGACAGGTACATAATATGTTGAAGAAGTCATCTGACTGCAAAATAGGATGAAATTGTTACATTGAAACATAAAATACTAGATGGACTGATGGACAGATTGAACTACTGAATAATAGAATCATGAACCCCAATCAATTTGGATTAAAAAAAAGCACGAATGATGCCGAATTCATTCGCATTCATGAATAGTTTATATAACAACGTGAATATGAGGAGGGTGTGTGCCGCAGTATTTTGTGACCTATTGAAAGCCTTCGATTGCGTGAGTCATGAGATACTGTTGAGCAAGCTCTGTCGTTATGGTTTTAGACAACGGAGTCTTTATTGAATCAGGTCTTATCTAAGTTACCGAGAAGAAGTTGATGAAACAACAACGTTCTCTGATAGTATAAATATTAGACACGGGGTACCTCAGGGCTCCGTATCAGGTCCTGTCCTCTTTTTGTTATATATATGTATATGATAAATATCAACATTCTACGGGGAGTTAACCATATTTGCTGATGATACAGCAATTCTTTGGCACGACTTGAACATTAGCAACCTCCAGTCGACTATTGCTAGTGATATTATCATTGTCAAAGATTGGTGCAACTCGAATCTGCTATCATTCAATACTAGACCAACTTTTATCCTTCATAAGCGGCATATCTATCATTCCCCTGAGTGGTGAATGCGAGATAACACGAGCAGATGCAACCAAATTTTTTGGAATTCACCTTGAAAGTAATTTACACTTCCAGGATCATATTGGGACACTATCTAAAAAAATTTCGTCAGGATGTTATGCAATACGTACGGTGGCCGACGAATTGAGTAAAACTACAGCCAAGTTGGTGTACCACGCTCTAATCAAGTCTTATATTAGATATGGTATAGTTTTCTGAGGTATGTGCAATCAAGACAATTTCAATAAGGTTTTCACCCTTCAAAAAAGAGCACTCAGATATTTTTGTTGGACCGAGGGCACCGTGCAAACCTTTATTTAAAAAAGAACAGATTTCAACCTCAGCGTCCATATTAGTTCTGGAATGTGTATGTCTTGTACATAAAAATAGAGCAATATATGAAACTGTTACTGGCTCAACCCGTCAGAATGATGATTTGAGACTGCCGTTTCCGACAACTAGTATGACCAATAACTCTTTGATCTACTTTGCTCCTAAAATGTTGAACCATTTGCCTAGTAGACTGAAGTCTATCACTATCTACAATCTGTTTAGGAGATCTGTCAAGATACTTCTCATTGAAGTGGCACTCTATAAAGTCCATGATTATTTTGACATTACATGGAATGGTTGAAATCCTCTATCTGTATTGTTACGATATTTTCAATGTATTTTCAATGTGATTTTATTCTCAATATTTTAGTTATTTCACAAACCAAATTTACTTACTTTTTACATTCTCGACGAATCAACACTGTATACATTATTGATAGTGTTATTACTGTTATTCATGTATTCGTGTTGTGACATATTCAATGTAATGTTATGCTCAATGTGTATACAATATTTTAATTCCTTGACAAATTAATTTTATATAGGTACCTAGTTTTGTAATTTTTATTCCAACCTCAGCTTTGTCGATAAGTTTCTACTTCTGACAATAAAGCATATTTTGATTTGATTTGAGATATGGATGAAGTACTAGATGAGCTGCTCCTCAGAACTACACTTTTTACAGTTTCATAAAGCGTCAAGTTAGTTTCAGAATAGTCAATTGTATTTCAGAAAAGTGAGTCGAATCTCAGAAAGCGTTAAATGTATTTCAGAATAACGAGTTTGATTCCAGAAAGAATCATTTCAGAATTGTGAGTTCAATTTCGGAAAGCGTCAATTGTATTTCAGAATAGTCAACTGAATTTCAGAATTAGTCATTTGAATTTCACGAAATATTGTTTGTATTTCAAAAAGCGTCAAATGATTTTCAGAATAGTCACTTGTATTTCAGAAAACTGAGGTTATTGTTTTATGGTCTTATTTTCCATTTCTCTCTGAGAAACTATGTAGTTACCAACGAGATTGAGTTAGTAGGTCACATCATTGGTCCTATGTGTAATATTCTCAAGAGGCAAAGTTTAGCACTGCCGATTGCACCAGTAATGAACCGTTACTTCGTTATTTTGAATAGGACCCTCAATATATGATTATATTATTAGAATCAATGCAAAATATTTGATATATTTCATGCATGCATACCTGAGTGTGACTGTTTTCGAAATATTTGAAATTTAAAGTTGAAAATTGCATTTGCAGGCCGATTTTTTTTATTACTGCACAGGATCATTTATTTTATATTATTCATAGATCTTTCTTTGTAGAAAAAGCCCGAATTCTGTTTATGAAATACAAATGACGCTTTCTGAAATACATTTGATATTTTCTGATATAGAAATGACGAATTATGAAATTCAGTTGACTATTCTGAAATTCATTCGACGCTTTCTGATATCGAATCGACTATTCTGAAATACAATTGATGCTTTCTGAAATTAATTCAAGTGATCTGAGATATATTTGACGCTTTCTAAAATTCAACTCACTATTCTGAAATACAATTGATACTTTCTGGAATACAAGTGACAATTCTGAAATTCAATTGACGCTTTCTGAAATTGATTGTCATCATTCTTCAATAGTCTGTATGAGGTTTGCCAAGAGGTTGCTAAAATATTATGATGGGTTTGTCCCGCATTGTTTGATTTTCACTTTTCAAGATGATCCTGTGGTGGTCACCTGAGATCAAGAATTCTTGACGATCATTCGCCGGTCCCAAATAATATGGGTGAGAATTTTACACCCCACATTTTCGACCAATCAAAAGCCTATATTTTGTATCGCTACCATAGCAACGATTTCCGGAAATTTTTCCCTCTTCTTCAGGGGAAAGAGCATGGTATTCTACCTGGATTTTCTTGACGTTTGTAGGTTAAATGACATTCACATGGACCTAACTTCAAATTCTAATTGCGTTTTCTATTCAGGGAACTGGTGCGCACTCATTGTAAGTATATTTCAACCAATTTTACCTCAGCTGCTGATAACTCACAAGTTTCCTGTGAATCATGTTCTGTATATATACACATTCTATAATTTAGTACAATTGCTCAAAATAGTCAAGAGACGGATTTGATGGCTAGTGGACCGGTAACGGCTGACTATAAAAACTGCCAGGTATTAATGAGATACAAATTCGGGTCCTGCAATTACTGAAATTGTAGATCTTGATTGACGGAACTTGTAGCATTCAAATTGCTACAATTTTGTTTTTTCATGGGATTGGTAGCATTCAGATAACACCTGCACTTGTTACCAAAATACATTATCAGTTTTTGAATATATTTGGTATACTCACCGAGTTTCAGCATAACACTTCAATAAATCCTTCAAAACATAACACATTTATTCAGACAACACTATATCACACACAGTTTTGAATGGTATAATATCACACACAAAACAACAGTATATGCAGTACTCTTGTTTCTGACATTCTCAGTGCTTTTGGAAGTGATGTAATAAGCTGCAGGAATCTTATGATTTTCTGGCTATCTGTCTGATCCTAGGCCTAGAATTGAAGAAAAGAGAGTCAGTAAACATTGTGATACATTCATTAGTAAACAAGCGACATACCGTTGTGTTCTCAAGTGTGATGAATTCTATGTCGCTGAAGGTTTTCTCAGGATTTGTGAAGGAAGTCTGTTAGATCTGAATGTGACCCAGATTTATAGGGATTTTCTTTATTTTTCAGAATATAATCTAATAGGTTATCTTCTTCTTTAGGTTATAATTATTTTCACGTCGATGTCATTGCTCGGTTGTCATCGATCTTCTCAGTGCTGGCTTTGATCTTCTGTCATTTCCGTCATTGGTCTGGCTCAAATTTGGTTAGCCATATATGCACATGCCCGTAACAGAATAAAAGAAAGAAGAATCAGTCTTCTCCACCTTTGGTTCTGTCAAATGGGATATACAGTATTTATGATTTTGACCAATGGAGAGCTCAGAATTCATAATTGGCGCTGTTTTTGGACAGGATGTGCAGTTCTTCGGCAAATTTCGGGAATAGGAGATGATATCCGTCCTCTAGCTGCTACCTCGAGGCTTTTTCCAGTGTGGCCATGATGAGGTGCACTTGACTCATATTTTTATTTTTATTCTCGGTGAGTAAACCGTTGAATAAACCCTTTTGGGGAATTTGTGATTGAAACATCTGCTGAGCTCAAGTCGCATCCATCATTTATGGATTTTGGAGCCTTTTTGGAGGATTTGTTCTAACCACCTGGAGACTGCCATGCGGTGGTGAGTGGAAGCCGCCATTGCTTCTATCCTGCCGTGCTGCTCTTCTGTTTGATGTTTGTCTTCTAAGCACTACCTCCCTTCTCAGCAGATAAGTTTTGAGCCAGCAATGATATCGACAGGTTGAGAATATACCTATTCTATTTTATTGGGTTTTTTTGTTGTTGCACATGTCCTCACACGAGGCTATTTTTTTGTTAGGGTGTTAGGTACAGCTTAGCTGCTGGTATTGGATTCCTGGTTGTGACCGGCCCGTCAGGAAACTCTTCAACCCTAGTCAAGATCCCCCAGCGGATCTGTGAGTTTTCCTGCAAGGTCTTCGGATCTTGGCCAGAGTCGACCTTCGAGATACTAGACGAGTCCAGTAGCGTCGATTGAGTCCGTCGACCAGCTTAGCTGCACCACAACCCCTGGCTGACCGTGGAGGTTTAGCTTTCTTCTCTTCTGTGCTGTTTCCTGCTTTCTTTCCTGTTTCACCTTTGTCTTCGTAGTCTTCCTGCACCACCACTACACACCATGGACCTTGAATACGGGCTACAGATTTGGACCATTGGGAAAGGATCATGGACCCATAACACCAGGTTTTTACACCTTCAGTGTCGTTTTTTTATAAAATAATATTTATCACCACAAATATACATTTATACCATAATTTTCTATTGAAACAATTATCTATAGAGCTCCTGTGAAGCTCTCACATAGTATACTATGCGACGGCGGATTTAGGTATAGATTTATTATCTTATACATAATTTCAGCGGAAAATTATCATACAACATCTGCAGGCATTTAACTGTATATGTATTTTTTGGACATATTATTTTATTGATATTTGATGGCATCTGAAGTGATATCTGCAGTGGTTCAGAACATGTTTGCCTTGTCTCTTGGTGGTGTATTTTATTATATATTTTTTTGAACTTGATATGGTTTTATTCAATCTATTTGTCCAACCAGCTTTCTGAGATAATTTAATTTTATTGACATTTCATGTAATGTTTTTTGGTAAAGTATTTGGTTTATCAATTTTCCAAATAAAGTATAACATTTATTCAAATTGAGAGGCGCCCTCTTGATTTTGAATTTTCATTCATAGAGCTACAAATAACCCGAACTCACTTATCTGTTCTCCGGCGAACAGCTGCCGTCAGCAAATGTGTTTCTATTTTTTTGTAATTTCAATTTTGGGATAAAAAAGTAGGTCACATAAATGGCGCCCAACGTGGGGCCCGAAAATTCGAAATTTCAAGTTCAAATTTTTTAGGAGAACCTGAATTGAGTTTCTCAGATTGTTGCTTGGTACTTTTAGTTAAATAAAGACACCTCTATCAAGTGCTAAAGGTGATTTGGGAGACAGGAATATTTTTGAAACAGGTTCACAAGAAAGCTATTTTTTTAAGAAGTCTTAGAATTTTTTCACACTTGGGAGCACTTCGGCAGTTTGAGTTTGTAACATTTTACATATTTTGGAGCTGAAGAATTTTACCTTAATCATATTTGACTATTTTTGAAATTTTACGACGTTGTCACGTTTGGTGAATTTTAGGAATTATAATATTATATAAAAACAGATTTGTAGTCAATGGTTTTTTGATAGGTAAACTATCGGTTACGTTTTTGAAATTGTTCTTGTTTCTCGACGACTTTTTAGATATTTCTTGAGTGACATACTTTAGATAGATTTTTTTATTTGCCCAGTATGGTTTGCTGAAGTTCATTAAAATGGATTCTATCAAAGTTAAACATTTGTTGATTGCAGAAATCAATTACGAATTAAGAATTAGGGGTATTATTTCTGAACGGAACATGGATGATAAAAGAAAGATTTTAGGCCGTCTTATAGCCAAAGAAGTACAACAGGGGAAGGATGTTCTGACTTTAGGTGACCCTTCATTTAATTTTGCATCAGATAAGGTAGAAATTGGGAACACTTTGACTTCAATAAATTTTTTGATTAGTGATTTTGATGGTCCTTCCTCGGATTCAACTTTTAAAAGGGCAGAATCTAGAATTTGTCATGTAACTTTAAGGATTCAAAGAATTACATTGAATAATGAAGAGGAAGATTTTTGAGATGTTACGTTTCAAAAATGAATCTTATGCTACAGCCCTTCAACTTGATGCAGAATTACATGAAAAGGTAACTGAGTCAGAACCTGTTTCAATGAATGTACCTCTGATGAATTCTACTGTCAACCCATCTATGACACATTCGAATGTCCAAAATTCTTCCTTTTCTCAGAGTGTACAAAAATCAACTCCAGTTTATAAGTTAGGCATACAGTTTGATGGAGAACCTAAAAATCTTTCATCATTTATAGAAAGAATTGAAGAACTTGCACAAGCTAGACACATTTCCAAAGTAGATCTTTTTGATTCGGCTAGAGACCTTTTCACTGGGAAAGCCACTTTTTGGTTTAGATATGTGAAAACTCAACTTAATGATTGGGATTTTTTGGTTTTGAAACTTTAGAAAGATTTTTTGGTGTCTGATTTTGATGATGAAGTTTGGCAACAAATTAAGAATATAAAACAAGGAAAATCTGAACCTGTTGTTATTTATATTGCATGCATGGATGCACTGTTTAACCGACTCAGCCATGGAGCAGCTGAAGTGACAAAAGTCAGATATATCAAATTGGGTTTGAAGTCTGATTATAGGAGTAGGTTAGCTCTTTGTGATATCGACTCAGTTCCCCAGTTGGGAACTTTATGTAAGAGACTAGAGGAAGCCGATTCACAGGGTGCAGCCTCGACTTTTTCAGGTTTCAACTCCCAAAAGGGTTAATCTGTCTCTTCACTTGAAGATCCAGAAATTGCATATGTATCAAATAACAGTAGGGGTACACTCTCTTCGAATGTCAAGCCCAAACCTCATCAAAATAATGATAAACATTTAGGAAACAAGTATCAGAAAAATAAGTTGAGGAATTCAAATAATACCACCTCTTCTTCTAGTTCTAACGGTTCGGCAAATTCAAATAGGAATTCCAAGGAGGAAAATTCTCCCATAGTTTTCTGGAGATGTAATTTAGCGAATCACACACATGTAACTTGTAGGTAGGAGAATGTTGACAGAGGCTCTCAATCTTCTCCAAATAACTTTAGAGCCAATTTAATTTCGAATAAGTCTAACCTTATTGTAGAGGAAAATTCTAGAAATGTTGATTGAAAATGGCAAGGATAATAGGCCATATGTTCGAATCCAACTTTTTGATAAATATGTCATAGCACTTTTAGACAGTGGTGCCAACATGTCAGTTATAGGTCAAGGAGGTTTAAGGACAGTAAAAAATCTAGATTTAATTATCAGAAGTCCTCACTTGAACCATGTTTTTACTGCTGATGGAGCACATCAAAATGTTGAAGGATTGTTGATTTGCCTATTAATATAGAGGGGACTATTCAAATTGTTCCTGCACTTGTAGTACCTTCCTTGTCACAATCTTTTATTTTGGGCAGTGATTTTTGTAGAAAATTTGGTGTAACCATAGATTTTAATAGTTTTCGTTGGGACATTAAGTGTCGAGTTTTGGATAAAACTGTCGACATTGTTGCCAGCTTTTCAGAATTTCAGCATATATCAGAATTGTGCATTGACGATGAACTTACAGCGAATCAGAGGGTACAGGTAAAGGATCTTATCAGCTCATTTGGGGAAATTAGTAGCGATGCTCGTTTAGGTCGTACGAATAAAATTATTTTAGATATTGATACTGGTGATGCGAAACCATTTAAGCAGAGACAATATTTGATGTCTCCATATATGTTGAAACTTCTAAATGAGGAATTAGATGACATGCTTAGACTGGGTGTCGTTCAACCATCACATAGTCCTTGGAACAGTCCAGTACTGCTTGTTAAAAAATCATCTGGGGAATACAGATTTTGCTTCGATGGGCGTAAGTTGAATGAACTTACAAAGCATGATAGCTATCCTCTGCCACGTATTGACAGAATTTTGACTTTGTTGAGGAATGCAAAATTTATATCGAGTATTGATTTGCGTAAAGCTTTCTGGCAAGTTCCATTGTCGGAATCTTCAAAGGAAAAAACTGCATTCAGTATACCCGGTAGAGGGTTATTCGAGTTTAACGTCATGCCGTTTGGCTTATGCAACAGTGCGCAGACGCAACAGAGACTATGTGATGCGTTGTTCGGTCCCAGGTTCGAGCCAAATCTTTTTACTTATTTGGATGATATCATCATTATTTCGTCGACTTTTGAGGAGCATGTGAATCTTTTATATGAAGTTAAGAGTATTTTGAAGGATGCCAATTTAACCATCAATTTGAAAAAATGTGAGTTTTTCAAAACATCACTTAAATATTTGGGTTTTGTTATAGATAGGCAAGGTATCAGGACAGATCCATCTAAAGTTTCTGTTATGGTAAATTATGCTCGTCCAACTACCACTACTGAAATTAAAAGATTTATGGGGTTATGTTCTTGGTATAGGAGATTTATTGAAAATTTCTCAACTTTAATTGCTCCTATTAGCGCTTTATTAAGAGGAAAGGGTAAAAAGCAACCTGTAGAGTGGACTCCTGAGGCGGAAGCTTCCTTTCTCGCCATCAAAGATGCTCTTATGTCAGCACCCATTTTATGTCCCCCTGATTTTGATCTGCCGTTTACCATCCAGTGCGATGCAAGTGATGTGGGCGTGGGTGGTGTGTTGACTCAGGAGGTTCAGGGTGTAGAGAGAGTCATTGCATATGCCTCAAGATCCCTTTCAAAGTCTGAGAGAAATTATAGTGTCACAGAGAGGGAATTACTCAGTCTTATTTTTCTTATAGACAAATTTCGTCCATACATGGAGGGAACTGTTTTTAAGGTGACTACTGATCACCATAGTCTCCCCTAGCTAAATAATCTGAAAGACCCTTCAGGTAGATTAGCCAGATGGGCTGTTAAGTTGAGACAACACACGTTTGAGTTGACCTATACCAAAGGTGCAAATAATCGGGTGCCAGATTTTCTTTCCCGAATGCCTTCTTCAGACATGGACAAAGTAGAAGTAGATTCAATAGATATTGAGTCTAATAATTCAGATAACTGGTATTCCTCTCTGCGCACTAAAGTTCTACAAAATCCGGTTGCCTATTATCAGTTTAAAGTTGTAGATAATTTATTTTATAATTATGTTCCTTCGAAAGTACCCATGAAATCGAATGTAGTTGAATGGAAAGTAGTTGTTCCGAAATCACAGATAATTTCAGTTATAAAAGATTCACATGATCCATCAATATGTAGTCATTTTGATTTTTTCAAGACATTTTCGAGAGTACAGAAACACTACTATTGGCACAAAATGAGATGTGATATTTTGAAATATGTCAAGTCTTGCAAAGTATGTCAGTCACAGAAATTATCGAATACTCCTCGTATGGGACTCATGGGAGCTGAAAGAAATGTAAAATTTCCTTTTCAGACTATCGCTGTGGATATTATGGGACCATTTCCCAGATCTTCAAAAGGTTTTACATATTTGTTAGTTGTTTCGGATTTCTTCATGAAATATACATTATTATGTCCTATGCGCGATGCCAAAGCACCTAGTGTTGTTAGATTCATGGAGAATCAAGTTTTTCTGGTTTTTGGTGTTCCACAATTCATAGTTTGTGATAATGGACAGCAATTTGCTGGTAAATTGTTCAAAAAGTTAGCAGATTCTTATAAAGTCCAGAAAATTTGGTATACCCCGCGCTATTCTGCTCAATGTAATTTTGTGGAGAGAACTAATAAAACAATAGGACAAGCTATCCGAAGCTATATTGATGATCATAAAGACTGGGATAAAGAATTAGTCAGAATCCAACAAGCAATAAATACAGCTACCCTGAGGTGACCCAATTTTCACCAGCATTTTTGACTTTTGGTCGTACCGTACCGATTTCTGGTGAATATTATGGCAATCTTTCCAGCACCCAAGATATTGAACTTTTACCTGACAGCAGGGATAGTTATGTTCAGGATATC
Source organism: Chrysomela aeneicollis (assembly GCA_029955515.1). Taxonomy (NCBI): domain Eukaryota; kingdom Metazoa; phylum Arthropoda; class Insecta; order Coleoptera; family Chrysomelidae; genus Chrysomela; species Chrysomela aeneicollis. Next base: position 4,414,714 of record JARUHQ010000013.1, on the reverse strand, counting down.
AAGGGGATTAGTGAGGTTTTTAAAACTGTTGAGGAAAGGTTACATAAAGCTTACCAGAGAAATGTTTCTAGTTACAATCTTAGGAAGAGGGACCATGTTTTCAATGTAGGTGACAAAGTATGGCGACGAAATAGAATTCTTTCAGATGCTTCAGTGGAATTCAGTGCGAAGTTGGCCCAAAAATTTGTATTGTGTACTGTGAGAAAGCGGAAATCACGCTTAGTTTATGTTTTAGATAATGCGGACGGTTCTCCTGCTGGAGACTGGCATATAAAAGATCTGAAACAGTATTTTGGTTCCAATTCAGATGTGTCTGTTGGATAATATATTTTCATTCAAACCGATTTTTTTGGTTCATGTATTAAATACATATATAGAGTGGTTGAGAATGAAAATTAGTTTCGGGAATATTTTAGGTCCATTATGGACAATATATTTTTATTCAAACCAATTTTTAGGTCGTGTATAAGATACACATATAGAAAGGTTTTGAATAAAAATTAGTTTTTTGATAAAGTTGAACGTTCAACAAATTTTGCTGGTGCAATATTTTTGTGGTATATGCATATACATTTTTAGCCTTTGGTACTGTTCAGAATTTCAGATTTTCACCTATGATGATTAAAATCAGGACTGATCAACCTGGACATCATAATTTAGATATCGTAAAACTTGGATAGTTTTGCAAATGATTTTTGTTTTTTAAATGATTTTGGATGAAATTAGATTTGACGAATTGATTTTGGCATTCTTATCGATTTTGACTTTCTTACCGATTATGACATTTTACCCGATTAAGACATTTTACCCGTTTGTGACATTTTACCTGGATTTTGACAAGCACCGATTTTTCTAGATTTACAGGAAAGTAACGTTTGGTACGCGTAGTTACTATCATCCAAAAACTCATTTATCTTTTTTTGAATTTTGATTTAATTTTATCAAAAATTGTTGACCAATTTTTTCTTTTAGGAGAGGGGTAATATGTAGCATTCAAATTGCTACAATTTTGTTTTTTCATGGGATTGGTAGCATTCAGATAACAACTGCACTTGGTACCAAAATACATTATCAGTTTTTGAATATATTTGGTATACTCACCGAGTTTCAGCATAACACTTCAATAAATCCTTCAAAACATAACACATTTATTCAGACAACACTATATCACACACAGTTTTGAATGGTATAATATCACACACAAAACAACTGTATATGCAGTACTCTTGTTTCTGACATTCTCAGTGCTTTTGGAAGTGATGTAATAAGCTGCAGGAATCTTATGATTTTCTGGCTATCTGTCTGATCCTAGGCCTAGAATTGAAGAAAAGAGAGTCAGTAAACATTGTGATACATTCATTAGTAAACAAGCGACATACCGTTGTGTTCTCAAGTGTGATGAATTCTATGTCGCTGAAGGTTTTCTCAGGATTTGTGAAGGAAGTCTGTTAGATCTGAATGTGACCCAGATTTATAGGGATTTTCTTTATTTTTCAGAATATAATCTAATAGGTTATCTTCTTCTATAGGTTATAATTATTTTCACGTCGATGTCATTGCTCGGTTGTCATCAATCTTCTCAGTGCTGGCTTTGATTTCTGTCATTTCCGTCATTGGTCTGGCTCAAATTTGGTTAGGCTTATATGCACATGCCCGTAACAGAATAAAAGAAAGAAGAATCAGTCTTCTTCACCTTTGGTTCTGTCAAATGGGATATACAGTATTTATGGTTTTGACCAATGGAGAGCTCAGAATTCATAATTGGCGCTGTTTTTGGACAGGATGTGCAGTTCTTCGGCAAATTTCGGAAATAGGAGATGATATCCGTCCTCTAGCTGCTACCTCGAGGCTTTTTCCAGTGTGGCCATGATGAGGTGCACTTGACTCATATTTTTATTTTCATTCTCGGTGAGTAAACCGTTGAATAAACCCTTTTGGGGAATTTGTGATTGAAACATCTGCTGAGCTCAAGTCGCATCCATCATTTATGGATTTTGGAGCCTTTTTGGAGGATTTGTTCTAACCACCTGGAGACGCCATGCGGTGGTAAGTGGAAGCCGCCATTGCTTCTATCCTGCCGTGCTGCTCTTCTGTTTGATGTTTGTCTTCTAAGCACTACCTCCCTTCTCAGAAGTTAAGTTTTGAGCCAGCAATGATATCGACAGGTTGAGAATATACCTATTCTATTTTTTTGGGTTTTTTTGTTGTTGCACATGTCCTCACACGAGGCTATTTTTTTGTTAGGGTGTTAGGTACAGCTTAGCTGCTGGTATTGGATTCCTGGTTGTGACCGGCCCGTCAGGAAACTCTTCAACCCTGGTCAAGATCCCCCAGCGGATCTGTGAGTTTTCCTGCAAGGTCTTCGGATCTTGGCCAGAGTCGACCTTCGAGATACTAGACGAGTCCAGTAGCGTCGGTTGGGTCCGTCGACCAGCTTAGCTGCACCACAACCCCTGGCTGACCGTGGAGGTTTAGCTTTCTTCTCTTCTATGCTGTTTCCTGCTTTCTTTCCTATTTCACCTTTGTCTTCGTAGTCTTTCTGCACCACCACTACACACCATGGAGCATGAATAGGGGCTACAGATTTGGACCATTGGGGAAGGATCATGGACCCGTAACACCAGGTTTTTACACCTTCAGTGTCGTTTTTTTATAAAATAATATTTATCACCACAAATATACATTTATACCATAATTTTCTATTGAAACAATTATCTATAGAGCTCTTGTGAAGCTCTCACATAGTATACTATGCGACGGCGGATTTAGGTATAGATTTATTATCTTATACATAATTTCAGCGGAAAATTATCATACAACATCTGCAGGCATTTAACTGTATATGTATTTTTTGGACATATTATTTTATTGATATTTGATGGCATCTGAAGTGATATCCGCAGTGGTTCAGAACATGTTTGCTTTGTCTCATGGTGATGTATTTTATTATATATTTTTTTAAACTTGATATGGTTTTATTCAATCTATTTGTCCAACCAGCTTTCTGAGATAATTTAATTTCATTGACATTTCAGGTAATGTTTTTTGGTAAAGTATTTGGTTTCTCAATTTTCCAAATATAGTATAACATTTATTTAAATTGAGTGGCGCCCTCTTGATTTTGAATTTTCATTCATAGAGCTACAAATAACCCGAACTCACTTATCTGTTCTTCGGCGAACAGCTGCCGTCAGCAAATGTGTTTCTATTTTTTTGTAATTTCAATTCTGGGAGAAAAAAGTAGGTCACAAACTCACGGTAAATATAATAAAAATAAGAAAAACAGTTAATCTCGGCGAATTTGTATTCTATTTTACTGTTTATACACAGCAGTTTGGTCAACTAACCACTTCCATTCGCAATATTGACCTTGTCTAGACCAATGAGAAGCGTATGTCGAATCTTCCCTTTCTCTTCAACACTGTGACTACAATAATATTTTCTTACCGAATACCATTCTAACTTCAGTCAACAACTGTGATTTTTTTCTTCAAAACAAATATTTTGTAGGAAGTTTGCCCTCGTCTTCTACTCGGGAGATATTTCAAAATATTCGTGTTGTATAAAAAAAAGTGCAGTATTGAAGATTTAGTGTTATTATAAGTGGAAATATTCTGATGTTGTCAAGATAAGCCTAATGATTCCAGACAGTTTCATCTAATTTTTGATTTCTGGTCCGAAAACTTCCAGACTTCTGACTGCCATCATATCATCAGGCATTTAGGCATACTATGAATTGTGAAATATTTTATCAAATTGAGACAATTTTCAAATCAATTCAAATCATATCATCATGCAATTCATTGAAACATTTGATACACATGTGATTGTAAAGTTTTTCTGAGAATGATTATCGGTGTATCAGATAATTCATATCAGTCGTTCTGGTATTTTATTTCTAATTCGTCAGCGTAACTTCCAGAAGTTTGCAAAGAAGTGCGATTTGTGATGAAGATGTTCCAACAGATAAAATGACTGCCCATGTGAAAACTTTGGACGTACCAAAGCTGCATGCACTATAGGTATGGTGTTTACGCGAACGTGTAAGTTTTTGGAACATAGGTTCTGGAATTTCGAGATCTGGAAGATGTGAAATCTCCATTGACCCCAAATCATATAGTCGATTTATATCTGGATTTGGATGCGGTCGTTGACTCATCTCAGAATTGTTTTCAGAATCTAGCTACAGGATTCGACTATGGTTGCGGACTTTTTTCAATTGATTGTTTGAGGTTTGGCTTCAGAAGTGATATTGTTCCTCGAGATGAATATAATCAAATAAAGACCATGGGAGGTGGATCTTACATAAAGCGTCCCATCTGTATAGCGAATGAAAAAACTGTTGTTAACTTCATCATTCAGAATCACTGTAATCATACAATTTTCATAAAGTTACGCTTTTTCGATAGTAACGAGTTTTTCCTGATCTCTTTCAATTTCAAGCTGAAAATCTGACTACTCATCAATTCTAGAAATAGTGAATGCGATTCAAGATACTCAACAATTTCAATCACTGACGCAACTATGTGTGTTTTCATATATAACATCTATCGATGAACTCGAGCATAAACGTATGTATGGGTAAAGAATGTCAGAAGTACTACCAATGTGTGGTTTGAAATAACCGCAGAAGCCAGCGACGGATACTCTTTGTCCCCTCACATTCTCTTTCATTTCCATTGTTGGTCTGACTCCATAATCGAAATCATCATCAAAAATTTTAAGAAAGACATATTATATCGTCTTATCCAATTGAAAATCATGAACAACAGTTTGAATAACTGGTACACTACAAGCTGAAAATAACTACTCTCCTGGCAGATAGTACGCAGAATATTGAATCGTACTCTACGCAACGCTTTACACAGTGAAAGCAGATCAAATGTTTTTGTCCTAACACGTGGAGGAGTTCACATCGAAACAGGCACTCCCAACAACATACAAACCGGATTCGGGCCTATTGGCCCTCATCGGTGCAGAGTAGTCAATCGATAAGAGACCCTGAGGTCTCCACCCGAAGCGGTGTCGATCTCTACAGAAAGATTCAAAAAAAAACAAAGGACATACTTCAGAAGGAGATGATTGAGACATTTTTTCCAGAATTAACAATACATGCATGAGGACACGCCAGGATGAAGTGAACAAGCACAACCGCAAGTGAAAGAAATAAGTAAAAACAGGGTATTCAGTTGAAAACCAGGAACAAATCAACCACAAAAAAGAAACATCATCAACATGAGCTCCCGCCCACTCACCGAGATAGAGGAGTCCCTACTGTAAACAGGACTGAATTTCGCCATCACACCAAAGGAAATAACATTAGTAGAAATAATCAGTGGTGTGGAGACTATCACCTTATCCCTCAACCAGATTCAGGCAGAAGAATTCAGATGCAAGGTGAGAGAGCAACTGGATCGCGGACTAACCCCTACACCCAACATCAGCCGCGAGGAACATCTACGAAGAGATAACACCATTGAAATTCTACTAGCAGACAAAGAAAACCCTACTGTTGTTAGAATAATAATGATTATAATAATAATAGTGTTTATTTATGAGCACAAAAGAAGATAAAAAAATACACTACAATATAATACAGGGTAATGCAAATTTCATGGTACACTATTTTCTGATCGGAAACGGTGAGAGATACGAACTAGGTTGAATCACGAAAAATATTCGCAATTTTATGGTTACCTCGAATATCGAAAGAAATCGAGGATATCTTGAGTAGTTCCTGAAATATCCTGAAAAACACTGAAAATTTTCGATTCCTATAATCATCGATAACATTTCAAAAATTGTTACTAGGATCTTGAAATTTACTAAAGTTACCAAAGTTAGCATGATGAATAAAACAGTGATAGATTCGAAGATATCGAAGTCAACTTTGGTATTGCTAATGATAGCCATATTGGATTTTCACTCCATCGGATAGATCATGAAATTGCCAATTCATCGATGTATCAGACTTCTGTGTTTAATGTTAGAAAAGTTGAATCAATAATTCGAGACCTGTCACGCTTATAATTCTAGATATGTTCACCAAAAGTGACAAAAATGATATGGAACTCAATAAAAAAGGTGCTAGAAGGCCACTTTACTACAAAATAAAATTCATTGCTGCTCTCCGTTGAGTTGCCTCCTGTATTGAATTGACTGTACGATTTTTTTTGCAACTCATGCAGCGTCACTGATTGTTCTGAAATGAACTGAATTTTTCAAGTACTAGTATTCTTACTGTGAAATTGGCAGTTCTGATTTTCTCATATTATAACATCAATCACTGAGAACGGGACCACGGACATTGTGACAGCCGCTTCCCTTACTTGGCTGGCACGTGACGAATTTCGAAAGCAACGATGTACATATTATATTGTTCACTTGGATCACTCCTCGCTTCGCGTCTTATAAAACTTGTATCATAATATACTATTTTCGCATATCAATGACTTTTTCCTTCGATATTAGATGAGATCAAAATAACAGTTGAACTAGATATTTTATTTTATCAAATAATAAGTGGTTATTCTGAAAGCAGCCTACTTGACTCTGGTGATGAATCTTCCACAATAAAATCGGAATTACACATCAGCTCGCGAATTTAATGTGCAGATAGACTTACGTATAAACTTCTGTCTACTATGAAATTGAAATAATGAATAATCTAGAAACATTGATGCTACATCATAGATTTTACTTAATATTTTCTATTTTTTTGTTATTTCAACTTCTCTATCATTAAACATACAAGTGTGATATATCAATGAATTGGTAATTTCATGATAAAATCCATGATGTGAGAATCAAACATAGCTGCCATTGGAAATAACAAAGTTGGCTTCGATATCTTCGAATACAGTGTGTCTAGATTTATTTTCATATCACCGTTGGATTCAGCATGTGAACCTTAGTAACAATACTGAATTTCAAAATCCTAACAGCAATAGTTGAAAAGTTATCGATGACTATAAGAATCGACAATTCTCAGTTTTTTCCGGATATTTCAGGAACTACGTAAGATATCCTCGATACCTTTTGATATTCAAAGTGGCCATGAAAATTCGCATATTTTTCGTGATTCGACCTAGTTCGTATCTCTACCTGTTTCTGACTTGACAATAGTGTACCATGAAATTTGCATAACCAAAATACAAGGAAGAAACATAACAAATGTGAATGTATATATGTAGATATCCATAAATAAACAGGTTGAAACCGCATTAAGTAAAATATTGTGCGCAGTTGATTAAATCAGTGTACTATTCAGAGTGCATGCATGAAGAATAAAAAATTTATAAAATGATGACATTAACAAAAACGAGTATGTAAATTCGAAAAATAATTCTTTGGATCCATACCTAGATTTGATAGTCGACGTATCGACATAGTTAGTACGATCCTTCAAAATCGATGATTTTATGTGGTAATGGGTGAAATAATTATTGTGAAAGTTATAGTAATCTATGAAGAGATATATGGCCAATAAAGTGAGTACGAAGTCATTGAAATTCGAATCAAAATAAATTGAAAATTCTGATTCAATGCACGAATCGTTCAACGATTTAACATTGAAAAAACTGAGACTGCTCGTGTCAAAAAAAGTTGATGCTGATAGCCTCTTTCGAATATAAAAATAGTTCGGGAGCAAAGTGACAAAATATGAGCGAGTATACAAACCAGGAACTATTCACTAAACTAGAAGGAATTATAAACATAACTACAACTGAAATCAAAACTGAAATTAAATTGATCAATGATAAATTGAACAAGAAACTGAGTGATCTGGAAGAAAAATACCAGAAATTCGAAACAACGATTACGTCTCTTGAAAGGGCAAAGAGAAAAAATAACATTGTCATCTTCGGAATCCAAACTGAACGAGATAATCTTCTCACAAATACTCTTTCTCAACTCAACGATATTTTTGGAACTAATCTCGTGGAAAGAGATATCAATAATATCTATATTATCGCAAAGAAAAATACTGTTATAGTAGAATGCATCTCTTACCTTCAGAAGAAGTTCATTTTCCAACTTCTATATAAACTGAAGGGAACCAAAATCTCCATCAACAACGATCTAAGTCCAGAAGACCAACAAGTGAATAGAACTCTGGTTAAACACTTGAAAGAAGCTCGAGCCCAAAATCAAGAAGCGCGTATCAAAAACTTCAAATTGTATGTAAATGAGATACCATATACAATAGAAGAATAAGAGAACCAAGCTGAAGTTCTCTATGATCCAGAACCTGAACATATTTTCCCCCAAAAAACAATAGTGCTCCAGCTACCCCAACAATTAGAAATATCCATCCTGAAGAATCAGATGAAGTTTTTGTAGAAAATAAATCGAATACTGATGGTACAGTTTCTGAAGCCAAAGCTGATTTGGGAGCAGACTCAAGAACAATTATAACCAAAAATCAAATTTTTCCCCCGAAAACACCAAAGAATTCTCGAACCAGACTAATATCAACAGGTGAGGATGCGACAAAGCCTGTGAATCACTTCATGAAGAACAAGGATACCAAGGAAACCAGAACATTGAGAAATAAAAAACAAACTGCATGAACTCACTGGATCGGTTAATTCACATAATTCATTCAATTAGGTATACTAACATTACTCATAGTTTTTTTTTCGTATAGTCACTTTATATCAACTTTATTAAACCTCAATTATGCTTCGTAATTTGTATTTTTGTATTTTCACATAAGTATTGTATGTATAAAATGGATCCATACATTCGGGATTTTTGAATTGAAAATGTTGAAACATATAGCATGGACACCACTCATGAATGTAGTCGAATACTCGATATAAATAAAAATTCTCATAACTGAACATTCGTAGTATAAACAAAAACATATGTGAATTTTCAGTTATGTCGCATGAATTGAATTCTGACATTGATTGTATTATTTTAACTGAAACGAGAGAAATAATGGACCAGAGCGTCTTCTGTATAAATGGATATAATGAAAGCCGTTACAACCAGAACGATGGAGTAGTTGCATATATCAAATCTCATCTCAAATACACTTATGAAATAGTAGAGGTATATGACAAGTTGAAAGCATTACAAATTGAAATTGATTTAGTCACATCAGGAAAAACACTTCTTGTTACAACTTTATACAGATCTCCAAATATTAATGTACAAGAGTTCAATACAAATTTGTTGAAATTATTCGAGCGCCATCAAGACAATTCGGATGTATCCTTGTTCTTGGGCGATATTAATATTGATTTGTTGAATCCCGATAGTGTACATACAGCTGAGTATCTTAGTACGTTAAATGAATTTTGGTACATCTCTACAATAAACGCACCTACCAGAGTACAAGGAAACAGTAAGACATGTTTGGATCATATCTTTATTAAATATAAAAATCCTGATCTGAATGACAATATTCTTCCTATTATCCTAAAAACTACTATCACAGACCACTATACTAACCTACTTCAAATTGTATTTGCTCAAGAAATGAAGCCGATGCGATGGAATGAGAAAAAATTCGTAAAATATACCAATAAAAACGAAATTCACGACATCTTCAGCAAAATTTCTTGGGATGATGTTTACTCAGCATCAAATCCTAATTCTGCAATAACGAAATTCGTAAACGTAATACTTAATGCACTTAAAAAATGCACAGATAAACGCCAAATCTGTAGAAAAAACACCAAAATTGCACCGTGGGTCACAAATGGTTTACTAAATTCGATCAATAAAAAAAACACCTCGTTTCGCCGCATGCAAAAACTACCACAAAATGATGATTTGATGAATGAATACAAAAGTTATCGAAACAAGCTGACTTCACTGATTAACAGAGCAAAATTAAGATTTTATGAGAAACAAATCGACGAGAATCAGAATAATTCAAAAATTCTATGGGAAATCACAAAACAGATATCCAAAACAAACAAACAAAAATTTGGTATAAATTGAATCAAATACCCTGCAGATGATGAAACAATTTAAACTGATAAAATGCAAATTGCAAATACATTCAACGGAGCATTCATAGAAACAGGTAAAATTCTTGCTGACAAAATAAAGAACAATCCGAATTATAATATTGAAAGATCATCGATTTCAAACTCATTAGTTTTTGAACGAATTGACCCGACAGAATTGAAAAACATAATTTTTGAACTGAAAAACAATAAAGCAGTAGGATGTGATGATTTGAAAGCAGAAAGAATTAAACTAATTTCAATCTATATCCTTGAACCTCTAAGTTATATTCTAAACCAATGTGTGGAATAAGGTGTTTACCCTAATGAATTCAAAAAATCAATTATAACACCCCTCCTGAAAAAGGGGACACATGCGTTATCTCAAATTATCGTCCCATTTCTCTAGTAACCCATCGATCCAAAATATTTGAGAAGATTATCAAAAAAAGGATCGTTCACTTCCTCAATAAATATAATTTGTTATCAAAGAGTCAATTCGGATTCAGAGAAAACATTTCAACGCAGGATGCTGTTCTGACCTTGACTCCAAAGGTAGCAGAGGCCTTGAATAAAAACAAACCATCTCAAAAGCCTTCGATACTGTCAGCCATATTCTTCTTCTACAGTGTTTGGAAGATATCGGAATGAGGGGCAATATACTGAAACTCTCCGAAAGTTATTTGACAGGAAGAAGTCAGGCAGTGAGAATCGATGATGTATTGAGTAATTATAGGGAAATCGACTGTGGAGTACCTCAGGGTTCTGTGCTTGGACCAACATTATTCAATATATATATATCAACGGGATCTTTTCTTTGAGCAACGGAAATATTGTTGGATTTGCAGACGATACAGCTATATTCTATAAAGCAGATGACTGGAATTCTCTGAAAGCTAAAGTCGAAACGGAGTTATCTACCATAAAAGATTGGCTGGATAAGAAGTTATCAACTTTGAACATTGATTAAACATGTTATCTGCCGTTTTCTTGTAATTCAGCAGGGATACCTTCATTCAATCAACTCAAGATAAAAACCGAGACACCTTTCCACATTTTTCCTGAAAATAAAATAAAATACCTGGGAATAATCATCGATACTCACTTGAGATGGGATCTGCATATCAAGTATACTGTGAATAAATTGAGGTCAATTTTATTCAAATTCAAGAAACTAAAAAAACTGTTACCACTTAAATGCCTTAAAACTTTATACTATTCCCTTGTGGAGAGTCATTGTCGATATGGAATAGCGGTTTGGGGTGGAGCCTCAAATACCCATATTCATGCTATTGAAGTAATGCAAAGACGCTTTTTGAAATTAATATTTTCTAAGAATAATAGATACCCTTCTGATAGTCTATACATAGAAACAAGAATGTTAGACATGAGGCAAATGTACTTTTTATGCTCTTGTATTCAATATCATGCAAATAAACACACAGCACTGCTTCCTTCACATGAGTACGACACACGCCAACGAGATAATTTCATAACACCACTAATGATTAGGGTCGTTGCTCAACGATCATATAGTTACTTCGCCCCCAAACTCTATTATCATATTCTCAAAATGATAAAATCTATTGAGAATTTTAGTCACTTCAAAAAAGAACTGAAAAAATTTATTCTTCAATACCCAAGATCTGAGCTATACGTCTGTTCAAGTAGATTGGGAAAAATAAATATTATGTACCTGCTGTATGGTTCAATGGAAACTTCAACACATTTTTTTACATGGATTATTTTACGTATATATATATATATAAGAAGAGGAGGTATTTGCTGACCAGTATGAACAGAACTGTGAATATTGGGGTGTGCAGCAATGTAAAAGAGTACTCTTATAAGTTTTTCCAAGCTTTCGGAAATGTTTATTTTCTTCTTCAGGGAGAATCTTAGATGAGAATGCTTACTATGATGTTAGTCAATATATAAAATTTGTACATAGTGATAAAATACTAAAAGACGTCAAAAATTTAAAACATGATTCACAAACAACATATATGTAATTGATTCCTCATAGGAAATTAATGTATAACTTTATAACTGTATAACATTTTTTTAATGAGTTAACGAAATGTTTCCACTGTTTATTTTTAAAACAAAAGTTATACATTAATTTCCTATGAGGAATCAATTACGTATATGTTGTTTGTGAATCATGTTTTAACTTTTTGACGTCTTTTAGTATTTAATCACTATGTACAAATTTTATATTTTGACTAACATCATAGTAAGCATTCTCATCTAAGATTCTCCCTGAAGAAGGAAATAAACATTTCCGAAAGCTTGGAAAAACTTATAAGAGTACTCTTTTACATTGCTGCACACCCCAATATTCACAGCTCTATATATATATATATATATATATATATATCTTAATTTGTGGCCTCAAAGTGTACGAAAAAGGTAGGTAAGATATATATATATATATATATATATATAGAAGAAGGGTAGTCTCTTGACTGGACTAGTTGAAAAAAAACACAATGAATTTTGGGAAACCACTTGTAAGTAATTTTCCTTGAGGTTGCAGTCATTAGGTATTGGCCAGGTGCAAAGAATAACTCTTTGTTAAATAGTCGAGCTTTCGAAATATTTTATTTCATTATCAAGACATCTGTAAAAAACAAGGTCCATTTATAAAAAACTTACTTGTAAACAACATTGAAAACACTTACTAACGTGAGGATACTTTGTATAAAGAATTCAGCAAACACATGAGGATGATGCACTCAAATATATTGTTAACATATTAAAAGAATTTTTGTATAATGTGAAAAAGAGAATTAGAATTTAACGAAATTACGCTTCATTTTGTGCCGTTGGAAATCAAACTGATGTTTGCCATCATAGAAACATGGAATAACATGAGTTGACATAAGGTTTGACATGACATGTATAGAACATGACATGTGGTCGACCAATGGTGAGGAAATAACAGATTTGATCCCCACTTCACAACTGAAAGGCGGTAATTTAGAAAAATTTAAATATTACACAGAATTATTGTGGTTAGTGGTGTTGAAATTTAACAAATAGCTATAGATCACACTCAAATTAGCAATATCAGATCTTTTATTCATACAATTCGGAGTGTTATTAATGTGTACCATTTCAAGGAAAATTCTTTTAGAGAGGTTATTTTCAACTGTTAAAATGGAGGGATTATTGAAATTTGCAAAGTGATTGTGATTGATAGTATGCTCTGCCAATGCACATGATTTTTTATTTAAATTGCAATCGCTCTTATGTGACGTAATGCGTCCAGATAAATTTCTACCTGTTTGACCAATGTATACAAGATCACAATTAAGACAAGGGATACTGTAAATGATATTAGAGGATTCTAAAACTGTGAGGGAAGCATGGGTTTTTGTAAAAAGACTAGATACGGTTTTGATGTTCTTTTTTGCTATGCGGAGATTGTTCATGGTAAAAATATTAGTGAGTTTAGATGTGAGATCATCAATGTATGGGAGAGATCTATAATGGAAAGCAACTACCGGGTTTGTTTGTTCTTCATCATTATTATTGTTTGGAGGAGCATTAATTGGAGTTATTTCATTTGTGATATTTAAATGTTCTGTATTAAATAAAAATTTATTAATCAATTTGATTGGATATGAATTTTCTTTAAGAATAATCCTCAATTCATTCAGACAACCCAAAAGATAATCGGGATGTGACAGCCTTACTACTCGGTTTTTCAGGGCTTTAATGAGGTTCAACTTCATATTTTTTGGATGGTATGAATAGTAACTAATAAATCTGTTACTGCAAATCGGTTTCCTGTACCACTTTGTTCGAAGAACATTGTCATTGCCTCTGCAAATCCTCATATCCAAAAATGGTATGGATTGCTGAACTTCTTCTTCACATGTGAACTGTAGGTTGATGTTAAAACTGTTGAAGTAAAATAAGGCCTCATTTGATCTGCCAACTGCATGACCTGATACTTGCAGTACCAGTTGGCAGATCAAATGAGGCCTTATTTTACTTCAACAGTTTTAACATCAACCTACAGTTCACATGTGAAGAAGAAGTTCAGCAATCCATACCATTTTTGGATATGAGGATTTGCAGAGGCAATGACAATGTTCTTCGAACAAAGTGGTACAGGAAACCGATTTGCAGTAACAGATTTATTAGTTACTATTCATACCATCCAAAAAATATGAAGTTGAACCTCATTAAAGCCCTGAAAAACCGAGTAGTAAGGCTGTCACATCCCGATTATCTTTTGGGTTGTCTGAATGAATTGAGGATTATTCTTAAAGAAAATTCATATCCAATCAAATTGATTAATAAATTTTTATTTAATACAGAACATTTAAATATCACAAATGAAATAACTCCAATTAATGCTCCTCCAAACAATAATAATGATGAAGAACAAACAAACCCGGTAGTTGCTTTCCATTATAGATCTCTCCCATACATTGATGATCTCACATCTAAACTCACTAAAATTTTTACCATGAACAATCTCCGCATAGCAAAAAAGAACATCAAAACCGTATCTAGTCTTTTTACAAAAACCCATGCTCCCCTCACAGTTTTAGAATCCTCTAATATCATTTACAGTATCCCTTGTCTTAATTGTGATCTTGTATACATTGTTCAAACAGGTAGAAATTTATCTGGACGCATTACGTCACATAAGAGCGATTGCAATTTAAATAAAAAATCATGTGCATTGGCAGAGCATACTATCAATCACAATCACTTTGCAAATTTCAATAATCCCTCCATTTTAACAGTTGAAAATAACCTCTCTAAAAGAATTTTCCTTGAAATGGTACACATTAATAACACTCCGAATTGTATGAATAAAAGATCTGATATTGCTAATTTGAGTGTGATCTATAGCTATTTGTTAAATTTCAACACCACTAACCACAATAATTCTGTGTAATATTTAAATTTTTCTAAATTACCGCCTTTCAGTTGTGAAGTGGGGATCAAATCTGTTATTTCCTCACCATTGGTCGACCACATGTCATGTTCTATACATGTCATGTCAAACCTTATGTCAACTCATGTTATTCCATGTTTCTATGATGGCAAACATCAGTTTGATTTCCAACGGCACAAAATGAAGCGTAATTTCGTTAAATTCTAATTCTCTTTTTCACATTATACAAAAATTCTTTTAATATGTTAACAATATATTTGAGTGCATCATCCTCATGTGTTTGCTGAATTCTTTATACAAAGTATCCTCACGTTAGTAAGTGTTTTCAATGTTGTTTACAAGTAAGTTTTTTATAAATGGACCTTGTTTTTTACAGATGTCTTGATAATGAAATAAAATATTTCGAAAGCTCGACTATTTAACAAAGAGTTATTCTTTGCACCTGGCCAATACCTAATGACTGCAACCTCAAGGAAAATTACTTACAAGTGGTTTCCCAAAATTCATTGTATATATATATATATATATAAGAAGAAGGGTAGTCTCTTGACTGGACTAGTTGAAAAAAACACAATGAATTTTGGGAAACCACTTGTAAGTAATTGTAACCTCAAGGAAAATTACTTACAAGTGGTTTCCCAAAATTCATTGTGTATATATATTTATATATATATATATATATGTGTGTGTTTTTGTTAATATTCGTTCAGGTTTTATATTCATCTAAATCTTATTTTTCTAATTTTATGTCTGATTATATTATGTATTATGAATGTATAACGAAACAAGTGCATCTGTACTTATCGTTACCTTCAACTTTTTTCACAGCATATCTATTTTTATATATATTCTTTATATTAATTCATACTGCCAGTGTTGTTGTTGTTGAATAAAAAAGTTATTATTATATATCTTCATTCAATCGAAAGAATAAGTATAAGTATTTCATGATAGAGTGCTCACTTGGCTATTGTGTAATAAATGCTTTTCGTGTATATGCCATGATGTATAGTATTCCTGTTCTGTTCACTAATCCATTTTGGGATTCTTTATTTGAAGAGACTTAGTGACTGTGTGGTTTTGATCTCAAGCAGAAGTTCATTGAAAATTTGGTGCTATATAGGTATGACATCTTTTTCCGATATTTTTCTGGGCTCGCGGAATAGTAAGTAGTAGAAATTGCGTCGATTGGGCCATCCCTACCCTTCCACCCTCGAAGGGGCGTGGCCCGTAGGGGTGGGGGTAAAAGAAGCGTGGCCTGTTGGGGTGGAGGGAGAAGGGGACGTTGCCTTGGCTCTCATTGGTCGTGACTTGGTGGGGTGGGGGTAAAAAGGGCGCGGCCTGTTGGGGTGGGGGGGGGCGTGTAATTGGCTCTCATTGGTCGTGGCTTGGTGGGGGGTGGGGTGAAAGGGGAGTAGCCTTGCTTTCATTGGTGGTATGTGTCAAAATTGCCGCTAACATTTGATTGGTAGAGGGTGTGACCTTGCTCTCATTGGTCGTGTGTTGAAATGGCCGACAACATTTGATTGGTAGGGTGTGTGGCCCCGCTCTCATTGGTCGTATGTAAAAATGGCGGATGGCATTTGATTGATAGCACTATTTGTGTATAGATGTGATTCCGTCCAATTGGTTTTTTGAGAGAGTAGGGAGGAGAAGGAGCATTGACTGATGTCAGTGTTATGTTTTCACTCTTTTATAATTCAATGTCATTTCATTAATTTCTTTGTATAATTGGAATTATGCGGATACACAAGTGTGTGTGTAAAAATATTGTCATGGAGTTTTGTTGTGGATGAGAATTGTCATTAATTGTCATGAATTGTCAAGAATATGAATTGTTTGAGTTTGCTATTATTAATTGTAATTTTGAAAGTGGTGTCAGAAGTGGGATTACGAACATACCACACAGCGGTTAAAATGAACGAGGTACCTTCCGATTTTATACAAGCGCTTTCCAGTGCGATAGTCAGCGCGATACAGTCTGCAGCAGCAAACGCCGCACTAATAAGGGGTACCACAATTCAACAAAGCGTCTAGGTCAGTTCATCAATCAAACCCCCTACTTTTTCTATAAGCGAGTATTGATCAATCGAGGAATTATCAGTTGAAGGTTATTTCATACGTTTTGACTGGGCTCGGGACCATTCAAAAACTCCAGACGAAGATCACGGTGAATATGCACGAGTTCACATGGGTATCGAACTCAACAACGCGTTGAAATTTTCGATGAATCATCGCAATCCTGAAACTCTTTCGTACGAGGAGATGAAAAAATCGCTTATAGAGCACTTTGACCTAACCAAAAATAAATATGCCGAGAGTATAAGGTTTAGAAAAATCTCCCAACAAGAAAATGAAACCGTAGCACACATCGCTCTTCGCTTGAGACAAGGCGCAGCCCATCGCGAATATGGCGAATTCTTAGATAGAATGCTCGTGAAACAGCTTATACATGGACTCTGATCTCGCGAAATGTGCGACGAAATCATTGCCAAGAAACCCGCTAACTTCAAAGATGCTTACAAAGTTGTGCATGAACTAGAAGCGACACATCATACGACCAGTGAAGTGAAATCTTCAGAAACTACACCTGCTCAGGAATCCACGAATAAATTAGGATACGCAGCGCCCCAGACCAGACGTGAGTAGAAGCCTTTTCCCTTCAGATCAGGGCTGCGTGACCAAGCACTACAACAAAGTGCCTATGGAGCCCCATTACAAGGAGCACCTCAGCGAACCATCCAAGGAGTACCCCAGCAGACTGTCCAAGGATCATCGCAAGACAGACAACTGTTTTACAATGGCTGCGGAGGCTCGCACATACGAAGTCATTGTCCATTTTTTGACAAAAATTGTAAAACCTGTCGTAAGAAAGGTTACATAAGCCGAGTCTGCAGACCAAGATTGCGACAAACCACAGCACAGATTTCTGAGCAACCAACAGGTCACATCACTCAGAAAAATATTGATTCTATTGAATATTTGGGAATGTTATCGGCGGCACTCAACCAGCAGATCGACGAATGGTTGCAGTTCAAATTGACGGTCACTCTTTGAAGATGGAACTCGACACTGGTGCACCGTGCACCATCATCAGCAGAAAAACTCTCCACTCGATTAAACATAGATTTTCTTCACAGAAATCTGATAGACAATTCGCGAGTTACACTCGCCATAAAATCAGCTGTATCGGCCAACTTCCTGTACATGCGACAATCGGGAAGAAAACGAGAAGACTCAATATTTACGTCGTTGATGGCGATTTCGATTCTCTGTTTGGTCGAGAATGGATCTCACATCTCATTTCCGAGACAAATTTCCCTAGACTCTTTCCAGAACCTGAACAGATTCGTTCGATATCAACTGCAACACCCTGTCTCACCAATGAACAAAAAATTAAACTGCAGCTACTATTGACCAAATATGAAGATGCATTTGGTGCATCTGCCGGGAAACTTAAGGGACCAACAGCAACACTGCATCTGAAACCCGGAGTAACACCGGTGTATGCCAAAGCAAGAGAAATTCCTCTAGCCATACGTGAAACAAACGCAAAAGAAATTGATGCGAAAATTGCATCAGGTCACTATAAGAAAGTGGATTACTCGAAATGGGCATCGACAACATATGTAGTTGTGAAAAAGAATTGAAAATTACGCATTACGGGCAATTACTAGCCTACACTCAATCCTCGCATGATAATCGACGAACACCCAATTCCTAAGCCTGAGCATATTTTCAATTGAATGAAAGATGCAAAGTTTTTCTGTCATCTAGATGTGACAGATGCCTATTCACATATCCCGATTGACGACGAATTCGGTGAGGCACTGACCCTTGATACCCCAACTCATGGATTGATTCGGCCTACACGAGCTGTCTACGGTGCAGCAAACATCCCCGCGATTTCGCAGAGACGCATGGGAACTGTATTGAAAGATCTTTCGAATTTTAAGAACTTTTTCGACGACGTAGTCATATATGCAGAGAATTTCGAGAAACTACTGGAGTTAACATATCTTACTCTGGAACGAGTTAAATCACACGGACTTCAACTGAACCGTGAGAAATGTGTTTTCGGAACAACTTCGATCGAGTTTGCAGGACACAAAATCGATGCCCAAGGTATTCATAAATCAGACAAGCATATTGAAGCTATTCGTGATGCACCGAGACCAGCCTCTCTAGAAGATATGCAGCTGTTTCTGGGTAAGGCCACTTATTATAGTTCATTTATCCCAGATTTTATCGACGAGAAATCGCCCTCTGCGCAACATGCTTCTCAAGGATTCTTTTGAGTGGACACCAGAAGCCGAAAAAGCATACGAGGACATTGAATATGCCCTAATCTCACCTCAAGTACTCATGCCATATGACCCAACACATCCATTGATACTGGCAACTGATGCAAGCAAAACAGACCTCGGTGCTGTGTTATCACATCGACTAGAGAACGGTCGAGAACGTCCTATCGCTTACGCAAGCAGGACTATGAGTTCGACGGAACAGAAGTATCCTCGAATCGACAAGGAGGCACTAGTGTAGGCTGTTCAAAGGTTTTTCTTTTATTTTTACGCCAGACATTTCACATTATATATATCAACGCCAATGCTGACTACTGTTCTCGTGCATCATTACCTGCTTCGATCAACTGCATGAGACCTCAAATTATGCATGAGGGGGAAAAAGACGAAGAATTTGATGAATTTGACCACTTCATCATGAGACGAATCCTGCAGCTTCCAGTCTAGGAAAAATATTTCGTTTGCTAGAATCAGGACAGAGACTCGCTCGTGCTGGATACAAAGCACCTGAGTTAGAATACAAAATCTCTGCGAATTGCTTGGTTTCTGAGCATTGAGTTATCGTTCCACCAAAACTTCGCCAACTGGTTTCAAACGATCTACATGCAGCCCATTTAGGAATCGTGAAAATGAATGGCATGGCGCGTTCCTTCATCTACTGGCCTGGCATCGATGAGGATATAAAACGCATTGCTAAATCGTGCAACGACTGTGCGAAACATGCACACGCACCACCGAAATTTCGTGATCACCATTGGGAGTACCCCCACGGACCTTGGGAGTGCATCTATATCGATTACGCAGGAACATTCGCTGGAGTAATGCTGCTCATTGTTTCTGATGCTTATAGCAAATGGCAAAATCACACATACTTCAAAATCATTCGCTACGACAGCGATCCTCGATGACTTATTCACAGCTCATGGATTACCAATGTTTATTGTCTCGGATAATAGTCCACAATTTTCTTCTGTCGAAATGAGGGAATTCCTTCAGCACGCCGGAGTCAAGCACCACAAATTCACTGCCTCCTATCATCCATCGACCAATGACCAAGCAGAAAGAACGTACAAACTGTCAAAGATCACCTCAAGACAATGGCTACGACACCTGGCTCTCTGCAGCGCAACTTGAATGAGTTTTTGCGACAGTACCGTAAAGCACCACATTCAACCACGGGACAATCTCCAGCCCAACTATTTCTCGGACGTTCCTTGCGTACTCGTCTTGATTTGCTGAAACCAGAAAGCCTGCACACAAGAATAACTGGGAAACAACGAGCATACTTTGATTCTTCTTTTCGTGTATTCTATCCAGCGCAATCAGTATATTGCCTGTCAGGAAATCCACGTATGGACAAATGGGTTCCCAGCACCATTATTTCGCGATCGCGAGATATTCACTACGACATCGACTACTTTGGAAAACGCTTCAAAAGATAAAATTCAGGGACATCAAGAAAACGAATCGCTGCAACAATCAACAAACGAAACTCCTACAGAAACTCTCAATTACGAACATTCACAACTACAACGTCAAACGCATTTCAATGGAACAAGTCTGGTTCATCCGAAAATCCTACCAACAACTTCCACAACAGAACATCAAGATGGATTACCACGAGGCAATAGCATGCCTTCCGCGCTGAATATAGCTCCGCCGATGGATGAACCGGTGGTTGTACCAGAATTGTTGACACCTGCACCATTGATGCAAAATACGCCCCCGAAAGAGAATTGGACGCCGCCGATCACCCAATTGATCGTATTCCAAGATATAGATTTAATGCACCCTGAAGGGGGAAGAATGTTATGTTTTCACTTTTTTTATAATTCAATATCATTTCATTAATTCCTTTGTATAATTGGAATTATGCGGATACACAAGTGTTTATGTAAAAATATTGTCATGGAGTTTTGTTGTGGATGAGAATTGTCATTAATTGTCATGACTTGTCAAGAAAATGAATTGTTTAAGTTAGCTATTATTAATTGTAATTTTGATGAAGTAAAGGTATTCAAAAGTCAGCCTACACGATATTTGGCTGAAGTAGATCTGCTGTGGTTGATTTAGATGCGTGGAGAGAAGTGGTGATTGCTGGATTCGTGTGAGAAAAGATGGCTAATCGCAGGTTGACTGCGTGGTGTTATTTTGATTATGATATTTCCTGTTTCAAAATGCAATGAAATATGGAAAATATTCCACTAAGCGATAAAAAGCAGAAGCTCACTTTGACTGCAATGAAATTGTTGGTCAATCATTCAGATTCTACGGTGATCGCACTAACAGATATAAAAGTTTCGGATTGTTGTGAATTAGCGGCACTTAAAAAAATATTGAGAATGACGTGATGTATACGTACAGTACTCGAAAAGTGGCATTCACTGCCATGCTTTATAACTCGATAGGAAATGCGATGGAAATGGGATGGTAAGGGGGGTATATAACCGACCATGAAGTCAAGTTGTACAATAGTAAAACATCTTCATATAAATATAGAAATATGGAGAAGAACAGATATATTACGAGAGAGAGAGAGAGAGAGGAATGTCGGTCCTACCGTCTGATATCCTTGCAATCTGATGCTGTCTGCAGTGTCAACTGAATAATACTCAATCATTTCATGTTTGTCATCACCCCGAGAGGAAAAGTTCTGAGAGCTCTGCCTCCACCACCCACGCAGTGGTGTGCATTTGAGTACGGTAGATTACTGTTGAGGAAATTAGTACAATTTTCACTAATTCTCTCAATGTAGAGCAAAAAAACATTTACACTGGTTTCTTCAAAAGTGTAACGAGGAAGGAGTGCACGTGTCCGATTTTGATACTTTTGAGTATGTAGTTTCACGGCGTCCTCATGATGAAAAATGATGAAAAATAAAATACATGCCAGAAATATTTGTAGAGCTTGAAGAGTGGATGAGAGGCGTTCGTAAGTCCGCAGCCTTGTGAAAGTCGTTGGAATGTGGAAGAAATAATGAACACAGTTCATCCGTTTTCAAAATATAATAAGTATGCGCCTATATCTCTGAATGCGATCTCTCTGAAGGCGATATCTCTTTGTGATGTGCGATAGTGATGCAGATGAAGCCAATGAGAAGATCAATGCTGCACTTGAGGGTTAATGAATATCTCATGACAAATCAATCGAAATTGAATGTAACGGAAACTGAAGGAATATTTATAATAACCGAATATAAGTAAAACAGTCTCGAATTGAATGAAATCAATTCAAGAAATAATGATGGAAAATATTAAAATTTTATCAATAATTTCGGACATCAATTAGATAATTTATTACTGTTTGGTCACCATTTTGATTATATCGTCGTTGAATTCACAAAGGGGCGTATATGGATTTGAACAGTTTCTTAAGATTTACTAGTCTATTGTCACTATCGGAAGTAAAATTAATCCATTTTCTGAAATATCAGGAAAACTACGCCATTTTTTGATATACGTTCCTTTGTAAACTCAATGACAATATATGCAAAAAAAAAAAATTAAACTGTGATCCTCTCAAATTTCTTTCTGAATGGAATCAAACAACACAATTACGTGATATGCACATAGTTCTCAGAAGGAGAAGGTTTCCTGAAATAGGAGAGACATGTTACAAAGATTACAGTTGGTGGCTATCAGTTTCTTTACGGTTGTACTGCTCAACAATAATTTCCATACATGAAATAATCGATAATTTGGCACATTCATACTTTCGTGAATTTATTTATTTCAATTCATATGAATTTGTATGTCTACGAAACTTATTGAAGAAGTACCACGAATTCTCTGATTTCAATGACTTTTCTACATCCAATGAATTAGAAAAGCTATCGTCAGTACGTTCCTAAGAGTGATGGACAATGTTCTCCAAGAACTTCAAGGCAGAGTGTGCCTGGTGTATATAATTCTTTCATCGAGCCTCAGCGAACACATTGCATACATCAAACTAGCTTCGTGATTCAAAATTAAAAATCCAATTGGACAAGTGCGAATTTCTTCGCAAAGAAGTCGAATTCCTGGGTCATGTAATCACACCAGAAGGAATTAAACCGAACCCTCGTAAAATACAAGCGATTCTAAATTTTCCAATCCCTAAAACCACGAAACAAATGAAATCATTTCTTGGACTCCTTGGATACTATAGACGTTTTATCAATAACTTTGCAAAACTCACGAAACCTTTCACTAGATGTTTGAAAAAAGACGGGAAGATCGAACATACCACCGAATTCATGAACGCTTTTGAATTATGTGAGAATATATTATGTAGCGACCCAATTCTACAATTCCCTGACTTCGACAAACAATTTATACTCACCACTGATGCTTCCAATGTAGCCATAGGCGCTGTGCGGGATAAATAGGCAGCGATCTACCTATCGCCTATGCCTCTAGGACTTTGAATCCTGCAGAATCCAACTACAGCACAATCGAGAAGGAGCTCCTCGCGATTGTGTGGAGTACCAAACATTTCAGACCTTACCTGTTTGGCAGGAAGTTCACGATTGTGACCGATCATAAACCCCTCCAATGGTTGTTCAATTTGAAAGAGCGAAATTCAAGACTTGTAAGGTGGTGACTCAAGCTTGAAGAGTACGACTATCAAATTGTTTATAAAAAAGGTGAACAAAATTCAAACGCTGATTGCCCTTCACGCATCGAACTCAATGCGATGAAGAACGAAATGGACGAATCAGTCGCTGAAAACCCAGGCGATATAGACCTTGACATAGACCAATACTTGAACACAGACAACCAACAAAACATAACTTGTGAAGACTTGGACAGACTGGAAGAAATATTTAACCCTGTCAACGAACAACCACCCAATCCAATAAACGTTATCGCGGACACTCAATCAAGAAAATGATGGTGTCGAAACTGGTCATTCGGCAGTAGAAAACCCAATTCTCGAAATACCCATTACAGAACATTGCGTTAATAAATATTGTAACCAAATTATATTCATTCAAAAGCAATCAGGTTGCTATCATGTTGTGAAAAGAAAACCCTTCGGGAAAGCAGTCAGATTAACAGTCTACTTGACAAGAAATATCGAAGAAGAAATTTTCAAGTATTTCGAAGAACGAATTGATCCGAAAAAACTACATTGTATTGTTGCAACTCAGTCTCGCTTGGCTTTTACGAGAGGGTTTTTTCAAGGGTTTCCATTCAACTATATTTTTCCCAGATAAAAACAAGGTTTTAATCTGACTCGCACATTTATTTCAAAATCAAAAACAAGAGGAAAGTCCTGCCAAACGGCAGCATGAATAGAAAAAAACAATGAACATAAAAAATTCGAGAACCGTACTTACAATAAGCTCACCAGCAATGTCCTTAGAGGGCAGCTAACCATTATTCCTATGGTCGGGATTTCCAGGTTGTAGAACAATCTGATCAATTCAAAGTGGAATATTGAATTGATTGATTTTTCACTTTTTACGCTATTTATATTAGAAACGATGCTTAGCTTGCATTAGGTTTACAACAGGCCTGGAGTTCCGTACCGATGAATTATTGAATAATATAATTTTGTCGACTCTACAGATTCTAAAGGTGAATGTAACTAGGTATATCCTGCAAATCGAAATAATTTTACTGTCTATGAACTCTAATATGGAATTGAAAATATATATACTGAATGATTGAATTTGGAATAAGGTGAATAAAGGTTTTTGAATGTCTTTAGAAATAATGGTTTTACAACTCGTTTCTCATACTTGACACATCTCCCCCCTCTAGACAAAGCTGGCCCCCAGCTTTATTGAATTTCGTATGGAAAACAAATATAACATAAAAATACAATCGAAAAAAAAACAAAAATATTGGAAACATTAGATACATGATCTTATATTTCAACGATTTGAAAGTTCAATGGGAAATTTTCTATTCTAGAATGAGTAAAAAAAACATGTCTGTCCATTTAATCAGTTTGTTTCATCGCGAATATGAGTCACCATCACTTATTCGTTCGGCACTGGGCACTGCACTTTGTTTTTGTCACTTTGCACTGATTGTCTTGGGGTCACAGGTCTGCGTCCACTGTTACAGAAATTAGGTCATTCTGCTTTTATTCCCCTAGGTCAGTTTTGCTTGC
This sequence comes from Chrysomela aeneicollis, assembly GCA_029955515.1. Lineage (NCBI taxonomy): Eukaryota > Metazoa > Arthropoda > Insecta > Coleoptera > Chrysomelidae > Chrysomela > Chrysomela aeneicollis. The sequence goes on along the minus strand of JARUHQ010000013.1, from coordinate 4,389,422 downwards.
GTATCGCATATCATCATAATGCGATGGTATCTCGGAATGCTGGACGATATCTGCAATCAGCAAATTGTCTCTGAGCGGAAACTCGCATTTCTGACTTCTCGGAATACATCTTGGCTGCTGGCTTCAAGGAGGAAAATGGCAATGTAGCAGTGTGCTCAACTGGCTGTGGTGTAATACATTTGTATGTTCTCTTTATGGGATTGATAAAGAGAAGAGAAGATGAATACTTGGTAGCTTATTTGCTGAGTCGGTTATTTATCGGGCGTATTTCGGTCATGTGGAAAACTATAGCTGTATTTGGCAAGTTTTGAAGACAAGGATATCTTTCAGGTATAATTTCTTCATTGTTCAATGATAGTTTGCAATTGCAAGGGATATTCACTTCCATTGCACCAGGAGTATTGTAAGATGATTCAGGAAATTTTGTGATTTGGTTTGGGCATTCGATTAAGGTTGGATTTTTCGGATGGGTAATCATATAAATTTCTTCTTCAATTTCGGAAATCACTGTGGTTGAGGATTCATGGCAACTCAAAGGACAATAGTGGTTCATCTCTTCTACTGTCGCTCCTGTGAATAGTTTCTTTGCACAAGCTGGTCCTTGTGTAGAATCAGCAGAGAAGCGTGGTAGGTAGCAAAGTTTGTCATGAAATGGTATGCAATGCTGGAGACCTGTGCCAGATATTTGCCTCAATTTTACTGAATTATTGAATTTTGAAACTGCTAAAAATATCGTTTCATGAATGATTTTACATGTTTGGTTATGCCATGCAAAAGGTGTAGTGATTGATTGGTGAAGGTCCCAAGAGTGAGATTGTTGTGTAATTGGTATGCGAATATGAATGTAAATATCTTCTTCACTGAATGTGCAATCACAAATTGGTAATTGATAATATTTCGAAATATCATTAAGTGGGATTACTAATACTTGTTTTGAGTCTTTCAATTCTTTAAGTAAATTTTTCAGATCATGAGAGAGTATGGATGGGTTCAAAATTGCTATTGGGATCTGATGTTGTCGGCATGATGCTAAAATACCTTGTCTCTTGATTGCTCTACCAATTTGTATTATATTCTTCAATGATTGGAATTCATTGCTCAGAATCGAGATCGAAATTTGATGTTGTTCAATGTTCTCTGAAACAACTTCGTTCTTCAGATTTCCCATGATTTTTTCCAAATCGTGAATATGTTTTTCAGTTGTTTTGAAAGACGAAGCAATAGCTTCTTCATATTTTTTGAATTTGACTGAATTTTCACTTATGGCCTTTATTGATTTAGTTAACCCTTTTTTCAGATTAGACATTTTTTCTTGTAATTCCGTTTTATGCATTACTAAACCTTCCAATTTATTGTCAGTAGCAACTCCATAACACCAATTCATTGCGTCTCCTAGAAAGTCTAGAGCTCTTTTCTTCCGATAATGATTTTCGGTATTTCCTGAAAAGTTCCTCAGGTAAAGGGGACTCCAACTTTGAGAAAGTGTTTGAAACTCGACGTTGAATGCTTCTTGAAGTAGATTCAAGTTATTGATGGCCCTACATTCAGTTGAAGTACTATCTACTATCTTTGTACAAATGCCTATATTTTGATTTCCATTATTTTTTGACTCTATTTTCTCATGCCAATTAGCTTGATAGATCAGGGGGATTGTAGCCTCATAACTCACCGTATGGGGAAGGGGTTTCCAAAAAGCGCCTGCTGTGACCTCTAAATTGTGAGTGCTACTGGCTCTATTCATGAATTGGCTGGATAACCTGGGGGATTATTTGAAACTTCACTAAGTTTTATATCAGGGATACATTGTGAGGGTCTGACTGGGCTTAGATTAAGAACTCTTATACAGGTTTCTTTTTCTTTGGGAAACTTATTTTCATGCTTAAACATGGAACAAAATATAAAATACTATTTCTTATCTTAAATTTGCGCTACTTTCTGAGAATATTATTCCTTCTCCTCAAATTCATCTGGTTTGGCAGTCCATGGGTCATGGTATGGAAGGATGCGTCCTACGTGTACTACTTCTTTTTTCGAGTTTGATGCAGTACCCTTTTTAACTTCATAATCCACATCTCCTATTCTTTTCGTGATGAAGTAAGGACCGAACCATCGCAGCATCAGTTTATCACTCCGTCTGACATTCCGTACTGGCGTAAATGCTTTCATCTTATCACCTATGCTAAATTCCAAATGGCGGTGTTTTTCGTCGTACCGTTGTTTATCTATTCCTTGTCTTTTTCCAATATTTTTGACTGCGTTACTACGTACTGCTAGGGCGCGTTCTCTTATTCCTATGGCATCTGGTGACGATATTGTGGACATTAGATTAGCTTCGGTTGGAAGGATTGGTTCTCTTGCATATACCAACATAAAGGGTGAATATTTTGTTGTGTCCTGTCTTGCTGTGTTATATGCGAAAGTAACGTGTGGTATGTATTCGTCCCAATCTGTTTGCTGAGTATTCGTATACATTGACAACATATTTGCCAGATTACCGTTGAATCGCTCTACTAGGCCGTTACAGCTGGGGTGATATGCTGTGGTATATTGGTTTACGCTTCCCATTATATGTAAAAGTTTTTGCACTAATTGTGACATGAAAGTTTTTCCTCTATCGCTCAGTAGATGTTTTGGAGAACCGTGACGTGTTATGATTTTTTCTAGGATAAACTTTGCAACTGGACCTGCCTTTCCACTAGGAAGAGTTTCAGTCTCTGCCCATCTGGTTGCATAGTTGGTGGCTACTACAATCATAGTTTTTCCATTTCTGCTCCTATGGAAGGGTCCTAAGAGGTCTATTCCAATTTTCTCGAAAGGTGTTCCGACGGGGATTGGTTGTAATAATTCAGCTGGTTTCTTATCCTTCTGCCCTTTCCTTGCTTGGCAGTCCCTGCAACCTTTCACACATTTTTCTACATCCTTATATAAATCTGTCCAATAATATCTCGACTTGATTCTGTGCAATGTTTTCGCTATTCCTAGGTGACCTGAAAGAGGTTCAGTGTCGTTTGTCACCAAGATTTCAGTGATTAAATGCCTAGGAATTACTAGCAAGTTCTCTAGTCCTTTTGGATTTGGGTTAGCTTTATACAGAACATTTTCTATCAGTCTGAAATTCTTTGCTCTCCTTCTCATTCCTATCGTAGCTAATGGGTCTGCTGGATACTTGATGATTTTAATTATATTCTGAATTTCTAGATCCAGTAGTTGTTCTTTGGCAATATCATCAGGTAACAGAAGGAAAGTGGAAATATCTTCGAAGTCGTCGCCCTCCTTGTTATCAAGTACAGGATTCCTTGATAAACAATCAGCATCTGAATGTCTTCGACCATTTTTATGTATTATAGTATAGTCATATTCTGATAGTTTGAGAGACCGTCTGGCGAGTTTTCCTGTAGGATCTTTCAAAGATCTTATGTAGCAAAGAGCATGGTGGTCTGTTACAATTTTGACTGGTCTACCATAAATTAAATGGCGCAGATATGATAATGACCAAATGGCTGCAAGTCCTTCCAATTTCGTAATAGTATAGTTTACTTCACTCTTTGATAAACTTCTGCTTATATAAGCTACAGGGTGACTCTGTCCGTCCTCATTTTCTTGTAATAAAATGGCACCAATTCCGCTTATACTTGCATCTACCCGCAATTCACATTCTTTATCCGGATTAAAGTGTTGTAAAACTGGGGCAGTTGTAAGTTTCCTTTTCAGTTCGTTGAAAGCTTCTACTTGTTGTTTTCCCCATTTGAATTTCACATCTTTTTTTGTTATCGTGTGTAGTGGACTGGCTATCGTTGCAAAGTCCTTGATGAATTTTCTGTAATAATTGCACAAACCAATGAAACTTTGTACCTGTTTGACGTTTTTAGGTTGAGAAAAATTTTCAATTGAGATTAAGATACTCTTGTCAGGTGATACTCCTTCATCACTGACTACATGTCCTAGGGCTTCGACATTCCTCTTGATATAGACACATTTGCTAGGCTTCAATGTTAAACCTGCTTGACGTAATCGGTGAAAAACATTTTTTAATTTTTTCAGATGTGCTTCCAATGTGTCCGAGAAGATGATTATATGATAATAATAATAATAATATCGCTTTTATTGCTGCAACCTTAAGGTAACATATAAGTGTATGCATGCATGTGTACACATATACGTGAATAATGAGGAAGACAGAGAATAAAAAAAAATAAAAATAAAATGGCTGCATTGCAAAGGCAAAGTTCGCACTTCTTCAATTGGGTACACATATACTCAATTTCAGAAGCCGCGCTCTTCCACTTAACCTGGAAATATGCGATGAAATAGAACTAAGAGCAACGACAAAAAACATTATAGGAATAGGTAACTAGTAAAGTAATAATTATGTAATTAGCAATGGTACATTTGTAACGTAAAAGTGATTAACCTACATTCTACAAAGATATGTAAATGATATGGAGTATGGAAAGGAGCCATCTGTGAAGTATATCAAACTTTAAGGACAGAAGAAGCCATCCAAAATTGCAAGCTTCAGTTTTCTTTTGAAGACATTTGTACTAGCTATGGACTTCAATTCTTCGGGCACTGCGTTATATATATTTGCAATATCGTAAGAATATGATGACTGATATAAGGAAGTTTTATGCTTTGGAATCGTTATGTGGTGTTTACCTCTCACATTCACACTATGAACTTGACTCCTGAACCTGACTTTATTGTACAGATAAGAAGGCTTTTTTGATCTAATGATAGTATGATAAAGAACACAGATAGATGAGGATATCCTTCCACTTCATCCCTTCGAAGACTCTGTCTGCAAGCTGCTGAAACGTTCCAGGTGCATTGCATAATCCGAAGCTTAAAACATTGAATTCATAAGTGCCGTGTCCTTGTGTAGTGAAAGCAGTGTATTGTTTAGAGTTTTCGTCAATTTTTACTTGCCAGTACCCACTAAACATATCTAGGGTGGAAAAATATTTCGCCCCTCCAAGGTATCTTCCATGTTAGGAATTGGGTAAGTAGATTTTTTGGTTACACTGTTCACTTTTCTGTAGTCTACGCAAAAGCGTATTGAGCCGTCCTTTTTTCGAACTAAGACTACAGGACTTGCCCAAGGAGAATGACATGGACGTATTATATTGTGTTGCAGCAATTCTGAAATCTGTTCTTCTATTATTTCTCTTTCTTTCTGAGATACTCGATAGGGGCGACATTTTATAGGCTTTGCGTCTCCTACGTCAATCTTATGTTCAATGAGATCTGTGAGGCTCATTTGCCTAGTTGCCTTAGAAAATATATCTTGGTATTCTTCCAGGAGATCTATAAGCTGTGTTTTGAAATTGTTATCCTCTATATGGTCTAAGTTATGGTCTTCAATGGAGACTTCTTCATTAGATTCAGATGTATACAGTACTAGGGCTGTATTTGATAAATCAGTATAATTTTTTATATACCAGCCCACTGTTGATCCTTGAAATAATTTGATTTGGTGATATTTGTTATAGTGTACGTGGATAGCAGGCTGATTTGGTAACTGAGGTTTCTCAATGCATGCAAGGCCATTTTTTTTAAATCTTCATTGATTTCGAAATCATATTGTTCATTAACATCGGGTTCTGTTTGTATGGGAAGATAATAATCGTTATTGGGTGTAAGTATCAAATCTTCAACCAGTCTGACCTTGATTTTCAGTTCGGGTCCTGTTGACAATATTTTATACTCGTCCTCAATATTTTCTGTCTCATATTCTGTTTGAGAGCTGGTTGGTGAAGTCTGTTCTTCCTGTTTGAAGATCATATCACTGAATTGCACTGGGGGTGGTATTATGTTATATTCTTCAGTGTCTGTCTCCTCGAGTTTGTTTCCTGAGTTCTGATCCAATTTTTCATTCTCATTTTCACATAATCCTGAATCGTATGAAAAACTGCTGTTGACTGTGTTTTTCCTTTCGTCATTTTTCTGTTTGCCAGCATCTGATTTGATAATGTTTTCCAAACTGTTCCTTGAAATAATTATACATTGTTCTTGGTACAAGTCTTTATATGAAATGAGTTCTTCTGATCCATAAATCGTGGTTGTTGTTATGGTGCTCCTCTTATTGTTATTCTGCCGTAGACTTATATTGTAGCTGTTACTCTCATTGTCGCTCAATGTGAGAGAATTATTTTCAAAATTTATAATAGCTTTGAACTTCTTAAGAAATTCCATTCAAGGATATGGTGACTTGTCTATTACTATAGTATCGCATGTTGTGTGGAGGTTGTCAATATTTACTGTCACCTTTGCCCTACCTAATGTATGAATTCTTTTTCCTCCTACTGCCAAAAGAAATTTGTTGTTACGGTTTGGTAAATAACGGTCAATCAAATCCTTACTCACAATATTTTGTTCCGCCCCCGTATCTAGAATAATCTTCGTCTTCTGGTTATTTACAATTCCATCAATGGTTAATATATTATATGAAGGTATTTTGGGTATAGGTACCCCGTTGGTGGATAGGACGACACTGGGGTTCAATTGTGGCATCCATTTCCGTTTGGGTATTGTCTATCTCGACAGCTTGTAGCAAAATATCCTGTTCGTCCACAATTATAGCATTTCGGCCTGCCATCTGTGGTTCGTGTATTAGGAATATTTGTGTTATTTTGGTATTGTATATTATTTTGAAAATTGTTTCCAACTCCGTTTTGAATATTTTGTTGAAAATTTTGGGAATTTTGATGATAATTACTGTGATTATTTTGAAAATTCCTTTGGTTTTGGGGTGGATCATTTCTAAAATTATAGAATCTTGGTCCTGGATTCTGATAGTTATGGTTTTGGTAGTAATTTGGACGTTGCTGGTTATAGTTGTTGAATCTTTGGTTTCCTTGGAGCTGTTGATTCGGTTGGTATCTTGGTGTGTATTGGTTGAATTGAATCTGGGCTGAAACCTAGGATGATGCGGGTTTCTGGACTGAAAGTGGCTAGATGATTGATTCGTATTTGATCAATTTGGTTCCATTGATAAAGGTATAGCGTTCAGAGTTGATTTTGATGTGATGTCATCTAATTTGATGACAATGGTTTTGAAATCACTCATATCCATGTTGTCGGGTCTTATGAGCCGATATGCTGCGTATACGTTGGGTCGAATGCCATTTTCAAAAAATTTGCGAAAATCCGCAGCATTGAGTGAATGGTCATATTCATAGAACATTGTTTACAAATCATAAAAATATGATTTGACAGATTTATTTTCACCTTGTTTTCTCTGGAGTAAACGAATTTCTAATCTTCGTTTAATATCTTCGTCTCCAAATTCGTTCACAAAGTCTTGGCAGATTTCCTCCCATGTTTTTTTCGCATTATTTTCTTGTTCGCCATAAATTTTGTACCAAATGTTGGCTGCTCCTTCCAAAAATGTACCGAAATAATAAATTTTGAGTTTATCATCCCATCCATTTGCTATTGACGTTCTTTTGTAGCATTCTATGAAGGAGTTGGCATTTCCTTTATTCGGGTTGAAAATTTGTGGTGAAATGAATGTAGGGGTGGCTGCAGTTTTTGTTGCTGTGAAAGCTTCGCTCAAAGTTGTGTTAGCCATTTTTATTATAGTGGGCTGCTCAATTCGAGTAGTTGTGTTTGTTGTATTTCTTGTTGGATATTCTTCTCTATTTTGATTTGTCTCTATATTTTCGTCTGTTGAGTCACTTTCTTGATCCGGGGTTATTTTATCAGGTTTTTTCGTATTATCTCCGTATGTCTCGAAGTAGCTGTCCTTCACTTCAAGGTTGTCTTCTCTATGCAGTACTGTTTCCTCTAAAATACTATTTCCACATGCCAACTCTTCGTCTTCTTCTTCTTCATTGGTTATGTCTAGATTTACTTCTTTTTTCTTTCGTGGGTATCCTGTATTCGATTCTTTGTTATGTTCTGGTATGAGACTCAAGCAAGATCTTTCTGGTAATCGCGAAATTCGTGAAGATCTACGAAATATCACTAGTTCATCTTCTAGATTAGTGAATAATTCGGTGCTTCGGTGACGAGGGTTGAAATTTTCTTCTGATTTTACTTTCAGTAATAATTTATTTCCTCTGGTTGAAGGTTTTTTTTCTGGCATTCCTACATTCGCATTACAACAAATATGATTTGTCTTGTCTGAGAGGTTTTCGTTATCATAAATGTATGCTATTATTAGAGTAATTCAACAAGGGTGAGACTACTAAGAATCGAATAAAAAAAATAATGGAAACCTATTTGAAATATCTTACTACTGTGACTACTATGTAAATGTATTCAATAAATAGCTGTTTCCTGGAACCTATCTGTGTTTTTCATAAAAAAAGCTTCGGATAAATCACTTATTCATATCTACCACTCTTTTTCAAATAATAATTATTATCCAAAATTGTAGAAAAAACAATACTCATGTCGTAAAATATCCTAATGACTAAACTGAACTATGACATGAATAATTCTATTTCATTCGCGTAATAATTTTTGAAAAATATTGTTTTCTTTCAGAAAATGTTGAGAATTGTGGGTGAATATATTCAAATGAATATCTCCTATTTTGATTCAATCCTCACCGAATAATCTTTTGAATTTTAGCTGTAATTTCTCTTCATGTGACAATTGTATTGTAGGAGTTACAGGGCGTTCTATCATTTGATCACGAGAGTAAAATAAGTTAGGGTTGTTTTCAAAAATATTCTCTAATTATGACAGGTTAATACTAACTACAAGTTTCTGACAATTTTGACTTTGGGAATTTTCAAGAGCTAATTTCTGTTTAATCTGTTTATTTATCATTCGTTGACGACGGCTAGGATTTTTACGTGCCATTACAAACAAATAGGGAAAGAAAAACTACGTATGATTGCTAATTGAACGAGGCTGGTGTACAGATATTCGCTGTAATTATGCAATCAAAATGATACATCTGCCCAAGCTGATAAGACAGGTATTGAGAAATGTAACCCTCGTAGTAAGTTATAAATTTTCGTAAACTACCCCAATTATATGTTTGGTAATTATTGAGAGCTGATGTGTACAGGTACTCGTTGTGATTAACCGAACTTAACAATGCACTCCTGAGCTGATAAGACAGGTATCAGAAGAGTATTGCTTATAATTTGAGTAGGTAAAAACTATCAGAGAAGAAGGAATCGTACGGACCATATTCAATAACTAACAAAATACCCTGTATTCCTGAAATAAATTCCTAGCTTCATGAAAATAATGAACGAAATTATTCATATGCAAATAAGTATTGAAAAATAGTGTAGAAAAATAAGTGATTTCATTATAGTTATCAAGTATTGATTTATTGGAAAAAAAATAGCAAGTTGCAAAAATATATGCTTTTATTTGGAAAAAAAAATCGAAGTTGAATGAAATTATGTTAATTATTTTTTGAATGCATTTTGGAAAACGAAGCCGTTGCGCCTCCACCACGTGTCGCAACTCAGTCTCGCTTGGCTTTTACGAGAGGGTTTTTTCAAGGGTTTCCATTCAACTATATTTTTCCCCAAATAAAAACAAAGTTTTAATCTGACTCGCACATTCATTTCAAAATCAAAAACAAGAGAAAAGTCCTGCCAAACGGCAGCATGAATGAAAAAAAAAACAAATGAACATAAAAAATCCGAGAACAGTTCGTAATTACAATAAGCTCACCAGTAATGTCCTTAGAGGACAGCTAACCAGGTTGTAGAACAATCTGATCAATTCAAAGTGGAATATTGAATTGATTGATGTTTCACTTTTTACGCTATTTATATTAGAAACGATGCTTAGCTTGCATTATGTTTACAATAGGCCTGGAGATCCGTACCGATGAATTATTGAATAATATAATTTTGTCGACTCTACAGATTCTAAAGGTGAATGTAACTAGGTATATCCTGCAAATCGAAATAATTTTACTGTCTATGAACTCTAATATGGAATTGAAAATATATATACTGAATGATTGAATTTGGAATAAGGTGAATAAAGGTTTTGGAATGTCTTTAGGAATAATGGTTTTACAACTCGTTCCTCATACTAGACAGTATTTCCGTACAACAATCAGAAATCGATCTATCTTTACAACATATTACCAAGATTTTTCAGAAACCACGCATTCAAACTTATAATTTCGAACCAATTTGTCAGAGATATTTCACACATAGAAAAAAGGCGAGAATTAATCAACTATCATCACGAAAAAACGGTCCACCGAGGAATAAATGAAACTCTATCAGCATTGAAACGACTTTATTTTTGGCCACGAATGAAAGAGAAGGTAAAAACGATAGACATCCTTCAAAAATCAAATTCGCACTAACCCCTACACATAAACAACCACTTGAAGCTATATACATGGACACATTTCAAATTGCCAATACTAAATTCCTGACCATAATAGATGTGTTTTCAAAGTACGCACAAGCATACCTATTGGAACCTATTTCATCATCCGCTACAGTATATGAAAATTTAATTACTTATATAACACATCATGGAATTGCCCAAGCAATGACATGTGATAACGGTACAGAATTCAAAAATTCGCTCATAACCGACTTTTATAAACTGCATAAAATCAATTTACATTTTTCTACTCCTGGAAACTCGAATAGCAATAGTCCTGTTGAACGCCTTCATTCCACGCTTATCGAAATGTTTCGAATTCTGAAAATTAAAGATCCCAAAGCTAACACAAAACAATTAATGCAATATGCAATTCTTGGATATAATTCTTTACTACATAGCGTTACGAAACAAAAACCATTAGACCTTATCAATGGACGTCTCGACGCTCTGGACCCATTAGACCTTACTGAAGAGACAATTCTGAACCAATTCGTTATCGACCGTCGAGAACGACTCAGGACCGTATTTGATAAAATTCATGATATTTCATCTAATCACAAATCACATCTGAATGAAAAAATAAATGAAAAACGTGAAGAACCAGCCGAATTTGAAATCGGAGCCAAAGCATTCGTAATAGATAAAACTGTCTTTGAGGAGTAAGACTAAACCACGATTCAAAAAGACAAAAATCTCAAAAGACTTAGGAGCTAAACTCCAAACATCGCACAAGAATAAAATAATTCATAAATCCCAAGTACAGAAACCTAAAGCGTTCTCTTCTGTTCTACAGGGCGATGTACGTGACGAGGCAATTGCTTCCTGTAGCCATCATTCTCCGAATGACGATGGGAACAATGATCGATGACGACGTAAATATTAAACCTTCGAAAGCACCCCTCCTTCTTTTTTGGCTTGGAGACGCTAAAGTCATCGAAACACACTATATTGAAATTCCACCACTAAGGAGACAATTCGAAAATATCAAATATTTCTACCTAGAAGTAGAAAAATCATTAAATTCATCGCTTTTAACACATTCCGCTTATTCACATCACTAAATTCTCCTCAACTTGCTTGCTTACGTTGAATACTTGATTTCGGAAACAGACTATAATAAAAAAATATAACACCATTTACCCGCTCAAAGAGGGGCTTGTTGAACATTGTTGCTAAAGCTTCAAAGTGGGCTTTTGGCACTATGGACTCTGACGATGAATTAAAATACGATAGAGCTATCACAGAATTGCAAAAAATCAAAAATCTATCGATAAGGAAGTTAAAATACAAATATATCTCTCAAAACAATTGATAGATAATAACAACACCACAATAACTCTACTTGATTCTAATCAGCAATTGATTAAGTCTAAGCTCGAATATTTTCAGCATAACATAAATAATACGTTCAGAGATATAGCCACTTACTTGAGAGCACAAAATACTTTAGATCAAATAATCTTGAACTGTCAAAATCTGATTACGTTTCTTGATAACCTAGAAGATGCAATTACTTTCGCTAAATTGAACACCTTACATAGCGCTGTGATTTCCGTCACTGAAATGGAAGAATTAGTAAATTATTTGAGTACAGTATACAACAAATATAAGATTCCAGATTTCAAAAATGTGATTTTCTTTTATCAATTAGCTGGACTACAAGTGACATATTCCAACGATAAAGCTATTTTCGCCATACATCTCCCAATCTTTACCGATGAAACCTTGAATCATTTCACCTATTTCCGATTCCTATAAATCAATCTATAATAATCCCTGACCTCCCTTATTCGACTCTTGGACCGAGCCAACTGCAGTTTCAAGATGAAGCCTGCCCTCTTATCGAAGATTTGTACATTTGTCAGAGATGCTGATAGCCGAGAATGCCGCCACAAGAGAGATCGGATTGACAGTCCCATCATCGAATCCATAAATGACGAATATGTTTTGGTAATTCCTGCCAAAACTCCAATCAAACTCAACAAGATATGTCGCCAAAACGAATATATCATTTCAGAAGTGCCGAGTCTAATAAAGATTCCTCGAAACCGTGAAATCAAAATCGAAGATTTCCAGTTTTGGAACAAGAAAGATCCTGCTAGGGGCAACCCTCTTGCCCTACCTGAACTCAAGATGGAGAAGTCATACCCTGAAATATCAGAAGACATCCCCCTGGTGTTGCAGTCCATCAACCTGAAGACAATCCATGACCTGCAAGAAGAAGCTCGAGTTATTCAGATGAAAGATGGCATCACCACCAACCAAATAGTTTGGAAATCCGGCAGTGTCCTCTTCACCTTCGTGGTAATTTCTATTGCCGCCACGATAGCTTGGATAGTTCTCAAAAAGAAGAAACCCCTTCAAATCAAAGAAGACTTCAACCCCGACGTGAAAGAGCCTCTTGAAAACAAATCGTTACCCTCCTTGTTTTCATTTTAAGGATAGAGGAGTTATGTACTCCTATCAGCTGAAGCAGCAAGAAAAAAGACTCCTCTTCTAGGAAACTGTCGCCCGAAGCCGACGTTATAAATGCATGTTAATTCCCATGATTCATCATTCTGTATTCTGTTTTCCGCATCGTTCATTGCAACTTGTATCACTTAGAAATGAAAAAACTTTTTGAAAACCATTTTCGAGTTTTCGAAAACATAATTCGTCACAAAAAAATCATCATGTGAAAACAAACGAATCGAAAAATATTATCTGTAGAAAGAAATAAACATATTGACATTCGGTATCAATGAATAAATGCATAGAATGCATAGTAGTCGCTAGAGCTACCACAAAGGTAGAAACAGTGACAAATAACTTTTCTTGATCTGAAGTTATGTTCACTTCAGCAAAGACTGGTGAATCCGACGTTTTGGTATTTTTCATCTCATTTCTGAATGAGCTCGCTCAGCGCATATTTTGAAGTACCTCATAATAGGAATATTGATGCAATGTAACCGAAACATCAATGTTATTGGAACGTTATCGAAGCGTTATTGAAGCGTTAATGAAATGTTATTGAAACGTTAGTGGAGTGTAAAAGGAAAACTATAATTGATTAAGATTCAGGAAATTTAATAGGCAAAATAATAAAACACATATTTGAATTCGTGTAATGAAGACTAAAGTAGCAAGCTCTATTCTATCTTATTAAACCAACTTCGTATCATTTACCGCTTTGGAAATGGCAGTATCGAGATGGCATAAGAATACGTCTTTATTGAAAACAGTTCCCATTCACACCAATAATTCATATTTGAAAATACACAACATCTTGAAATTCAATGAGAATATCGATATTCCTTAATAGGATACCTTTTCATATCATTGTATGAGGACTATATACAATGATATTATTATGATATAGGTGGCTCCTTCTCTATGACACTTCTACAAACTTACGAAGTAAATTAATGAATAACTACCTACCTAACATGAACGAAATGCGTCCTCTATGCATTGCATAACCTACCCTTTTCTTCCGCAAGATGGGTCATGAAAGTACTGAAACATCTTGCATAGAGTCAGTGTACTTGAACAGACAGATAATCCTTATTGATGTAAATATTTTGAATAAATCCAACCTGTTTTCCAGAGCAACGTCGCCCCCCGGCTCTGAACGAATATATTCTGAGAATAAGACAGAGGACAACACATTCTGCTAGAGTAGAGAATGTCCATAGACATTTATTACGATACCCTACTCTTTTTCATTGACACAATAACATAAATACTCAATTTCTTGTGAAAATTCTGAAGACTGCTTGCTGTAACGCATGTTAATGAATCCATTATAGGTGGGATATTTGACGCCTAGTTCACCCGATCTGAATAGAATTTACGTTTTTCTCACTAATAAGAAACTGATAGCAAGAATTCAGACTTCAAAGAAATTTAACTCACTTTTCAAACCGAGTACTTTCATGAGGACTAAAACCTCACATTGATTATTATTTGCGTTTGATATTTATGTTGGTTTATATTGAGCGTTGAAAAATATATCTCGGCTATGATTGCTTCTATCGCGTTTTATGTAGTAAACCATTTTTTGAACGAAATTGAATGGGATTTGAAAGTTTCATAAGAAATTTTAATAACTTTTATCGCTATAATCCTTGTTTTTATTTTGCAAAATTATTCAAGTAGGTATATCTCATTGTGGGTACCATTTCGATTCAAAATGTACTTTATTTTCGAAGTATATCTTTAAAATATATTTCAAAGCTGCAATACCAATGCCTCGACCAATGCTTCTGAAAGTTAAATATATATGATTCACTGAATCATAATATAAATTGGTTAACTGTTCATGGATAGTCATAAGTATAATACCATCTGAAAAAAGGACAGCGTTCTAACGCCAAATATATGCATACTTTCAGGTCAGGATTACTTTGACGTATATAGGATGTAGCGTTTTGAAACTATTTTATTAATTTAGTGATAACGAATATTTCTCCGATTAATCACTTAGAATTCGAAATGTTTCCTCTAAATACAAGAATGGTGAAAAAACTTTATTTTTTTCGAATAAATCATCTAACCGAGTAACCTGGAAGACAATCAAAACAACTTCACGTTCCTATAATACCAATATGAAACCAAGTGTCCGTAGAAATCAGAATTTGGCATTATCGTAGTTACAAACCTGGTTAAGTTAGAAACCTTACCATTCAGGTATAAGAAAATTATTTATTTCTTGAAGGGAATTCAACTGTATTTCAGTTTATCTGATAATGTATAGGAAGCTTCATTCGACAATCTATATCTAGCTGTTAAATCACGAATTTAAAGCGCTAAAAAAATTTTTCAAATCGTTTAGATTATGGAAAATTATTGAAAAGTCGCCAAATTCTCGAAATGATCCGTGGTCCTCGTTTTTCGTATAAACATCAAAGGTGTTCCGTCGACCGTGAGACAGTCTGTATAGTGATGATTGAATGGAAATTAACCGAGAACAAATCTCTATCATTTAGATTTGAGAGATTCAATGTGGCCGTCGATGATCACTATACACTAGAATCTCAAAACGAAAAAATTCCACTAGGTAGTAACGAAGTCATAATAAAGTATCATTATATCCTACAGGTCAAACAAACCAACTAAAATTGATACAAAAACATATTTCGATATGTGCATATATGGATCTCTGGTTTGGAATCCGCTATAAACTGTAGGTCCCACGCTCTAACTTATTATCTATTTCAGCAAGGATTCTGGAGAATCTGAGGCAGGAAACATCCTAATCATAGCAGGGTGGAAATAAAAAGTTCATGTGAACTCAATTGTTTTTGGAGCTTTGTTTTCTGAACCGGTATGTTTTGATTTTGTTCGAAAAAGTTTGTCATTTGTCCCCCATTTTGTTAATGACTTATTTTTGAGCATTTTAATTGTGAAACTGTTTTGATGCCAATCCTTATTTAGAGAATGAACTGAAGATTTTCTGTGAATCTTGCAAAAGGTCTTTCCGAGGGCGGATATGTTTCGATAACTATATTCAGGATAATATCTGGGAAGCAATAAGACGATGTGAAACATGCTTCAAAATCGTCCCAGCTAAACGTCGCATACTTGCGGAAGGATCTACTGCCAAATTTGCAACAAACATTGCCCCGCTGACCATCTTTGTTACATTCAACCCGACACCAGAGTACCTCAGACCGATGATCTTCTGTTTGTTTTTTATGATGTAGAGACTCGTCAGCAGAGTGTTCAAAAATGTGAATAAATACTTCACGAACCCAATCTCTGTATTTTTCGTCAATGCTGTAACATTTGTATCGATTCAGATTCGCAAGTTTGTAAGATATGTGGCCTTCGTTTGCAAATTCTCAAATGCAAGTACCCCATTTCACCTTACGTTCATCATATCCTCACAATAAGAAAAACATTGAAAAATACCATTGTCATCGCTCACAATGGTGGTGGCTTGGATCATCAATTCATTTTGAATTATATTCTGACTCAGACTGATCTAACACCTAATCTCATCATACGCGGAACGAAACTCATCTCGATGACAGTTGCCAATGTCAAATTCATAGACTCGCTCAAGTATTTTCCTATGGCGTTGAGTGAACTCCCCAAATCATTCGGGTTGTCGGAGTTGAAAGAATATTATTGAATTGGCATTCTGAAAGAGTCTTTGAAAATTATGTTTTCGATTTTTCCCAAGAAATCATCGAATATTGTACTTCAGATATGGACATCCTAACTGAAGCCTGTCTCAAATTTCGACAGCTCATGCTGAGTGAAACAAATGTATGTTCATTCACTGAGGCCACAACAATTGCCTCGACATGTAATAAGGTGTTCCGTAAAAATTTTCTCAAGCCGAATACCATTAATATAATTCCCGAGGGTGGCTACAGAATTCATGATAATCAATCTGTAATAGCCACTCGATGGCTGCTCTGGGAGAAAAAAGAACGAAACATAAAAATAAGCATGTCGGTCTTCTGAGGCTCTCATTGGTAGTTTCAAAGTTGATGGTTATTGTGTCGAAACCAATAAAGTTTTCGAGTTTCATGGTTGTTTTTATCATGGCTGTACCAGGTGCTTCAATCATCAGAGAGACACTCCTCTCAGAAATTGTCCTTCCGAAACAATGAACCATCGTTACGACATGGCCATTGCCGAAATCGATAAAATCAAAACCTTAGGATATGAGGTTATCGAAAAATGGGAATGTGATTTTCGCCGGAAACTTTCCAACCACGTGGATCCTTTCAACTTTGTTCAAAATCATTCTCTGCTCAGAAATGTCCCCCTTGATCTTCGAGACGCCTCTTATGGTGGACGAACAGGGAACATTGTTAAATACTACAAAGCTGCAGGATTCGAGCAAATCATATACGTTGATGTTTGTTCGCTGTACCCCTGGGTCTGCAAGTATGGGGAGTTTCCTGTAGGTCATCCTAAAGTGCTTATTGGTGAAGGAGAATGTACTGTCCCCCTTTCCTCAATCTCTGGTCTCATAAAATGTACGATTATTTCTCCTCAGGGCCTCTTTCATCCTGTTTTACCACAAAAAATTAACAACAAACTAATGTTCGTTCTTCGTCGGACATGTGGTGAAAATTTAATCTCTCGAATTTGTCAGAACTCTGAACAACAACGAGCATCATAGGATAGTTAGGTGGTAAAAGAAGTTGAACATTAAGAACTCCCGCAGTGCTCCATGGTATCAAATACGAAGAACAGGCAAGGATAGAATACAACAAACGATCTAATTCATTATCACGACCGGCAGGATTCGTCGGGGAACATGGGATAATAGAAATCAAATACCCATATAACGCAAGAAATTATAGTCCCATAATTATAAATTCGATTTTTTGGATACAGACGGAACATCTATTCGCCAAACACACACTTATAATATTCAAATACAAGGAATTCTCGCGATTACCAATAAGTCGTGGTGTGATTTGGTGATCTTTACATTCAGAGTTATTAAAGTCATTCGAATTGAAAGATGACATGAGAAAATATACTGTCGAAAATATACTGTCGAAATTGAACAACTTTTATTTATTTTACGCACGATGAAATCTTTGTTTTTCAAAGGATTCCATGAATTCAACCAGTTGCCTGCTGTTGTGAAAAATAGTTGTTTTCTTTATAGCTTCAATCAAAATCTCAAGTGTTCCATTATTAATCAGTGAATTTTTATTGTTAGGTCGTTTATCGAGTAATTGTTCTTAGTTCGTTGTGTAATCAAGGATGAACATATTTGATGCAATCATTCTCAATTTTTGTAATTTTATAACCTATTTACTACTAGATTCATGTATGAATACGTTAACGTGTGCATGTGTGTGCGTATGTAAATCTGTTTGTATGTTTTGTGTAAATACTCACTTTCAATTACTTTGTAAATGTCACTAATGTATAAAGTATTTTTTCAAAATTTTACTATATATATATCTTATTCATGCTTGAATTGTTTATAGTTATTTTGTTTATAGCGAAGTTGTATATTCGGATTCCTATTTCAAATAAAGATTTCTTCTTCTTCTCCTTTAATATGCTTCCATCCCTGACGTTTCCTCTCAAACAACTTGCGGGATCCGAGAGAAAATGGAACACCTCACGTGAAATAGACTTTTTTGAAAATGGTCTTGTGAATTATATAGAATATTGTCAAGTATGAGAAACGAGTTGTAAAACCATTATTTCTAAAGACATTCAAAAACCTTTATTCACCTTATTCCAAATTCAATCATTCAGTATATATATTTTCAATTCCATATTAGAGTTCATAGACAGTAAAATTATTTCGATTTGCAGGATATACCTAGTTACATTCACCTTTAGAATCTGTAGAGTCGACAAAATTATATTATCCAATAATTCATCGGTACGGATCTCCAGGCCTGTTGTAAACATAATGCAAGCAAAGCATCGTTTCTAATATAAATAGCGTGAAAAGTGAAACATCAATCAATTCAATATTCCACTTTGAATTGATCAGATTGTTCTACAACCTGGTTAGCTGTCCTCTAAGGACATTACTGGTGAGCTTATTGTAATTACGAACTGTCCTCGGATTTTTTATGTTCATTTGTTTTTTTTTCATTCATGCTGCCGTTTGGCAGGACTTTCCTTTTGTTTTTGATTTTGAAATGAATGTGCGAGTCAGATTGAAACTTTGTTTTTATTTGGGGAAAAATATAGTTGAATGGAAACCCTTGAAAAAACCCTCTCGTAAAAGCCAAGCGAGACTGAGTTGCGACACGTGGTGGAGGCGCAATGGCTTCGTTTTCCAAAATGCATCCAAACAATAGTCAACATAATTCCATCCAACTTCGATTTTTTTTCAAATGAAAGCATACATTTTTGCAACTTGCTATTTTTTTTCCAATAAATCAATACTTGATAACTATAATGATACCAGGTTAATCACTTATTTTTCTACACTATTTTCAAATACTTATTTGCATATAAGTGATTTCGTTCATTATTTTCATGAAGTTAGGAATTTATTTCCGGAATACAGGGTGTTTTGTTAGTTATTGAGTATGTTCCGTAAGATTCCTTTTTCTCTGATAGTTTTTACCTACTCAAATTATAAGCAATACTCTTCTGATACCTGTCTTATCAGCTCAGAAGTGCATTGTTGAGTTCGGTTAATCACAACGAGTACTTGTCCACATCAGCTCTCAATGATTACCAAACATATAATTGGGGTAGTTTACGAAAATTTATAACTTACTACGAGGGGTACATTTCTCAATACCTGTCTTATCAGCTTGGGCAGATGTATCATTTCGATTGCATAATTATAGCGAATATCTGTACACCAGCCTCGTTTAATTAGCAATCATACGTAGTTTTTCAACTATTTGTTTGTTATGGCACGTAAAAATCCTAGCCGTCGTCAACGAATGATAAATAAACAGATTAAACAGAAATTAGCTCTTGAAAATTCCCAAAGTCAAAATTGTCAGAAACTCGTAGTTAGTATAAACCTGTCTCAATTAGAGAATATTTTTGAAAGCAACCCTAACTTATTTTACTCTCGTGATCAAATACCAGAACGCCCTGTAACTTCTACAATACAGTTGTCACATGAAGTGAAATTACAGCTAAAATTCGAAAGATTATTCGGTGAGGATCGAATCAAAGTGGTAGATATGAATGAGTGATTTATCTGAAGCTTTTTTCATGAAAAACACAGATAGGTTTCCAGTAGGTAAAAGGGAAACAGCTTTTTATTGAATACATTTACATAGTAGTCACAGTAGTAAGATATTTCAAATAGGTTTCCATTATTTTTTATTCGATTCTTAGTAGTCTCACCCTTGTTGAATTACTCTAATAATAGCATACAGTTATGATAATTTCAACAAAACCTCTCAGACAAGACAAATCATATTTGTTGTTATGCGAATGTAGGAATGCCAGGAAAAACCTTTCACCGGAGGAGACAAATTATTACTGAAAGTAAAATCAGAAGAAAGTTTCAACCCTCGTCACCGAAGCACTGAATTATTCACTACTCTAAAAGATGAACTAGGGATATTTCGTAGATCTTCACGAATTTCGCGCTCACCAGAAAGATCTTGCTTTAGTCCCATACCAGAACATAACAAAGAATCGAATACAGGATACCCACGAAAGAAAAAAGAAGTTAATCTAGACATAACCAATAAAGAAGAAGAAGACGAAGAGTTGGCATGTGGAAACAGTATTTCAGAGGAAACAGTACTGCATAGAGAAGACAACTTTGAAGAGAAGGACAGCTACTTCGAGATATACGGAGACAATACGAAAAAACCTTATAAAATAACCCCAAACAAGAAAGTGACTCAACAGACGAAAATATAAAAACAAATCAAAATAGAGAAGAATATCCAACAAGAAATACAACAAACATAACCAAAAGCAAAATGCTTAATCATAACTGCAATATTTCTGGGGTTCAAGTAACAAACATAAAAAAACAGGGACTCAGTTTTTAGTAGAAGTAGATCGAAACGAAAACAAAGACACACCCTCACTCTATATGAATATAACATTTGAGAATTGAATTCGTTTAGAATACAAGAAAAATAACCAGAAATAACATTTCAATTAATGTAGAGATGAAGAAATATTATGAAAAAGATTATTATACAGAAGAAGAAATAATTACAGATTGAACGAGTTATTATTGAGGATTACAAAGAAAGAATTATGAGAATGAGTAAAGCATATAGTTTTCCTTGAAATGTGTGCAAGCGGTACACAAAATACAGATGAGGAAGCAAGATGTGGAGGACGCTCCCAAAATTGCGATTCATGTGTCTAATTGAGAATATAGGTGATTTTTGAGGCGTAGAAAGTACTACGCTGAGTAGCTTAGTCAAGAAAGGGCTAAAGAAGTCAATAAAAAAATGAGTATAACGATGAGTATAAATGTTCGCGACAGACAGAGGTATTTGTGATAGAGGAAGTTGAATAGTTTTGTCATAAATAATAATCAGATAATGTTATGTGAATATGAGAACAGATATAATTAATCTCTATCATCTTCATCGAAATCATGTTATTTCCATAATTCTAATAATTATTTATCAGATATAATCCAACGTTCGTCGATAGGTATAAGCCAGGAAAGTAGTTGTTCTCTGATAAATATGAAAGACAAAGAATTATCTTATCCGATGGGTAAATTGAAAAATTTTATTTGAGAAAAATGATTATGTAAGTTTATTCAAGTATTCCATGAAAAAAATCAAGAAATGGGTGTCATTTCAATAGAAATCTTTTATATTTTGAGTAGTCAATATTCCATTTTAATGTCAGTCCCTGATTGAATTATTTGAATTTTTGAAGTATCATTTTTGAACTAGCATATAGGATATGTAACTGTATCATTATAGATAAAAATGTAATTGAAAGAAACACTTACTGCCAATATTTCTGTAGAGCTTCTACTGAGTCTGTACACTGAACCAGCCACTGTCTCGTCACTCCGGTCATGGTCAACAATCTCGGACAGATCCAGCGAGGGGCCCTAGAAGAAAACAAGCTGAAATACATCATTGCGATACATTTTTGGCAAGAGTAATACATGCATGGAGAAGAGTGATGAAACTCACGTCGTTTCGCAGCCCTGGGAAAACGTAGACATCAACAATGGAGATGAAACCCTGATGAGCAGACGGTACTGATTCATCCAAATGCTGTTTCAATTTCTGTTTTGAGTACCACATTGGACCCGAATCAACCTCCCGAACACGGAAATCTAGGTGATAAATTGAGGTTTTCATTGGAAAACACAAGTTAGAAGCGCTGAATAAGCAGAACTTACCATCCGACGAACAATGTCTGGTATCCCAATCAAAAGTGATCAACTCACGATGAATCACTACCCCGATACACACAAGGCCATTGGGAAGTCTACACGTATTTCTAAAAATAATTCACGAAGAGCGATAAATGCCCGTATGACCGAAATACGCCCAATAAATAACCGACTCAGCAAATAAGCTACCAAGTACTCATCTTCTCTTCTCTTTATCAATCCTATAAAGAGAACATACAAATGTATCACACCACAGCCAGTTGAGCACAATGCTACATTGCCATTTTCTTCCTTGAAGCCAGCAGCCCAGATGTATACCGATAAGTCAGAAATGCGAGTTCCCGATTAGAGACAATTTGCTGATTGCAGATATCGTCCAGCATTCCGAGATACCATCGCATTATGATGATATGCGATACGCAAGCAAAACTGACCTAGGAGAATAAAAGCAGAATGACCTAATTTCTGTAACAGTGGACGCAGACCTGTGACTCCAAGACAATCAGTGCAAAGTGACAAAAACAAAGTGCAGTGCCCAGTGCCGAACGAATAAGTAATGGTGACTCATATTCGCGAAGAAACAAACTGATTAAATGGACAGACATGTTTTTTTTTACTCATTCTAGAATAGAAAATTTCCAATTGAACTTTCAAATCGTTAAAATATAAGATCATGTATGTAATGCTTCCAATATTTTTGTTTTTTTTCTTCGATTGTATGTTTATGTTATATTTGTTTATTTTCATTTTTATCTTTCCATACGAAATTTAATAAAGCTGAGGGCCAGCTTTGTCTAGAGGGGGAGATGTGTCAAGCATGAGAAACGAGTTGTAAAACCATTATTCCTAAAGACATTCAAGAACCTTTATTCACCTTATTCCAAATTCAATCATTCAGTATATATATTTTCAATTCCATATTAGAGTTCATAGACAGTAAAATTTTTTCGATTTGCAGGATATACCTAGTTACATTCACCTTTAGAATCTGTAGAGTCGACAAAATTATATTATTCAATAATTCATCGGTACGGATCTCCAGGCCTGTTGTAAACATAATGCAAGCTAAGCATCGTTTCTAATATAAATAGCGTAAAAAGTGAAACATCAATCAATTCAATATTCCACTTTGAATTGATCAGATTGTTCTACAACCTGGAAATCCCGACCATAGGAATAATTGTTAGCTGCCCTCTAAGGACATTGCTGGTGAGCTTATTGTAAGTACGAACTGTTCTCGAATTTTTTTATGTTCATTTGTTATTTTTCATTCATGCTGCCGTTTGGCAGGACTTTCCTCTTGTTTTTGATTTTGAAATAAATGTGCGAGTCAGATTAAAACTTTGTTTTCATTTGGGAAGGAATATGGTAGAATGGAAACCCTTGAAAAAACCCTCTCGTAAAAGCCAAGCGAGATTGAGTTGCGACAATATTATAAGACATTGCCT
Source organism: Chrysomela aeneicollis (assembly GCA_029955515.1). NCBI lineage: Eukaryota > Metazoa > Arthropoda > Insecta > Coleoptera > Chrysomelidae > Chrysomela > Chrysomela aeneicollis. Next base: position 4,365,863 of record JARUHQ010000013.1, on the reverse strand, counting down.
AATAGAGGATATGTCGTCACATCCGATTCAAACATGCAATTTTCAATTCGGGAAATTATCTCGGATGATTTTAGCACCCTTGATAGTTGTCAATAGCTGAGCAGCTTTGTCATTGACCATTGCCTGAATATTTTCAATAAGTGTACTGGTAACACATACCAAATAATATCTGTCATGAAATCTTCCATGATTTTCGGAGAGGATAATTTATCAGAAGATTTTTTGAATAGTTTAGAATTTAACAAAGATCGTCTAGTTATGCCAATAAACAAGAACAATCATTTCGTTATATTCATCGTGGATTTCAAAAGTGCAGAAATATATTTCATAGATCCAATGGGAAACGAATTAGAGACTCCCAAGCATATAATACAATATGATGATTATAATTGTGGCGTTTACATAATATATTTCTTTTCCCAATTTACAAAGAAAGATGAATTAAGAAAAACTATTGATCTCAATAAATACAGAAAATTTCTCAAGTGGTTATTATTGAAAAATAGCAGCAGCATGAAGAACAAATGTTTATTCTGTTCCCAGGAAATCAAAGAACTTAGAAAAGACACATTCCAATGTAGAATTTGTATCAGGTTAATTCACAAAAAATGCCTATTGACTGTAAATGAAATCAAATCTGGAGTTGAAATGATAGAAGAAATTAGAGATGATATCTGAGACCTATGCAGAGCCTACTGAATCGAAGCGACAAACAATTTGCGGAAGGTTATTGGGGTGGCCCGCCGAATCTTCCCCACCTGATTTTTATCCCTGAAAAGACATTGATAGCCAATACCCATTGAGCTTATGGCTTATGACAAAGGAATATAATATAAAACGAGTTTATTCCATTATTGGTTTTTACAAGATTCTATTATAGAAATTCTATGAAGATCTCAATAATTATTCACATATATTTTCAAGAGGAACTCTTCAGTTTCCGGAATTATCATTTGTTTTTTTAAAACTAGATGTACAGATGATATTCGTTTCGTCTTTTTTTCAGTGACTTGCAATAAATCATCCATGAAAATATTATTTATTTCTGTAGATATTGTATTCGAATTATTTATAGCCCTACAGTATTTTGATTATTCAAACGAGAACTTTATCATAATAACTAATATTCGGACACACAAAAACTGGCAATAGTTTACGTGACTTTCTTCAGTTCAATAACCTGATTTCCTTTCTTCATTTTCATTGTATTCTATATGTATGATCATAGTAAATGAAAATTATTATCATTATTAGATATCGAATGCAACACCCCTCTTAATTCATCCGAATAGATGTTTTCATTTGTCCCTCTCCTTAGACCTTAGACGTTTCGCAAGTCATTTTCTTCTTGTCAGATGATCGAAATGAGATTTCTACATATTTCTATCCATTTTCCAAAGTGACACCCCATTTATTTCATCCGAAAATATTCAATTATATTTATTTTCATGTAGTTTTCACCCCTTTGAACCCCCTCAGACGGCTCGCAAGTCATTTTCTTCTTGGCACATTATTGAAATAACGTTTCTACCTATCTCTATCGTATTTTCGAAGTGACACCCCATTTATTTCATACGAAAATGTTTAATTTTATTCATTTTCATGTAGTTTTCACTTCTTTGAACTCCCTTAGAAGGCTCGCAAGTAATTTTCTTCTTGGCAGATGATCGAAATAACGTTTCTGCATATGTCTATCCTATTTTCGAAGTGACACCTCGTTTATTTCATCCGAAAATATTCAATTTTATTTATTTTCATGTCGTTTTCACCCCTTTGAACACCCTTAGACGGCTCGCAAGTTATTTTTTTAGCAGATGATCGAAATAACGTTTCTGCTCATCTCTATAATTTTTTCAAAGTGATACTTCATTTATTTCATACGAAAATGTTCAATTTTATTTATTTTCATGTCGTTTTCACCACTTGGAACCCACTTAGACGGCTCGCAAGTACCTTTCATCTTGGCACATGATTTAAATAACGTTTTTACCTATCTCTATCGTATATATACAAGAACATTGCAAACAAATATTTATTGATCTTAAAATCCTAACTCTACCGTGCCTATACATATATCTCATCACAACAAAAATAAAAAATGAAGAATCTAACTATGTTAAGAACAACATGATTCATGCGCACAATACCCGTAAAGGACACAATTTACGACTACCATTTTCAAGACTGAGTGTTGGTCAAGACTCACACATATACCAAGGTATTGTTTGCTATAATCATATTTGGCTCGATTCCGAACTTTCATAAGTTTAGATCAACATTATACAATTTTCTATTAGATAATGCTTTTTATTCTGTTAGTGAATACCTGGATGTTTCCTAATATTTTATATTTATCATCTACTGCATTTACTGTATTTATCTTGTATTTTATTTATCTTGTATTGTATTTATCTTGTATTGTATTTTATCTTATTCAATATGTTTTACATTATGATTTTTTCCTTTTGACTAGTCTGATAAGTAACACTGCTGTCTGTCTGTCTGTGATTACTTCAAAGATGAATAAAGATATCTATCTATCTATCTATCTATTCAAATTGACACCCCGTTAATTTCATCCGAAATTGTTTAATTTTATCAATTTTCATGTAGTTTAGACGGCTCGCGAGTCATTTTTTTTTCTGGTAGATGATCGAAATATCGTTTATGCTTATCTCTATCCTATTTTCGAAGTGACACTTCGTTTATTTCATCCGAAATCATTCAATTTCATTTATTTTCATGTCATTTTCTATTCGGCAGATGATTGAAATAACGTTTCTGCTTATCTCTATCCTATTTCCAAAGTGACACCCCGTTCATTTCATCCGAAATGGTTTTATTTTATTCATTTTCATGTAGTTTTCACCCCTTTGAACCCCTTTAGACGGCTCGCAAGTCATTTTCTTATTGGCACATGATTGAAATTACGTTTCTTCCTATATCTTTCGTATATTCAAAGTGACACCCTGTTTATTTCATCCGAAAATATTTTATTTTATTTATTTTCATGTAGTTTTCACACTTTTGAACCCCCTAAGACGGCTCGCAAGTCATTTTCTTGTTGGAACATAATTGAAATAATGTTTTTACATATCTCTATCGTATTTTCAAAGTGACACTTTGTTTATTTCATCCGAAAATGTTCGATTTTATTTATTTTCATTTAGTTTTCACCCCTTCGAACCCCCTTAGACGGCTCGCAAGTCATTTCCTTCTTGACTTTTTCCGTAGTGACATCCTGTTTATTTCATCCGAAAATGTTTCATTTCATTTATTTTTAAAAGTGATTCTTGTCCACTTACTGTGTACCATACATTTCTACATTTTTTACCGCTATAAATTTTTTGGCTGCTGAAACCATCGATAATTATTTTAGCGCTTTAGAGTTTCCGTAATCTTGGCTGCTATATTTCAGCTGCTAACTTCACTCCGGTGAGTAGTAAAGCACCTGTTTCATCGTAAAGTATACAATAGGTTGAAAGTATTGACAGGGAAACCCGTTCAGGTAGAGTGATATACCACCTGTGAACTTTTCGCTAACTTTTTATTGCACTCTAATGAATTGTTTTACGATTTTGGAACCACTAGTGGAATATTCTTCATTTCTGTGGTGTTCTTCGTTTTTTCTTGCCGTAAGTGGAAGTTTCAATCTCAATACTGAGTTGATTTTCCGAGTTAAAGAGATTATACAGTGTGTCTCAATTTTAAAACAATTCATGGAAGCACCCTATTTGTAGTTTTCGAAGTAGATTCGTGATATATCAGTTAGACGAACACATCCAATGGGTGCATTTTGAACATTTTCATCAGTCCTGAGCAGTTCATCATTTCACCTAGGTATATAATTACGGAAGTTACAGCGGTGCTTCCATAAAAAGTGAGACACACTGTACAATATTTAGAACATTAGCTTGTTTCCGGTTTATACTATGAACTTTTTGTATATTCCACCCTCACGCATGTGTATATTCGCATATCATTTGAAACAGACTAATTATAATAAATTGCAGTCATCGAATTCATTTAAATACACATCGTTTTCTTTCAAATCGAATATTCAAAGTTTTTTTTATCTATCATTCTTCTTCTTCTTCTCTTCAATTTGAATGGCCAAAGTTACCAGGACTATCCAGCCAAGTACACGCAATATTTGATTATATAACCTCAATGGGGCCCACCTCAAAGTGGATCTGAGACTATCTCATACCCCATGAAGATTCTATTCATGATCACAAAATCCAAAATCTTGTATTTCACAATTAAGTTTTATAAACTTCGATACAGGTATGGCCCCCTTATCCGACAAATCCGTTGTCATCCGGCCTGGGTACCGGCGTAGAGACAAAAGGGCCAATTGTTCTCCACTAGTATTCACTGAACTTCACTTTTATAAATATATTTCCAATAAATTTTCTTATACTTCAGTATCGACATACACAAACATTAACTTGACTTCAAAACCTCGAGGACGCCGCCTGTCCTCTACCATGGTCAGAAGGCGAATCCCTTATCTATAATTACCTATGAATTGGTTAGAGTTATGATATTTTTTGTTATTACATGTTTTGTTTCTTATCTTTTTCTGTATGAAAAATCTTCATAAAAACAAGCATAAGAAAGGGTCGAATGTTGTCGTAGACAACCATCTTGGAAGTATGACGTCATACACCGGCTCGATCACACTTGTAGACAAAACACCAGGTAGTACACGGTTCTATAACTCATTACCTATCCATCATCACTACTCATACACTAGCTTCATTCAAAATTCTACGTATATATATTTACTACATATTACCTTTCCTGGGAGTGAATGTGGAGAGGACCGACAACAAATGGCAAACTAATGCTCACAGGAAACCAACCCTTACAGGACAGTATCTCAACTATGGATCCAACCACTATGGAACAACAAAAAGGGGAATAGTGAAGACTCTGATTGATCGTGCCTTCATACTCTGCAACAACGATAAGAGCCTGACTACCGAACTGGGCCATAACAAAAAAGACCTGCTTCCAAAATCTGGAAACACCATCCGCAGTCAACTCACCAAAACCAGACCACTGAACAGAAAAAGTGACTCTAAGAATTGTGTTTATCGAATATTCTGCGAATGTGGTGAATCATACATCGAAGAAACCAAGACACCACTGGAAAACAGAATCGGCGAACACAATGAAAAAACACTCAACGAGGAGAAACCACCATATCAGGAATCGCAAAACATGTGTGGTTTCACCAACATAACATCAAATGGTTTGAAGCAGAGATCATCCATAGAGAGGAACACTGGTTCAAGAGGAAATTTACGGAAGCAGCATACAAAATAAATGATAACGCATTCAGTCAACCATGCGTCGATATCCGCAACATATGGAAACCGCTGATAAGTCGAATCGATAGGTTACGACTCACTGAATAGGGAAATCCCGCCTTACCTGACTTATAAATACTCACATATAAATACTCACATATCCCTGAGATCTGTCAGTATTTCTCTCTTTTTCAGGCTATCAACTATTTATATTTCCATCTCAATTAAAATTTTTTCTTGGACTTCATATATATTCTATAATTAACCTATTTTGATTTTTTTCTTTTCAGATTATTGATATTCGAATCTTTTGATCAGATGGTCTAGTTATCTTTCCACCTTTTTTTGAATACTTTTCATCATTTATCTTGTTTTTCAGCAGAACTCATTTCTTTTCTTAGGATTAAAATCTTCATACCTTCAGACAATGGAAGTCCGAAACTCTACTTCACTATTCGAATGAAGTTCACGAAGTTTACTCGTTGTTATTGGAAGTAACTTTTCGCCTACGTATCTGAAATCAGTCACTTGTTTTGGTCACTATGATTTGAATTTGGTTATCAATACTACAAATGAATATAAAGAAATATGGTTCAGGAAATAAGTACTACTACCCTCCACCTTTGAAGTAGTGAATGAAGACGAAATCTATCAATATTTATCTCAGCGTGAACACCTCAAATTGGTTGATTTTATTATGATATGTATCTCAATTGGAGTGACTATCCTGTTGCGAGCAGATCAGATTCAGTATATTTTATGTGCGGAAATATTGATTTCTCATATACTTCATTATGGGTCCCCCCACTCCAGGAATAGGAATCTCAATTAAAATATTTGGAATTCTTGAGGTGTTTTTTATCGTGTTCTTAACCGCCAACTCAGTTGCAAAAAAACCCTCGTGAGTCTAGGACTTGTATGAGTAAGGGAGACGATGCTGCAAAATATTCCTAGAATAATAACATCGTTCTTACCTCATCAGTTATTGTCTGTCCATAGATACTATGAGATGTAAGGATATGAAGACCAAATGGTATCATGCTGTATATTTTGAAATCACTCGAAGGGCTGATTTCCTGCAAATATTAGTAATAGGTATTACACAAAATGTTCGACAAATCTGAAATATTCCGAAATCATGAAAGCTTCACATCAAAGGCTTCTCGTGATTATGACTTATGATAATGGGATCAATCAGATGAAGAAATAATTTATGAAGCCAAACTCTCTCAAAATCCAAGAAGGAGCAGATGTATCTGGTGAATCTAAAAGTGCAAATAATGTAATCGTCTCTGAAATGAAACAAGATTTCTATTTATTTTGGGATATCAACGAGCGATTCGAAAGTGAGGAGAGTTTTTCTTGAATTTAAATTTATAATTAACCTTGAATTTATCTATAGCTCATGGAATTCTTCCGATTCTGTCATTTTATTTTGTTTCCATAAATCAATTCCTTGAATCTCTGATGTAAAGCCCATTTTTAATTTATTAGTAAATGAACTGAACCATTTCTGGACGCGAAATAGCAAAATTTGTCTGCTTTTTAGCCATCACTCGACAGTATATCAAAGAAGCTTTATTATTATTATGAGAATCGGATAACGAAAAGTAAATACAAGGTAGATCAAAAAAATACATATAGGTCTTGTATGGGTAAAGGAGACGGGGAACTCAGCTTTTTGAGTGTCATCCGAAGTACTATACTCGGCTGGTTACCAGGGAAAGTTCAAAGGATTGATATCTGTGTACCAAAATGATCAGTTGGTCACCTATCTCCTCCCACTAAACGATGCTACGGAAATAAATTTACAATAGCCGAACCCGGACTCTTTGGGCCATGAGCCAGCGTCTCAACGCACTCGGCCACCAACCCAGTTGATACACATATAGGTTTATGTATATGAGTATGAGTAATCAAGAATAGTATACAAAATGGATGGAGGGAATGAATGTACAGGATGCATAAAAAGAGTTATGGACATAAATATAGGCTTAATGATTCATTAGCTCTCTCAGGTCCAGCGGTGTTCATCCGTACGAGATGGTACAAGATTTGATGTTCATTCCGAAAATTACTGTGATTTATAAGAATAGAGAAGAATCTGTAAAACAAAAAGGTCATTTTTTCTGGAAGAGTGATATGGAATAACATGATCAGTATGTGTTGGTTATCTGAAATTGAATTGAATTATGTTATTCCATATCACTTTTATTATCTAGATAATCAAACATTTTCAGCTTTTTACACTTTGTTTCACATTGTAACTTACTATGAATCACAGTAATTTCCGAAAAGAACTTCGAATCATAAGACAGATTGGCCATTACATCATTGCAAATATGTTTCATATTTCATAGATTTGACAACATGAAAATTTCTTTCAATTCAAATGACTCTTCAACAAAAAATCTGGTGAATACTAGAGACAGAAATAATATCCTCAACAAGTCAGGGGTTAACCAACTTTTTTGTTCCTTGCCTAATTCTTCGGTGGTCTATGTAGGTCTATATAAGAGTTTCTATACAAGAATAAAATAACATAAAAAAATCATTAAAAAATACATAAATCATGACCATTCATTTGAAATTAACATGAGAAATCCTTTTGCCATTTATATCACAAACGAATATGTTTTTGATCCCCAAAATGATTTTAGTATTTTACAGTTAGCCAATAAGAGCATTTCTTTCAACATTAGTGAAATATATTATACCAATCAAACAAGTTCTGATCCGAATTTAATTTTACTGAATGTTATAAGAATATCTAACAATTTGGGTAATTCAGACTGATTGCAGACTGCTCGATAGTTTTTGAGATCCACTTGCATGAATCGGATTCATAAAACTATTTTACCAATAATCTGAAAAGATTGAAGTTCTCAAAGAAATATTGAATATCACATGAATGGACTTGGCTAGAGTGAAAATGCATTTTTCAATCAGGTATAACAAAATCTCATCTGGACCTGTAGAAAACTTCTAGGGTAGAGACATGACTAGTTCAATGAATTATTTGATGTCAACACTACAATAACAAATATCAACTGTGTTATTGAATTTATATTCTGTTATTTGGTTAGCTGTTTTATCAGAGTAGACAGATGAGAAATACGCTGAGGAAATATTTACAATTTCATCGTGATTCTCACTAACAAAGTCTTCATAGAATATTTTAGATGGTAAGGAGTATGCTATTTTCCTATTATTTATGTAATTCCAGAAACCTCGATGATTATTCTTGAGGTAATTCTCTATTTTATTTATATACACTTGGTGGCAAGTCTTTCTCAAAGCTTTGCATTGATATCTCATTTATATTGACATTATGTCTCAATCCCAGTTGATGTTCTCCAAAATATTGTATATGTTCATATATTCACCATTTGTCAAGTCATTAAAATATTCATTTAAATCATTTCTCAAATCAACACATACTGCTGAATAATGTAATGAATTTTGAAAGATAGGGACTGATGGGTTTTGTATAGATCTATTAGTGAATGATGAAAAAGTTGGATTCAAGTAAACATTTCTTGAATTTGGGATATTATTTATTTGATATATATCATGAAAACTGAATGAATTCAATAAAGCAAATGCAAGTGAGTTTTCTGGACCATCAACATTCAGACCAATATCTTGAACCAAATTGCATCAGGGGTATTGTAGTCGCCACAAAGGATTATCTTACTGGAAGGATATTTATCTGAAATATAGTCAATAGTAGAAGTGTGTTCGATGTAAATATCTATTTCGAAAGAAGGAGAAATATATATGTTACGCTCAATACTCGAATTCGGGCAATGCTCGAAGTCGGATATAGTCCTTCTTCAAAACTAGTTTCGCGTATTATTTTCGGGCATTGTCCAAATTCGACTATTGACATATACACCTCCGATAACAATTGTTGAAGCGCCTATTGATGATTCAATATAAAGATGTTCTACATTGCGAGGCTGGATTTTGATTATCTCTGTTATTGAAGGTTCTTTAGTGGCTATCAGTATTCCTCCTCCTCTTTATTTACACAATTTGTAGTGCGGCAGACGGTGCGGTCTATCGTTCACTAACCCAATCATGGAGTATAACTCAATGAGACCTTAAGAATATTATTCGTGAGTATCATCCATAAATATAATGGAAAATCACGATATCGCCCCATGGTCGAGAAAACTTCTACAGTGGAAATTATACAAATATCGCATTTTTCGATATTTCCGATGAAAAGCTGTGTAACAAGAAAACCAATGCATCTAGAAAAACTAATCAGGGCTCATTTTGTAGCCTGAAGTGGTGCTAATCGAATTATGTATATTCAATTTATATTTGATCAGACCGACTTATAAAAATTCAACCATTACGAAAAACTATTTCGATTTTGATACATTTCATGAATCTACAGCAATCAAAATCTCGATAATTTATTACGAGTTAACTATGTCATATTTTTATTTGAAAAACTGCGGATTTCCATAAGAAACATTTAATCCCAATGGATAGTAATGAGATTCCTAAGAGTTTTTGCACTGAAATCAAATTAATAGGAGAGCGCAGCACGGTCGAGGCGTTTCGTCAGTGCAGAAATATTAAAATATGAACCATTCTAATTGTAAACGGTTGGAAACAGACCTCTAGTCCTCTTGCGCTCAGAGCTTATTCATTAACCAAATTACCACATTGTTGATAAATCACTATATATTTGCGAAATTCTAGTAATTTTAGACAATTTTCATTAGCTTTTCCATATTACTGAATGAATAGGTAATGGTCACCGATGCACATTTTATAGTAATGAAGAAAAGTATATGATACAAAACAGTATAATAAGTGTTCCTTCATCATTCATCTTTGTCAGGTGTTGCAATATTTTCGCAATGTGATTCACTTTTGAAATCATCACAGCAGAGTTGTATTCCATACAAATTCAATTCTGTGTGGAAAATGCGGAATAGAGAAATAATATCAGTATTTATATGTAGACCGAATTCTAATTGTTTTTACCTCAAAGTATGTTACCGAAAACCATGACGTTCGGAATATGGAACTTCTTGATAATATTTCTTGCTCGATTTCCCGGTTGTGTCATTTTAACTCGGTAGCATTAACGATAGCATTACGAGGTGATGCATTAAACATCCTGCAAGCCATTCCGGAAAATAAGGCCGATAGCTACGATCATCTCATGAAACGTCTTGGTATGCGATATGGTCCGCACATCTGGAGCATGTGTTTCGATCGCAGATGAAGAACCGTCGACAGAAAGCCAGCAGGAATTCGAAGCGCCTACTCATCAGCTCCCGAACCTCTTATAGAATGTCTAGCTGTACAAACATTCTTGAATGAAATAAGATATAAAGAGATCCAGAGGACGGTACGTCTGTGCCGGCCTAAGAACCTTATTGATGTTCTGACAGTTGCGTTGGAGTTCGAAGCCGAAACAGAAGCTTCCCACATATCTCTGACAGTTCGAACCACACAATGACAACAAAATTAAGAACTGCATATAAGAATGTAATAGAGCCCTATTCGGTGCCATCAAGGATATCTTGGACGAGACAAAGAAATCGGTTTAAGGCAAGAATCATGGAGAACTGGATCGCATTCTCAGGGATTTGATAAGTCAGGACCGTATTCTCCAAAACCACAAGAACATCGAGCTGGAACGAGTCGAAAGAATGTAGATGTATTGTCCAAACAACCCTGTTCTCCTGGGCGCCCCCATTGTAGTCGTTTGGAGGAGGTTGAAAAAGTATCCATTAACAGAACTACAGTCGTCAGCGATGATTGGTTGCCTGCAGCTGTCCAACAGGAACGAGATAAGGAACCAGAGCTTCGAAAACTCCGGGAATAGAAGGAAGCAAATCGTCGCCCCACGTGGCAAGAAGTAGCCCCATTATCACAAACCTTGAAGGCTTACTGGGGTCAGTGAGACTCTCTGCTACTAGGAGAAGGCCTGCTGGAGAGGAAAAACAAGAACGTGTCAGATCATCGAATGCAGCTAGTGATTCCAAAGTGCCAAGTTCCGGAGGTACTGTGCTTCGTACACGATGGGACTTCAGGAGGACATCTGGGAGTGAACAAGACTCTACAGAGGGTTCGTGAGCGATTCTACTAGGTGAACTACAGCAATGATATCAGAAAATGGTGCCGTAAATGCACCGACTGTTTCGCAAGTGATGGGCCGCATCAAAAACCGAGAGCCCCTATGAGGCTACGTGGGTAGCCCGTTTGGAGAAGATTGCCATAATTATTGCTGGACCATATCTGATAACCGATGATGGCAATTGGTATATACTGGTTTGCATGGACTACTTGAGGCTACGTGGGTAGCCCGTTTGGAGAAGATTGCTATAATTATTGCTGGACCATATCTGATAACCGATGATGGCAATTGGTATATACTGGTTTGCATGGACTACTTCACGAAATGGGTGGAGGCGTATGCGATTTATAATCAAGAGGCTGTAACCGTCGCAGGTGTACTACTGAAAGAACTCATTAGTCGATTTGGGGTACCAATGAAACTTCATTCTGACCAAGGCCGAAATTTTGAGGTTGAGGTTTTTTGGACAATGAGCGAGAGGCCAGGAATCAAGAAGACCAGGACAACACCACTACATCCTCAGTCAAATGGAATGGTGGAACGCATAAACCGGACTGTAGGAAAGTTCCTCTGCAAAGTCGTGGATCAACATCAACGGGATCGGGACCAACATCTGCCCTTCTTCCTGATGGCCTACCGATCAGCAGTGCAAGAATCTACTGTACAGACTCCAGCAAAATCGTAAAACAATATGAAAAATTCATATCAGTTGTTGATCAAATAAGCAACTTATTGGGTGTTGAAGCGAACGGAAGGATGTTGAAGAAGCGCAGTACTCCTACTATTTAGATTTTTCTCCTTATTTCGAGGGTCAGAAAAGAATATCTTTTTATACTGATATAAAGTCAAATAAATTCTCTATGAAATGCAGGAAACCCTGTTACTCTATCGTATATATATATATATAGAAGGAAAGATATTGTGTTTGAACACAGAGCTAGGGTATGAAGTGAAAGGTTGTAGGTTGATTCCGTTTCGTGTGTGGATTGCCAACTGGTGCAATACAGATCTGTTTCGGCTCGCCAAGCCTCATCAGTTGCACTAGGCCAGTCGACAATCCACCCATGACACGGTCACTATTTGAAAACAGCAATGTTGTCTTAAACAGTGAGAAGTACGGATTTTTTGTACAGTGCCACCTACTAGCAATAAACAGAACGTGCTTTCCGGGTAACGACGCAGGACTACAGATGTCTCTGTTTCTACACCTACGTCACCCGATTGCACCTTGATAGTGTGGTTAACCACAGGACAGAGAAAATAGAAGGAAAGATATTGTGTTTGAATACAGAGCTAGGGTATGAAGTGAAAGGTTGTAGGTTGATTCCGTTTCGTGTGTGGATTGCCAACTGGTGCAATACAGATCTGTTTCGGCTCGCCAAGCCTCATCAGTTGCACTAGGCCAGTCAACAATCCACCCACGACACGGTCACTATTTGAAAACCACATTGTAGTCTTAAACAGTGAGGAATACGGATTTTTGGTACAGTGCCACCTACTAGCACTTAACAGAACGTGCTTTCCGGGTAACGACGCAGGAGTACAGATGTCTCTGTTTCTACAACTACGTCACCCGATTGCACCTTGATAGTGTGGTTAACCACAGGACAGAGAAAATAGAAGGAAAGATATTGTGTTTGAACACAGAGCTAGGGTATGAAGTGAAAGGTTGTAGGTTGATTCCGTTTCGTGTGTGGATTGCCAACTGGTGCAATACAGATCTGTTTCGGCTCGCCAAGCCTCATCAGTTGCACTAGGCCAGTCGACAATCCACCCACGACACGGTCACTATTTGAAAACCACAATGTAGTCTTAAACAGTGAGGAATACGAATTTTCGGTACAGTGCCACCTACTAGCACTAAACAGAACGTGCTTTCCGGGTAACGATGCAGGAGTACAGATGTCTCTGTTTCTACACCTAAGTCACCCGATTGCACCTTGATAGTGTGGTTAATCACAGGACAGAGAAAATAGAAGAAAAGATATTGTGTTTGAACACAGAGCTAGGGTATGAAGTGAAAGGTTGTAGGTTGATTCCGTTTCGTGTGTGGATTGCCAACTGGTGCAATTGCAATACAGATATGTTTCGGCTCGCCAAGCCTTATCAGTTGCACTAGGCCAGTCGACAATCCACCCACGACACGGTCACTATTTGAAAACCACAATGTAGTCTTAAACAGTGAGGAATACGGATTTTTGGTACAGTGCCACCTACTAGCACTAAACAGAACGTGCTTTCCGGGTAACGACGCAGGAGTGCAGATGTCTCTGTTTCTACATCTACGTCACCCGATTGCACCTTGATAGTGTGGTTAACCACAGGACAGAGAAAATAGAAGGAAAGATATTGTGTTTGAACACAGAGCTAGGGTATGAAGTGAAAGGTTGTAGGTTGATTCCGTTTCGTGTGTGGATTGCCAACTGGTGTAATACAGATCTGTTTCGGCTCGCCAAGCCTCATCAGTTGCACTAGGCCAGTCGACAATCCACCCACGACACGGTCACTATTTGAAAACCACAATGTAGTCTAAAACAGTGAGGAATACGGATTTTTGGTACAGTGCCACCTACTAGCACTAAACAGAACGTGTTTTCCGGGTAACGACGCAGGAGTACAGATGTCTCTGTTTCTACACCTACGTCACCCGATTGCACCTTGATAGTGTGGTTAACCACAGGACAGAGAAAATAGAAGGAAAGATATTGTGTTTGAACACAGAGCTAGGGTATGAAGTGAAAGGTTGTAGGTTAATTCCGTTTCGTGTGTGGATTGCCAACTGGTGCAAACAGATCTGTTTCTGCTCGCCAAGCCTCATCAGTTGCACTAGGCCAGTCGACAATCCACCCACGACACGGTCACTATTTGAAAACCACAATGTAGTCTTAAACAGTGAGGAATACGGATTTTTGGTACAGTGCCACCTACTAGCACCAAACAGAACGTGCTTTCCGGGTAACGACGCAGGAGTACAGATGTCTCTGTTTCTACACCTATGTCACCCGATTGCACCTTGATAATTTGGCGCTTTAGCTCGGGTGTTTCTATATACAATCTCGGACGCCACGTTTCTTTCTACAAGTTTTTGAGTCCGTTGTTTAATATTCACTTCGAATCAATCTCTTGAGTCACACGAACTAACTGCTGTTATTTCATCTCATTATCAACCCACTGATTCGAAATCCATGGGGGAGATGGAACGTTCATGAGGATCATTTGCATGGTTGAGTTAATAAACATCCTAGGTGTTATTTTTACCGAAATATATTTTCGTATATGTATATCTAGAAAAAAACTCTATCTCAGAACGCAACCAGCTCGCTCGGTGTTCATTTTCAAGGTTCTGATATCCCATTGATTTCATTTAGTTTTTAGCAATATGAAATGTATACGTGAATGTGTCGTTCTAGAGTACATTCCTCGTAGTTCTGATGCCAATGGTTGAATATTGCATTGGCAAAGAGGTTGTCTATCAATCAATCAAGGTACCCTCTTCGCCCCCTCAGGCCTTCGCTGTAGTCCCTTGCTCCCACTCAGGTCTCCGCTGTACCCCTCTGACCCACCTTAGGACTACGACCCCTTCTGTTTTTAAGTGTCCGATGATGATTCCCCTGTGCGCTCTATTTTTACGTCAGAAAGAGGACATGGAAACACAATACGTCATAGACTACTGACAAAAAAAAATTAATGAGAAAAGTCCTTCTATCGGCGGGTTTCGAACCCTAGACCATCACCAGTTTACGAATCAGATGCGTTCCCACAGAGCTATGACTTTTATATTATTTAATTACAGACAATGTCGATGCAATGTTATCGCACAGCGTGACGTAGTCGAGCAGATCCGTCCCAAAGATAAGAGATGAACCAACAACTTACATTATTGCCAGACGTTCGAAAATATCTGAGGATGCCTTATTATGCACCTACAGCTTACCCAAGTGGAATACGAACCACCACGTGCTTGCTCAAGTTAGGCGTCTGAGATTTGACGTCTGGTGTCTGACGTTTAACATTTGGCGTCTAATATTTGGCGTCTGACGTTTGACGTTTGAAGTCTAGCATTTTGACGTTTGATGTCTGACATTTGGTATTACATCATCATTTCAAAATGGCCGTTGACATCATAAGGTTACCAAATTGATGAATAACGTTTGACGTATGACAAGGAGAGGCTGCCTGAAGGCTGCCGAAAGGTCACCAACTGTTTAGTAATTTCCATATTATCAAGGTAACATACCTACAGTTTCCCAGTCAACCAAGAAAGTAACAAGAGTCGCAGGGAATATTGTAACATTTTGTATGGCTTTTTTTTTTGGTAAAGAGTCCAAAAAACGGCCTCAGGGCTTATCTTCGCTTAAGTTAGAGCGTGTGCCTCGAGCGCCAGTTTTTTATCAAGTGTTATGCTTCACTTTCTTTCCGAACTGAAGGTTAGTTGGAAGGCCATGTAAACCAGGAGTCAGATGAGTAGAAAGGTTTATTAATTGTCTGAGGAAAATGTAGTTTTTAAATACACTTCCCTAAGCTAGTCTGGATTACAAACTATTAAAAAGCTAATAACAGATGTTATTTATTTAGACCAAGTTTTGGATTTGAGAGGATTTCATTCAATAGAAAATATGAGATATTAGAATCGAGCCACAAGCCCAGTACCAAAATGAAATGAATATTAATAAAGGGTTTCAGATTATTTATTTTGTAGACAACTTTCTACACTTTGTCAGGTACAGTTATCGAGTTGTAGGGGAAGATACAAATACAATAGAAAAAAAATGACAGGCCACAGCTCATTATTAACCAGAAGAATACGATACAATGATTATAATGGATCAAAATCACAGAGCCCGACAATTTTATAATTATCAACAACTAAATATATATCTTCCTGTAAATAATCAAATAACATTATATCAGGCTTATTCAGGAAATCAGTGCGAGTCAATCAAATGAACACAATCTATAGAACATTCAGGTACCAAAGAAAATTCGTCACTAGCAACAAAGGCAACAATAAATCTACCATTTCTGGTACAGTTGTGCTGGGCACGGATATAATGCATCATTACTGTGAAAAGTAATCAAAGATCAAATGTCAAATACAGATAAACTAATCACGTCCAAAGAAGAATTATTACTGCAGGTGGCCTATATCAAGTCATAAACAGATGAATCTCAAAAGCGCCGAAAATATAAGTTATGGTCAACTTCGTTTATCAACTAGAATGATAAAGACAAGAATTTATGTACAAATGACCTAAAAAGGGCACTGATAAAAGGAGTAAATATCTTAAAATTTGATATCACAGAGATAAACAAAGTCATAAATTTGGATCTCAATGACAAAATATGGTGCACGTGTTCTTTTGTCGAATTGCCGCTTTGATAGAAACAAAGGGTGAATTTTTATATAAAAATGATGACCGAAAGTCAATCGAGAGCAGTCAGTAGTCAGCAGTCACAATCATGGCTCGGAGGAGCTAAGTTCCTTAATACCGTGGTCACCACGGTTTGTGTTGAAGCTAACGGACTTTTAAGTAGCTGATTCTTTGTCGACAGACATCAGAACATACTTTGTCCGTTTTGCAAGTTGTCGCTAGACATTGCAAAAGTTAGTCTTCAGGCTGACAGTGAAGCTCAATAGTTTTTGTAAAAAAATTAAATTGTGCAGTTGAAAGTTTTCTCAGTTTAAACCAGTCAGTTTACAAGTGTCGCGAATTTCCAAACGAAGTGAATAGTGAACCAGATACAAAATATGTAAGTTGCCCAAAACCAGTCTATATAAATGCCCGTAGGAAAATATTTCAGATCATTGACCCAAAAGTTTAAAAGGCACCTGTTAGGGAATTATGTCATTCATATCAGAGGGTGTCGTTTGTCAGATAGTATAGCCAGGGTTGTACTTGAATGTATTGAAGTATTTGACTTAGGATTTTCTGATTACCAAAAGAGTGACCGATAAAATAGCTTTGTGTATTGAACTTGATGGGATAATTACCTGTATGATTGTAAATTCGATTTTGTATTCTTTTATGTGAATTAATATGGTTCTTTCAGGAGTACTCATAAATCTTGATTATATTTCTATATGTCAGTAGACCACCATAGATATTTTTTGAATAAATACTTCATGTTTATATTAAGTTAATCGATGCCATAGTTATTTCATCCGCCTGTAAAACCGAACCCTTAAAACATCTGTAGCTTACCACCTCACATATAGGACAAATCCGCTCGGCCTATCCAAAAATAATTCAACATCTTTTCAACTAGTGAGGTGTGCAGCACACAGTGTGATTCACGTAGTCTGGGCGGAATAAATAAAAACAGGTCAGGTTCACCGACTTCAGCAGGAAATTCTTGCCTCGAAAAACTTATTTTCGAGTGATGAATACTATGTCGTGATTTTGTCAACGGAAAGTTAATCGGGAGAAGGTGAATTTTCTCATTAATTCGTAGAAAATAAGAATGAGCGAACTTGTTCTATCGTGAGGATATTTTTCCTATTCTGGTTCGAGGTGGTTAACAAAAAGTTGAACAGAAAATTATCCGATCTGGAAAATTCAGGAGATAAGTTGCTTCCGTTATTCGCAGTTGTCCGCCTGACACTCGAGCGTTACCGAAAAAATCGAGTAACCCTAACAAGTCAAAGCTGAGACAAAAAAACAAAGATACAAAAAAATAAATGGGAATTGAAAACTCAAACGGCACGATTTGAATAATCTTTCATTTCACGATACTACAATAACGGGATCTGGATTGTGAGTTGGTTGTATTCCGTAAAGGCCACGCAATACAATGAATTTGCAATGAAAACAACCAAGCATACGGCTTTATAACTTTGCTGGGTCGGAACAAATGCAATTTCCTTCATTTTTTCAAACTTCTGGTCGTGCTTTTTCACCGATGGTAAACAGAGGATACCGAGATACTACAAATCTCTAGTGTTTCCTAACACGGACTTCTATTTCAGTAATAAGCAACTAAACTACGCAACACTAATTACGTCGCACCCCGAAATTTTGCCCCTGTTTAAATTTGAATAACTTTTTTCTTCTTTGAACAATTTCAATTCTATTTGCAATGTTCGCTAGCCCAGTCCTTCAGCATTAATTTCGTACTTCTTCGATACATAAGGTTATTTCCATAAAACTGTGCAAAATTTCGAAATTTTCAAAAGGATCCTAAATGAAGAAAAACAATTTTTTTTCAACTTTAACAGCAGAGGCATGAAGATCATCACATTACCTTAAGCCATTTCCAAAATTGACTTCTTATCACTTTTCTTTACAGAGTGATCTCAAAAAATCAATTTTTTGGTTCTTGGCTCTTCAACCGATTTTCAAAATCTCAGTCTCATATTGAAACTGAAACCTTATATGAGAAGATTTAAAGATCAGAATTAACTCAAGATGAACATTTAGAATCGAGGATTTCCTCAAAGGTGACCCAAATCTGAAACACTCTGTAAATCCCGACTGGGAGAAGAATTGAATGAAAATCAACTTGTTTTCGGAAGGATCTTTCATTCTGGATACATCCAGATCTTTTTTTCTTTCAGTAGTCAAAAATTGTGCATGAGAAAACCGAAATAAAACGCCATGTTCTAAAAAAAAATCAGCCCAAAAAAATGCATGGTCCGTAACCAACGTAACAAAAATCATAATGAGTGACTGACAAGACAGGTTGAAAATTACATTCTCGTGAAAATAAAGACCAGGACAGAAAAAAACTATTCGTAGTTCTTCCTTTTCTGAAGATATGACTTCATGAAAAAATAACTTTTTTTCGCCCTGTACATCAAACTATGATACTTGGAGAACTCGAGTTCGGGCGATTCTTAGTAGTTTTGTACGAAACTCACGAAAATTATATGTAAAAAATCACAAAAATCTCCTTCCCCTTCATTCGTACCCAAAGATCCCCAAGGGGGCAAGGGGGGCGAAATAATTTTATTTTTTTTTATATCCGATCCCGATGTGGGGGTCAGTAGAAATATGTTTACCGATATATCTAACCGTTTGACCAGCAAAAATTTTACCCGCAAAAAAATTTTGGAGGGGAGGGGGTAAAAAATTTTTCATCAGTATTTTTGGTGGTGATATTTTCGTTTCGATCAAACAACGTTTTGGATATTTTTCTTTTTTAATCGGGATTTCAAGAGGGATTCAGATTTGGGTCACCTTTGCAGAAACCCTTGATCTTTAATATTTATTTTTAGTCAATTCTAATCTCATGTCTGTTCATCTAACGTTTCAGCTTCAAAATGATCGTGAGATTTTGAAAATCGGTTGAAGAGGAAAAAAGTTATGACTGCAAAACCAAAAAATTGTTTTTTTGAGATCACTCTGTAAAGAAAAGTGATAGGAAGACAATTTTGGAAATGGCCAAAGGTAATGAGATAATCTTCATGCCTATGCTGTCAAAGTTGAAAAAAACTGTTTTTCTTCATTTGGGATCCTTTTGAAAATTTCGAAATTTTGCACAGTTCCAAAAAACATCCTGTAGCAATTTTATGGAAATAAACTTATGTATCGAAGAAGTACAAGATTATAGCTGAAGGACTGAGCTAGCGAACAGTGCAAACAGAATTCAAATTGTTCAAAGAAGAAAAAAGTTATTCAAATCTTAACAGGGGCAAAATTTCGGGGTGCGACGTGATTAGTGTTGCGTAGTTTATATCAATAATGCGATATTATTTACTCTTAAAATTTACGTCTTCTGAAAATAACCAATCAACAGGATGAAAATCAGACTAAAACCAGAAACAATAGGATTACTTATCAAGCGAGTCAAGCTAGTTAAAATTCCACGCTTACGTTTATTCTAAGTTGTGAACGGCAAACTAACACAGGCACAGCTGATCCTTTAGATTTAGGAGCGAACGAAAAAGTGATTACTGTTACGGCAGAACTCACGAACTCAGGACAAGTCAGGCGAAAAATCAAAAACACGAAAAATAGCGGGAATAAGAACTTGTCACTCGCGAATAATTTGGGAATGCAGGGCAATAGCTCACGATAAACTGAACTCCTCCAACTTCTATTCGGGGTGTATATATAGAAAATCGACTTTTTCAGGAAAAACACAGCAAGAATTGTACCAGTTGTCATTGCTTGACCTCTAAAGTGGAGCAAGAAATAAAGCAAAACGAATTCGATTAATAACAGATAGCCGAGTGCTGAAATGAATATCGACAAGAAATATCGGAAATAACATTACTATTGAATAAGATACATTTGAATATTTGCAATAAGGAACGTACCAAACTTAAGATTTTCTGGATGATTATATACCGGATCATTGCCAATGCTTTCATACCATTTCAACATACAAAACCGTAACGATATTTCTCAAATGAAATAGTACACAACATAATTCTCTAGTCAAAAAAATAATTTGAATTAACTTCAGGGTGTATTAGATATCAGGCATATCCGGGACCTGTAGTAATGAAGGTTGCTGAAAACACTTCATCACAATTGAAAATCATCTTGGCGACTTATCGAAGATTCACTGACGTCTTCGCTACGTGGATATCAACATCCGCTTATTGTTTGCATTGTGAATTCTCCAATTCCACTTCTATCGGAATCGCATGCGACAATATATTGAGAAATTTCGATTGAGTGCATATTGCTAATACTGTACGACATATTTCTATTGACTCTTTCCAGATATCGAACTCGTGGTATTATTCGAATTTGAAATAATATATCATAAGTGAAGTTCCTTGAACTATAGCCAAGCAACTACTTGAAGAAGTCTTTTTGTGATTTTTTTCAGATGTCCTATTTAATGACACGTTACAACAACCCAACGATCAACTTCATGCGCACATTTCATGTTAATTAATGGTTTAGAAGTCCCATGTTTTGGTAGCTACCAAACTCTGTATTGAAAACATTTATTCGATGGGTCTCAATAATTGAGCATATTGATAAAAATCCTGATTCTTTATTTTGAAATGACAAATCTCTTGCAACGAATACATTTCATCCTTGAATTCAACCTCCGTTCGAATGGCAATCGCAACCATTGAATTTGTGAATGTATAGGGGGTAGTGGCTCATTTGGTATCGCGCTGGCATTATATTGTTCAATGACAAATCATTACAAATTCTATTATATGAATATGGCATGTGATAACTCGGAAATCAAGAGAGATATTTATCCTAGTACTTATCAACGTTCAAATTACCGCTATGTTTCACATGCTAGTGCCCAATCAAATGTCTGGATTATGATGTATCGCGAGACATCAACGTATTCAGGACTTCAGGAAACCGATCGAAAGGCAAAGGTCACAATCATATCGAGAAAGGTATAAGCCATCTTATCGCAAAATATAATCAGTGAAAAAAAGAAAGTAAATAATTGATTTCCGAATATTTTTATAATTCACCAAGACTAAATACATATCTTTTGTCCACTTAGAACTTAGCTGTATTTCATTTACTTTACAGAAATGTATCATGGAAATTGTAACAGTAGTACCCGATATCCGAAAATGCTTATCGAATGCTTCAAAATCAGCAATGAATTATATCACCTGCAATACCTATTCAAATAAATAATCAGGTACCTAGTATCGAGAGATGGTGCCCCTTATCATCAACCGCATATAATCTACCCAAATAAAACAAATACCTTACCTAGGAATCACCATTTGAACACAAGAATGGAAATCTGACTGACTGTACCTAGTGATATTCAGTAAGCTTCACATTATCAACATTATGTTGATATCCATTATAAAATGAAATATTAATATTTATATTCAAAAACGATAGTAGATACTTCATTCACGTATTCATCAACGTGAAATGGAATGACCATTTGCGATGGGAATGGTAATTCGCGGATTCAACGTCGACGAGAGTTTTATTGGATTTTATTTTGATGTTTGCGCTATTGTTTCATGGATGTTAAATGTTCTACCATGGAGAGACGTCACATACTTGCAGTGTATGGTAACTGAAATATATGTTCAACTTATTGGCGATATGTGAGGCTGCGGAAGTAGAAGGTTGAAGCCGATTCCAGGTGTCCCCCCAAGGTCGTCCCCTACAAGGCCACCCCACAAGGCCACCCCCCCAAGGTTGCATCACATATCATGCTTGCATATTATGCTTGGTTGACCTTGGGAGAAAACAGTGACCTCGGGTGGAGTGGCCTTGGGAGTATACATGCACTCTTTCGAGCGACGACCTTGGCGATTGAGGATATATGCGCTCTTGAAAAGATGTGGAAGAGTTTCTCCGAGAGAGTATGTAACCTTGATGGCATGTTGGCATACCATCATCATATATTATTGTTCACGGTAGTAGGGGCTGTAGTCGCATATAAATACACAGGATCATAGTTTTCTCTTTCCATAACATTGAGCTTATAATCCACCGACACAAGTTAAAGAGTTATTATGTGCTTAAAGTGCTGATGTGTTTTATTTGAGTACACTTATCATCATATTCTTTCGTTTCCCTTTCACTCAGGAGAGAATAATGTCTGATTCGAATATCAATTAAGTTGAGATCAATGAAAAAATCAATGAGGATAATGAAATGATCGAACAAACTTCGATATCATCACTACAGTGATACTCTATGATGAAGAGACTGAAATAAATTTGGGATGTTGTTTGCCAAAAAGAGTTCTCGATCAATAGATGGAAAGTGATATTGATGAGATAAATTCTTCTAATGGTCATTATACTAACGTATTTGGGTCGAAATGAGCCTACCTCTGTTGGTGCGAAGACAAGAAGGCTTATCAGATTCGATACCAATGAAATATTAAAAAATAATAATATAATCAAAGTTTATAGATATGTTGAGATAAGTTGATTTATATTGTGACAAGGGGTTCGAATTTGTTATGATAATAATAATCCTCACATATAACATAATGTGAAGAAAAGTTTCGGACTTCCATTGTCTAAAGGTATGAAGATTTGAATCCTGAGAAAAGAAAAGATGAGTTATGCTGAAAAAACGAAATAAGTGATGAATAAAAATTAACTATTTTATCGAATCAAGAAGATTCGAGTATCAATAAATCAGGTTAGTATTAGTGTTAGTATATATGAAGTCGAAAAATGTAGATTTGAATGGGAGTTAAACTAGTCGATGAGCCTGAAAATAAGAAAAAAAAATTGAATTAGAAATCAATAGCCTGAAAAAGAAAAGTTGAATTAGAAATCAATAGCCTGAAAAAAGAAAAGTTGAATTAAAAATTAAAATAAAATGAATGAATAAAGAATTAAAATTATGAGAAAGATTCAAATCGAGTTTGTCACGACGTTTCGATTGTGTGTATCTACAATCGTCTTCAGGTGAGAACTAACAAAGTCCTGGGATACGGGGGTATTTATAGGTCAGCTATGGCGGGATTTTCCGGTTCAGTGAGACGGAATCGGTTGATTCGGCTAATCAGCGGTTTCCATGTGTTGCGGATCTCGACGCTTGGTTGACTGAAAGCGTTATTATTCATTATGTATGCTGCTTCCTTGAATTTCCTCTTGAACCAGTGTTCTTCTCTATGGATGATTTTTGCCTCAGACCATTTGATGTTATGTTGGTGGGTCCACACATGTTCTGCGATTCCTGACTTGGTGGTTTCTCCTCGTTGGGTGTTTTTCTTGTGCTCACCGATTCTGGTTTCCAGTGGTCTCTTGGTTTCTCCGATGTATGATTTGCCACATTCGCATGGTACTCGATAAACACAATTCTTGGAGTCACTGTTTTTGTTCGTTGGTCTGGTTTTGGTGAGTTGGCTGCGGATGGTGTTTCCAGATTTGAAGCAGGTCTTGATCTTGTATTTGGATCCAATCTTTTTGATTCTCTCTGACAATCCTTTGATGTAGGGAAGGCACAATGTTGGTTGTTGCGGTTCTTCTTCTTTTTGGATTATCCTCTGTTTCCTGCGCTTCAACGTCTGTTCCACCAAATTCCTTGAATAGCCGTTCTGGTAGAGGTCTCTCTTGATGTGGTCCAGTTCGGAAGTTAGGCTTTCCTCGTTGTTGCAGAGGCTGAAGGCACGATCAATCAGAGTTTTCACTATGCCCCTTTTCGTAGCTCCGTGATGGTTGGATCCATTGTTGAGATATTGTCCTGTGTGAGTTGGTTTCCTGTAAACAGAAGTTTGCCATTTGGTCTCTCTGCAACAACGAGGAAAGCCTAACTTCCGAACTGGACCACATCAAGAGAGACCTCTACCAGAACGGCTATTCAAGGAAATTGGTGGAACAGACGTTGAAGCGCAGGAAACAGAGGATAATCCAAAAAGAAGAAGAACCGCAACAACCAACATTGTGCCTTCCCTACATCAAAGGATTGTCAGAGAGAATCAAGAAGATTGGATCCAAATACAAGATCAAGACCTGCTTCAAATCTGGAAACACCATCCGCAGCCAACTCACCAAAACCAGACCAACGAACAAAAACAGTGACTCCAAGAATTGTGTTTATCGAGTACCATGCGAATGTGGCAAATCATACATCGAAGAAACCAAGAGACCACTGGAAACCAGAATCGGCGAACACAAGAAAAACACCCAACGAGGAGAAACCACCAAGTCAGGAATCGCAGAACATGTGTGGACCCACCAACATAACATCAAATGGTCTGAGGCAGAAATCATCCATAGAGAAGAACACTGGTTCAAGAGGAAATTCAAGGAAGCAGCATACATAATGAATAATAACGCTTTCAGTCAACCAAGCGTCGAGATCCGCAACACATGGAAACCGCTGATTAGCCGAATCAACCGATTACGGCTCACTGAACCGGAAAATCCCGCCATAGCTGACCTATAAATACCCCCGTATCCCAGGACTTTGTTAGTTCTCACCTGAAGACGATTGTAGATACACACAATCGAAACGTCGTGACAAACTCGATTTGAATCTTTCTCATAATTTTAATTCTTTATTCATTCATTTTATTTTAATTTTTAATTCAACTTTTCTTTTTTCAGGCTATTGATTTCTAATTCAACTTTTCTTTTTCAGGCTATTGATTTTCTAATTCAACTTCTCTTTTTCAGGCTATTGATTTCTAATTCAATTTTTTTTTTCTTATTTTCAGGCTCATCGACTAGTTGAACTCCCATTTAAATCTACATTTTTCGACTTCATATATACTAACACTAATACTAACCTGATTTATTGATACTCGAATCTTCTTGATTCGATAAAATAGTTAATTTTTATTCATCACTTATTTCGTTTTTTCAGCATAAGTCATCTTTTTCTTTTCTCAGGATTCAAATCTTCATACCTTTAGACAATGGAAGTCCGAAACTTTTCTTCACAACTCGAGACATTGTCAGCCACCTTCAAACAAAGAAATATAACATAATGATTATTATTGCACACCAATAATATCTGCGGAGTCATTTGGTAAGTGCAACAAATGTATAACTTGCAATAATTGATTGAAATCATGATTCACCAATTTTTTTCAAATCTAATTTATTTTTATTTTCTGCAGAATACAGCTGATCAACTTCTATAGATATAGAAAATGTGAATGCATTATTCTGGTCAGTCATGGCCGATAGTGGAAGATATTGTCACAAATGGAAATGCCCAGTATAGTAAAACCATCCGGTTATAAAGTCCACGTGCGTATTCATATATTCTAAAAGTCAAGTCAGTTCATATTTCTGATAATCGTAAAAATCATTCACCTCTAGGAAATAACCATTCATGTGTAATTCAACCCTAGCTCAGGTTACACAGTTCATGTCGGCTACATGGACAGGAAACCGAGTTTAAGTTGAAAACATACTATTTATTGAAAACTCAAAATCGGCAGAATCGGAATATCTATAACATAGAGTTCAACGTCGTGCGAGTTATATGAACAATGAAGTTGCCGATTCTGCAATCTTGCACGAATTACCCATAAATATCAATCGCACTAGGATTATTCATTATTATTACGATCTCTGCGTTCGAGTCATTATCATCTCGTCACTGAATTCATTCAGGCCTTCAGCCCTTTAGCCGGTAACTATTCGCGAGTGAAAGAACTAGGGAAGCCACCCCAGCCATGGTCACTTCTAGCCGACACATCTCCTCATCCTGGGGAGCCTTGTTCACAATAATATCAATGTAAGTACCAAATGATCAGAATTTGTCGTGAAAAGAAGGTACATTTGTTTGTCGTCTTGCTTACCCCATGTCTCTTTTGGGCCTCTTGGCCGCAATTATAAATGGATAATCCAGGAATGTAATTATAATCAATTTATAACTCACCAGATAATTTTCCACTTGTTTTCCTGGACATAAAGTCACTTTTTGTTTAATCACTAGTTTTTATTCACTGTATTCACTATTCACGTTCTTTTATCAAATTGTTCACTTTATTTTAAATTCACTTTATTTTATATTTAATAAACTGTTTAATCCACTATGTTCATGTCTTCTTTAACAAGTAGTAGTCAGTTAACCTCTTGCTGCCAAGCATAACCCCCTTAACTAAAGTCCGACAAAGGGATAGCAACCCCCAGTCGTGACATATGGAGGAAGCGCCAGATTTGAGACGTGACATATGGTGGAGGCGCCTCGTCTCGAATTCCTGAGGCTCCATTCTTCATAATGGACCTAAATAAAATATAAACAGATGTACCTACTTCTCAATTATTGGAATGTTTTTTTTTGTTTTACATTGACAGTTTACCCCACTCTTAAAAATTGTACCATTATCAATTATTAGTGGTCATTCATTTTTTTTTTCTTCAACTTCTGGAAAAGTTGTTGCTGTGAAAGTTGATTAAAGAATCATATGCTTGTGCTGATATAGACGGGCTTTCTATTCAACTCCCTGAGTGGTTTGTCTGCAAGTGTCTGTGCTCTCATCAGGCTGGTTCTTTTTTTTTCCTAACAGTTACAAATTTCTAATGAAATGACAGTAACACCCAAATGCTTGTGCTATCATAGACGGGCTACCTATTGAACTCAATAGAGTTGATAGTCAGTAAATGTCTGGATTGATATCAGGCTGGTTTGTTACTTTCATTGAATAATTCAGTTAAAATCGCGTAATAATTTTCCTAAATTAATATCAGGTACCAGAATGCCACGAAAACGAAAAAAAAGTCGAATAATGTCAATTGAGAGATAAAAATTACCTAAATTTAAACAATTAGTTTAAAAATGAAATTCCCTTATTTCCAATATTCATTAAATTACTTTGTAGATGATAGATCAAGATGATGAATAATGTTTCAATAAGTGTAGATTATTATTTAAAAATTAACTGGTTGAAACTGAATATTGCCAAACAAAGTGATGATTATTTCAACTAAAAGCAACTTTTATTTTCCTTTTACAAAAAAAAAATAAGTGCCTTTCTATTGACCGGCCTTTTTCATCATCTCATTTCGACCATTATGCAACTTTGTTACACCGATTTGACTCAAATACAATGGGACAGCTACAAAAATACAAAATTTAATCGTGAGTATCATGTCAAACTATTATCACTTTACTCCTATCAGTGTACCTACATACCTATAAATATAGTTCAATTCAACACAATGGCTTTCAGTTTCAAAACGACTTTCCTTCTAAAAGATAATGTTTCTAAAATAACACATAACTCCAAATTTTCTTAAATTGAATATGTTGATTTTAAACATGAAATTATCAAATAACAAAGTATGATAGAGTTTAATAATCTTTCCAACTTTAATATCGCGAATCTTATGAAAAATTTATGAAACAGATTGAAAATTACGAGAAAAAATTAGCCTAACTTTTATTCTTCAGTAATGTCACTTTTCATTTTTTCTACAATCAACTTCAGAATTACTTCCTATATTACTGTTTAATACGAGACTCAATTCATTTATTTAGTAGCCTTGAATATTTATATATTGAGACATGTTAGAGAAAATTATCTCAATGAATATTTCTTTTCTTGAGAAAAATAAATTAATCCTGTTGCTATTATTCAAACTATTGAAAAAATATATATTTTCTCGAAATATAGCCCCGAGTCAAAATTGTAATTCGAAATATATTTCAGAACTTGGTATCCATTCGTTGATGGGTTTAAAAAAAACATTTGATCCGAAATATTTTTTTTAAATAGAGAGAAATAGAAATGGAAGTGTTATTTATAAATAAACAATTTCTCTCGTTGAAGGCTAATTCGTTGTTGTTTTGTCGAGATAAATCGGTTACTGAACTACATCTCGAGGAAATGCTGAAAATGCATTTCTCGTCATTCTATATTATGGGGTCGTGTAGGTTGAAATAACAATGAATTTTATTTTATTTCAGAAGTTTAAATATGAAATAATAGTATTAACCATGAGGTGAATGAAAACAGACCCAACTACTCTGCTATTTTTTTTAGTTAATCTTTTTGCAGAATAAAATAGGTAATCATCAAACTCGGGTCTCAACTTTGTTAAATTTTCGTAAAGTATGAATTGATCTAGAATATATCAATATAATTCACCAAGTGGGAAAATAATAGTAAAGAAAAAAAAAAAACTCTCTTTTCACCGAAAATGAAGTTTTAATGGATGATGGATATTTTTAGACTATTTAATTTCAGTTTATGACAATGTAAATCTTTCATTTTATTCAAATAGGTGAGTGATAATGCCACTATTAGTAAGATTTTCTTATCTACATATAGATTGATGATCAATTTTTTTTCAAGTAAGGATAAAAAAGTTCATCTTTGTTAATCAACAATTTCATAAAAACAGTGACAATTATTTATAATGCAAGTAGGATTAGTCGAGTTGTCAAATGATTATTCATTATGAATCGCAAATATTTTTCAAAATACTAGATTATTTTTTTTGACGATTTCACTGGAATTTATAGACGAAGTAACGTATTTTTTTTTCAAATAAATATTGAAATTGGTATTTTTTCACTGCAAAATTGGTCGAAAATTCATCATGGACGTTTTTCTTGAATAAATTATGAAACATTTTTGAGATTATCAACATATTTCATGTTATTTTCAAACTAAATTTCCATCAATATTAACATAGTTTTACTGATGTAGGTATCCAGTCTTTCGCAACTACAAGAAGTTTGAGTTGTACTTTACATAAATGTGAAGATTCAGATGAAGAATCTTGATATAAATGGGTTATTCCAAAACCCTACTCTCCCTATTAAATCATGAATTATTAATTTTTGTTTGCTTCATAAAACTAATCATATAAAAAATATATATATTGTGAGATATTTCCTAGTTGAAGTGAATATATAGTAATTTTATATTTTTCGTAATTCTTTCAATTTATTTTAACGAACTTTTTGTCATAATATTTTTCAAGAGGTAGGTATGCATGAAATGAAGGAAGAAATAATTTATTCTGGATTCACCTTTTTAAGTACCAACAGTGTGAAGTTTTTTTTTGTACTTTAAATTTTTTTTTTTAAACGAAAATGGTACCTTACGAGTGATTATTGAAGTTGAATGATAGAAAAATGATGTGTATGCTTGTATATGAGAAATATGTGTTATATGAGAATTGTTATATTGTTGAGATAAGATTAATGAAGTTATAATGTGAGATGAAATGATGTAATATTGCTTACAAGTAGTAAGTTTTCGGCTAGGAGAGCGTGGAAGATGCCAGAATTCACTGGTGAACGCTTACCCCTCGGCCAAGGCATAACACAAAAGATGTTATGTAAGAAATGAATATAGAGTTGAAGATAGATTATTGAAGTTATAATTTGAAATGAAATAAGGAATTTATGCTTACACGTAGTAAGTTTTCGGCTAGGAGAGCGTGGAAGATGCCAGAATTCACTGGTGAACGCTTACCCCTCGGCCAAGGCATAACACAAAAGATGTTATGTAAGAAATGAATAATGAGTTGAAGAAGATTTAAAGGAAGTTATGATTCAAAGATGAAATGAATCAATGATTTTTGAGAGGAATGAATGAAAACAAGGTACTATGTTTTGTTGAATGTTCAGGGTAATTAACTGAAATGAGGTATTTTATTGTAAATTGTTTTTTCTCATTATTAGTTTTTTTCTAATTAGATATATCTGGCAACCTCAATGTATACCTACAATAAAAAATAATTTTTTTGGTCAACTCATTGTCATCTGGAAAAAATTACAAATAATGACATTCCACTGAAAACCAGTCGAATTTTATGATATAAACGAATTCACTTCAAGTTGATGGAAATGGAGAGTAGGAGTATTTTTTTTCCTATATGCATATTTCTAAAATATAAGTGAAAGCTTTAGTAAAAGATACCCAAATTCATGAAATAGAAAGTATTGGTGATTCGATTTTTACGGGCAACAAAGTTCTTCAAACTGTCAATTTATGCTTGATGGGTTGATAATTATAATAAATGAGGCATATTTCATATATATATATACTTTTTTTTCAAAAACCTCAAGAGGGGTTAATTTCATTTGTTTTTTCGATGAACATATATTATACTTGTATAAAATACTTATAAAGAATACTTACTGCTGTATATTTTTTGTTCTATCATTTCATGTGAGCCTGAGACCACACATAGACGAGAGGCTCTGCTACCACCTGCCAGAGGGCATCACCAGCTGATGAGACATCATAGGGAGGAGTCTGAGAACTCTGAAAAGCTTCTGACTGAGACATATGAGGGTGCCTAGGAGCAGAGATGTGCATCAAGACACAGTTTCATACGATGATAAGAGCATATTTGTTATGAGGAAAATATATGCTTACCTATATATACCCTGCTGTTCAAATCTGAGGTATACGACTATGTACCAGGAACAGACGCAAAATCGCAGAAGGCCAGGAAAATTACTGAAGCTCACACCAGACACCTGTTGCAGTACTACAGAGTTGTGAGGAACAACCAAGATAACCAAGAAGACAACCTAAGGAACCAATGCTAACGGTTTGAAATAAAATCATAAGAAAATACATGCGCTCACCAAACATAGGTTGAAGAAAAAGGTGTCAGTTCTCAGCTATAATCCTATTTGTGTCCGAATGGAAAATCACACACAATCACCAAAAATCCGAAAATCTGAAAAACCACACCCAGAAGGAAAAAGAATGTACATTAAGATACTCGTATCACGAGAAATAACTCATATTCATCAAGAGTAAGCAGAATGCAGATGCAGTTGCAAAAATGCATACTCAACATATTTTGAAATTGAGATGAGGCAGAGATTTGAATCACAGATCCAGTAGAGGCAAATTTCAATAGAACACAGAAATCACAGAATATCTTCTGCAACAACCGAATATGTCAAAAGTCATAAGCATAACAGAGTACAGATTCCAACCGACCAAGATTACTCACGTTCACGAAAACCGATGACGGCGCAGCAGGACGAACCCAAGACCGATCCACCTGTACCGTGGAAGGCATGGGTCTTTGACGTCACCAAACCGAGATGCATCAGCTGAACATCATAAAAACGCAGGAGCAGGGTCGGACTTATAATTTGTGTGGAACTCATTAGTGCTCGTTTTTTTTTAATTTGTGAAATTATTATATGTCACACTTGCATCATGAACAATCGCAAGTCGTATTTTTCTTTGAGTAATTTTACATTAATGTCGTGTTCAATGTTATATTTTTAATTTTTTCTTCTTTTTCATCATATCTATGTACACAACATATATATTTTTAAGCTGGGGGCCAGCTTTTTCTGAGGAGGGGAGATGTGTCACAAATGGAAATGCCCAGTATAGTAAAACCATCCGGTTATAAAGTCCACGTGCGTATTCATATATTCTAAAAGTCAAGTCAATTCATATTTCTGATAATCGTAAAAATCATTCACCTCTAGGAAATAACCATTCATGTGTAATTCAACCCTAGCTCAGGTTACACAGTTCATGTCGGCTACATGGACAGGAAACCGAGTTTAAGTTGAAAACATACTATTTATTGAAAACTCAAAATCGCCAGAATCGGAATATCTATAACATAGAGTTCAACGTCGTGCGAGTTATATGAACAATGAAGTTGCCGATTCTGCAATCTTGCACGAATTACCCATAAATATCAATCGCACTAGGATTATTCATTATTATTACGATCTCTGCGTTCGAGTCATTATCATCTCGTCACTGAATTCATTCAGGCCTTCAGCCCTTTAGCCGGTAACTATTCGCGAGTGAAAGAACTAGGGAAGCCACCCCAGCCATGGTCACTTCTAGCCGACACATCTCCTCATCCTGGGGAGCCTTGTTCACAATAATATCAATGTAAGTACCAAATGATCAGAATTTGTCGTGAAAAGAAGGTACATTTGTTTGTCGTCTTGCTTACCCCATGTCTCTTTTGGGCCTCTTGGCCGCAATTATAAATGGATAATCCAGGAATGTAATTATAATCAATTTATAACTTACCAGATAATTTTCCACTTGTTTTCCTGGACATAAAGTCACTTGTTGTTTAATCACTAGTTTTTATTCACTGTATTCACTATTCACGTTCTTTTATCAAATTGTTCACTTTATTTTAAATTCACTTTATTTTATATTTAATAAACTGTTTAATCCACTATGTTCATGTCTTCTTTAACAAGTAGTAGTCAGTTAACCTCTTGCTGCCAAGCATAACCCCCTTAACTAAAGTCCGACAAAGGGATAGCAACCCCCAGTCGTGACATATGGAGGAAGTGCCAGATTTGAGACGTGACAATATCATGTCAGGTGTGAGTGGGATGAAATGCCTTTATGAAATTTTCGATTTCCTACCAAATTACCTTGTTCGAAATTACACTATTGTATAACTCCAATGACATCTGATGCTGGAGAAAATTGTCTATGATCCTGTATCAGATCCTTATATGATGCATGAATCTGTATACATATCTAAATACAAATTATTGGTTTAAAAATCGAACCACGTCTACAATAATCAATTATACACTGTGTCCAAGATAAGAATGAACAGCATGGGGATATCGGAAACGGTGGGTGATACAGGGTCAATTAAATTAGAGAAAAGTAGCGCATTTATGTGCCTAGAAATATGCCATTTAGAAAGTTTTGATATTCCGAGTAGTTTCGGAGATATCCGGGAAAAACCGAAATTTGAGAATTTCGTTTTTATTTTCTCCTAGCTTCATTTTCGAAGGAAATGTAAAACAAATAGCACTTCGTCATGGCCACTTTTCGAGGACTACACGATAACATAAGCAGAATTTTTGTGCGACGTTTCGTCTTTTAGAAAACATCATCAACTTTGTATTTTTATATGGGCCGAAACTGAAGTACACCCTGTATACGACTCCATTTTTCATTGTGAATACAGCAACGTATCACACAATATGGTTTCGGAACCTTTTCTCGCGAAAAATGTAATTTAGTGATTACTTAATCTGTTTTTCTTCAATTTTAGATAGTAGGCGCTGGAAAGAATGACAACATAATGTTCTGTTGTCATAATAATATTGTAGTTTGGTAGAATATTTGACATATTACTGTTCCTACTTTTACATCTCTTTACCTACCTAATTTGTGTCAAAAATGAAAAACGGCAGCTTTTCGAATACTGAAAAATTTGATATGTTGTCATGTTACATTTTGTGCCATAGAAATTGTATTGATGCTGAACGTGCGTACTTTAATAAGTATCCAGAGAGGCGACAACCTGGTGAATCAATATTTGAATACGGATCATTTAAAAAACCTGTGGTTTCCCGACAAAAGCAATCTAATGAAGAAAGTCAGCCATATCTTTGCCATAGTAAATGCGTTGAAAAATTTTTTATGCATAGTAGCCTACTGCTTTCAATTTTTTATCAAAATCCAAATTCCATCGCCCTTACGGATAAACTTCCGAATTCAGATACAGGCGAATATTTTTTACTCCTGCATGGATCAATTCTGTTACATCCTCAGATCTATCGTCTGTATTATTAGAAATTTGGAATTGATGTATCGAGGTAGTTCAGGAATATAAGTCGTTTTCCTATTCCCGAATTGTTGGTAATTCGTACAAATTCCACATTCTGTATGCAACTTTCACTTCCGTTGTAGCACTTCTCTTCAAACGATTCAGCAGCTTCAATCTCTGCTTATCTGATGGAATGACATGCCTTATCTTTCACTCGATTTTGTTTATCTCTACTTTCGCATCAACCTCTCCCATATAGGATTTCTTAAATGAACGAGCTATGATGTGTATGAGCTCCTGCTTAATATTCAGAATACTCTTCTCATAATCTTTGGCAAAACCCATCATATACTTGAGCGGTAATTTACCACTGAAAACGTGACTAGTTTTATCCAGAATTCCTTGTTTTTTATTAACGAGGCAATCGCCTCACCATATGACACCATAGTTGTTAGAACCAAATAATTCCTGAAAGCTGGAGTGAAATAATCATATCGATGATACACAAAAGTAGTCCGATCGATATTCCATCCAACTATAGAGGCATTGCCTTGGTGAACTGTGCTGCCAAAGTATTTACAAGTATCCTTCTCAACAGATTAGAATCCTGGGCGGAGGTAGGTAACATCCTTCCTGAGGCACAATCGGGCTTTCGCAGAGGTAGGAGCTTCATCGATAACGTAATTACTTCGAACACAATTACACAACTTCACCTTCGAACCGAGAAAAGAAAATTATTCGCTATCTTTGTGGACTTCAAAAGAGCATTTGACTCTGTTGACCATAATATTCTCTGGCAAAAATTATAAAAATTTGGCCTGAGTTCTAAGATCATCTCACACATCAGAAATCTTTATAATTCCGCTACGTTCAGAGTTAAATCTGGCAATGAATTCACATCATCCTTTGACCTTTCTACGGGTGTTCTTCAGGGAGAGTCTTTGAGTCCTTTTCTTTTTGCAGTGTTTCTTGTGGATATCGAGGAGTATTTTCGTCAAAACGGAGCTCGATTCATAAATATCGATAATATTAATGTAATATCGATGTTATTATACGCGGATGATCTAATAATTTTGGCAGAATCTGAAATTGATCTCTCCCGCAAATTAAAACTTCTTGAAAATTACACAAACCTTAACTCTTCAACCATCAATACCACAAAAACCAAAATAATGATTTTTGCAAGAGGAGGTTTTGCTGCCAACAAAAGTCTAAATTTTCGACTTTTTAACTCAAGAATTGAGGTGGTTTCTTCGTATGTGTATTTGGGAGTAACTTTTTCTGAATCTGGACTTTTCCGGAAATCTGCAAACTTTTCGACATCTAAAATCAAACAGGCTACTGGCGCAGTACTCTCAGCAATGGCAAAATCAAAGATACATTCTTGGAATGCCCGTATGAAGCTGTATCAGTCGATAGTCGCTAGCTGTCTCATAGACTGCTCGGTTGTCTGGGGTTTGAGGTACTTGGACATAGTAGAACGTTCTCAATTATCCTTCTTCAAAAGGCTCCTTCTCCTCCCCTTCAATACCCCAGATTATGCTGTTCGTCTGGAAACGGGACAACTCAAACTAACTTACACTATTTTCAAGTTAACAATAAATTGGTTGTTGAAATTATTTGCTATGAGTGACGACAGATATCCGATAATTTGTTTCAAACGACAGCTTCAATTAACCCACGACGACGATAAATACAATTGGACCACTCAAGTAAGCAAACTCTTTGAGTTGGCAAACTCAAATGAAATCTTGTCGAATATGTCTCACCGTTTACTTCTGTCTCATAAATCGAGCATTTTGAATAAACTAAGTGAAATTCTATATGCTGAAGACTGCACCTCTTTGAACAACTCTACCTCCTTATATTATTATAATCATTTTACAGTCTCTAGAACTTCCAAGAACTATTTGCATGCCCTATTTCATTCACTCGCACTATCGCACAACTGCGATTATGCAACAAATATGTCTTGAAGTTTTCTTACAATGGCACATTTTATAATATTTATTCTGTTGGTATCTGTATTGCATGCAATTCAAATCAAGAAGAATCTATTAGCCACATTATTTTTGACTCTCCTATATATGTTTCACTTAAACCACGAAATTGTGACTATTTACAGAGTCTAGATAGATTTATAACTGCACTTGACAATTCTTCCAAGAGTACTTCAAAAACGGTATGTTCATACCTCTGGAATATAATGAAACTACGTGCTTTCATATTGAACGAATAGTGATTCTTCATTTGAAGTAGGTAATTATTACTTTTATATGTTATACCAGATAAACTATATTATTATATTCAATATATATTACTTATATCAAACTTCTTGTTATAAAACTTGTGATAGTTTTTTGAGAAACAATAAAGATTACTTACTTACTTACTTACCATAGTTGTTATACCAGGTTTTCAAACCTTATATACTTGTTCACCAACTATTTCATATCGTATCTCGTCGAATAAAATGCCAAAGCATTATTCGACGAATGGCAGGTTTAAGTGAGATCATTGGGAGTGAATTTCTCCTCGATGAACGTCGAGACTTAGATCTTGGAAATTGATTGCAATACTTACTTCATTTGAATTTTTGAATGTTAGTGAACCATATGGTTTGTATGTGTGCTCATGTAGGCTTATGAGCGAATGATCCAAAATTGGTTCATCGAATACTTTGAATAGCGGATTGATTGAGTTTATAGCAACCATTTTCGCGCCGTTCATCGCCGCAGCTTGAGACCAATTGACTTCAAGAAATGTTTATCGTTTGCAGACAATATATGTCTAACTCGTCCGGGTAGCTCAGCTCGAATTAATCCACTACCAGTTGTTACACCTTTCTGATTGCTTTTCTGACGATGAGTGTTGGTATCAGTTAGCAAAATACGTTTTGATTGGTTCCGGAAACAAAATCCCATTTGCTTCTCAAAATATCCGATTTCTAAGCAATTTGTTTCAATTCAAGCATAACGATGATTTTTTTCTCCTGGAAAATCAACTGGAAAGCTATTATCGTCCAATATTCGCAGTGTAACGTTGTCGATGAGCTGTCTTCCAGTGGGGCTGATAGGTAGATATATAAATATTTTGTGGCTCCTTCGACAGTTGATATCCAGGCTCCACATCAACATCTGAATCAAATAGCCTATGCACCTCCTCACCATTCAGGAATGTTCCTGTGGTAATATTACAATCCACTCTTATGAGGCGCACTTTCATTATATTTACAGGCTCTGAGGAATCATGCAACACGTTCTGTGAGTATTTTTTTGCTTCAAATCCCCACACACTTGCTATAGAATTGTCGAATGTCAAATCCACCTCATGCATGCATTTCATTTCACATTTGAGAGTATATTAGTATGGAGAGAAAATATCTCGTCAATGTTTCGGTCATCTTGTGAAACCTTCCTATAGAGCTTTAGTGATTTCATCTTATTCATAGACATCGGGTGGTATAAAGACTACTTGATGGTAACCGAAGCTCCTGATTCCACCCAAATATCCAAAGTTTTATATTTCTCATCTATATTGAGTATAGAGTTGTATGAATAGAAACCATGCAACCCCAAACCATGTTTTTTTTGTATCAAGTTCAATGAGCGGGTAGAAGTCGACACTCAGAACACTGCGATCTCCAGATATGGTGAACGTTTGTGACGATACGCTTCGATTTACTCATCTTCCTCGAAACTTCGAGACGGAAGCGTCTATTCAACCCACCGTTCTTATCCATACACCACATACCAAAATGCCTCTTTTCTTTCATTATATTGGTTACCAACCAGAATGCTTTCTTTTCACCCACGTTAGCGTACTTTGATTTGACCCTTTCCCAGGCAGCTTCTTCCAATCTTTTATCAGCTGAATGCCTAGCAGTTGAATCGTTTGGATGCTTGAGATACGCTATATTGTGTTCCTTGCAGGATCAATCAAGTTGATTTATCCCCAGATCACCTCAAGCTAATATTTTCTGTAGTTTTGTTCCAGGCCCACAATATTGATAACCGCCGAGAATATGAAATTCGAATGGTAGTTCAGTAATCAGGTTGTTGTCAAGCCCTGCTACACTTTCATTTTTTCTTTGACTTATTTCCTCCGCAGTCGATATGCAGTGTGCCACACTCATAAAATAAATGGTATGAATATGTGTTGCGCTTCCTTATATATCATTCGACCGTCATACGTTGCGGATTGTCCAGAAGTCGGAAGTGTTCAATGTGGACAATTTTGATGGGAAAGTGGGAATGGGGAATGGTGCAACGGTGGCATGGCGCATCATTTCCAAATACGATGCGCAGCCTCATAATTGGCCCAATCAATTGCGGCAAAACGAATATTATGATATCGCTTCTCACCAACGTGAATGGTTTACGATTTGCCAATGTTTACCTCTACTCAAAATCACTATATCAACCAAAGTATGAGTATCTGCGGAAGGTGTTGAAGCCAATTAGGGAGTTGGGATTCCACACTTTCGATAATAATGAAGACATAGTGGATCCGAGCGATGCAAAATCTGATAGCATTTGCATATTTGAAAATGTTATTTGTGAAAAACAGGATGTTATCAGATCTTATTTCTTTATGGGGTGGCATTTCTACCGATGCCATTTCACCGATTAATAGCACAATCACGAGCAGATTGAGTCAACAGTTGAAAAAACATTTAAAACATATTTTTCCTGGTGACTTAAATTATGACACCACATACGGTGTCCGTATCGATTCTTCCACAGGGTATATGATGATGGAAAATATGGAGATTTGGTTTCTCCCAGGACAAATTGAATTATGGCGCATTAATAGGAGGAGCAAGTCTTTTTCAGTCACTCCGAAGCTATATGATCTGATATTCATTAAACATGTTCCGACATCGGTGGGCGATAGAGATGGGCAGGTGTATGCCTTGATATTAGAAATTACCAGGGCACCGTATGAAGATTACAAAATACGGAAAGGATTGAATACAAGCACAAAATCGGAAAAAAGTTTCAGCAGATCATCAAATCATTAATTGGTTCACATGACATGAGCAGTAAACAACGTAAGGGTATAGGTGGGGAAAAAATAATGCCACCGATACCTTTTGAAAAGCTTGTGAGTAAGCATCCTGAGGATTATGTATATTGGAATGTTGCTACAGAACTAGTTAACCGGCTTCGACTACTGTGGAGTTCGAAAATGGCTGGCCACACTGGACATGATAATGAGATAATATCTATAATTGAAGAAATGCGCGAAGAAGGTATCGTGTATAGATCTCACATAAACAATTTTTCAAATATATAATATCAATATCGTAGGAGCTATCAAACTAGTATATAAACGTTTTCCAAAGAGGTCACATGCATTCAGTATTGGCATATTACTGGCGTGGGCATGAGTGCGACAAAGAAGTTAATCGCTAATGAATTGCATGAACCTGCAAGGCGCAATTTGGAGAGAAGAAGAACTTAAATGAAAGGTTTCGCAAGACCTGTGGCAAATAGATTCAGCTGAAATGCAAACATATTCGAAAGAAAATGAAAGTTACCGATACATATTATTTATCATCGATTGTTATTCCAAATATCTATTGACTGAGCCGATAAAAAACAAAACTGGTCCAGAAGTGACACGTGCCATGGAAAGAGTATTGAAGAAGTCTGAATATTCTTTGGAGAATATCCAAAGCGATCTTGGAAAAGAGTTCTATAAAAAAACATTCACTCCTCTGATGGCGAAATATGGAATCAATCATAATTCAACGTATAGTACTATAAAGGCTGCAATCATTAAAAGAGTCATAAGAATATTGAAAAATTGGATTCATGAAGAATTTTCTGTGAGAGTTGAATATAAGTGGTTACCTAACCTAACCTCACCTAACCGAAATGTATAAAAACAGAGTAAGGTAACGCGGACCAACATTGACATTGGTATAACATTGACACAATTTCTAAGTCTAATAAAAAATGTGACTACATTGGTAACCATACTATTTTCTCCTAATAGTGCTCTATTACCATCCGAAGGCTTTGTATAGACGTGATGTGCATGCTCCGCAGGAACCTGTGGATTTATAACGGCGGCTTTTTACAGCTGATGTGCAACGTGGTCCCAATATTTGCATATATAACTTTGTGAATTTTGAGTCAACAGGTCCGAAGTTTCGGTATTAAAGGTAATTTAAGATCTACTTTTAATATTACAAAACAGTTTTTGTATCAGTTAGTTAGTTTTTTTGGCTGTTTTACCCAGTAAGTCTTTGGTTTTGAAAAAAAATAAAGAAAACTTGTTCGTTTCTACCTAAAAAGGCCATAAATCAAATTTATGTGTGTCAATGTTGCTTAACGATCCCTTAAGATTGACTTAGGCTTCAATTTAAATGGGGTGTCACTGTTATACTATCTATGGGGTAACATTGACACCGGACAAAATTAAAAAAAATTTTTTTTGATAAAGTAAAAATCAGAACATTACATACATCATTGCTTAGTATCACTATATAGTATGCCTGTCTCAGGAAATTATTAGAGATAAAAAAACAGATCTAATAAAAAAGAAAGTATGAAGATAAGTCAATGTTTGCCCCTTTTACCTTAAATAGAACAATTGATATGAAACCCTCTGACGTTACACCTACTACAATACTACATGCTTTAGCCACATCAAAATAGCATCAAACGCGAAATATTCTACTGGTGATATCATTCGAATAAGTAAATATAAAGGCATATATGATAAAGGATATACTGCCATTTCCTCCACAGAACTATTCAAAATATCCAAAGTAAATATGACGAACCCTAGACGTACAAACTAGAGAGTATGTATAACCTTCTTTGCTCTTTGGGTTACAAAGCTGCAAGAAGTTATTACTTATGCCTTTGGGCTGCTCAGATTGTTGCGGTAGGGCGTGAAATCTATTGGGTGTTAACAGGAAAATTTGCTGTTAGAAATTTTGGGCGTCAGACTTGCAAAAGGCAGAAGTCAATTAGATAAAGATATTTTATACCACCTTGCTTGTATGGGAAGAAAGATAAGATATATGGAATAAAACTATTCAACAATTTATTTCCTTTGGAAATCACAAAAGCTGAAGGCTTAAAAATTTAGCTGAAGGCTTCACATACTACTGAAAAACTGAAAGCTTGAACTGAAGGTTGAGAATTAAGGATGAAAGCTGAAGGCTGACCAAGATTATCAATGAAAGCAACAATTTTCAAAGAACATTTCACTACAAGTTATAGGTTTTCACTGAAGAGCTGGGTATACTTGGTTGATGATACCTGAGATGACTGGGTGATTGGGTAGGGTGGTTCCTTTCCTGAGGATTTGGTCTCAGCCTCAATAACTTTTTCCACCTGGTACCTACTCTCACGGCGTAGAGAGTGGAGTGTAGAGACGAGGGGTGCTGGAAAGCTGTAGGTCCCAGGAATGCAGTATCAGAGATGGTACTAGGCCACTCTAGCCCAAAGATCAGATGATGGATAACCCTCCTTGTCATCAGTCAATCCTCAGTGATGCTCGAAGAGATGTGCATAGGAAATACCAAGCAGAATCAGGAAAAGTCGACGAACGTTGTAGGGACTAACCGCAATATAGTTTAATGTTCTCGGTTCTCATAGTTACTTAACAATTCATTATCAAAAATACTCAATTCTCAGAAAGATTCGAAGGTACTGAAATTCAGAAGAATTGCTTATCGGAAATAAATCTCAGCAAGATAATGCTAAGGTGAATCTGAATTTTTGGAATATTCCTGTATATTCAATAAACGTCAAATTCAAAAACTTGATAATTTTAGTTGACTCAAGTCGAAGGGAACCCAAATGAGAATATTTTAATCCATCTCAGAACTATTTTCAATTCAAAGAACTTATGACTGATTTGTTAGAAGATAAGATAAAATAATAGATATATTGAATAGGTAAAAAAAAATTTAAGAGAATTAGGGTGGCAAATCCTATAAAAAGCTAATGCCAGATAATTCTTCTTAGGTTACTGCGAGGGTGAATCGGGCAGTGAATATATATCTGGTAGACCTTAGAGAAAAAGATATAGGTAATCTTCGAAAAATGGTGGGGTTTGAATTGATTATCAAGAACTTCCGAACCAATAAAAGTCCACAGTAACTGGAAATCAACTGAAACAATGCTGGCTAGAATAACCGTATCTCAGGAAGCATTCATTTCCCAGTGGATATTTAATTTTCACACATGAAACAAGTATGATTATAGAAATGAATGCTTACCTGAAATAGAGTCCGGCTGATCAAACACCAGAATGTCTCCTCGATCATCAAGCTCCGTAGGTAGGTATTTAAGTTCAAAACCTCCTGTACATCAACTCATATGGCTAAGGCAATAGGTATCCAAATAGGTATAGCTAAAAAAATTTCAGAGAGCAGATACTGATATAAACTAACAAAAAGCAGATCATCAACAGAAAAAAAAAACTATAGCCACAAACTACGAGCTGCGAGGATTAAATAGCAAATTAGCAATAATTGAGTTTCATACTTGATTGATTGATGTGATCTGGTTATTCATAAGGAACAAAATTTACGAAATGAAGATACACGTGACCTCAATGGTTCATTTCAAACCGTCTCAAAATCAAAATAAATACGTAACATATCTCAATTACTGGATAATTAAATGTTCATTACATCATTCAAACCAACCAAATGTCGTCGATTCCTCTATATTTCAGTAAAATTTTTAGATTCAAAAAGGAAAAAGGTCAGACCTACCAGATATTAATTCACCTGTTCACCTCGGAAGCTCGAACCAGGAGAAATCGAAATCAAAAACCTATCAATCCTCGTCAAATACGCATATTCTATCTCTCTCGCTGCCACCTTGGTTTTTATCAGGTTCATGCGTGACCACAGGATTCGCATTCAACAGTGTCTATTGATACGATACAGCTGAAATATGCAACAAGTGTATATGAGTTCTTCAAATGAAAAACAATTCCGTAGATGGAACGAAATATTCGTTACATATGGAAGGTGAACCAATCGAAGGATCTGTTTATGAATTGAAGTTATCAAAGACTGACAATCCTGAATATTTGGTGGAGGAAGTGTTGAGGGAGAATAATGGGAGAATATAGGCCAAATGGCTCGGTTTGGTTCTTGTGGAGGTTGATTCAGGCTCAGTCGAAACATGCGCCTCACATGAGGCAAACACCAACATAATATGGAAAATAACCATAGGCCATTGGACATATACCTCCGGAGGTTGACCTTTGGCTCTCATGAGGTTATCTACAGGATATTTCAGGAATTGATGAGGATATTGAAATATACCTGGAATTTGATTCAAATAAAAATCTTGAGTATTGAAAATATATACTACTTTCGAATCCAGTTCAGTGATTTGATTGAACTTCCTTTCATATCTGAAGTTACAAACGTAACTCTCATGAATACCATCCAATATATGCATTTCTGTTGAAAACTCATAGTAATACATGAATAACAAAGTTTATTACAAACTTGTGAAAAACAATGCTACACAAATTACATGTGAATTACAACTCAACTAGAATAATTAAAACACCACTATCACTGTAATTCCATAAACTACCTATCAGGTTATTTTTCCACTGAACACTTGATTATTTTTGAATTTATGAATGATTACCCAATTTTAGGATTCATCTAGCATGCACAACATCAAAATAAAGTATTTGGAAAAAAACACTGAAAACTTCATCAATCAATGTTGAACTATGCAAAGGGTAAATGCTTCTCCCCTGGAAAGCTTAATTCGGTTCTTAACTCAAGAGAAAGGAGTAGGTATAGTATATTGAGCCTCTGTATACTGTTAAATTGTCATCATAAACTCCAAGATGTTACCTACTCATTAGAACGTGAATGATGTAGCATTTAGCATCCATCAACAATGTAAGTGACTATCAGGCTATCAGGACTTCCACTCGGTTTTTCGGTCAGATAGTTCTCCAGCATACTGTTATGACACCCTGCTTTATTCAAGTTGGCCTACACAGGGTGATAACAATATTACTTCTTTAACTGGGTTCGTGAATATTTAAGCAGGAGAAAGAATGGTGGATGTAGACATAAACACACTTATCTCAGAGTACAAATATCTATTTAGCATTTGAATCAATTAGACAGGCAAAGTCGGCAATATAAATAAGATTTCCTACATGTTTGGTGGTTGATCACAATTATAGTAACTTTCGAGATGTTTCCTGACTATAGAACTTACGTGAATTGAACTGAATACCGGCACAACAAGATGACTTTTATTACATGGACCAAAACCGAACTGTCTGATGGAAGTCCATCTTTCACTGGTCTGCTAATTCACGTTCACTGGTAACACACTTTACGAGGGTGGCACTGACATTACGAACTGAGGAACATTGTCTGGAGTTGAGAGCTTAACTGTTGGATCTTGGAACTGCTCTTGTTCTGAATTCTGATTCTAATTTCCGAGGTTTTATAGGAACTTTTCATGAGCAAATTACTGGAACCTCCCATTCCCCCGGATTACTCTAGGCAGTGATTTAGGTCAATTTTTCCAAATGTAAACTATTCTCAATTCGTGGTCATGTTAGGAATATTTAATATAAACTATTTCTGC
The DNA here is from genome assembly GCA_029955515.1 of Chrysomela aeneicollis. Classification (NCBI taxonomy): domain Eukaryota; kingdom Metazoa; phylum Arthropoda; class Insecta; order Coleoptera; family Chrysomelidae; genus Chrysomela; species Chrysomela aeneicollis. The sequence goes on along the minus strand of JARUHQ010000013.1, from coordinate 4,320,962 downwards.
TAAAAATAGAATATTTCCTCGTTTCTGCCATTGGTATGAGTTCAAGATAATGTAAATATTAGTTGGTAGAAGGTTACTGGGATAATTAATTTTTACAGCTGCAGATGTTATGCCCATAAATTATACACGAGCTAACTTGAAGTGTAAACAAAACTAACGTTCCTATTGGTTCCCCAATTTCCTCTTCTCGAATTATCCTTCCTTCAATGACTTCGAGTGATTCTATTCAGACTATATTCTTCAGTTCCAAAGTGTTTCACCAAGCTGGTAAGTCCATTCTATATAGCCATCGTATTGTGCCTCGTATTTATGAAATGTTTATATTCTATATCATACTTCAATCTCATTATAATATAACATATGATTATTATTAATAATCTTTAAAATCCTTGTAGACGACATTGCCATTATAATAAATGCATCTAATTCGTACATTATTTCATGAAACAAAACTTTCCTTGAGTATAAACATAGCTTGGTACTTATAGGAAATATCGGCCGGAGACATCGAATTTGTTTATATTTCGAGCCGAGACGACCTAGAGACCCATATAAATATTAAAAACAGGTGGCCACTTAAACGAATATTTGCTGGTACCTGATATCGAACTCGTAACGATTCATTCATTAGTTTTTCTGGACGATAAAATATATTGACAAAATTTGGCATCATTACATTCGACCCATCTCTCTTAGACGAAATTATATATCCAAACATATTGATTTCGTTGTATATTTTATCGTCCCATTCATGAAACAATGAGGACACCACTCAGTTTCATTCACTATTATAACTTAAACAGAGACATGATTTGTTTATACTATGATTTAAATGGATCTTCCTGAAGTGTCTGAAGGTTACCTACTTACTTATAAACAAAACAATGATTCGACCTTCCAATAAACAATTCTCATTAGAAATACAGTGTCACTCAAAAGTGTATCCTCTGATAATAATTTTTTACGAAAAATTAAAACAAATTGCTTTCTTGAGTGGAACCCTGAGGTTCCGTCCGGATGACGATGAAGTGAAGCCCCTATCTAGGAGGGCCTCGGACTGGTTGATGATGGTCTCGTAGAGATGAAAACAGCTCCTGCTGTCCTCAAGAAAGACATAGGTGGTCATAGGTTGACCTGGACTCCATGGGAGGTAGAATGTCTTCGTATGACGAAGTTCTATGTTCTCCCCATACTTCCTTGGCATCATCAGATGTACTGGCAGTGCTTTAGTTGAATGACACCGTCCTTCAAAGCTCTAGAATGCATCTGGAGCTCTCTATTGATTGGTGAAGCTCCAGACAACCGAATAGTTCGAAATTTACTTTCAACAGCTTTTCCGAGTGAATGTTCTCTTCGAATTAATAAAACTTGCGCACTAATGTTTTCCGATTGTCACTTTAGTTGTACTATTTATAGATAAGACAGGTTTCGAATTACAGATACTAATAGTCTTTCAATTCAATACTGATCAAATCTTAATAAGAAATCATATTTATAAAGCTCTCTTTAGGACCCATTCATGATCCTTCGCTTGCCCTTGAGATCGTGTATGATATCGTGATGGTGTAGGCTGCTCTGATGAATTCGAATTATCCCTGGTCTCATCTCTTTCTAAAATGTCATCTCCTTGGTCATCTTCTTGATCATCAAAATTTTCATCATTCTCGCTGTCACTACCATGATGATTACTTTCAGAATTATCTTCTTCATTTTGATCGCTTGATTCATTTCCTTCACTGTCTTCATCAGAATGACTCGGTTCTTGTGGTCGTACAAGAATTCTAACTGGCCCATCATCGGTTGATGTAATGATTTCTTCTTTCGTTGGTAGTAAAATAGGTGTTTCATTTTCTTTGTCAGTATCTTCTAATCCTATATACTTTTTCAATCGATTTGCATGTACAACATGTTCCTTCTTGCCATTTATTTCTTTAATTCTAAATGTAACCGGTCCAATTATTTCAATTATTCGATACGGTCCTGAGTATTTTGGGTAGAATTAGTGAGCTAATTGACGAGCTGCCTCAACTGCTGGAGTGTACAGATACACACTATCCCCTAAATTGGTTTGGCTATTCTATTTAAACATTGGATTTGTTTTTTCGCTTGTTTTTTTTTTTTGGTTAACTCGATGTGGCTCAGACAAGTGAAGTTGTTCCAAAATTGTTTTCGTATCCTGTAGGCTCACATGGCAAATTGTTTTTGCTGTATTATCAAAATATTTCTCTTCCTCACATTTTGTTTCATAAGCTCGGGCTACAATTTGATTCTTTTGTATCAACACCGTTGAATTCAAAACATTATTCAGCTTTACTGGAATTTTTCCACTATTTCGACATATCGACCGGGCTATTAAAATTCCATTAATAGGGTCCTCAGTTTCAATCAGCACATACTGTGTAGCAATTCTCTTTGGTTTCTTCAAAAATGCTGGTTGAATTGTAACTGTCCGTGGTGGTAAATAAATATCCTCTTTGAAATATACTCCTACTCCATCATTAGAGGTGCATCCTTGTGCCATTGCCTCTTTTTTCTGAAAAGTCGGAGTTTCCATTGAAGATATTTCATGCTTATTGTGATCAATATGAAAATCTCGTTTTGATTTCTCACTTTTTCTTCCTGTAGAAACATTGTCTATCCCTGTATATCCTTCTTGATCCTTTTTATTCTCTTTGTCAGCATCAGAGTTGCATCTTTGTGCCCTATGCTCTGATTTCTGAAAATCTCTCCTATTTCTGTGATTCATTCTTTGGCTTTTCTCAGATTTTTCACTCAACTGTAATCTCTCCTGGTTATTTCTATTGCCTTCGGAAACTGCAGCTTTCCTTTCCTTCGATTCCAATTCATCCTTTGGAATGTTAGATCTTTGGTGAACTAGGTGGCTTGCAATCACTTGTTCACATGAATTCGATGCCATTGCAAGTGACATTGAATTAACATTCCCTTTAGGTTCAATAGGAGTTAAGGCTCTCAATAAGGCTTCACTCATAGTAACCAGACTATTTTCCATTTTAGCCAATCTCACCATTATTTCTTCTTCCCAGTCTATTGCAGACTCATTTCCGTTATTCTCCATAAATAACTCGATCACTTCCTCAAGGATATACATTTTTCCTTTTCCCCAGTCTATCTTTGCTTCATATTTCTGTAAGAAATCTAATCCCAGCAACATATCTGCCTTGAAATTTGCTGTTCTGATAACAATAAAATCATGTTCTATAATCTTTGTTTCACTCAATTCTATAGGTATAATCACCTTTCCATTATCGTTGATTTTTCTTCCTTGTATATCAACTAAACTTATCTCATTATTTTCCTGAATATTCAACCCCTGCACATTACTCGGCTTAACTAGAGACACTTGTGCACCCGAACCAATTAACGCTGTCAAATACTGACCTCTAACTTTAATTTTCGCTATATTTCGGGGTTCTCTGCTTTCCGGAGTGCAACTAAGTATCTCTGCCGTCCTCTGAATTACTGTTGTGCTTCTTCGCTGGCAGCTACATATCGGGGTTGGAATGCAGCTGCTTGTTGGTTTAAAGTCCACTCTGTATGTTCATCTCTGCGTGGAGACCTCCCGGTCCCTCGTGAATATCCTTGACTGTGTTGCGGTTTTCTCGCTGGACAAAACTTCATTATATGTCCCGATCTTCTACAGCCAAAACATACATTTTCCTTTTTATTTCCATTCGTCCTTTCCCTGCAATATCTTGCAATGTGTCCTGGTTTTTGGCATCTATAGCATCTCAAATTGTTTCTGGAATCCAGTGATCTATTCCTGTTAGTTTGTGTTTCCACAATCCTACATTCCTTTTCCTGTGCCTTGGTCAAATTTTCAATAGTTTCCTCTTTTTCTGCAATTCTCACTGCCTCTTCTAACGTAGCAGGTTCTGCAGAAAGCACTGTTTTCATGATAGGATTGAGTAAACCCAAAACAAATTGCGTCAAAGTGTCTGCTGCCAATTTTTGTTTAATCAAACGGTCGTCTTCGGGGCGAGCAGTGTATGTCACGGTCTTATTTCCTGCAATCTTCAAGCGAGCTAGGAACTGTCGGCATGACTCACCACTTCGTTGTTTACACTCTATAAATGTCCTAAGTGCTTGTCCAGGCAGTTGAACTATTCCGAATTGCTTACGTAACGCTTCTTCTAGGACCTTCCAGGATGCTGTGGCTCGTAAATCCGGTTCTGAATCAATCAATTGTTTGGCTAATCCTCGTAATTTTAATCGCCTAATCGCTGTCTGCTGTTTTTCTGTCCATCCCGCTAATATTGCTGTTTCCTCAATAATATGCAGAAAATTGTGAACACGGGTCTGACCATTGTACTCTGGGATAGCATCTATATTCATTGGCATGGATAAAATGACATTTTTCTGATCTGCGGCCATCGTATTGGATAAAATAGTTCTTTCGTTTGGTCTGTTCTCAGTTTTATGTTTTTATTTGTTAATCTTATATGTCTACAACTCTTTCTCCTGCCACTGAGGGTATATCAGTTTATTAAAAATTCGAACCCCACACACCTGACACCATTTGTTATGACACCCTGCTTTATTCAAGTTGGCCTACACAGGGTGATAACAATATTACTTCTTTAACTGGGTTCGTGAATATTTAAGCAGGAGAAAGAATGGTGGATGTAGACATAAACACACTTATCTCAGAGTACAAATATCTATTTAGCATTTGAATCAATTAGACAGGCAAAGTCGGCAATATAAATAAGATTTCCTACATGTTTGGTGGTTGATCACAATTATAGTAACTTTCGAGATGTTTCCTGACTATAGAACTTACGTGAATTGAACTGAATACCGGCACAACAAGATGACTTTTATTACATGGACCAAAACCGAACTGTCTGATGGAAGTCCATCTTTCACTGGTCTGCTAATTCACGTTCACTGGTAACACACTTTACGAGGGTGGCACTGACATTACGAACTGAGGAACATTGTCTGGAGTTGAGAGCTTAACTGTTGGATCTTGGAACTGCTCTTGTTCTGAATTCTGATTCTAATTTCCGAGGTTTTATAGGAACTTTTCATGAGCAAATTACTGGAACCTCCCATTCCCCCGGATTACTCTAGGCAGTGATTTAGGTCAATTTTTCCAAATGTAAACTATTCTCAATTCGTGGTCATGTTAGGAATATTTAATATAAACTATTTCTGCTAAAAATAGAATATTTCCTCGTTTCTGCCATTGGTATGAATTCAAGATAATGTAAATATTAGTTGGTAGAAGGTTACTGGGATAATTAATTTTTACAGCTGCAGATGTTATGCCCATAAATTATACACGAGCTAACTTGAAGTGTAAACAAAACTAACGTTTCTATTGGTTCCCCAATTTCCTCTTCTCGAATTATCCTTTCTTCAATGACTTCGAGTGATTCTATTCAGACTATATTCTTCAGTTCCAAAGTGTTTCACCAAGCTGGTAAGTCCATTCTATATAGCCATCGTATTGTGCCTCGTATTTATGAAATGTTTATATTCTATATCATACTTCAATCTCATTATAATATAACATATGATTATTATTAATAATCTTTAAAATCCTTGTAGACGACATTGCCATTATAATAAATGCATCTAATTCGTACATTATTTCATGAAACAAAACTTTCCTTGAGTATAAACATAGCTTGGTACTTATAGGAAATATCGGCCGGAGACATCGAATTTGTTTATATTTCGAGCCGAGACGACCTAGAGACCCATATAAATATTAAAAACAGGTGGCCACTTAAACGAATATTTGCTGGTACCTGATATCGAACTCGTAACGATTCATTCATTAGTTTTTCTGGACGATAAAATATATTGACAAAATTTGGCATCATAACAATACTATCATCTTTGGAGTGGGATGTTAAAATCATGAATACCAAGTACAACACCCTATGAAAAAATGAAACAAAATCTTCTAACTTCTTCAATTTGTAATTCGCTAATACAAGGTACCTTGTACGAATGATATAACTCACCCTATAATTTTCAGTTCATATTGTCATTATAGAAGTGAAACTTTCATCTGCTCAGCATGTTTCACAGTTTCGAATGGAAAATAACTTCTTCGAATAAGTGAACTAAAATAATATAAACAACATTTTTGAGGTTATGGATCTCAGGATCCTCTGTGAACATAGGTCACAGCTGCACAGAAATCAGAATACCCGATGACAGATGACGATGACACAGGTTATGTTGATTTCGATGCACATAATATCTTTGATACTTTCATACATAATACATAGGACATAAAAACAAAGAAAAAGCATCTCAGTATTCTCATTTCCACCTGAATATTGGTATATATAACAGAACTCGGTATATATCCTACCTTTGGCCCAGAACAATGACCATGGGGCATATTTGAATGTTAACCATGGATGTTGATCACCTTGAGACGATATTTAGCCACATTGTATATACTTGGGATGTAGATTAAGATTATATCTAGGATTTATGCATTTAATCGAACCAGGGATAACTTGTTGAGGATGGGAAAACCTCAGGATAGCCCAGGGATAAGGTTATCCTGTTTTGGGACATTCAGGATTCTTCGAGGTGATCAACGATGGAAGTATCTGGCATCAATGTAATGTGATCTAAATAGGTATATAGCATTGGAATTTATATTCCATGTGTTATCAATTGCCCCACTATTTTTATATAATTATCAATTTCCTTCATATCAGGTCACCTAGGAGAGTTTCACTATGGTGAAAATGGCGTTTCCTGGTATGAGTTGTACAAAAATTATAGTCCCCTACTAGCATATTGATCGATGAGGTGGACACATGAGCCGACCGTAGACACAAATCAACACTTCATAGCATTTTCCTGCTAGTAAAACAGTTGTTCCGATTATTTTATAGGTGAGTTGGTATATTCGGGATATCCGTGAAGAATCCTCTCCTTAGAGTACCCACATGGTCCTGTTTGCTGTGAAAATGGATACCGGAAGTGAAACCAGATGTCGTTGTTTTGAAGTCCGAATGTTATGAGGATCACGAACATATCATTATTTTTCCTCTTTGTCGCTTTTTAACGAACTGGAAGTAGATATTTTCCGATCAATAATTTAGAAGATGGATCGATCGGAGAAGCAATACTCAAAAAGAATGTGAACAGCTTCCATAGATTCCGATCATCATTATTCCGATCAATTTTGATTTATATCTCGCAAACCTCGAGACTTCGTATATAGGTTGATTGATATATTCGAAATGATGGTGAAAAATCTTACTCTCAGAGTATCCACATGACATTATTACTGAAAAAATTAAAACCGACAGTGAAATCGGAATTTGTTGTTTTTGAAGTCTACACGTCATGGGGATCAAGAATATACCATTCGTTTTTCACATGTCATTTTTTAATAAACCGTAAGTGAATGTTTTGTCATAATTTGTCGGGAAAATAAATCATTTTGTCATTGTAGGTACCTTTATAATACGGAAATTACTAAACAGTTTGTAATCTTTCGATGTCAGCGGACATTTTGAAATTTTAACATCAAACGTCAGATTTCAGACCCCTAACTTCAGGCAGCCATACCTTGTCTAACGTCATCCATCAATTTGGGGTATTTACACGTGGTGGTTTGGATTTCACTCGGGTAATCCAATTAACCAGTTTCGGTTGCAGGCAAGGTGCAGGGAATTACTATCGTGGTGATGCAACTTCGCAATGTTGATATAAAAAGGCGCAACAGTACTTATTGGCGAGTGCTTAATGTCCGCAACCTCACATATCGCCAATAATTTGAACATCTATTTCAGTTACCATACACTGCAAGTATGCGACGTCTCCTTATGGTAGAACTTTTAACATCCATTAAACTGTCATCGACGTTGAATCCACGAATTACCATTCCCATCGCAAATGGTCATTCCATTTCACGTTGATGAATACGTGAATGAAGTATCTACTATCGTTTTTTAATATAAATATTAATTTTTTATTTTATGATGAATATCAACATAATGTTGATAATGTGAAGCTTACTGAATATCACTAGGTACAGTCAGTCAGAGTTCCATTCTTGTGTTTAAATGTTGATTCTTAGATGAGGTATTTGTTATATTCCGGTATATTCAGGTTATATACCTGAATACTTATTTGAATAGGTTTTGCAGATTATATAATTCATTGATGAAGCATTCGATATGCATTTTCGGATGTCAGGTACTACTGTTACAAATTCTATAATGCATTTCCATAAAGTAAATGAAATACAGCTAAGTTATAAGTTAGCAGAAGATATGTACCTACTCTTGGTGAATTATAAAAATAATCGAAAATCATTTATTTACTTTTTACTTTTTAGTGATTATATTTTGCGTGAAGATGGGACATTACTTTCCCAACATGATTGTGACCTCTGTTTTTCGATCGGTCTCCTGAAGTCCTGAATACATTGATGTCTCGCGATAGTTCATAATCCAGGCATCTGATTGGACACCAGAATGTGAAACATAGAGTCAATTTGAATATTGAAAAATATCTCTCTTGATTTTCGAGTTATCCCATGCCATATTCGTATATTCGAGTTTGTGATAATTTGTCATTGAACAATATAATGACAGTGCGATACCAAATCAGCCACTACTCCCTATACATTCACAAATTCAAAGGTTGCAAGTGCCATTTGAACCGCAGTTGAATTCAGGGATGAAATGTACGCATTGCAAGAGATCTATTATTTCAAAATGAACAATCAGGATTATTTTATGAATATGCTCAATTATTGAGACACTGTGTATTCATTTCATTTTGATATAGCAATGTTAATATCAGTCGATCATTACCCATCGAATAAATGTTTTCAATACAGAGTTTAGTAGCTACCAAAATATGTGAATTGAAGCTAAACCATTAATAAACATGAAATGTGCGCATGAAGTGAATCGTTGGTTTGTCGTTACGTGTAATTAAACAGGACATCCGAAAAAAAAATCACAGATATACTTCTTCAAGTAGTTGTTCGGCTATAGTTTGAGGAACTTCACCTATAATACAATTTTTCAAATTCGAATTATATCACGAGTTCGATTTTAAAAAAAGTGAATGGAAATATGTCGTACAGTGTTAGCAATATGCACTTAATCGAAACCTCTCAATATATTTTCGCATGCGATTACTATAGAAGTGGAATTGGAGAACTCACAATGCAAACAATAAGCGGATGTTGATATCCACGTAGCGAAGTCGTCAGTGAATCTTCGATAAGTCGCCAATATGATTATCTATTGTTATGAAGTGTTTTCAGCAACCTTCATTACTACAGGTTCCGGATATGCCTGATACCTGATACACCCTGTAGATGATTCAAATTATTCTTATGGCTAGAGAATTATGTTGTGTACTATTGCATTTGAAAAAAATAGTTTCTGTTTTGTATGTTGAAATTATATGAAAGCATTGGCAATGATATGGTATATAATCTTCCAGAAAATCGTGAGTTTTGGTACGTTTCTTATTGTAAATATTCAAATGTATCCTAATCGAAAGAAATGTTATTCCCGGTATTTCTTGTCGATATTCTTTTCAGCACTCTGCTATCTTTTTTTCATCGAATTCGTTATGCTTTATTTCTTGCTCAACTTTAGAGGTCAAGCAATGACAACCGGTACAGTTATTTCTGTGATTTTTCTGAAAAAGTCGATTTTCTATATATACCCCCCAAATCGAAGATGGGGAAAATCAGTTTATCGTGAGTTATTGCCGTGCATGCTGCCCAAATTTTTCGAGAGTAACAAGTTCTAATTTCCGCTATTTTTCTGGTTCAAGTTCTAATTTCCGCTATCGTGATTTTTCGCTTGACCTGCCTTGAGTTCGTGCGTTCTGCCGTACCAGTAATCACTCTTTCGTTCCGTCCGGAAAAGTTCAGAGTGCTCTTGAATCTGAAGGATAAGCTGTACCTGTGGTAGTCTGCCGTTTACCACCCTGAATAAACGTAAGCTAGCTTGACTCGCTTGATAAGTAATCCTGTTGCTTCTGGTTCAAGTCTGATTCTCTTCTCGTTGATTGGTTATTCTTAGAAGAGGTAAATTTCGAGAGTAAATAATATCGTGTCATTGATATAGTTGCTTATTACTAAAATAGAAATTCGTGTTAGGAAACACGAGAGATTTCTCGCGGACAACTGCAAATAACGGAAGAAACTTATCTCCTGAATTTTCCAGATCGGTTAATTTCCTGTTCAACTTTTTGTTAACCATACCTGAACCAAAATAGGAAAAAAGTCCTCACGATTAAACAAGTTTGCTAATTTATATTGTCTACGAATTTGAGAAAAAAATTCACCGTCTCCCGATTAACTTTCCGTTGACAAACGACTTAGTATTTATCACGCAATAATTAATTTTCCGAGGCAAGAGAGTCACTCCAGAATTCCCTGCTAAAGTCGGTGAACCTGACCTGTTTTTATTTTTTCCGCCCAGACTACGTGAATCACACTATACCAGAAATTGTAGATTTGTTGTTGCCTTTGTTGTTAGAGACGGATTTTTTTTGGTACCTGAATGTTCTATAGATTGTGTTCGATTTTATCGACTCGCACTGATAACCTGAATAAGCCTGATGTATGTTATTTTATTATTTTCAGGAAGATATATATTTAGTTGTTGATATTCTTTTGGTTGATAATGACCTCCTGTAGCCTGTAATTTCTTTTCTCCACTGTTGTATTTGTATCTTTTCCTACAACTTGATAATTGTACCTGACGAAGTGTAGAAAATTGACTCTACTAAATAAATAATCTAAAACCTTTACTAACATTATTTTTATTTTGGCACGAAACCACTGGCTCGATTTTACCTGTAGATCTCATATTTTCTGTTGACTTGAATAAAATCCTGTCAAATCCGAAATTTGGTCTAAATAAATAACATCTGTTAGAAGTAGCTTGAAATCCAGTCTAGCTCAAGGGGGTTTCATTAAAAACTACATTTTCTTTTTTAACTTTATGAACCAGTCCACTCATCTGACACCTGGTTTACATAGCCTTCCAACGAACCTCTAGTTCGGGAAGCCACTTGATAAAAAACTGGCGCTCGAGGCACACGCTTCAACTCAAGCAGAGAGATAAGCCCTGGGGCCGTATGTAGGACTCTTTACCGAAAAAAGAGCTTTACACAATGTTTCAATATTTTTTATTTCCTGTGATTTACTGTCATTTCTTTGGTTGACTGGAAAGCCGTAGGTATGTTACCTTGATAATACGGAAATTATTGAACAGTTGGTGACCTTCAGATATCAGCGGCCATTTTGAAATTATGACGTCATACATCAGATGTCAGACGTCTAACTTCAGGCAGCCTCTCCTTGTCATATGTCAACCGTTATTCATCAATTTGGTAACTTTTTGATCTCAACGGCCATTTTGAAATGATGATGTAATGCCAAATGTCAGACGCTAATCGTCAAATGCCAGACTCCAAACGTCAAATGTCAGACTCCAAATATTATACGCCAAATATTGAACGTCAGACACCAAACGTCGAATCTTAGACGCCTAACTTTAGCAAGCACACCCTGTGATACGTCATATGTTATGCATCAATTTGGGGTATTCGCATGTGGTGGTTCGCATTCCACTTGGGTAAGCTAGGTGCATTATGAGGCATCCTCAAATATTTTCGAACGTCTGGCAACAATGTCAGTTGTTGGTTCATCTCTTATCGGATCTGCTCAACTACGTCACGCTGTGCGATAACGTTGCATCGACATTGTATACAAATTATATAGTGGTCTAAGCTCTGTAGGAACGCATCTGACTCGTAATCTGGTGGTCTGGGGTTCGGAACCCGCTGATGGAAGGACTTTTTCCATCAATTCTTATTGTCAATAGGTTATGACGCGTTGTGTTTCCATGTCCTGTTTCTGACGTAATAATAGAGAGCTCATGGCGTCATCATCGGAGACTTCAAGACAGAAGGGGGCCTAGTCCTAAGGGGGGTCAGAGTGCTTCAGCAGAGACCTGAGGGGGGCAAGGGGAGTACAGCGGGGGCGTGAGGGGGGCAAAAGGGGTACAGCAAAGACCTGGGGATACTAGGGGGTACAGCGGAGGCCTGAAGGGGCCAAGAGCGCCATCTTGGTCTCGTACCAGCCTAGGTAAACTACTGTTGTATGTGTATCATCCAGTGAAAATTTTGGTTTTATGGACAGGAGGGTTGAGCTTTCCTTTGGATCTAATATTCACATTGTGAACATCAGTGCGGAATCTGATGAGTTAAAATCTATTGCAAATGGTTCAGCTCCTTCTATAGAATAATTATTCCGGAATAATAGGTACTACTTATAATGCCCTATATAAATAAGAGGTATTCTATTATTGCCACAAAAGTAATATTTGTCTAGACTAAGTAAAGAATTCGAGAATTATCTGAATATAGTGTAATATATGTATAGAAAGCGCGAAGCTTAAATGTATCAAATATTGAAAAATAATCAAAAAGCACGAAGCGTCAATTTTTCTAATATTGACAGATATACAAGGTGTTCTATCAAAAAAATATATATCTGACTTTGAGTCAAGAATCTGTCTGCACCACTGGATTCTACATGGAGATATGTATGAGATGCAGTTACGTTTGCTATGAGTTGAGAGATTGCCGAAATACAGGAAGAATTCTCAAAATGCGATATTTTCAATTCCGCCCTGAACCTCAAAAAAAAGGTAGGGCTACGATAGTTCTGTTTTCGGCAATATTTGTTGCAGTGAAATGTAGATCAGTAATATGATGACCGCAACGCTCTGATTCCAAATACAACTGAGATATCGTGCAAAAGTATCAGAACTTGGACTCTATTGTCGTGTACTTACCGCAATGATGAAATATACGAGCCCAGTTAATATGCATACTCCAATTATGATCATTGCTAGCATGAAGCCTCCTATCAAGTCATTCATTTGTTTGGAAAATCTGAAAGTAAATTATTCATTTTTACAAAATACCAAAATTGTCCACATTCAATGATATGGTATGATGAGCTAGCCTGTATTTCTTGACTCATCCCGATACTGATAATCATGAGAATGATGTACGAAAATATACCAACATAATAAAAATAAATTTATAAATTTACAGGAGCCAGAATACTGATTCCGCGTGAACATCCCTGATTTATCGATTACCCTGTGAACAATGTGTGCTGAGCAGTGTTGCTATCCAACAAGTAGCACTCGATTGAAAGTATAAATATTGAACGTAAATGTGATAGTCATTTGAAAAAAGTTATTACATTGTATTGACTTGAATGTAATAATGTAATAAAGAAACAGTGCCTTGATTACCAGTGAGTTACCATTTTCTATCGAAAGCACCTGTCTTTTCGAGTCGCTTATCAATAAAAATATCATCACATGAAGAACCTGCAAGATAATATGAATATAGAAGAATTGAATGCATTCTTGCAAAGCGATATTCAAAAATAATAAAATACTTTTGGGCAGATATAGTCCAAAAGATTGGTAGCTTGCATGAGAGAATTATTCAATTGAAAGCTAAGAACACAGCTAAAAAAATATTGAGTCAATCGAGGAAACACAAAAAAATACAATATGATTATGTACGGCATTGAGGACAAAAAACTGATATTGCTGAAATCATGATTGATGTTGATTGTAAAAAAAGCATGGAGAGAAAATGTCGCCCTATCAATAGATATTGAAGCAAGCCAAAATCAATTTTCAAAAATTAAAAGAGATTCGAGTATAATTCCCAAAGGACTTCAAAGAAGAGTAAGATAAGAAAAGAACATTGACAAGGAATCTGCGAAAATTGTCAAGGTTTATACCCGTGCTTAGAAAAAATAGCAATATATCATCAAATTTCGCGTTATGAACTCATGTGTTTATTGAAATTTGTTTATTTCAGATCTCTCTTTTTATTTATAATTATATAATCGGGAAAATGGGCAATAACATAATAGATTATTTTATCACTCGAATCAATGTCTTGAGTGAATTTTGTTCATTCCAAACCGGTTGGCTATTCCTCTTTTTCCTTGGTCATAACAGCAACAAAAATATCTATCTCTACTCGGGCAGGGGTTCGCCTCATATAGAGGATCTAATAAGTGCTCACCTTCTTGCAGAAACGCACTCGAGCACGCTCAGACCATCGGGACGATTCTCGGCAGTTTTCACCCCGATTCACTAAATCAGATTGTAGCGCGCTCATTGGTCGGAGTCGTACCTCAGAACTTTTAATTAGCAAGTGCTGTTGTTACAAGGACGTTGTGAAATATGTAGCGCAGTCAGCGCTATTAGTGCGATATATTTATATTAATCGATGATAAGTATATAATGACAATAATAAAAATAATAATATTAGACAGTCTGATGACGACCGCGAAGAAAATGGACGCTTCGAGTGGACCGATGACGCATACAAAAGATGAGAGATCCAGTCGGCGGGACAACACACTTCCCGTATCCAGTGTGTGGAATATGTGGAGGACAACAGGCAATTCACGTCAAAAGTGCGACGAATAGCCACCGCATTACGTCGCACTCATCACACACTTAACCTGGCAGTGCTAATCGTCATTATACAGCACAGCTTGGAGAGAATACAAGGGTTGGCTGAGAATAAACTTTTTCACGAAAGGCCCTCTCGCTTATTTCAACCGCCTCCTAGTGTTGTTGAGGAACCACCGACTGTTGATCAGGTGGAAACCTTCTGGAAGGGTATCTATGAGGTGAGGCATCCGTATAACAGAGATACCCAAGCCCTGGCTGAATGGAAAGCAGCAAATTCCGGAGTGGTTCATCTTGTACATGCGCATACTCCTAGTAGTAGACCTGTTTCACCGACTGATATATGTGCAACGAGGGTCGAAGAGAGGTATCGCTGGCTGCAAGGAGAACCTTCTGATAGACAGATCTATCATGCAAGACTCCGTGCAGTACAAGTGGAATCTCTCTATGGCCTGGATCGATTATCGAAGGGCATTTGATACAACGTCGCACGAGTTACTCGTGTAGGTACTTGTTCAAGTGTCCTTAGACCAATCTCTCAGGGTGATACAGGAGTACACGCAGGCTATTGGAATGAAATTCGGGATGGACAAATGTGCACTGGTTCATCTAGAGAAAGGACGATGCGAGGACTACGACAAGGACGCGCAGCTAGTAGAAAAAGCATCCTACACTATTTGGATGCCATAGAGACGTACACCTACTTGGATGTAGAGGAAAGCCACATCCAGGTAGGAGATGCTCTCCGCAGCAAGTATCGGCAGCGACTTCGACAGGTCTGGTCTTCAGAACTGTCAGGAAATGATAAAGTCGCTGCTACTAACATGCTTGCTGTTCCGATCCTGTTATACTCCTTTGGAGTATTCAAGTGGACACTAGCTGAGCTGCGCCAACTTGACGTTAGTTATCGATAGACGATGCACCTCAATAGAAGCCTTCATCCAACTTCGTCTGTTCTACGGTTATATCTCCCAAGAGATCAGGGTGGCCGAGGACTCTTAAGTTTGGAGTATCTCTAACATAATGGTTCTGGATAGTTCCTGCAAAGTCATCAGGGGTTCGGATCTCCTACTGCAAATGGTCAAATGCCATGAAGATGCAGGAGTAGGAGCATTCTTTTTGAAGGCAGCACACCGAGCAGCCGATGGACTCTCTTTGAATTTTGGTCAAAGAGAACTTGGAACTTCTCATTTCCCATCCTCAGGCCGATACAAGCCAATAAGCCTGACGTAGTCTCCTCGACCATCAAACCAGAACAATTTTCGTGATCGAATTCTCGGCACCAGCCGAACCGAACATCGTTTTGAAAGAGGAGGAAAAACGGACGAAATATATAGATCTTCTCTTCGAAGTCCGCAGACTATATCCAGACCATTGAGTTAAAATCGTCGTCTTGATAATAGGCTTCCTTGGTGGTACAAGGCAGACATTGCTCTCGGAACTCCAGAAAATTCCAACTTTGCGACAAAAGGCACATGTTTTATCTGGAGCTAAGCAGAAGGCCGTCATCCTGGAATCATTGTGTTTACTCAGGGCACCACACGATACTCGGTCCCAGACATCACTCTTCTCATGGTATAAGGAGTGGTCACTGCTTTTCTCCAGCTCGACTTTGCGAGGTGTTGGAACCGTAGTGTCGTGACTGGAACCGATTGAATTCAATAATAATATTAATAACGTTTATTTAAGAATGTACATCGGAATATTCTTTTTTTATAAATGTTTATACGAGCTTGAACAAACATTGGGAAAACCACAAAAGACGGAGCTGCGCGTGGTGCATAACTTGAAATTGGTGGAATGGTATATATAGATATAAATATAGAAAAAAAATATGTCGTAAATGAATTGAATATAATAAATAATGATTTTATATGCACATTGGGTTTTAATAATCATGAATCCACATAGTCTACCCATACATTTCTACCTACAATATATCATGCTAGTAATTCATTGATAGCGCATAGTTTCATTTCAAGTGTAAATGCCTTTATTTTTTTTCCTCAGTAAATTTTTGGAATTTTTGGTAATAATATGATTCTTCTGTTTTCAAGTGGAAAAAAATGAGTTATTTCAGTTCTTAATAGCTATGACACCTGTCAAATATCTTTCGTGGGGTTTTTACAAAATCATCAATTTTTGTCATTGTTGAGTATAGATGATCAATACTATCGAATAAATATTCGTGATCGTGCATATAAATGATGAGCTTCGAGAACTGTATTTGTCTGGCAACCATCAGGATTTCGCTATGCCTCAACTACAAGGAATCATGTAGAGGTGAATTAAAAAAATTTAATATATGAACCATGACAGGAACCTAAATATATAAGTGCATAATGTTTCTTTTAAATTATCGCAATAAATTTGAGTCACACAAAATATAACATAGTTCAAACACAAGAAACCATAACACCGACTATAATATCCCACAGACTGTCATCAACAAAAAACACCAGATTTCTCAATACATTGCCAGCAACAATACAACAACAATCAATTTCAATTTTCACTTCATTATTTCGATGTTTTCACTATTAATTTTTATATCTACTCTATTTATTTCAATGTTTCTATTTATTTACTTTGTATTCAAATTCCTACTATTTGTACCTATAATTGACATTTTCTTTGATTTTGTTATTGTGATAATGTATATTCTTCTACTTTGGTTGTATGATGAAGTCATTGTGCAACGCAAATGCGTGTCGAAATAGCCTCTATTTCGATGCGCATTTTCTATTACTCGGAGATTGGTACAATCGAACTGTCAAATAAAAGTCAGAAGAGTTAAGCCCAGTCTACTTCTGAGCGATTTGGATTTTGTGATATTTGCAGTGAAAAACTCGATGTTTTTATTGGTAAATTCCGATTCAGAGTGTAATTTCAATTAAATTGACCAATAAAAACATTAAGAACATCGAATTTTTCACCGCTGGTATTGCAATAATCAAAATCGTTTAACTGTTAACTGGGCTTTACGCTTGTGCGTCATATTTAAATTATTTCAATGTCATCATTGTTACCAATCGGAGATGTTTCTGGTATTTATCGATATTGAATCAATTTTTTTCTTTAAATCAGTTCAAAATAGAAAAAATTGCATATGACACACGTTTCATAAGACACGTTGTCGCACTTGTTCACTTGGAGCACTCCTCGCTTCGCTCGTCGTAATCCAAACAACGCGTGCGACATAATCGCGACTTGAAATACTTGTATCATAATATACTATTCAGATGTTATGTCACTGTCATTTTAGTAAGTAGGTTTTTTCTTATGGATAATTTTGAGGAGGCATTTTTGTATATTTTTTTAACTTTCGTAGATGGGTGTTTGCCACCTCAACCCAAAATTGCATATTGAACTCTGGATTCCACGAGTGCCGCGTATATTATTTCACTGTGGTGAGTATCTAGAATTCTGTTGAGAAACTTAAATGTGTATAAAATATTTCTTGATGCTTTTGTCACATTATTGATGTGAATATCCCATCTCAGATGGCTATCTATTGGTAAACCTAAATACATTACTATTTTGATAAAGAAATTATAGCTATAGATTTTTAAGGTTTTGTACTGGGGTAAATTATTTTTATATGAAGTAAATGGAACAAAGTAGGTTTTTCTGTATTAATTGTTGATTGTTTATGATGGAACCATGTAATGATTTGGGTTAGATTGTTTTCAGCAGTAGTTGAACGACAGGTACCATAGGTACCACAGGTACCATAGGTATAGGAAGAACCATGTGTTAGAGTGAAGCATTTCAAAATGCTACATACTATAAGTACATAAATTTGGAATTCTGAGTGGGAATACTCCACACATGTAGGCAACCACAACCACGTAGGCGAAATATGATAGGCATTGGGCAGTCGCGAGGTGGACAGAAGTTCAGAGAGTGAGCACGGTCGAGAGAGTTTCAGTTTAGTTTTAGTGAGCGATAAGGTCATGAGACAAAATGAATTAGATAATTAAGTCCCACATATTGGATTTGAGTGGAAGTTTTGTCTTGGAAAATCCTACGCTTTAATCGAGGCTCGAATATTGCTGAAAGTGCAGATAGTCTAGAAACTAGGATCTGTTTTTTTCTGACGTTGATTACAGCCATTTGCCACAACTGAAATATTCCATATTGTTTGTTTATGAGAAAGAAACCCTTTTGAAAGAAGGTGGGTTTAAGATACGAGCTCTTCTTTGAGTGGTACCTATTTAATATTACAAAGTTACCTTTGTTTTTTTTCATTTTATTATACACAAAACGAAAGGGGGTTACATAATTTTGAGGGTTACATAAATTTGGCGCCCAACGTGGGGCGCCAAAATTATGTGACCACCTATCGTTTCTTGTGAATATGTTTTTTTTATTTACAAAATTATTCCATTAGAGAAGAGGGTTATGTTGGCAACTGTTCGCCGGTGAGCACGTTGGGCCCTAAAATTACACCAGACGTCCAAACTCAGGAGCCACCAGCGAACTCTCAGCTGGTAACAATGATGACATTGAAATAATTAAAATATGACGTACAAGCGTAAAGCCCAGTTCACAGTTGAGCGATTTTGATTATTGCAATGCCAGCGGTGAAAAATTCGATGTTCTCATTGTTTTAATTGGTCAGTTTAATTGAAATTACACTCTGAATCGAAATTTATCAATAAAAAATTGAGTTTTTCACTGCTAATATTACAAAATCCAAATCGCTCAGGAGTAGACTGGGCTTTACTGTTCTGACTTTTATTTGACAGTTCGATTGTACCAATCTTCGAGTAATAAAAAATGCGTATCGAAATAGAGGCTATTTCGACACGCATTTGCGTTGCACAATGACTTCATTATACAACCAAAGTAGAATAATAATAATAATAAATAAATAATAAAATTCAATAGTAAAAACATCGAAATAATAAAGTGAAAATTGAAATTGATTGTTAGTAGATGTTGTTCTCCTTCCAAGGTCACACACCCCCACGTGGCCTTGGGGGGTCAATGACCTTCGGGAGGGGTTAATAACCTCGTAAGGAGTGACCTTGGGGCGAATGACTTTGGGAGGAGTGACCTTGAGAAGTGTGACCTTGGGGTGAATGACCTTGATGCGATCTTTGGAGGAGTGACCTCGAGTTGGCGACCTTGAGAGGAGGGTGCCCTAGGGAATTGATGCGGCCTTGAGAGGAGTGCGTCCTTGAGGGAGGCTCGCTTTTTCTGTGAGCATGACTTTGTGTTTTCACACCTCTGAAATGGGAGGGGGTGCGACCTTGAATGCTGCTGCTGCGTGCGCATGCGCCATTCTCCCACGAGAGTTCAAGATCGCGTTGGTGAGAGTGGGGGAGGCGGTACTTCTATAAATTCAAGTACGCGCAGAGTGGAGCACAGTTTCTTGGGAATCACATATTAATCAGCATTTTTTGTTTGTTCGTGAGTCATGAATGCGTTTTTAAACATCATCATCATGTTGACCAGCAGTGCTTGTTTCCAAACCTTTACGCGTAGTGATAATTTACGCCGCCATCAAAGAATTTCATGTGTTGGTGATTTGGGTGATTTGGGTGAACCTAGTGCTAAAAGGGCTCGATTGGATATTTCGAATCCGCCATCGCCATCGACATCTAGAAGTATGCAAAGATGTGTGCCCTGCGCTAAAAATTTTCCATCAGATAGGATGGGTGCTCATAAGAGAACCTTGGAGCATCGCTCTAATGCGTGCATGCACTACAGAGATGGCATATATGCGATCGAGAGCGCGTTCAAATGCCGCATTATTGCTACAGGTTAGAGTGTAGAACGAACATTTTGGATTACAATGCGTTCTTCAATGAGAATAGAGCTACAATTATATCTCTATTGGATAATATGCTTCTGATCCATCACTCGATTAAAGTGAACATGAAAGTTTTTGGCAGATATGTCATTGAAACCCGAGATGTGAGAGATGTGAAATCTTTCATGGCTCCGAAGCGCATAATCGCTTCATCGCCAGATTTGGAAGATATCGTTGACGCATTTCGGGATTGTCTTCCGATTCTAGCTATCGAATTCGAGGAACGTGATTCTGGTGAGTTGTTCGAAAAAATATGATGTCGACTAAGTTTGCTTATTTCTTTTTTTCACTTTGATATTACAGGTTGGGCTTCAGAAGAGATTTTGTTCCTAAAAATGAATATTAATAAATATAGTCCAATAGGAGGCGGATCTTACCTAAAGCTGCCCGCCTATATTGCGAACAAGAAAGCGGTGGTGAATATTATAAATCAGGATGAGCATTGTTTCGCCTGGGCAGTCACATCAGCTTTGTATCCTGCGAGGGTAAGGAATATCGAAACATCTTCCTACCCACACTTTTCTACAGTATTGAATCTGGTTGGTATAGAGTTTCCTATGAAAGTAAGTGATATTCCAATGTTCGGAAATCAAAATGATTGCTCCATCAATGTTTATGGGTTAGAGAGTGTATTCGACGATCAGAAAATGAAGTATTAGGTTGTTGGGTCGCTTCATTATGCAAAGAATAGGTTGGGTAGACATGTCAACTTACTATATATCTCAGATGATTCCGGTAAGAGGCATTATTGCTGGATAAAAAATTTATCGCGATTAGTGTCAAGCCAATTAAATGCCAGAGAGCATAGGAATTACTTTTGCGATAGGTGTCTGATATGTTTCTCCGATGAGTCGAAGTTGCTACGCCATAAATTGAATGATTGCAATCATACATACACTACGGTTCCATCTCCAGAAATCAAGGTTGATAAATTCGGAAATAGCGCTCCCGGGAATATTTTAAAATTCGAAAGTTTTGAGAAACAGATGGAAGTACCTCTCGTTATTTATGCGGATTTTGAATCTGTTCTGAAACCCATCCAAACTTGTGAACCAGATCCTACGGAGTCGTATACGAATAGAACTTTCGCTCATGAGCCGCAATCATTTGCTTATCTCATAAAATGTTTCTACGATGATTACCTCACTAAATTTGTTTCATTCCGAGGAAAAGGTGTAGCAAAAAAGTTTGTTTCCAGTTCAGTCGATAATGTTAAGGCTATATATAATATGCATTTGAAACGCGTTGTTCCTATGGCTAAATTGAGTGCTGCAGAAAAGCTTGATTTCGCTACCGCTACAATTTGCAACATTGGTGATAAGCCGCTTGATTCCACAGATGTTAAAGTTAGAGTGAAAAGAGAGAAGGCGCCGCACATTCTAAATGTAATTTGAATTTCAAGCTACCTAACTTCATCCCCATCTTTTTCCATGATATGAGCGGGTATGATAGCCACCTCTTCATCAAACAATTGTTCGAGCATGAAGAGAGGGTGGATTGTATCGCTCAAACTAAGGAAAAGTATGTTTCATTCACGAAACATGTTTTTGTTGATGAGTACTTGGGAAAAGATGGAAAAAATCATAAAATGTTCATGAAGTTGCGCTTTTTAGATAGCTATAAATTCCTTTCTGACCCGCTGCATTCTCTAGCTGAAAATCTGATTACGGAACAGTGTGTTGAGACAGCGAGAGCATTTCAAGATCGCGAACAATTTGAGCTAATGACGCGAAAAGGCGTGTTTTCGTATAGTTTTATAACATCTATCGATAAATTGGAGCATAAAGGTTTACCTTCACAAAATGACTTTTTCGATAATTTATCGAATGAACACATTTCGAATGAGGATTATCGTAGAGCTGAGCGTATTTGGAAGATATTCAAATGTAAAACGCTTGGGGATTAATCAGACGTATATCTGAAATCGGATGTTTTGTTATTATGCGATGTTTTTGGAAATTTTCGGAAGGTTAGTTTGAAGACATACAAGTTCGACCCGTGTCAATATTATACAGCCCCTGGTCTATCATGGGATGCTATGTTGCACTACACGAAAGTGTAATTGAAACTCTTAACTGACATCGACATGGCGAATTTCTTCAAGAAGGGAATAAGAAGCGTTGTTAGCCAGTGTAGTATGAGAAGCCATCTAGCTAATAATAAATTCCTCCCAAATTTCAACCCTGATGATCCATCATCGTTTATGATGTATTTGGATGCGACCAACTTGTATGGGCATAGTATGTCGCAACTACTACCTACATCTGGTTTCACATGGTTAACTGATGTTGAAATCTCAAATTTGGATATCTCGAATGTTGCAGATGATGACCCGTGCGGGTATGTTTTCGATGTAGATATTCACCACCCTGAAAATTTACATGATGCGTACTCGGATTTGGCTTTTCTTGTGGAATCCATCAGCCCGCCAGGTTCAAAATCCGCTCATAAGAAAATGATTCCGAATTCATCGAATAAGTTAAATTATATAATCCATTATCGAAATTTGAAACAGGAAATGGTTTAATCTTGACGCGAATACATAGAGTTCTTAAATTCAATCAATCTCGCTGGTTGAAGAAATATGTAGATCTCAATACAGATGCGCAATAAAAGTACGAACAAAGCCGATAATTGTTCATTTAAAAAAAAAGGTCAACTGTGTGTACGGTAAAACTATGGAAAATGTCGATAGAAGGACCGATATCAAACTTGTGACCCAATGGGAGAGTATCAAGAAGCGGAAGGGTGCTAATGCATTGACGGCCCTTCCCAATTATAAGACTTGCACGATATTTCATGAAAATTTCGTTGCAATTCACATGGGTAGGGTTAGCGTGCATTATGATAAACCGCTCTATGTGGGCTTCAGTATATTAGATGTGTCGAAAATTGTAATCTATGATTTCTTATATGATTGTATCAAGAAGAATTTTTCTGGAACGTCATCATCATTATTGTATACTGATACTGATTCCCTCATCTTGAAAATTGATATCGAAAATT
This sequence comes from Chrysomela aeneicollis, assembly GCA_029955515.1. Lineage (NCBI taxonomy): Eukaryota > Metazoa > Arthropoda > Insecta > Coleoptera > Chrysomelidae > Chrysomela > Chrysomela aeneicollis. The sequence continues at coordinate 4,297,631 of JARUHQ010000013.1, read as the reverse complement.
TCTATGATTTTATGAAAGAAAACAGAATACTTCGACACATCTAATTATCCTGTAAATAATAACTTCAACATGCCTCGCACAGAATCGATCGTCGGCAAAATGAAGGATGAATTCCCAAACAATCCCTTAATTACTTTTTACGGTACTGGCGTCAAAGTTTATTGTGTCGAATCAACGACTAGCGAGGTGGAAAAAGCGAAAGGCGTTTTCAGGGCTGTTATAAGAAACGAACTATCTCTAGATAGTTATAAAGCCATCGTTGAGAAAGGTGGTTTGATATTTCGCAAGATGAATACTTTTCGTAGCTATGAGCATGACATCTTCACGGAGATGAGAAACAAAGTTGCTCTTTCATATCACGACGATAAGCGGTTTATTATCACCAATACTGTCAGAACTCTTCCTTGGGGTCATAATGATATCGATTTTTATCGATTTAGTTCAGAGCAAAATTCAATTTGGCTACATCAGGCAATGAGCGACTTGTCGCAGAATGATCAGGGGGAGGATAATGAACGGTCCAAAAGATTAGACTCGCTAATTGAAATGTTAATGGAGCAATTAGAATCTCAGCAGTTAGCTCTATACCGGGAGAGGGAGTAGGGGGAGGGGAGGATTGTCTGCTACAAGCCCTATAAGAAGTATAAGATATTTCCATTCCTCCGAGTTGGTGACTAGCTGCGATATTGGCAACAGCAGTTGAGATGACTTCCGAGGTCAGCGAGACGCTTGCGAAACTTTCAATTGAGGAGCATGATAAAGAAAGGGGGAAAGCTGTGAGTATATTTTTTATTCGATGATATTCTTGATTTTTGGAATCATTTCCATATTATAAATGTATATTTTCTTGTTGCAGCCTTCCAAAAACGCTGTTGGGCAGCAAGGCGTAGACAATTTCACGGATGAAGGATACGATGATGTCAAATACAGCGAGAAAGCACTCAACCTAAATAAATTTATGAATGTTCCTCGGTCATTCTTATGTACATTATGTAATCGAACACTTCACGAAACAATTGTGACAGGTTTTGCTCCTATTTGTTGCAATGTACGCAGCAAAGTTTATATTTACCATTTTTGAAGTTATGTAATCGAAAACTTCATGAAACAATTGTGGCAGGTGTTGCTCCTATTTGTTGTAATATATGTAGTAAAGTATATATTTACCATTTTTGAAGTAATAATATTTTTCTATACTCGAAACATTTATTGTGATATTATTGCGCAGTAGGCTATAATCCCCCCACCCCTCACCCATTCTTGATATTCTTCACCGCAAAGGTGTGTTAGAGTCAGTTGTATGAAAGGTGGCCACCATGAAACTACTCGCTGTTGACATGCAAGGTTTCGTGCTCGGTGATAATAGTGTATTCCACCCCAAAAAAATATCTATCACAGATGGGGAGAAAACTAATCATTACATATTGAAACCACCTAAGCCCTATTACTGTTTAACTCGGAGTGAAAAGAAGCAAGTAACCTATGTGGAACGAAACATTCACGGTATAAGATACTCGAGTGGGCTCATCGACTATGATCAACTGATGGGTGAGGTGCTTGAGCCTTTTGCGAGCGCTAGTATAGTTTATGTGAAGGGGCATCAAAAGTTTGAGATTTTACAACAGTATGTAGAACAATTGGCCTATAAGCCATACATTGTGAACATTGAAAAATATCAGCATGATATGTGGCCTCAAAACCCTGTACCAGTATTCGAAAAAGAAGCTGCTCTATGTATGAATCATACACTATCTGCAAGGGTTAATTGTAGCTTGAGGCAATCGCATGCAGTATGGAGTTGGGTCTCTCAACATCTGAATTGTTGATGAAACATTTATATTCCAACGTATAGTAATTATGATGTTAATAAATATAAATATATATAAGAAGGGTAGTCTCTTGACTGGACTAGTTGAAAAAAACACAATGAATTTTGGGAAACCACTTGTAAGTAATTTTCCTTGAGGTTGCAGTCATTAGGTATTGGCCAGGTGCAAAGAATAACTCTTTGTTAAATAGTCGAGCTTTCGAAATATTTTATTTCATTATCAAGACATCTGTAAAAAACAAGGTCCATTTATAAAAAACTTACTTGTAAACAACATTGAAACACTTACTAACGTGAGGATACTTTGTATAAAGAATTCAGCAAACACATAAGGATGATGCACTCAGATATATTATATTGTTAACATATTGAAAGAATTTTTTTATTTTTTTATTGTGAAAAAGAGAATTAGAATTTAACGAAATTACGCTTCATTTTGTGCCGTTGGAAATCAAACTGATGTTTACCATCATAGAAACATGGAATAACATGAGTTGACATAAGGTTTGACATGAAATGTATAGAACATGACATGTGGTCGACCAATGGTGAGGAAATAACAGATTTGATCCCCACTTCACAACTGAAAGGCGGTAATTTAGAAAAATTTAAATATTACACAGAATTATTGCGGTTAGTGGTGTTGAAATTTAACAAATAGCTATAGATCACACTCAAATTAGCAATATCAGATCTTTTATTCATACAATTCGGAGTGTTATTAATGTGTGCCATTTCAAGGAAAATTCTTTTGGAGAGGTTATTTTCAACTGTTAAAATGGAGGGATTATTGAAATTTGCAAAGTGATTGTGATTGATAGTATGCTCTGCCAATGCACAAGATTTTTTATTTAAATTGCAATCACTCTTATGTGACGTAATGCGTCCAGATAAATTTCTACCTGTTTGACCAATGTATACAAGATCACAATTAAGACAAGGGATACTGTAAATGATATTAGAGGATTCTAAAACTGTGAGGGGAGCATGGGTTTTTGTAAACAGACTAGATACGGTTTTGATGTTCTTTTTTGCTATGCGGAGATTGTTCATCGTAAAAATATTGGTGAGTTTAGATGTGAGATCATCAATGTATGGGAGAGATCTATAATGGAAAGCAACTACCGGGTTTGTTTGTTCTTCATCATTATTATTGTTTGGAGGAGCATTAATTGGAGTTATTTCATTTGTGATATTTAAATGTTCTGTATCAAATAAAAATTTATTAATCAATTTGATTGGATATGAATTTTCTTTAAGAATAATCCTCAATTCATTCAGACAACCCAAAAGATAATCGGGATGTGACAGCCTTACTACTCGGTTTTTCAGGGCTTTAATGAGGTTCAACTTCATATTTTTTGGATGGTATGAATAGTAACTAATAAATCTGTTGCTGCAAATCGGTTTCCTGTACCACTTTGTTCGAAGAACGTTGTCATTGCCTCTGCAAATCCTCATATCCAAAAATGGTATGGATTGTTGAACTTCTTCTCCACATGTGAACTGTAGGTTAATGTTAAAACTGTTGAAGTAAAATAAGGCCTCATTTGATCTGCCAACTGGTACTGCAAGTATCAGGTCATCTACATACCGCTTAACAAAAGGAATGTCAAAAGGAATCAAAGGGATTACATCTTTAACTAGATCATCAAGTACAAAATTTACTAAAATCGGTGAGATAGTTGATCCCATAGGGGTACCAAAAATCTGTTTGTAATATTTATTGTCAAAAAGGAGGAAATTATAATTAAAAATGAATTCAAGAATATCAAAAAAGGCACTGAATGTTAAAGAACAATGGCTGGCAATTATGTTCCATTTTTCTACTAAACTCTGTCTGACTACTTCAAAAGGTAAATTAGTGAAAAGTGAAACCACATCAAAACTCACCACAATATAATTTTCTGGTAGTTGATAATTATTTATTAAAGTACTGAATGTAAAAAAATCCTTAATGTAATAATCATTGTCAGTATCATATGACTTGGTCAAAATTTCAGTAAGATATTTAGATAATTTACTATTAGGTGCATTGATCGAAGACACAATAGGTCTCATGGCTAGTGAAGGTTAATGGATGTTTGGAAGAGTATAAAAACGGAGAGCAACAGCATTATAAATATGTTAACGTTTTGAAGTGGCTGAATCAATTAGTTCATCCTTGAACAATCTTGTCACTAACCTATCAGCTTCCTGTTGTATGGTACTTGCAGGATTACGTGGTAATAAAATATACTATTTGTCATCTTCAAGTAATTCTTGACTTTTAGTGTAGTAGTCCTGCTTATACATCACAACAGTCACACCTCCCTTATCACTCTTGACAACATATAAATCAGGATTGTCTTTTAAAAATTTTTTACTTCTAATGAAAATATTATACATGAAATCTTTTTTGGAAGAAAATTTATGGAGATAATTTGTAATGATATTAGTGCTTTGAGCTCTGAAACAATCTCTATGGGAATTTGGAAATAGTGAAATGATTGATTCAATATCAGCAAGTAAGGAGGAAACTTTAAGATCTTTATTAATAGGGCATATACTGAACTTTGGTCCCAATGCAAGGAGGCGTTTAACTTCAGAAGGGATGTCAATATTGGTTAAATTTTTTATCCATTTATCCTGCACTTGGATGCTGATAAACGCATCAATCTTTAGATTATCAAATTTAATTTTATGTCTTTGTTGAATGTCATGAAAAAGTTTTTTGAAAGTGATTTTTTGTCTTCTTTTATATTCATCAAAAATGTGTAGAGGGACTAATGTGCGAGCCTTAGTTATAAGATTATTCAATTCAGTTTCTAATTTCTTCAATTCACTGAAAGATACTTTAATTTCTAAATTCAATATTGTTCTTTTCAACCTGTTATTAAATCCTTGAATTTTCATTCCTGTTCTGCCTCTGTGGTGATGAAGAATAGAGTTTATATTGCAAATACCATTGGTTATGTGGTTTGGAAAAACTTCGGCATTTCTACATCTTGTGAGAAAAATCCTCATATTTTGTGATGCTGCTATCTTGCTGTTGATATTAGCCCATCGTTTGAGTACCGTGACACTAGCAAGTCCGTACTGACGACGAATGTTATCGAAAAACCCCATATCTGAAACTGTTTAGAAGAAGGGTAGTCTCTTGACTGGACTAGTTGAAAAAAACACAATGAATTTTGGGAAACCACTTTTTTCTTGAGGTTGCAGTCATTAGGTATTGGCCAGGTGCAAAGAATAACTCTTTGTTAAATAGTCGAGCTTTCGAAATATTTTATTTCATTATCAAGACATCTGTAAAAAACAAGGTCCATTTATAAAAAACTTACTTGTAAACAACATTGAAACACTTACTAACGTGAGAATACTTTGTATAAAGAATTCAGCAAACACATAAGGATGATGCACTCAAATATATTGTCAACATATTGAAAGAATTTTTTTATTTTTTTATTGTGAAAAAGAGAATTAGAATTTAACGTAATTACGCTTCATTTTGTGCCGTTGGAAATCAAACTGATGTTTACCATCATAGAAACATGGAATAACATGAGTTGACATAAGGTTTGACATGAAATGTATAGAACATGACATGTGGTCGACCAATGGTGAGGAAATAACAGATTTGATCCCCACTTCACAACTGAAAGGCGGTAATTCAGAAAAATTTAAATATTACACAGAATTATTGCGGTTAGTGGTGTTGAATTCTGGTGTTGAATTCTGTGTAATATTTAAATTTTTCTAAATTACCGCCTTTCAGTTGTGAAGTGGGGATCAAATCTGTTATTTCCTCATCATTGGTCGACCACATGTCATGTTCTATACATTTCATGTCAAACCTTATGTCAACTCATGTTATTCCATGTTTCTATGATGGTAAACATCAGTTTGATTTCCAACGGCACAAAATGAAGCGTAATTTCGTTAAATTCTAATTCTCTTTTTCACAATAAAAAAATAAAAAAATTCTTTTAATATGTTAACAATATATTTGAGTGCATCATCCTTATGTGTTTGCTGAATTCTTTATACAAAGTATCCTCACGTTAGTAAGTGTTTCAATGTTGTTTACAAGTAAGTTTTTTATAAATGGACCTTGTTTTTTACAGATGTCTTGATAATGAAATAAAATATTTCGAAAGCTCGACTATTTAACAAAGAGTTATTCTTTGCACCTGGCCAATACCTAATGACTGCAACCTCAAGAAAAAAGTGGTTTCCCAAAATTCATTGTGTTTTTTTCAACTAGTCCAGTCAAGAGACTACCCTTCTTCTAAACAGTTTCAGATATGGGGTTTTTCGATAACATTCGTCGTCAGTACGGACTTGCTAGTGTCACGGTACTCAAACGATGGGCTAATATCAACAGCAAGATAGCAGCATCACAAAATAGGAGGATTTTTCTCACAAGATGTAGAAATGCCGAAGTTTTTCCAAACCACATAACCAATGGTATTTGCAATATAAACTCTATTCTTCATCACCACAGAGGCAGATCAGGAATGAAAATTCAAGGATTTAATAACAGGTTGAAAAGAACAATATTGAATTTAGAAATTAAAGTATCTTTCAGTGAATTGAAGAAATTAGAAAATGAATTGAATAATCTTATAACTAAGGCTCACACATTAGTCCCTCCACATATTTTTGATGAATATAAAAGAAGACAAAAAATCACTTTCAAAAAACTTTTTCATGACATTCAACAAAGACATAAAATTAAATTTGATAATCTAAAGATTGATGCGTTTATCAGCATCCAAGTGCAGGATAAATGGATAAAAAATTTAACCAATATTGACATCCCTTCTGAAGTTAAACGCCTCCTTGCATTGGGACCAAAGTTCAGTATATGCCCTATTAATAAAGATCTTGAAGTTTCCTCCTTACTTGCTGATATTGAATCAATCATTTCACTATTTCCAAATTCCCATAGAGATTGTTCCAGAGCTCAAAGCACTAATATCATTACAAATTATCTCCATAAATTTTCTTCCAAAAAAGATTTCATGTATAATATTTTCATTAGAAGTAAAAAATTTTTAAAAGACAATCCTGATTTATATGTTGTCAAGAGTGATAAGGGAGGTGTGACTGTTGTGATGTATAAGCAGGACTACTACACTAAAAGTCAAGAATTACTTGAAGATGACAAATACTATATTTTATTACCACGTAATCCTGCAAGTACCATACAACATGAAGCTGATAGGTTAGTGACAAGATTGTTCAAGGATGAACTAATTGATTCAGCCACTTCAAAACGTTTACATATTTATAATGCTGTTGCTCTTCGTTTTTATACTCTTCCAAAAATCCATAAACCTTCACTAGCCATGAGACCTATTGTGTCTTCGATCAATGCACCTAATAGTAAATTATCTAAATATCTTACTGAAATTTTGACCAAGTCATATGATACTGACAATGATTATTACATTAAGGATTCTTTTACATTCAGTACTTTCATAAATAATTATCAACTACCAGAAAATTATATTGTGATGAGTTTTGATGTGGTTTCACTTTTCACTAATTTACCTTTTCAAGTAGTCAGAAAGAGTTTAGTAGAAAAATGGAACATAATTGCCAGCCATTGTTCTTTAACATTCAGTGCCTTTTTTGATATTTTTGAATTCATTTTTAATTCTAATTTCCTCCTTTTTGACAATAAATATCACAAACAGATTTTTGGTACCCCTATGGGATCAACTATCTCACCGATTTTAGTAAATTTTGTACTTGATGATCTAGTTAAAGATGTAATCCCTTTGATTCCTTTTGACATCCCTTTTGTTAAGCGGTATGTAGATGACCTGATACTTGCAGTACCAGTTGGCAGATCAAATGAGGCCTTATTTTACTTCAACAGTTTCAACATTAACCTACAGTTCACATGTGAAGAAGAAGTTCAACAATCCATACCAATTTTTGGATATGAGGATTTGCAGAGGCAATGACAACGATCTTCGAACAAAGTGGTACAGGAAACCGATTTGCAGCAACAGATTTATTAGTTACTATTCATACCATCCAAAAAATATGAAGTTGAACCTCATTAAAGCCCTGAAAAACCGAGTAGTAAGGCTGTCACATCCCGATTATCTTTTGGGTTGTCTGAATGAATTGAGGATTATTCTTAAAGAAAATTCATATCCAATCAAATTGATTAATAAATTTTTATTTAATACAGAACATTTAAATATCACAAATGAAACAACTATAATTAATGCTCCTCCAAACAATAATAATGATGAAGAACAAACAAACCCGGTAGTTGCTTTCCATTATAGATCTCTCCCATACATTGATGATCTCACATCTAAACTCACCAATATTTTTACTATGAACAATCTCCGCATAGCAAAAATGAACATCAAAACCGTATCTAGTCTGTTTACAAAAACCCATGCTCCCCTCACAGTTTTAGAATCCTCTAATATCATTTACAGTATCCCTTGTCTTAATTGTGATCTTGTATACATTGGTCAAACAGGTAGAAATTTATCTGGACGCATCACGTCACATAAGAGTGATTGCAATTTAAATAAAAAATCTTGTGCATTGGCAGAGCATACTATCAATCACAATCACTATGCAAATTTCAATAATCCCTCCATTTTAACAGTTGAAAATAACCTCTCCAAAAGAATTTTCCTTGAAATGGTACACATTAATAACACTCCGAATTGTATGAATAAAAGATCTGATATTGCTAATTTGAGTGTGATCTATAGCTATTTGTTAAATTTCAACACCACTAACCGCAATAATTCTGTGTAATATTTAAATTTTTCTAAATTACCGCCTTTCAGTTGTGAAGTGGGGATCAAATCTGTTATTTCCTCACCATTGGTCGACCACATGTCATGTTTTATACATTTCATGTCAAACCTTATGTCAACTCATGTTATTCCATGTTCCTATGATGGTAAACATCAGTTTGATTTTCAACGGCACAAAATGAAGCGTAATTTCGTTAAATTCTATTTCTCTTTTTCACAATAAAGAAATAAAAAAATTCTTTTAATATGTCAACAATATATTTGAGTGCATCATCCTTATGTGTTTGCTGAATTCTTTATACAAAGTATCCTCACGTTAGTAAGTGTTTCAATGTTGTTTACAAGTAAGTTTTTTATAAATCGACCTTGTTTTTTACAGATGTCTTGATAATGAAATAAAATATTTCGAAAGCTCGACTATTTAACAAAGAGTTATTCTTTGCACCTGGCCAATACCTAATGACTGCAACCTCAAGGAAAATTACTTACAAGTGGTTTCCCAAAATTCATTGTGTATATATATATATTGTATATATATATATATATTCAACCTACAACCTGTCTCTTCATACCTTTGCCCAGTGTGCTAACACAATATCCTTCTCTCCTATATATATATATATATATATATATTGTCACCCGAGATTATTTTACCTGACACCTTCCACGCCAATTTCCTCATGGGCGAAGTAGATAATGTCTGACGCGACAGTTGGTCATCCGGTATGGGAGATGGCAGTTGGTAAATTATAGTTGGTACGCTAGATGGCGCTTCACTTCTGTCGAAAGTCACACATCCCAAATACAACCAACTACGGGTACGGAACACTTCCTAATTGACAGTTGGTACGATTGGTGATAACTGACATGACAGATGACAATTGGCAGGGCATCTGTAACGGCGGCCATCTTAGGCGGAAAGAGCATTGAAAAGCGGAGTAGGTAGCAATTTTAACCATAGAAATTTCAACTCCTGAGTCGAGCAGTTGTCATTGAATTGTTATAGATCCTTAGAACCATCTACAAGCAAGCATTTAATCATGTCTGGTCAATATCAGAATATGTCCATGCGACAAATGGTGGACGCTATACGGCAGAGGCAGCGCACCAACCCAATGGAGATCGGTGAAATAATTCAGAGGCACTTGGACTAGCGGCGGGCCTATGAAATACTGCAGGAGTTTTTGGACGAGCGGCGGGCCGAGATAGTGAAGATTCCTGAAATCGACCCTGGATCAGACTCCGACGAAACTATCATCTCAGCTCCTGTTATCACAAGAAGGGGACTACGCAGAAAGAAGAAGTCAAGAGTTCCGCCTTATACGGCTAAAAGGTTGAAGCCGAAAGTAAAATGATTGAATATATATCGTTTTTATATTATATATTTTAATAAATGCTTTTCGTAATACAAATTGTTTGTCATGATTCGAATACATCATTAATAAGTAAGAAGTGGTCCTCGAGTGTCTACAGTTTCAATTTCTCTCGTAGATGCCTGACTGTTCTCACAAAAGAAGTGAAAATCCCATATTCATGTGAATCACAGTCGCACACGCAATAACAATAATGCATACATTTCCTGCATGCAAGCCCATCTACGACATCATTGTATTCAAATAGATAGAAACATTTTCTGCGGCAGCAATACCGCCTTGATGTAATTGTGCATTGATACTCCAACGCGCGAACCATGTTAGACGAAGTTTAAATGATGTCTGAGAAGTAGGGCGAATATTATAAACCAAAGTGGTGGGCGTTAACAAGAAGCGGGCCAGTGTAATGAGGTCCGAGCGTAACGACCAATGGGAGATGTCAAAGGGCTGGGCCTCAACAAGTGGGCGGGTCTCAAATTGGCCACGCCTTCCCCCCGAGGAAGCCCCGCCCCCAAAACTCCGCCCCCCCCAAAACTCCGCCCCCCAAAACTCCGCCCCCCTCAGAGCTCCACCCCTAAGATCTGTGTCAACGTGGGATTCGATCAGCCCCCCCCCATGAAATCCAAAATCCTTGCCGAGGTATCAAAAATTTGTGTCAAGGTGGAATTCGATCAGCACCCTCCCACATGAAATCCAAAATCCTTGCCTGGGTATCAAAAATTATTTGTGTCAAGGTGGAATTCGATCAGCACCCCCCCCCCCCATAAAATCCAAAATCCTTGGCGAGGTATCAAAAATCTGTGTCAAGGTGGAATTCGATCACCACCTCAGTTTTTTTTCTCAGTTTTCAACTTGTGAAAATATTGTATTTAATACTGAGCGATATATTTTGAAACTCTTGTCCAATTTATCAAAATAAAATGGATAATTTAGTATTTTTTTATTTATTCATTGTACACTCTTACATACATATATATACACCCTTAAATTTCAAATATATACAAGATAAAATATTATGAATTAGAAATACACAAATATATACAAAATAAAAACTTATAAATAGAAAAATAAATAATCAAATATAAACACTAATTTAATAAAATCCTTCAATATCGCCCCTATAATAGCGAAATGTTGGAGCCGGCACCTCCAAATCCCTAGCCCTTCTTCGAAATCTCTCTTCGAGGGGTAGACACCAACACTTGTTCAAAAGTTCGGAGGGCCCCCTATAAAAGTAGCCCACCACCTCACAAAAGAATTCCTTGCCGAAATTGCAGTGTCGAATAATTCGTGTTATTTTATTATTTGATTATGTCATGACCCTGTAGTGTAGTTGATTTTTTGATGATGAAATGTCATAGAGACAGTTGTTGAGTTTTGATAGGAAAAATATATTTGCTGTCTTCGAAAAAGAGATTTAATTTCTGATATTAAAAGACAGTTCAGCACAGAACTGAACATTTGGTGACCCCGACGTGATCTTCAGTATGGATAAAGATAGACCAACAAGGAAATTAGCAGGGATGAATAGATCGCTAGAACGAGAACGTTCAGGGCAGACAGAAACACATCACATGCTGGATCTACACATCACACCACACCTTGTGAACGTCAGCCTTCATCAAAAATCCATTCAAATGAAGAAAAGAACAAATCAACTACTTCCAAAGGACAGAGATCAGTATCAAAACACAGTAGTACAGTTGATTTGCGAAGAAAGAGGCTCATATTGGAAAATGAGAAGAAAAGGCAAGAATTAGAAATGCTGCAACTAAAACAAGTCCAGTTTGAGCTCGAGTCTGGACGAAAAGAAATAGAAAATTCTATTCGTCTGTAGGATACGGAAGAGGAGTTGAGAAAAACTGAATCTGTGGTACAAAATAGTGAGAGTGTCAGTTGTACATCAAGAAAATTGTATATTTCCAAAATAGATGGAATTGTTGACAAAACAAATGACAATTTCGTTGCTGAATGGATACATGATATTCCAGCAGAAATATCTGAGGTCGATGAAAATGAAAGTCGTCCAGGAAACCAAAATCCCAACAATGACATCAAGATGCTATGTGATACTCTACGGGATGTACTTGTGTCAGTCAAAACTTCAGGACAATCCCAGAAAAATTTGAACAAATATGGTGCCCGACAAGTTGTAGACAAAGACTTTCCCTGTTTTGATGGAAATTCCCAAAATTGGTCTCTTTTCTATAAGCATTTTACGAATATTTGTGCCTTATGCGAATATTCAAACGAAGAGATAATGCTCAAACTTCAAAAATGTTTGAAAGGCATTGCGAAATCAACCGTTTCAGGAATGATGTTTACATTAAACGTGGATTTAGTTATGAAAACACTTCAAACTCGCTTCGGTAGGCCAGAATACATCATCGAAACACTCATTATGAAAATAAGAGATTTGCCGTTTATAAAAGACTGTAATCTAGAAAAACTCATTCATCTATCAAACGAAGTGAATAATATGGTTTCCACTATGAATATTTTAGAATCAATTGGGCATCTCCAAAATCCCCAGTTGTTGAAAGAAATACTCAGTAAGTTACCAGATGTTTTGAAATTGAACTGGGGTGAGGTTGTTGCAAAGAAAAATGGAATTGCAGATTTGAATGATTTTTCAAAATGGTTGGAGAATTATGCTAGTGCCGCATGCTTTGTTAGTACACCACAACCCGATACGGAGGAACAAAATAATATGAAGAAATCTGAGAGAATTCTGAGTACAACAGAGAAGGAAAAATCCAAGATTCCAGAAAAGAACTGCTCATATTGTGACAAAGATTCCCACCGAGGTGAGTGTCCTCAGATGAAAACAGATGACATCGACACCAGGTGGAAAAAGGTTACTGAAAAGAAGCTTTGTTTTTCGTGCCTCAAGCGGAACCACCAGAAATTCAAATGTTGAAACAGGAAACAATGTGGAACTACAGGTTGTAAATTGTTCCATCATCCTTTTCTCCATAAAGAAAAAACTATTGCTGCAAGCGAGAATATCATGACTACCAATACATCAGAACCACAAGTTGAAATGATATGCGCAGTGGCCAGCGACAGGAAAATATTATTACGGATGATTCCTATAAAACTCCATGGACCAAAAACCGTCGAAATAACATACGCACTGTGTGATGAGGCATCTACGATCACTCTGTTAGATGCAGAAATCGCAGAACGTTTGGGTTTTGAAGGGTCTCTTGAAAAACTATGTTTACAATGGACAAACGATGAAATTACTTCATAAGTGAATTCTCTCAGATTCGATTTGAAGATTTCTAAAGTAGATGAAGAAAGCAAAGTTCATTTCCTGAGGGATGTTCGAACCATAGAGAACCTATCACTGCCATCACAAACCATCAAAAAATCAGACATCCAGAAAGAATCACATCTAAAAGGAATACCCATTAGAAGCTATGAAAATCAGAAAGCAGTCATGATAATAGGACAAGACAACATTCAGTTGATAACTCCTAGGCAAATACGATGTGGGCCAGAAAATTCGCTGATGGCAACAAGATGTCAGTTGGGATGGTCAATACATGGACCCAGTTCGAGAAAGAAAGAAGAAAGTACAAAAGCTCACGTGTTTCACGTATGTGAAAAAGAAAATCAAGATCGTGATCTACAGGACCTGATGAAAAAGCAATTTACGACCGAGTCTTTCGGAGTTTTATTGACACCTGACAGAATGAGCCAGAGTTATTCCAAGGCAATGAAGATAATGCAGGATACGGTGAAAAAAGTAGATGGGCGTTATGAAATTGGTCTTATCTGGAAAGATAACGATATACCGAGCTCTACAAAGATTGAAATGTATCGAGAAGAAATGCCGAAAAGACGCCAAAGTTGGAGAAGAGTATTGCCTGAAAATTCAGTCCTACATAGAAAAAATATATGTATCGAAACTCACTGAAGAGGAAGCGGCAGTTGAAGGACCCCGAACTTGGTACCTTCCGCATTTTGCAGTCGAAAATCCCAATAAGCCGAATAAAATTAGGTTGGTTTTTGACGCTGCAGCCAAATCACATGGTCTCAGTCTGAACGATGCATTGTTGCCTGGTCCTGATCTATTACAATCGTTGGTAGTTATCCTATGGAAGTTCAGGCAAAGGAGATTTGGATTCTGCGGAGATGTGCGTGAAATGTTTCACCAGGTTCGAATCCGCAAACAAGATAGGCCTTCTCAACGGTTTCTTTGGAGAGACCTGGAATACAACCGCAATCCTGACACTTATGAAATAAACGTGATGACCTTCGGAGCTACATGTTCACCAGTTTGTGCACAATTTGTGAAAAATCACAATGTTAAAAAATTTGCACAAGATCCAGAGATCAGAAAGGCAATAGTAGAAAAGTTTTACGTAGATGAATATCTTGACTCAAGAGACACAGAAGAAGAGGCAATAACAACAATCTCAGAAGTATGTAGGATACAGAAGATTGCAGGTTTTGATGTAGTGAACTGGATGAGTAATTCAAGTAGAGTGCAAGAAACTTTGAAAGAAGATATGCTCTTAGCTACATCAAGAAACATCAACGAAAACTCTCTCCATCGTGTATATGGATTATGGTGGAATGTTCATGATGATAATTTCTCATTTCGTCTCAATAACAAAGATATCATGAAACACGAAAATCCAAGCAAAAGACAAGTCTTGAGATCCGTCATGTCTCTATTTGATCCTCTGGGTTTCATACATGTTTCTCCATCGGAGGAAAAATACTCATGCGAGATATTTGGAGATCGGGCATTGATTGGAATGCAGAGCTTTCCGAAGATTTCAAAAACACCTACAGAATTTGGTTGAAAAATATCTCGAAAATCACAGAATTGAGAATTCCAAGATGTTACAGTTTTAACATACCGACTGCCGAGAAAATTGAGATTCATACATTCTCAGACAGCAGTGAGAAAGCATTTGCTGCTGTATCGTATCTACGTGTTGTAAAAAAATCCGAAGTTGACGTTTCTTTCATCGCTGCAAGAACGAGAGTATCTCCTCTGAAACCTCTATCTATACCAAGGTTAGAACTACAAGGTGCTGTGATGGCGAGTCGACTTGCAGAAACCATTAAAAAAGAACTTGAAATACCTATAGATCAAATTTATTTTTGGACTGACTCTCGATGTGTTTTTAGATGGATAAGAGGAGACGGCAAAAAATACAAACAGTTTGTTGCCCATAGAATAGGTGAGATCCAAGAACGAACGCGATGCGAAGATTGGAAATGGGTCTCTTCTGAAGAAAATCCAGCAGATGAAGCTACAAGATCTGGAATTTCATCTAACAAGAAAGATCATGATTCGCAAAAAATAGTCATCTCGAAGGAATGGTTCAATGGACCTGATTTTTTGAAATTAACCGAAGAACATTGGCCCAAAGAAAATGACGATTCAGAAGATTCCACTGAGACCGAGACTGAAATGAAAAGAGAATATGTGTCGTGCGAAGCATGCTTGCTTATTGCCAAAAAAATCGAAAATGTTCAACCAGATATACAGAGGTTCTCGAAATGGTTGAGTTTGATCAGAACAACTGCTTGGTGTTTGAGATTCATCGAGAATTCAAAAACAAAGAAAAAAAGTAGCAGAATGAAGGGAGAGTTGAAAGTCGAAGAATTGAAGGAGGCTGAAAGAATTTGGATAAAGCAGTCGCAATATGATAGTTTTGGTGAAGAAATTCAGCACCTCGAGAGAAAAAAACCATTGGAAAAACGAAGCAAACTTGTTTCTCTGTCTCCAGAAATGAAGAACGATGTTTTGGTGTTGGGGGGAAGGACCAATTTGACCACAAATTTGGATGAGGACACAAAACATCCAATTATTCTATCCCCAAAACATCCATATACCAAACTTCTGATTCGACACTACCACGAACAATTTCGTCATAGAGGCATAGAAACGACACTAAATGGATTGTTACAAAGATTTTGGATACTCAATGGACGAACAGCCGTTAAGTCTGTATTTAGCCAATGCAATAAGTGTAAAATTGAAAGAAGCAAGCCTACTCCTCCGATCATGGGACAATTACCAGAAATCAGACTGAGAAAAGAAGTTCGACCATTCGTGAATGTAGGCATAGACTACTTTGGACCTATTCTAGTGAAAATAGGAAGAAGACATGAAAAGAGGTGGGGAGTACTATTTACGTGCTTAGCGGTGAGGGCTGTTCACCTAGAAATCTCTCATACATTAAATACAGATTCTGCAATAATGGCTATCATGCGAATGTCATCTAGGAGAGGAAAACCAGATACCATTTATTGTGATAATGGGACCAACTTCCGGGGAGCATCCAAAGAATTGAGGAATTTGATTCAAAATCTAGATACATCAGTCATTGAGAATTCCATGTCTTCAAGAAATATACAGTTCAGATTCATTTCGCCTGCTTCTCCGCACATGGGCGGAGTTTGGGAAAGGCTCGTTGGATCTGTCAAACGAATCATAGGTAATGTTCTCCATCAGCAGCCACTGAAAGAAGAAATTTTACAGACCCTGTTCGCAGAAGCGGAATTTTTAGTTAATTCTAGACCTTTGACTGAATCATCAGATGACCCTAATGATCTGGAAGTACTAACACCGAATCATTTCGTGATTGGTTCCTCGAACGGTGAAGGTCCTCCATTTCCCGAGAATCCAGATAAAAACTGCCTAAGAAGAGGGTGGCATTTACCTAGACAACTTTAAGACTCCTAGTAGGAAGGGCGCCGGCTCTGAATACCCCCACCCCTCCACTTTTCCATTTCGAGTGCGGCGGTTTGGACCATCCCCACTCCTCGCTGGTATGGACCATACCCTCCCCTCCACTTTCGAGTGCGGACCATCACCGCTCCCCAGACAGTGCGTCTGTATGGACCATACCCACCCCTCCACTTTTCCATTTCGAGTGCGGCGGTTTGGACCATCCCCACTCCTCGCTGGTATGGACCATACCCTCCCCTCCACTTTCGAGTGCGGACCATCACCGCTCCCCAGACAGTGCGTCTGTATGGACCATACCCACTCCTCCACTTTTCCATTTCGAGTGGGACGGTATGGAACGCCCCACTCCTCCACTTTTCCATTTCACGTGTGGACCATACCCTCACCCCACCACCTTTCTATTCAAGCGCGGAACATTCCCCTTCCCCACCAGCCAGCCCCGCGCCCCACAGGCGGGAAATTCAAATTACGTTACCAAAATATCACGAGCAGGCTGAAACCAGCACGCAAATGAAAACGCCCTGAAAACGACTCCTGATATCGTAGTATATTATGCCTGCAAGGTCACAACTCTCGATTCACGAAACGCGCAAACCGTGCTAATTAGTACAGGAAGCAACACTGATATCAGCTGCAACTATACAGAGTGTACGAAAATTTATGCATTGTCACCTAACAACATACAGAGGGCTCGAAAAACATTGTATATCAACATTATCACTCCTCAGACCGTGCAGCGGTATGGAACGCCCCACTCCTCCACTTTTCCATTTCAAATGTGGAACATTCCCCCTCTTCCCCAGCCGTCCAAGCAGATCGCCCTAGAGCCACGCGGGAAACTAGGCGGGAAATTCAAATTACTATGTGTCCGTTACCATGATATCACGAGCAGGCCGAGACCACAAGACATAATCTGCGCGTACCTACAAGACTGTTCGTAAATGAAAACTCTTTGAAAAATAGCTCCTGATATCGAGCAGCTCGCTTTCCTATGCCTGTTAGTGCGTTTAAAAATATCGTAGTTTATACGCAAAGCGATTATTATCATACTGCACAGGCCTGCAAGGTCACAACTCTCGATTCACGTACATGAAAACCTGACGAAAGGTGCACCATTGAAATTGAGGTTATGTTCTCAATCAGTGATAAGTAGTACCGGAAGCATCATACGAATTGGTAAATAGTTTCAGGGGAAAATGCAATCATGAAAAAGCGTAGCATTTTGAGGTATCGGCCCTTACGCAACGTCTTCACGAGGGATATGCGATCCGTCCCAAAGCAATAGGTATACGATAGGCAAGAATAAACAGCCAACTATTTTCATGAGTCTCATCTTCGCTATCGAAAAGCATGTGAGACCACAAGGCAATGATAATCACTATCAACGTTTTCAATTAGATATCCAGCGTTATTCATATACGGAGGAGCTCCGAGGTGGCGTGCCTACAGTGTTGTCGGACGTTCGAAAATTCAGAGATTAGACAATATTATGTTCAGATATCAAGAGCCGAAAGAATAAATACTTTTTGAATACAAGACTAATGATGCCCTGAACGTTTCTACACATTTGTGGGTAAAATCGTCAACGCCGTAGACTGTTACAATGAGTTATTTGATGCAAATAGAGATTAAAAACGCATGTATTTTCACGGGAAACAAGGCACACTACGTATTCAATTTAACAACTATTGCGTATTTTTGCGCCATCTACTGATAAAAACGAACAGTAAAACAATAAAATGTACCGACATTGCATATTTGAAAAAGTTCAGATCACAAAAGGCAGATTGCCACAAATAATACACAGTAGCGATGATGGTATCACGACCTCATTATTATCATTCGAGACAAACTATTTCGTAGTCAAAATGACAAAATCTACTCGAAAACACATTCAACTTTATTATAAAAGGAGAGAAATTATGAATACCAGAACATAAAGTCATGCCAGAAGGACACTATAATAGCGGAAATGGAAAACGACATTGAGATATCGACATCAAGCAAGAGAAAAAACAAGTCAAAAGGACATAGCCAACGCTGTTATTATTAGTCTGTCAAAATTTATCTTTCGGTAACAAACAGAGGCCTGAATATTATGAACAATAATAAATCAACAAGGAAGAGATGTGCATAGAAAAGCATCTAATATTCACATTTCAAGATAAATGTACTTTACCATATTGACAAATTCCAACACTCCACTTTCAAAATCACCTTCATGATGAAATCTGAACAATGAACGGGAATAGAAAGTGAACGATTACAATAATTGAAAATCTATCAACCTCTATTACCATGCACGATTCATGAGGCCACAACCGTATACAAACATTCGAATTCAAAGTTGAGCGAAAACTGAAAAATAGGTGACTGCTACGCTACACTGATATCAAAAACCGCAGATAATGTCTTTCCTGTTACACGAACAAACTATCAAGAAAAAATAATTATTTGTATCTAACTTATTATGGAAAGGTATATGAGAAACTATTGATACAGGATTTGAGCCTAACAAATATGAATCTGCAATATATAGGCCATAGAGAGAGTTATTCGAGGAGAAACTGTATCAATTGAATTCGTTCATATCAAGAGAATACTATAGACAAATTATAATTATAAACGAAAAAGGCCTAAAAGGTGGCGAAGGTACAAAACTTGAACGAACACAATAAACCCGAAAGCTGTCTCGAGAGATCATGATTAGCCTTTCAAAATATAATTCGACACACAAGCCAGAACGATGATGAACAGATTGGAAGTTTGATCATAGAAAACGATTGCGGAACAAGCATTAAGTGTCAAGATTCTTTCGAGTCAGGCAAACAATCAAAAATTTAATTCAATATAATTTTAAGGAATCGAGAAAACATATACGAGGCGAATTAAACATGTCAAAATTCAAAGCTGAAACATATATACAAAACGAGGCTGAACAGAAAAACATACGCCAATGAAGCACGGCATCGAACGAAAATGTCTCCACATTTTGGAAAACTTTAACCTGAAAATATGAAAATATATTATAGCAAACAACAATTGACATTTGGGAAAACATTCACCTGAAAATATATAGGATGAGAGGTGAAAGTGTTTGTTTGCCAATAATTCGAAATTATTGCCCAGCATATACCAAACTTGGAGGTCAACACTCAATATGCCACAAGGAAAAATCAACATTTATGAAATAAATGTCAACTATTGAGGATGGGTGGAGGGGGTATAGGAGACGGAAAATGGGGGTAGATCCTCTGCGACATCTTTCTCGAAAACAGAGCAATTTCTATTTGTTCTTATTCTGACAGCACGAAGATCAATTTCCAAACTAATGGAAACACTTCATTAATTCGTCAGATGAAACCCTCGAATTTTTCGACAGCACGAAGACCAACTTCCAAATTATTGGAATAACTTCATTAATTCGTCAGATGGAACCCTCGAATTTTTCGAGAGCACGAAGACCAACTTCCAAATTAATGGAAACACTTCATTAATTCGTCAGATGAACCAGCGTATTTTTTCGACAACACGAAGATCAATTTCCAAACTAATGGAAACACTTCATTAATTCGTCAGATGAAACCTCGTATATTTTTTTCGACAGCACGAAGATCAATTTCCAATTTAATGGAAACACTTCATTAATTCGCCGAATGAGGCCTATTTTTCATTAGAACAGG
The DNA here is from genome assembly GCA_029955515.1 of Chrysomela aeneicollis. NCBI lineage: Eukaryota > Metazoa > Arthropoda > Insecta > Coleoptera > Chrysomelidae > Chrysomela > Chrysomela aeneicollis. The sequence goes on along the minus strand of JARUHQ010000013.1, from coordinate 4,277,244 downwards.
TGATTGTTGTTTTTGTGCGAAAGCGGCGCGAGGCTCTTTTTCTCAATAAGGGACTTAGCCGTGAAAACGACTGATTTTTGTGTACGCATTTTTGGTTTTTTGTATACATGAGAATTGATGTCGTTGTCAGTCTGAAATTATCGCTTCAGGCTTGTACTTTAACTGTTTCAGAGCATTCTGAATTTTTCGTTTCAAGAGGTCTCGGGCTGGTTTTCACGCTGACCATACTTGAAAGAGAAGCCTATGAAGCAAGCGTGTATGGAGAATAGTATTTGATAGAAGGAATGGACCAACATAATCCTGATTTTCCACCTTATTGAATAGGTGGGGAAAGTAACCTATAGTCAACTCTGTAAAACCAAAGAATTTTGAAGTTTTGACAAAATCATCGAGAGAATCAATAAATGTCACATTACCAGCGGTCATCGATATAAGCTTAGTACCACGCATAATGAGAGCAGGTATTAGGATGGTCCGAGTTAAAATATAATTCAAAATAAATTGGTGGTCAAACCCTCAGCCGCTGTGAGCATGAACAACAATATTTTTGAATTTTTTCATTGCCAACACATGGTGGATAATCATAAAATATGAATCAAAATCATAAGTTGGAGGCGACTTTTGTATCTGGTTGAATGTAGCAAAGATGATCCGCGGGACAATATTTGTCACGCAGAAAATCTCTCTCTCTGCTGGTGTAAGAACGCCTAGTTGGAACAATTTCGAAACACTCCTTCACATCTTCTTAGTTTTCACAAATTTTATCCCGAATATGGTTATTAAAACACGCTTGACCTCGGAAAGACCTTTTGCAAAACTCACAGGGGATTTAAACTTTACCATTACGACATGCTGTTGAAGCCGGGCAAGAAAACAAGTTCCACCGCACCGATGGTGTTCCTTATGATCGTAGGGGACATGACATTCCTCACAGTAATAATCGCAACAGAAGGCAGCAGTTAGGGAAGTGATGACATTGAAATGACCCTCATGAAACAATAAGTTCAGAGAGGGACCAACACCGTCACCTTTGAAAATAACATCACGACCCTTGTTCCCATATTGATAGACCGTTATTTTATATGAAGAAAGATGTCGTTGAAATTGATTCAACTCAGGTATGCCGCAACCAATAGAAGGTACAGAAACTCCAGCTTCGGTCAGCAATTGCAGAGACCTTTCGGTCTGCAATTTTCCGATGTCCCGACGCACAGCACTGCATTTGTGGTCTTTATCGGCATATGCCCGAGCCACGACAAGTGCTCGAGGGAGGCAGAGATTGTCTGTGTTTTTAACACATACTATCCCCTTCCTTTTGCTACATTCTTCGGCGAAAGAATTGTAACAGCGCCCTCTGGGTCCACCTTTTCCCGCCGGTAATCTTACAGTTGTAACAACGAGACAGAAGGTCTCAGTGCTCAAACCACAAGAATTTGACTGATAGATGGTTGATATCTTTGAAAAAATATCATCCACCGAGACATCTGCAGCGTTTTTGAATGCAACCCACCCGGGACCCCTAGCGAAATCTTTGGAACAGAGGGTGAAGCCCACCATATCGGTCGGCTCCAGGCCCTCTGTCCCCTTCAATACAATTTGAGTTATTGCATCCCTTACCCAACCCATAGGTTCTTGAGCCTCTGGTATGGGTTTGATGTTGAATTCCAAAGTACGAGCCTGTACGCCGAAACGACGATTCTTTTTGACGACGTCTTTGACAATTAGAAACTTCTCCATTTTGACTCAAAATTTTCAAAAAAGCAGAAATTATGGAAATATCAAAAATTTTCGAAATTTAAAAATTTTCAAAAAATATTCAAAATACGATCAGAGCACACAACAGTAACCGTGACTGTCTGAATGAAAAATGAACTGAACAGCTGATAAACAGCTCTTTGAATAGGCAAGAGTAGGTGAGCATAGATAGAGAGATAATGATTGAAAGCAGTAAGCGTGTCGGTATTCATAGTCCATCGCTAACCACAAAACGTGATAACAACAGAATACATCTTCGATCAAAGGTCATCTCTAAAAATCAAATGAAACAATTATTGCAATCTTCAGTAAAATTCAAGAGGTCTTTAAACACGAAATGTGAATATTTCAGATCGAAAAAGGCATTCTTAATATGTCTGATAACATATGTTTCGAAGATATATTAGCACATAATATCATTTATTTACAATGAAGAAGACTACATTACGGTTACAATAATTCAACAAGTGATGAACTTGAAGTAATAATCGAGTATGTTTAGAAGTAATCTGTACGATTCCATATTCCAAAGGCATCTCAACACGTTATCAATTTTGGGGACAAGAGTTATTGTTATCTGGGTGCAATTCATATAATAGCTGTTCGAAATGGTGTATTTTCACTTTATCATTGATAACCTGTTATCTGAAATAACTAGATATTTATTCCAAAATAACCATATTTTTTGCCAACAGCACAACGTTGTCAAGTATTCATATTCAAGAATTCATCGGTGAACAAGTAACGAATGAAATGAACCTGAGAGCATTAGTTGAAGTAGAAAGAATATCAACGGAATGTTAAATTGAACAATACATAGAATACATGCTCCCAGCCCTCAATCAAGATTTCAGATTTCCATTCCATAATGAAAAACATCGGGAAGTATGAAAATGAGGAGAATATTCGAGAAGCCAAACCGCTTATCTTTGAGAAGTGTGATTAAAATCAAAAATTAACAAATATCAGTATATTCGAGATGGAGATAATGCCTCAACAACAATAAGTTCCAGTTGTAGCAAGGACATTGCCTGTTTCTATGAGCCTAGGCGTGGTGAAGGATTGGTGGAGGGGGGTTATAGAAAAATGATTGTGCGAGGTGCAATATTACAGGGTGAACCAAAATTCCCCAATCGTCCATTATACATCTCATTCAACACTAGTGAGTACAACCTTATCGCTGATATGGAGAAATACCTGCTGTATTCACGTCAATAAAACACGAGTTCTCCACACATATTTATTGATATTATTCAGAATACAAGACAGCCTCTATTTCTAACAACTAATAAGCATTATTCATCAGTTTCAGAGCCGACAATCATTCCATAATATCGTAGCCTAGCTAGAATTGATAAATTTCATCTTCACATTTCGAGCCAACAGGTAATAACAATCTTAATCTATCAGCCCGGTCGTAGGGTCTTCATGTACGATGGGATCGTCATCACAGATTTCATGGTTGTAGTCATCAGTTCATTGTGAATACTGTGTATCTTCATCTCTGCACGATTAATCGTCGACTTGCACAGCGTTTGTAGTGGCAAATATCGCTTCATCATCGTATGATACATCTTCAGGTACATTTTCAAATGATTCAAAACTGATTCGTTTCGTGTAGGTGAAACAAATATTCATTTGCTAAATCCCGTACTAACTCTTCGGCTTTTAAATCTTTTACCCTTTTCTTATGATTATTACGATCCACGACATTGGCGATTTCAATTTCTTGATCTGTTGATAGCTGCTCCATTTCATCGGTATTTGGTTAATTTCAAATATTGGAGGGTTTGTGTTTCATATCGTTTTGTTTGTGTTTCCGCAGAATATGTTTTTTCAAACAATCAGTTCTGGTGAATTTTTGACTACAGTTATTACAATGAAACTGAATATTATTATGTTTGTTTTTATGCCGTGACACGCTGTTTGACCACTCGAATTCTGAGCCACAAACTGAACACTAATTCAACCCATTCTCTTTGTGAATACGAGTCTGGGATACCAAATGATTTTCGACTGCAAGGGGCATCTATTTATAATGAACCGCCAATTAACAACTATAAACATCCACGCAATCATCTCTCATCTTCAAAGGCGATTATATAGCTTATATTGGCACAGAATTACTTCATTTAGCTGTCCAAGGTCCTCAGTTGAAGTCAAATTTCAACCGTCAAATGGGACATGACGAATATATCATCTGACGAGAACCATCTATATTTCTATCCGTGTAATTCATTGTAATCTTCTTCTTCTGCAGATAGGATCCTCCCAATAAGGCTGACAGACGGCGTAGTGGTGAGAACGTGTCACCACTACGCAGAATTTTTTTCCTTGAAACATTTTTCACACCATGCGGTGAATTTGAAGCCTCCTATGCCTTTTCTGTCAACATTGTACTCTTCTGATACATAATGAACTTTTTCGTTTTGACAAAAGGAGCAAAAACTAGGTTTGCAGTCACTGCAATTACATGGTCTACCCCAATCACAGTTCGGCATTGTGCACATATACATATAATTTCATCTACCTTCTATCTCTCAATCGGTCCAACTATGCCTCTTTGGTCGTGTGTCTATGTTATGGAATGGAACGAATGGAATTTTGTTGTTATAGCAGATATCTGTGTGTGTTGTAGTTGTACAATACCTTTCTTGGCGAATGTAGAGATACAAGTGAATGTTTGATGCTGTGCGAATCATTTTATAAGCAGAATCGGAGAAACCAGAGGTTCCGAACTGCCATCTCAGTTGTACGTGCGTGAAGCGTGCGTGAAGCGTGCGTGAAGCGTGCGTGAAGCGTGCGTCGCATCCAAGTCACGTTTTTCACAGGTTTATGCAACCCATTGACGAGTTGAACTTTTTCCATGGAGTATGACGACCTGTCATGACAGATATACTCAAAAGTCTTCAGATATACTCAGAAGTCTTCAGATATCTGTCATGACAGGTCGTCATACTCCATGGAAAAAGTTCAACTCGTCAATGAGTTGCATAAACCTGTGAAAAACGTGACTTGGTTGCGACGCACGCTTCACGCACGCTTCACGCACGCTTCACGCACGCTTCACGCACGCTTCACGCACGCTTCACGCACGCTTCACGCACGCTTCACGTACGCTTCACGCACGTACAACTGAGATGGCAGTTCGGAACCTCTGGTTTCTCCGATTCTGCTTATAAAATGATTCGCACAGCATCAAACATTCACTTGTATCTCTACATTCGCCAAGAAAGGTATTGTACAACTACAACACACACAGATATCTGCTATAACAACAAAATTCCATTCGTTCCATTCCATAACATAGACACACGACCAAAGAGGCATAGTTGGACCGATTGAGAGATAGAAGGTAGATGAAATTATATGTATATGTGCACAATGCCGAACTGTGATTGGGGTAGACCATGTAATTGCAGTGACTGCAAACCTAGTTTTTGCTCCTTTTGTCAAAACGAAAAAGTTCATTATGTATCAGAAGAGTACAATGTTGACAGAAAAGGCATAGGAGGCTTCAAATTCACCGCATGGTGTGAAAAATGTTTCAAGGAAAAAAATTCTGCGTAGTGGTGACACGTTCTCACCACTACGCCGTCTGTCAGCCTTATTGGGAGGATCCTATCTGCAGAAGAAGAAGATTACAATGAATTACACGGATAGAAATATAGATGGTTCTCGTCAGATGATATATTCGTCATGTCCCATTTGACGGTTGAAATTTGACTTCAACTGAGGACCTTGGACAGCTAAATGAAGTAATTCTGTGCCAATATAAGCTATATAATCGCCTTTGAAGATGAGAGATGATTGCGTGGATGTTTATAGTTGTTAATTGGCGGTTCATTATAAATAGATGCCCCTTGCAGTCGAAAATCATTTGGTATCCCAGACTCGTATTCACAAAGAGAATGGGTTGAATTAGTGTTCAGTTTGTGGCTCAGAATTCGAGTGGTCAAACAGCGTGTCACGGCATAAAAACAAACATAATAATATTCAGTTTCATTGTAATAACTGTAGTCAAAAATTCACCAGAACTGATTGTTTGAAAAAACATATTCTGCGGAAACACAAACAAAACGATATGAAACACAAACCCTCCAATATTTGAAATTAACCAAATACCGATGAAATGGAGCAGCTATCAACAGATCAAGAAATTGAAATCGCCAATGTCGTGGATCGTAATAATCATAAGAAAAGGGTAGAAGATTTAAAAGCCGAAGAGTTAGTACGGGATTTAGCAAATGAATATTTGTTTCACCTACACGAAACGAATCAGTTTTGAATCATTTGAAAATGTACCTGAAGATGTATCATACGATGATGAAGCGATATTTGCCACTACAAACGCTGTGCAAGTCGACGATTAATCGTGCAGAGATGAAGATACACAGTATTCACAATGAACTGATGACTACAACCATGAAATCTGTGATGACGATCCCATCGTACATGAAGACCCTACGACCGGGCTGATAGATTAAGATTGTTATTACCTGTTGGCTCGAAATGTGAAGATGAAATTTATCAATTCTAGCTAGGCTACGATATTATGGAATGATTGTCGGCTCTGAAACTGATGAATAATGCTTATTAGTTGTTAGAAATAGAGGCTGTCTTGTATTCTGAATAATATCAATAAATATGTGTGGAGAACTCGTGTTTTATTGACGTGAATACAGCAGGTATTTCTCCATATCAGCGATAAGGTTGTACTCACTAGTGTTGAATGAGATGTATAATGGACGATTGGGGAATTTTGGTTCACCCTGTAATATTGCACCTCGCACAATCATTTTTCTATAACCCCCCTCCACCAATCCTTCACCACGCCTAGGCTCATAGAAACAGGCAATGTCCTTGCTACAACTGGAACTTATTGTTGTTGAGGCATTATCTCCATCTCGAATATACTGATATTTGTTAATTTTTGATTTTAATCACACTTCTCAAAGATAAGCGGTTTGGCTTCTCGAATATTCTCCTCATTTTCATACTTCCCGATGTTTTTCATTATGGAATGGAAATCTGAAATCTTGATTGAGGGCTGGGAGCATGTATTCTATGTATTGTTCAATTTAACATTCCGTTGATATTCTTTCTACTTCAACTAATGCTCTCAGGTTCATTTCATTCGTTACTTGTTCACCGATGAATTCTTGAATATGAATACTTGACAACGTTGTGCTGTTGGCAAAAAATATGGTTATTTTGGAATAAATATCTAGTTATTTCAGATAACAGGTTATCAATGATAAAGTGAAAATACACCATTTCGAACAGCTATTATATGAATTGCACCCAGATAACAATAACTCTTGTCCCCAAAATTGATAACGTGTTGAGATGCCTTTGGAATATGGAATCGTACAGATTACTTCTAAACATACTCGATTATTACTTCAAGTTCATCACTTGTTGAATTATTGTAACCGTAATGTAGTCTTCTTCATTGTAAATAAATGATATTATGTGCTAATATATCTTCGAAACATATGTTATCAGACATATTAAGAATGCCTTTTTCGATCTGAAATATTCACATTTCGTGTTTAAAGACCTCTTGAATTTTACTGAAGATTGCAATAATTGTTTCATTTGATTTTTAGAGATGACCTTTGATCGAAGATGTATTCTGTTGTTATCACGTTTTGTGGTTAGCGATGGACTATGAATACCGACACGCTTACTGCTTTCAATCATTCGACAGCCAGCCACCGTTCGAAGCAGACCGTTCTTGGAAGGACTCGTGAGAGTGAAGGCAAGAATAGAAGTTTTTGGACGACGACACGGATGATCGAGTACGATACTAATTAGAACCTCCAAAAGAAGACTTGACGACACCATAGGAAGCCGGTTCAGCCGGAATAGCATGCAGTGCGCAGGTTCACCGGGCGCACTGTCGATCTGGAAGAAGAAATCAGGTGAATATAATTAACCTTTTTAATTTTTCAGGTTTTCCCTTTCAGGATTCTTTTCAGGAATACCTTTCAGGGAAAAAACAAAGATGAATACCCCACAGGATGATATGTTTGTACCTCCTGGCGGGTCTAGAGAAAAGAAGTCAAGGAAGACGGCTTCGAAAAGCCGCAGCCCCCGGAGGAATACCGGCATCAGCGACGAAACCCTCCTGAAGATCATCCAAGGTCTGCAGGAGAAGATCATCAGCCTCGAGGCAAAGATCGCCGACCTGACGAAGGCCCAAGAGCCAAAACAAGCAACAAAAACCGAAGTCCTCACTGGGGACCTCGAGATACTCGCCCAAAAGGCGGAAAAAGAGGCGGAGAAACACCGCCGCAAAGGAGATACAGAGAGCTCCAAACTGCACGTCGCTCTCGCCGCCCTAATAAGGGCAAACACTGAAACCGACGACGATCCAACGGTCGCAGAAAGCGACATGGAAGTAGAAGATGTGGCCGGATACACGGCCACAAGTCAAAAAAGGAAAGCGGAGCGGAGCCCAGAAAGGGCGGAAGAAGCGACCGCAGTAACCGCACCGAATAAAGAAGAAAAGAAAACCAGCATCCCGCCGATCGTCCTGAAGACGCCCGGAGAATGGACTCTGGTGAAAAGCAAACTGGCTAAAAGGGGCATAGAAGTACCGCTAGTTAAGCTGACCGGACAGGGGCTGAAAATTCAAACCAAAAATTCCACGGAATTCAGAAACGCAACGAAACTTCTAGAGGAGGAACAACATGAGTACCATACGTACTCACTCCCTGAAGAAAAACTACTGAACGTAGTGATGAGGGGAATTGATGTTTCCGTAAAAACGGAAGACATCAAGAACGACCTGACCCTAAAGAACATTCAGGTTAAGGAAGTACACCGGATGAAATCCGGCGTAACAAAAAAAGAGATCCCGCTGGTGCTGGTTCAGGTACCAAAGACTGAAGCAGCAATTTGGAAAGTGACCGACTGCTGCAACTACATCGTGAAGATGGAAACGCAGCGCCCAAAGAAAGGGCAGGTGATGCAGTGTCATCGATGCCAATATTTCGGGCACGGCCAAAGGAATTGCCGCTGCCAACACAGATGCGTGAAGTGTGGTGAAAATCACGACTCAGCCACCTGTGTAAAACCCAGGACCACGGACGCCAAATGCGCAAACTGTGGAGGCAAACACCCGGCGAGTTATCGTGGATGCCCCAAAGTTCCGAAGAGGACGAGGCAAGCCCCAAGACCTGCAGTAGCAGCCGCAGCTAGACCTGCAGCCGCCGCCCCAAGGCCCGCAGCGACTACCCCGAGACCTGCAGCTGCACCAGCAACAGCAGGACGGACTTACGCCGCCGCCGCAGCCTCCGGCACCACATCCGCTCCCAGGCCTGCACCCAGGCCTTCATCAAGGCCTGCACAGACTCCTCCTGCGAGCATAATGAACGTGGACCTGCAGGAGTACATCCGGCAGGTTATCGAGAAAACAGTGCAACAAACCCTTGCACAACTCACCTTACCGGTTATCAATGGCGTCTAAGAAGGACTCACTCCTGATCGGCTCCTGGAACATCAACGGAGCCGCAGCGAGAAAACTGGAACTCCAGGAAATCCTCTCGAGAACCTCCATCGACGTCATGGCACTCCAGGAAACCCGGCTCAAACCAGGTAAGTCATTCAAGGTACCTAACTATGTTTGTTACAGAAATGACAGGGTAGACAGACAAGGAGGGGGAACCCTCCTGCTGATCAAGAAAACCCTAGACCACTATCCAGTCAACACACCAGACCTGGAACACCTGGAAGCCACCATAGCGGTAGTGAATACGGCCACCAAAGGGGAAATCCAAGTGGTATCCGTGTACCTAACCTCGAATCAGGCAGCCACCTTGACGGACGGAGACCTGAACGCCGTACTAAGCGAAAACAGGCAAACCATCGCAATAGGAGACTGGAACGCGAAACACCCCCAGTGGAACTGCACGACAACGAACTTGAAAGGTAGGCTTCTTTTAGGCTACCTGGAACGGAACGAAGAAGTATCAGTCCTGGGACCAACCGAACCTACTAGGAACGACGATCGCACTGCACCCAGCATCCTAGATATTGCCGTACTACGAGGACTTCAAGTCCCTGTAGAAATCGCAGTACTGCACGACGGAACCTCAGACCATAGCCCGATACTGCTTCAAGTGGGAGAAGACAGAACAGAGGAGGACACCCCGATAAACCGGAACAAGGTAAACTGGTCTCAATTTCAGCGAAACTTCCACGAGCAAATGGGCCCCATGCCCGTTATAAGCTCGATAGAAGACCTGGAGAGAGCAGTGAAAAACTTTGAACGAGACGTCCAAAGAGCTATAGAAACCAGCACCACCGTTACCCGAACCACGTACTGGAACCTGCAGCACGAACTGCCCCCTGAGCTCAAAGAGCTCATTAGGCAAAAAAGGAGAGCTAGAAAGCTATCCATGCGAACCAGGCTACCAGAACACAACCAGATAGCGAGACAACTTGCGAGAGACGTGAGGAGAGAACTGCAGGCAAACAGCGATGAACGCTGGGCTAGCAAAATCTCATCACTGAACACGGAAGATGGGAGCATCTGGAACATGCAGAAACTTCTGAGGAACGGACCAACACCTATTCCCCCTCTTCAAGGAGAGAACGGAATCGCCTACACGAACAAAGACAAAGCGACAGCCTTTGCAGAAGCCTTAGAAAGGCAATTCGTGGAAAACCATAGGCCAGAAGAAGACGCAGAACACGTGGCTCGATGCAAACGGAAAGTGGACAGGATCAGGATGATAGAAGACCAGGAGGAAATCCTAAGGCCAACTTCACCAGAAGAGGTGAGAGAAATCATCAAATACCTGAAAACCAAAAAGGCTCCCGGGATAGACCACATCCCGAACAAAGCTCTGAAGCAACTCCCCAGGAAGGGGATAGCAGCCCTTACCAACATAGGGAACGCAGTATTGCGGCTGAGACACTTCCCAGATAGCTGGAAAGAAGCCTCAGTGATAATGTTGAGAAAACCAAATAAGGACGCAACCCGGCCCGAAAACTACCGCCCAATCAGCCTACTACCCGCCCCCAGCAAGGTGATAGAGAGGATCATAAAGAGACGACTAGAAGAGATGACAACAGAACTTGGCATACTTCCAGACGAACAGTTCGGCTTCAGAAGCGGACACTCGACAGAAATGCAGGTCACGAGACTCGTCGACTACGCAACCGTAGGGTTGAATAGGAGACACTTCACGGGAGCTGTGTTTCTAGACGTTGCCAAAGCTTTCGACCGAGTCTGGCACGACGGACTTATCACCAAGATGGCCCTTCTAGAGTACCCCACACCCATGGTAAGATTAATCGACTCTTATATTCGCAGGAGAACTTTTAGCACCAAGACAGGAACGGACAGATCGGAAGTGAAGTCCATGAGAGCAGGAGTACCCCAAGGTGCAGTGCTGAGTCCACACCTCTACTCCATCTACACATCAGATATTCCAAACAACAATAGACATTGCACCCTGTCATTGTATGCAGATGATACAGCCATCGCATCTAGGTCCCCTAGAGCCGAGTTCGTTACCAGGTACCTGCAAAGGTCCATTGACGAGCTCGAGCAATGGTGTATCAACTGGAAAATCCAGATCAACCCGGAGAAGAGCCAAGCCATACTCATCACGAGATCTAAAAAACCTCCAGTCGGACATGTGTCGATAGGAGGCCACGACATCCCATGGACAAACTCAGCAAAATACCTTGGGGTAATCATCGACAACAAGTTGACCTTCAAGGCTCACGTGGACTCCCGTGTGAAAACCGCCATACGAGTCAGAGGACAACTGAACCCACTCATCGGACGCAGAAATCCGATGAGGATCGACCTGAAACTCCTCCTCATGAAGACGATACTCCTCCCGATCCTGACCTACGCAGTAGCAGCCTGGGGACATTGTGCCAAAACTCACCTCAAACGAATCCAGAGTTACGAAAATCGATGCGTTCGTATGTTCGTCAACGCACCATGGTTCGTCAGAACCAACTCCATCTTCAGAGACCTGCAACACCCACCCGTCCTGGACAGAATGAAAATTCTATCCGCAAAGACCCATACCAAGATGGAGAGCCACGACAACCCCCTCAACAGAGAGGCGATGGATTACGACCCGAGATTCCGAGAGCGATATAAACGTCCAAAACACCAGCATTTGGACCAACAAGCCCCTTAGGTGAGTAAGGAAACACACAGGTAAGTCAAACACACTACACACCGGAATAGTAGCCTTTTTTAGCCTGAAAAGGGTTACCAATTCCAACAAACACTGCGCCACGGAATAGTAACTATTTCAACGAATGCAAATTCTTACGTTTTCCGACTAACACCCAAGCCCCTATACGCCATGCTATCCCACTAACAAGTCAGTTTTCAAAACATCAGTCCCTGCGGATTGTTTTGCTCCCCTTTTTTCCATCACCCCAAAACGCCAGACTCTTAAAGTCCCACTACCACTAGGGCTTTAAAAATATGAGGACCGTAGCGCTGCTACGGGGGTTGGTGGATACGGGTAGGGCTGTTCCTGATCACCTTCAGTGATTAGTAATGTCCTTATCCGGGGCCTAATAACGATAGGGCGATAGGGCTTTCAATCATTATCTCTCTATCTATGCTCACCTACTCTTGCCTATTCAAAGAGCTGTTTATCAGCTGTTCAGTTCATTTTTCATTCAGACAGTCACGGTTACTGTTGTGTGCTCTGATCGTATTTTGAATATTTTTTGAAAATTTTTAAATTTCGAAAATTTTTGATATTTCGATAATTTCTGTTTTTTTGAAAATTTTGAGTTAAAATGGAGAAATTTCTGATTGTCAAAGACGTCGTCAAGAAGAATCGTCGTTTCGGCGTACAGGCTCGTACTTTGGAATTCAACATCAAACCCATACCAGAGGCTCAAGAACCTATGGGTTGGGTAAGGGATGCAATAACTCAAATTGTATTGAAGGGGACAGAGGGCTTGGAGCCGACCGATATGGTGGGCTTCACCCTCTGTTCCAAAGATTTCGCTAGGGGTCCCGGGTGGGTTGCATTCAAAAACGCTGCAGATGTCTCGGTGGATGATATTTTTTCAAAGATATCAACCACCTATCAGTCAAATTCTTGTGGTTTGAATACCGAGACCTTCTGTCTCGGTGTTACAACTGTAAGATTGCCTGTCGGAAAAGGTGGACCCAGAGGGCGCTGTTACAATTCTTTCGCCGAAGAATGTAGCAAAAGAAAGGGGATTGTATGTGTTAAAAACACAGACAATCTCTGCCTCCCTCGAGCACTTGTCGTGGCTCGGGCATATGCTGATAAAGACCCCAAATACAGTGCTGTGCGTCGGGACATCAGAAAATTGCAAACCGAAAGGGCTCTGCAATTGCTGGCCGAAGCTGAGGTTTCTGTACCTTCTGTTGGTTGCGGCATACCTGAGTTGAATCAATTTCAACGACATCTTTCTTCATATAAAATAACGGTCTATCAATATGGGAACAAGGGTCGTGATGTTATTTTCAAAGGTGACGGTGTTGGTCCCTCTCTGAACTTATTGTTTCATGAGGGTCATTTCAATGTCATCACATCCCTAACTGCTGCTTTCTGTTCCGTTTATTACTGTGAGGAATGTCATGTCCCCTACGATCATAAGGAACACCATCGGTGCGGTGGAACTTGTTTTCTTGCCCGGCTTCAACAGCATGTCGTAATGGTAAAGTTTAAATCTCCTGTGAGTTTTGCAAAAGGTCTTTCCGAGGTCAAGCGTGTTTTAATAACCATATTCGGGATAAAATTCGTGAAAAATAAGAAAATGTGAGGAGTGTTTCGAAATTGTTCCAACTTTTCGCTCTTACACCTGCAGAGAAAGATTTTCTACGTAACAAAGATTGTCCCACGGCTCATCTTTGCTACATTCAACCAGATACAAAGTCGCCCCCAGCTTATGATTTTTTTCATATTTTATGATTATCCACCATGTGTTGGCAATGAGAAAAATTCAAAAATATCGTTGTATTGGCTCACAACGGCGGGGGGTTTGACCACCAATTTATTTTGAATTATATTTCAACTCAGACCTTCCTAATACCTGCTCTCATTATGCGTGGTACTAAGCTTATATCGATGACCGCTGGTAATGTGACATTTATTGATTCTCTCGATGATTTTGTCAAAACTTCAAAATTCTTTGGTTTTACAGAGTTGACTATAGGTTACTTTCCCCCACCTATTCAATAAGATGGAAAATCAGGATTATGTTGGTCCAATTCCTTCTATCAAATTCTATTCTCCATACACGCTTGCTTCAGAGGCTTCTCTTTCAAGTATGGTCAGCGTGCGAACCAGCCCGAGACCTTTTGAAACGAAGAATTCAGAATGCTCTGAAAAAGGATGAAATAGTTAAAGTACAAGCCTGAAACGATAATTTCAGACTGACAACGACATCTATTCTCATGATTACAAAAAACAAAAAATGCGTACACAAAATCAGTCGTTTTCACGGCTAAGTCCTTATTGAGAAAAAGAGCCTCGCGTCGCTTTCGAAAAAAACAACAATCACCTGTTCTAATGGAAAATAGGCCTCATTCGGCGAATTAATGAAGTGTTTCCATTAGTTTGGAAATTGATCTTCGTGCTGTCGAAAAATTCAAGGGTTTTCATCTGACGAATTAATGAAGTGTTTCCATCAGTTTGGAAATTGGTCTTCGTGCTGTCGAAAAATTCAAGGGTTTTCTTCTGACGAATTAATGAAGTGTTTCCATTAGTTTGGAAATTGATCTTCGTGTTGTCAGAATTAGAACAAATAGAAATTGCTCTGTTTTCGAGAAAGATGTCGCAGAGGATCCACCCCGTTTTCCCCCTCCTATACCTCCGCCACCCATCCTCAATAATTGACATTTATTTCATAGATGTTGATTTTCCTTGTGGCATATTGAGTGTTGACCTCCAAGTTTGGTATATGCTGGGCAATAATTTCAAATTATTGGCAAACAAACACTTTCACCTCTCCTCCTATATATTTTCAGGTGAATGTTTTCCCAAATGTCAATTGTTGTTTGTTATAATATATTTCCACATTTTCAGGTTAAAGTTTTCCAAAATGTGGAGACATTTTTGTTCGATGCCATGCTTCATTGGTGTATGTTTTTCTGTTCAGCTTCGTTTTGTATATGTTCAAGCTTTGTTTTTCTTGCCATATATGTTATATCAAGATAGAATAAGAAGCCATTGTCAACTTAGAAGGTCATCTTCAGCGGATGTTTACCAAGGAGTCACCTTTAGAAGAAGCATCCCATTATGTCGCAGTATCTACGCAGTAGAAGCTACGTCGCCATATGTGATGGTAAACAAGACTCAGCAGCTTCCAGAAGATTCCATGAACCATCAGCATATTTTCATGTATAAATATTAGAATTGTAAACAAGTTAGGCAGTCACTGAGAGTCATTGAAAGTCTCTGAATAGTTATTGTCAGTGCTCAATAAAGTTGGTGGTAGTTACCACCATAATAAATAATAATTTTTTAAAAAACCCAAGTTAAAAACTTGAGATATAACATATATTTAATTCGCCTCGTAAATGTTTTCTCGATTCCTTAAAATTATATTGAATTAAATTTTTGATTGTTTTAGGTTTTCCTGGCTTGAAAGAATCTTGACACTTAATGCTTGTTCCGCAATCGTTTTCTATGATCAAACTTCCAATTCTGTTCATCATCGTTCTGGCTTGTAGGCTGAATTATATTTTGAAAGGCTAATCATGATCTCTCGAGACAGCTTTCGGGTTTATTGTGTTCGTTCAAGTTTTGTACCTTCGCCACCTTTTAGGCCTTTTTCGTTTATAATTATAATTTGTCTATAGTATTCTCTTGAAATGGACGAATTCAATTGATACAGTTTCTCCTCGAATAACTCTCTCTATGGCCTATATGTTGCAGATTCATATTCGTTAGGCTCAAATCCTGTATCACTAGTTTCTCATATACCTTTCCATTATAAGTTAGATACAAATAATTATTTTTTCTTGATAGTTTGTTCGTGTAACAGGAAAGACATTATCTGCGGTTTTTGATATCAGTGTAGCGTAGCAGTCACCTATTTTTCAGTTTTCGCTCAACTTTGAATTCGAATGTTTGTATACGGTTGTGGCCTCATGAATT
This sequence comes from Chrysomela aeneicollis, assembly GCA_029955515.1. Lineage (NCBI taxonomy): Eukaryota > Metazoa > Arthropoda > Insecta > Coleoptera > Chrysomelidae > Chrysomela > Chrysomela aeneicollis. The sequence continues at coordinate 4,261,354 of JARUHQ010000013.1, read as the reverse complement.
GTGCATGGTAATAGAGGTTGATAGATTTTCAATTATTGTAATCGTTCACTTTCTATTCCCGTTCATTGTTCAGATTTCATCATGAAGGTGATTTTGAAAGTGGAGTGTTGGAATTTGTCAATATGGTAAAGTACATTTATCTTGAAATGTGAATATTAGATGCTTTTCAATGCACATCTCTTCCTTGTTGATTCATTATTGTTCATAATATTTAGGCCTCTGGTTTGTTACCGAAAGATAAATTTTGACAGACTAATAATAACAGCGTTGGCTATGTCCTTTTGACTTGTTTTTTCTCTTGCTTGATGTCGATATCTCAATGTCGTTTTCCATTTCCGATATTATAGTGTCCTTCTGGCATGACTTTATGTCCTGGTATTTTTAATTTCTCTCCTTTTATAATGAAGTTGAATGTGTTTTCAAGTAGATTTTGTCATTTTGACTACGAAATAGTTTGTCTCGAATGATAATAATGAGGTCGTGATACCATCAGCGCTACTGTGTATTATTTGTGGCAATCTGCCTTTTGTGATCTGAACTTTTTCAAATATGCAATGTCGGTACATTTTATTGTTTTACTGTTCGTTTTTATCAGTAGATGGGACAAAAATACGCAATAGTTGTTTATGTTGACGTGACAAGATTCATAAAAAATAAATCTATCGATATACCGACTTTTAGGAAAAGTCGCCTACAAAGATTTATTTTTTACATTGGCCCCAAACTTTATAATGATCTCCCAATACACATCAAAGAATTGAAAAAAGAAATGACATTCAAGATTAAAATAAAAAATCTCATAATTTCAGGAGAAATTGATATCGATCTCTATCTATGACTTCCTCAAACGTTTAAATTTTACAATAAAATAAATATGGGTATAAAAATGTTTTCTATTTTTCTAAATTTCAATACTCTGCTTCTTTTATCAATATTATTAATCACATAGTTTTATTCATATACATACTATATTATGTTAGATAACTATATACTTTATTTCATATACCTTTAGTGAAAATATACAAACTTTCAAATTTTATTCTGGAAGATCGGAGAGAGGTGCAAAATACAAGCCCTTGGGCTTAGGTTGTCTTCTCTTTGATCCAAAGAATACAGTATAGTGATGAACTGTATTGTAATGTAACCTAAATAATTTGTTTTTTGGAATAAAGTGATATTGATATTGATGTTGCCTCTTTACTGTGCATGGTTTTTGGCTTGTTTTTATCATTTTGAAAACAAAATAATTGTTCTTGAGTGATGATAATGTGGTACGCTACTGTGAATTTTTGGACACTCTGACTTTCGCGATCTGAACTAGATTAATTTTTCATCATTTCAATTATCGTTTCTATCAGTAGATAGGGGCAAAAGACGCAGTAGTTGTTTAATTGAATACGTAGTGTGCCTTGTTTCCCGTGAAAATACATGCATTTTTAATCTCTATTTGCATCAAATAACTCATTGTAACAGTCTACGGTGTTGACGATTTTACCCTCAAATGTGTAAAACGTTCAGGGCATCATTAGTCTTGTATTCAAAAAGTATTTATTCTTTGGAACATACTTGGCATTTCTTTCGGCTCTTGATATCTGAACATAATATTGTCTAATCTCTGAATTTTTCGAACGTCCGACAACACTGTAGGTACGCCACCTCGGAGCTCCTCCGTATATGAATAACGCTGGATATCTAATGAAAACGTTGATAGTGATTATCATTGCCTTGTGGTCTCACATGCTTTTCGATAGCGAAGATGAGACTCATGAAAATAGTTGGCTGTTTGCCTATCGTATACCTATTGCTTTGGGACGGATCGCATCTCCCTCGTGAAGACGTTGCGTGAGGGCCGATACCTCAAAATGCTACGCTTTTTCATGATTGCATTTTCCCCTGAAACTATTAAGCAATTCGTATGATGCTTCCGGTACTACTTATCACTGATTGGGAACATAACCTCAATTTCAATGGTGCGCCTTTCGTCAGGTTTTCATGTACGTGAATCGAGAGTTGTGACCTTGCAGGCCTGTGCAGTATGATAATAATCGCTTTGCGAATAAACTACGATATTTTTAAACGCACTATCAGGCATAGGAAAGCGAGCTGCTCGATATCAGGAGCTATTTTTCAAAGAGTTTTCATTTACGAACAGTCCTGTAGGTACGAGCGGATTATGTCTTGTGGTCTCGGCCTGCTCTTGATATCATGGTAACGGACACATAGTAATTTGAATTTCCCGCCTAGTTTCCCGCGTGGCTCTTGGACGCTGGGTCTGCTTGGACGGCGGGGAGGAGGGGGAATGTTCCGCACTTGAAATGGAAAAGTGGAGGGGAGAGTATGGTCCGCACTTGAACTGGAAAAGTGGAGGGGCGGGTATGGTCGATACCGCTGCACGGTCTGAGGAGTGGGGATGGTCCAAACCGACCCACTCGATATGGAAAAGTGGAGGGGTGGGGGTATTCAGAGCTGAGGCGCTTCCTACTACTCCTTCTGGGGTCGTTGGGTAAAATAATATTTACCGACCCTTACCCGAAGAAACAAGTGGACCAGGGATCAGAAACCAATTCAACAGGATGATGTTGTTGTTCTTGTTGATGATACCGCCCCAAGATATCGATGGAAATTGGGAAGAATAACCAAAGTCTATCCTGGACCAGATGAAAAAATTAGAGTAGTGGACGTAAAGACGTCTTCAGGAGAATTTCGAAGACCTGTCACGAAACTGTGTTTACTAGAGCTAGAAGAAAAATAGTTCTTCTAGCAGGGAGGAGGAATGTCGAATAATTCGTGTTATTTTATAATTTGATTATGTCATGACCCTGTAGTGTAGTTGATTTCTTGATGATGAAATGTCATAGAGACAGTTGTTGAGTTTTGATAGGAAAAATATATTTGCTGTCTTCGAAAAAGAGATTTAATTTCTAATATTAAAAGACAGTTCAGCAAAGAACTGAACATGCAGCCTCTGCAAATCCCTTGCCAGCAATCATTTCGATATTGCCGGCAGCTTCTACACCTATGGAAGTGCAGCCTTCTACCCATGCTGCATTCCTGGCATGTTGGGCGGCAGATTCCAAAGTTGGAATTCCTCAGCTTTTTACAACACCTATCGCATCGAGCTCCGGAACTTGGTGACTGCGATGGTACAGGAGGCCCGTTCTTGCCGTATTTGCCAACGAGCAACGCTGGCACATTCCTGTGCTGGGATTAAGGTATCCTGGCACGAAGGCGTCCCCGCAATTGTGGCAGCATATCGCTCCATTCGCGATAAGCGGCCTCACTGCAATAATTGGCTTGTTATCCCAGGCACTCAGATACATATTGGCTGAAGAATAATTGAGGAGTTCTTCTCAAATTAGTGGTCGACTCGGGAGTTGAAACCGCTATGATTAAAATTGCTACCTCCTCCGCTTTTCAATACTCTTCCCGCCTAAGATGGCCGCCGTGACAGTCGCCCTGTCAATTGTCATCTGCCAGCTATCACCCGCCATCAGTAGCGTCACCTGTTATTAAGGCTAATGACCTTGAAACAGGAGCGCCATCTATCACAATCACTATTATTTGCCATACCAAACTATCGCGAAGTGTTCCGTGTCTGTAGTTGATCGTTGGGGTGTTCCGTGTCACCTGTCATCCACCATCAGTAGCGCCACCTGTCATCTGTCACCCGTCATCAGTCACTCCCACTCTCAGCTAGGAGGGAGGAAAGAGTACAGAAGCGAAGCGCGCACTCAAAATTATCATTCTGCTGCCTGCCTTCCTCTTCGACTAGACCTGTCTACTAGACGCCGCTAGATCAATTGTGAGTATTACCTTTTGAGTGTGTATAGTGAATTTGTATATATCTCTATATTTTTGTACTTGTGATTTTGTATTATATTCTGAGTGGTGAATCTGGGACTTGTAGATTTCTCTCGTTGAGATAACATCAGATTATTTATATTTCTTTGACTCTGAATATTTTTCTCATTGCATTAATATCGAATCATTTTCAAAGTGGAAGAAGCTGGGACTTCAACATTTTTTCTCGTTGTGATAATATTAGATTATTTCTATTTGTCCGACTCAGAATGTTTGTTCCTCATTGCTCCAATTTCGAATTATTTTTCGTAGTGGAACAGTCTAACTCTTGTAATTTTTCTCATTATACTAATATTGAATCTCTTTCCAAGTGATAGAATCTGCAAACCGTTTCCATCTTCAACTCATTCTGTTGACTGCCTTTCTGTTGGACTACTCAGACTAGACGCTCCTAGACCAACTGTAAGTATTACCTTTGAAGTGTTTATAGTGAATTTGTATACATCTTCATATTGTTGTACTTGTGATATCGAATTATATTCTAAGTGGTGAATGTAGGACTTGTAAATTTTTCTCATTGTGATAACATCAGATTATTTCTATTTCTTTGACTCTGAATGTTTTCTCATTGCATTGATATCGAACAATTTTTAAAGTGATAGAAGCTGGGACTTGAACATTTTTCTCCTTGTGATAACATCAGATTATTTCTATTTCTCCAACTCTGAATGTTTTTCCTCATTGCTTCAATGTCGAATTATTTTTCCGAAGTGGAAAACTCTTACTCTTGTTTTTTTCTCATTATACTAATATTGAATCTTTTTCCAAGTGATAGAATCTTCAAGTGTTTTTTGGACCTGGTCTAGAAGACACCGTTGCCTGCCCTCCTCTCGAGCTACCAGACCACCAGCAAAATTTTTTTTGGAGTATTACTTCTGAACCAATTGTAAGTATTTCCTTGTGAGTGCTGTAACGATATATAAATCGTTACATTTTGTTTTTATGTAGTCATACAAATAACATCAATAAATAGTTGATTCAGATTACTTGGCGACATCTCGTAAATTAATATAAAATCAATAACAAAGACATCTTCTTTTGTACAGGTACCATCAAGATATCTGCAATTAAATTTAAAATCGACGCATGATAAACAGTATCACACTTATTATTGCAGATATTTATGAATTGTTAATTTGTTGTATTGCCGTTGTACCAGTCAAGATGAACCTGTTAATCACGTGATTACAAACGAACAATTGGGAATAAACGACGTAGGGTCGCTCTCTCTTGCTTTTTAACTTTTGAGGTGAAAACTTCGAGCAATTTTTTTCGAAAATTCCTATTCTCCCGTAAAAAGGGATTTGAAGACTCAGGTTTTCTGAGATTGCTTGGGATATCAGGAGTGAATCAAGGTATGCCCTTTTTGATTTCAATTCAGGATGGTTCAGATTAAACAAGATTAATAAGAATTAATTAACCGGTGCTTCAGGCAGCCATTGCTGCATAGTTGAAGACTGAGAATTTATTGGTGATATATTTTTGCTTTGATCTTTCTCATGGACTGAAAGATTACAAATTCTGTTTGGTAGAATCTCTACTGATATTTTGATGATAGTTTTTTTTGAGAATTGTTTTTCATTACACAGAGCATGTGTAAATTGTAAAATTTGGCTTGAGTGAATAGTCTGTTTTTTTTTCATTTTTTTAGCTTGAATGCAATTCAGGATATTTCTGCTGTGAATTCGGAGTGAAAACATAGGGAAGTCTAGACTCTGGACAAGAAGAGAGATAATGTTCAGGTGAGTGTACAGTGACACCTCAACTTTGAAATAAATTCATGTGTTAACTGTTACACTCATCTATTCATTTCTTTTCTATGAAAAGAGTTCATGATTCTCTTATTCATTGAAGCAATTATTCTGATCTGTTTTTCTTGAAATATTTTATGATATATAATCTGACCAATCTGTGATTGAGTGGAAGGGTGTTACTTGACGTCGCTCTTGATGTCTCAGAGCAATATTTTTTTTATTTTTGAATCTTTTTGAGCCTGTACTTGCATACATGTGATAGGCCAATCACTTGAATGCAAGATTTCTTTATTGATTAATTCAACAAATATTGAAGCAGAATATAGAGTTTAGAAAATAACATTGATGTATCTTTTATATTCTCAGTGTTGAGAATGTTATAGAGTGTTATGACTTATTGAGGATATTGTATAATTTTCGATCAATCAATCAGCTAAGCTCAAAACCACAAATTTTGGACCTTCAGTTCATACCTCCCTGAACCCAACTGATTTCTATTACGACTTTTCATGTATGTCGACGATAAATGAGTGATCAATCAACGTAGAGAGGACCTCTATCATTTGCTGAGTAGACATCAGAGTCGTCCAGTTTTTCCCCAGTTTCAGTGCTGAAACTAACACAACTTCAGAGTACAACCTTCCACTGTGAGCTAGAAGATAGAGGGTGTAAACTGTACCAAATCATCGTAGGAGAGTACTGACCTGGAGTAGGGAGTTGTCATCGTAATTGAGGAACGACATCTGACTCGCAAGTATAGAGCAATAATCCAGGAGATATTGATCAAAATCGTAGGAAGAATAGGAATCAGCAGGAGAATTGTAAAAATCACTTGCATATTTTGTCAGGATTGTATTATCTCGGTTTAAGAATAATTTCTAGCTATTGATTACTCACACTCATTGTTGATTACTCACAATTAATATATTTTTATTCTCATCAATTTGTACAATATATCATTTTCTTGTTTAATATAGTTTTATTGCTCTGACTAAGATAAGAGAGAGTTCTTGAAAGATAATTTATCTATATATTTTTTTTGATCATTTTTTGTCTATATTTTTACAATAAAATAGACTGGCGCTCAACACTGCTTGACACAATAAAAAAAATCAAAAATAGTCCAAAGAACTCACCCCTTTGAAATTCATGCTATGAACATCATTACACATGGCGCACAACTAATTTGGTGACTATAATTATTGTGTTAAGCATCATTCAGGAACTCTTTCTAGTGAGAGCAATAATATTTTGATCAATATTTGCTGAATTTCAAAATACTATTATTTTCATATTTTGACACTGAAGGTTATAGACCTTTATCTCGGTTTATGTTTCATCTATATATCTTATAAAACTCATTTGAGACATTTTTGCTTTACAGTAAGTGAAAACATTGTATCTAGATTTCTTGCTCTTGGTAATTTCTCTGAATTCAAAATGGAACCGAATCACTTACTTTCAAATGAACTCAATTATGAAATTAGTATCAGGAACTTTGAACCAACATCAAAGAAGAAAAATATTGAGTGGATTACTTAGTCAACAATCTGCAAATCGCAGTTTTGTGGGAGATTTGTCTGAATGTTATACTCATGAAGAAGATATGGTAGAGATAAGAGAAACATTAAATGACTTGGATGCAAAGATTAGGTCATATTCTGGAAATACTCTTGAACGCAAACGCCTAGAATCAAGATTAACTCATATTTCTGGTAGAATCAATCGTTTAAAAATTGATACGGAAGATAAAAAAGCAGCTAAAAAACAAGTTCAACTGAAACTTCTTGAAATAGAGGCAGAATTTAGTGAAAAAATGCCTGGTGCTTTAGCAACTTCTACACCTACCAACAATTCATCATCTTCAAATAATGTTGAACAATTTTCATTTCCCAAACCTATTCTTCCATACAAATGGAATATTTCTTTCAGTGGTGATACCAGAAAAGAGTCGTTGATAGCTTTCTTAGAAAAAGTAGAATCTTTTAGATGTTCAAGAAATGTTTCTAAGGATCAATTGTTTTTGACTGCTGGTAACTTGTTCAAAGATCTTGCTTGGACATGGTATAACAACAACAAATCTCGTGTTCAAAACTGGGATGAATTAGTTCAGAAATTGAAAAGTGACTTTTTACCTTATCACTATGATGAATCTCTGATTAGGGAAATCGATAATAGAACCCAAGGTAACAATGAGAGAGTTTTAGTTTATATCTCTGCCATGGAGGGTCTGTTTAATAGGTTAACTGTCAAGCCATCGGAAAAAGATATGGTTAATAAAATTCAGAGAAATTTGCTACCTTGTTATATTCCACAACATGCTTTGAAGGAAATAGATACAATGTCAGAGCTTTATAACTTATGTAAAAAATTAAAAGAATCTAGAGAATGGTCTGAACGTTATAGACCTCCTTCTTACATAAAATCAAATCTTTTGGAGCCAGACCTGAGTTGTCCTCCTGGTTTTGAGTTTAACAATTCTTCTAGAAGAACATTCACCTCGAATAGGGGAGTTTTAGCAGTAGGGACTATCAAATGTTGGAATTGTTTAGAGAACGGTCACACTTCTCGTGATTGTCGCCAAGCTAAGACTGTTTTCTGTTATGGCTGTGGTACAAAGAATATTATAAAACCTAAATGCCCAAAATGCAATCCAAAAAACTTCAGGCGTGGTTCTGGGACGCTGGACGCCGTTGCCACGACATCTAGTCCAGAAAAGATGGAAAAAGGTACCAAAAACAATTCCAAGTAAAGCCAATCAATAAAGACAGTCTTGAATGGCAGACATGGTTAGGAGAGGTTAAACGATTCTTATCTTGTTCAGTCACTCAATCTCCCTCACTCAAACCCCTGTTTGTTAGGAAAACTCACGATAATCGCCCATATCTTTATGTGGAAATTTTTGGGGAAAATATTCTGTCTTTGGTTGACACTGGTAGTTGTTCGTCCATATTAGGTTCTGATAGTTTTTCATTACTAAGAAAATGGAAAGTTGAAATTCAGTGTGAAGGACAGCTACTGGTTACAACTGCAGATGGGCAGCCTCAAGATTGTTTGGGATTTGTCACTCTACCTATTATTCTTCAAGGGAACTGCCAGATTCAAAATTTTTAGTGATTCCTTCTGTACGACACTCTTTGATTTTAGGGATAACCTTTCTCAAAAGCTTTCATATCAAGGCAAATTTTGGTAATTATTCATATGACTTTAGAAGATCTGAACAGACTTGTGTGGTAAACAGTATTCACTCAGCTGAAGAGTAATCTACAGTGGAAAAAGAAAAATTGAAACAAGTTGTTGATTCATTTTCAATCATTGATCCGGAAGGTAAAATTGGTAGGACTTCTCTCTTACAACACACTATAGACACTGGATCAGCTTCTCCTATCAGACAAAGACAATATCCCTTGTCACCTGCTATGCAGAAACATCTACACAAGGAAATTGATGAAATGCTCAAACTAGATGTCATACAACCATCTAACTCCCCTTGGTGTAATCCTTTGTGGCTAGTTGAGAAGAAAACCGGTGAGTACAGGGTAGTTCTTGATTCTAGAAAAGTAAATAGTGTGACTGTCAGAGATTCCTATCCAATGACACAAATTGATTCCACTTTGAGCGAGCTGAGAGATGCTAAGTTTCTTTCATCTATAGATTTGAAGAAAGCTTTCTGGCAGATTCCCTTGCAAGAGTCATCTCGTCCCAAAACCGCCTTTGCTGTCTATGGTAGGGGTTTATTTGAATTCAAAGTGATGCCGTTTGGATTATCGTGCAGTTCTCAAACAATGTGTAGACTCATGGATTTAGTTATTGGACCTTCTCTTGAAACGTATGTATTCTATTACCTTGACGACATTATTGTGGCTACCCCTGATTTTGGGACCCACTTGGACATTTTGGGGAGACTGAGGCAGAAATTGGTGGATGCAGGTCTTACTATCAATTTAGAGAAATGTCAATTTTGTAGGTCGTCTCTTGAATTTTTAGGTTATACTGTTGATAAAGAAGGCCTCAGAACTGATAACTGTAAAGTTTCAGGTATATTAAATTATGAAATACCTCAAAATACCACTCAAATTCGGAGATTAATTGGAATGGTTGGATATTATCGTAGATTTTTGAAAGATTTTTCTACACTATGTAGTCCTATATCTGATTTATTGCGAGGCAGGAAAAAGGGACAACCTATTGAATGGACAAGTGAGGCAGATCAGGCATTTGAGAATAATAAGAAGGCCTCAACTACTGCTCCAGTTTTAGCTAGTCCAAATTTTGTACCAAGAGATCGATGGAATTGAGCATCCCATAGCCTATGCCTCAAAAACTTTGAAAAAATGTCAACGTAAATACTCGACGACTGGGAAGGAACTTCTGGCTGTCATCTTTGGCATTGAGAAGTTTCGCTGCTATGTAGAAGGTACTCATTTCACTGTCATTACCGATCATGCTTCACTTGTGTGGCACAATAATATGTCAAATCCGGCTGGTAGAATTGCTCGATGGGCAGTCAAATTATCACAATATTCTTTTGACATTTTGCATAGGCCAGGTGCTCTAAATTCAGTAGCAGATGCTCTTTCTCGCTCTATCAATGAAACTGCAGTTTTAGATTTATCCTCCTTGAAACCAGATAAATGGTACAATGACATGTGCAGAAATGTGAAAGAGAATCCAGATTCATATCCTACCTTTAAAGTTGAGAATAATATTTTGTATAAACATGTTTTTGATAGTTAAGATTTACAAGGAAATCTATCCAAATGGAAAATAGTCGTACCTACTGATAATAGGAAGGATATTTTGTACATGTATCATGACAGTGCAACATCAGCACATTTAGGAATAGCTAAAACTGTGGCACGTGTTAAAGAACTTTATTATTGGCCCAACCTCAGGAATAGTGTACACAAGTATGTTAGGAAATGTTCAGTGTGTGCTAGATGCAAACCTTCTAATTTGCCTCAAGCGGGATTAATGGGGTCTTACAAAAACATTAATTTTTCATTCCAGTTGATTTCTGCTGATCTTTTGGGACCATATCCAAGATCGAAGAATGGGAATCAGTATCTTTTGGTGGTGTGTGATTGGTTCACAAAATTCATTTTAGTCCAACCATTAGCTAAGGCCACGTCGAGGGCGATAATTAAATTTATAGAAAACCATGTGTTTCTCATATATGGAGTACCTCAGATTTTTGTGTGTGACAATGGGTCAGTTTTCTCGAGTAAGGAATTCAAGTCATTCATGAATGAATATAAAGTTCAGAAGATTTGGTACAATGCTAGGTATCACCCTCAGATCAATGCAACTGAACGTCAGAATAAAGTGATAGTAACTGCAATCAGATCTTATATTAAAGAAAATCATAAGGACTGGCATCAAGCCATTTTAAAAATTTCATAAGCAATTCGGTTGGCAAAGAGTGATGTCACGGGCTATTCAGCCAGTTTTTTAACTTTTGGGAGAAATGTTCCTGTATCTGGGGATTATTATGGTATAATTGCAGAGAATGCACATAATATTGTATCTATATCAGACAAGAATTCTAGAATTGCAGACCTTCAGGAATTGCCAGAATTTTTCGTCAAAACTCGTGAAAGAATTTATAAAGCATATGAACAGAATGCCAAGACCTATAATCTCAGGAGGAGAGACACCAAATATAAAGTTGGAGATCGAGTTTTGAAGAAAAACTATGTGTTGTCAAAAGCTGCTGATAATTTTTCAGCAAAATTGGCAAATAAATTTATTCCTTGCATTGTAGATAAAGTAATCTCTCCATTAGTTTATGGATTGAAAGGTGAAAATGGTTCTGATCTTGGAAATTGGCATGTTAAAGAGTTGAAAATTGACCCCACTCATCTTGATTCCGATGATGATTCAGAAACTGATTCTCATGATAGCGATATGGATTTAGATGGATCTTAGAATATCTCGGTAAAATTTCTTTGGCTGTGCTGAAATTGGCCTAAGAATTGCTCAGTAGGAATTGACCTTCCTGGCGGTAAGAGTCCGACCAAATTGGCATATCTTTATCTTTGAAATCAAATCTTTGTCTTGAAGTCTTATATTTATCTTTGAAATAGTAATATCTTTGTTTCTTTGGTTTTATATCTTTAACATCAATATGAGTTATCTAACTCTTGAAATCCTATCTTTGAAAATACATTTCTTCATTGTGATTGAAGATACTTCAATTTGTTGATCTTGTTTTGATTTTTGCCTGGTGGTGTGTATCGAAAAGATTATATTATAGTTTATCTATATCTTTGAAACTGCTGTGTAGCAAATATTTATCTTGATTGAAGATACTTCAATGTGATAATTTTATTTTTTTGAATTTTTGCCTGGTGGCGCGTAATTAGAATTATCACAATTTTTGCCTGGTGGCGCATATTTGGAAGTATCACGAATTTGAGATATTTAATTTCAGTTGATATATTTCTCTTGGTATGAAAAAGATAAATTTCAAAGTTATTACTTTTTTGCCGTGTTGAGTCCGGCCGTAGAATTGCTCAACAGTAGAAAGCCTTCCTTGCGGTAAGAGTCCGTATAAAATGGAACTTTTATGGAAGGGTGAATTGAGATATTTTCGGAAAAGTCACAGTCACATTCCATAGAGGTAATTTTTTGGATTCATAATTTCAGTATTTGATAAATTTTAGGTATCACCAAGACAACTTGAAGTTGTTCGATATCTTTTGAATTGGAATTTATGAACATCCTGTACATGATTTAACATCATTTATCATCCTCTGTTTCGTGTCGGGGTTTGGATATTTAGGGTGGATTTTCAGGTCGTTAATTATAATTGGAAAACTTGATTTTTGTGAACCAGTCCGCATTCCCATTTTAGACTCTGATATTTTACCTGTGACATTTCTGAACTGATCTTGGTCTCCCTCTGAATGTCTTTGTTGGTTTCAATATTTGAGGACTATACCATCGTTTCTCTTATCTTTCTTCTTATTCTTTATATCTTTCTTTTCCTTTATATCGTTCTTTTCCTTTATATCTTTCTTCTTGTTCTTTATTGCGTGTGAGATCACTGAATTTTGTTCAGGGTCAGGAGTTGTTGATGATTTTTTTTTGTTTGATTGGTGGTAGGCTTTTGGAGAGCACTTTTGTTCTGATGAAATTGAGTTATTGTGACTTAGTGGAATCTTTTAGATTGGTGCTAGGCTTTTGGAGTGCACATTGTCAAGTTCATTATGAGCAAGGTGACCTACTGGAATCATATTGGGTTTGGGATTTTGGTTTTTAGTCTGCAACTTACTGATTTTGAACAGGGTTAGGTTTTTCATATGTCAGTACGTCTATCTTTCTCTTTCTTTGCTGTCGTATATGAGATTGTCTGATTTAGTTTGGAGCTTCGAGTGTTGTTTTTTTTTTGATTAGTGGTAGGCTTTGGAGTGCACTTCGTTCTGATGGAGATGTAATGTGACTTAGTGGGATCCTTCAGATCAGTACTAAGCCTGGAGTGCACATGTCTGATTTATCAAGAATGATGTGACCTACTGGAATCACATTTCATAGAAATATAAGGATTTTTATGTGCAGCTTAGTTCTAGACTGAATTCGGTTTCTCATATACTCTGTCAGATCTAGGTTTGGGTAGTTTGGATTCTTAATTTCAGAGGTTTGATGAAGGCTAGATTTCATTTTTATCCGTCTTTCGATTTTGGGATAGAAACATTTTTCTGGATTGAGATATCCATTCTGAACAACCTGGACTCTGGTTTGTTTCCGTTTTCTTTTCATTTTTATTCTGTTGCCTTGAGGTCTATTGATTGGGAGTAATCATAGTATTGGTAGTTTTTTTGAATAGGGACCTGATTGAGTGGGTGTGGGCCTCGCTCATTCGGACTACCTTCAATGGTGAGATCTGTAGAAGGGGCAAGTATTGGGGGGTGAGCGGTGAACCCGGTAAATTCTGCCTACGGGGGACTACTCACAGCGTTCGTTGCTCACTACTGTGCTTGTTTCGAATTCTGCGAATCTGTTCACTTGAGGATTGGTTCATAGTACTCAATCAAGGAATACTCCCGCTTAGAGTTTTTGCCGACTCGGCTTCACCAGTCGTTTTAGTTGGTATACTTATTATACCCCAAGTGTGGTGGCATTGGTTATTTTTATCTTCATAATTTCCATTTTGTTTTGTTCCACCGGTGAGTCTTGTGATACTGCTGGTCTAACTGTCTGGGTCATAGCGTTGCGGGTGCCAACATGGAAACCTGGGGGCGAGTGGTGATGGATTGTTCAACGGCGCAGCATCTAGATCTTGCAGCGAAACGAACATCCTGGCCAGGTTTTCATGGTGTTATCTGTGTGTTGTGGTCTGGATGGAGACAACCAGTCCTCACAAGATTCACCCTACCACCTATTAATGTACAGTAGAGTGGTAGTTTTTATTTCCTTTTCAGTGTGGTAAATACTAGAATTTACTAGGGGCATGACTGTTCTGCTCCTTCCTTTATGGTAAATGAACCTTTCACATATATGCTAATGCACAGCATAGTGGTTTGGTATTTATTAATTTCTCTTGGTTTCAGGTCAGTTTCATTTTTCCTATCTCTTGCGTTGGTAAATTCAGTTTAGTCAAAATTTTCTATTGGGCTTGGCTTTAAAATTTTCAGATTTAATGTGAATTCTTTGAAAACTCTTAAGATCAATTCAAATTTTCTATGCAGATTATGTCTCACATTAGTTTTTTGAGAATTCTAATAAAAAAAAATTGAAAACTGCGAGTTCTCAAGTTTTTTTTTCGGGAGAAAAGGGGATGTGTAACGATATATAAATCGTTACATTTTGTTTTTATGTAGTCATACAAATAACATCAATAAATAGTTGATTCAGATCACTTGGCGACATCTCGTAAATTAATATAAAATCAATAACAAATACATCTTTTTTTGTACAGGTACCATCAAGATATCTGCAATTAAATTTAAAATCGACGCATGATAAACAGTTTTCTGTATCACACTTATTATTGCAGATATTTATGAATTGTTAATTTGTTGTATTGCCGTTGTACCAATCAAGATGAACCTGTTAATCACGTGATTGCTTTTTAACTTTTGAGGTGAAAACTTCGAGCAATTTTTTTCGAAAATTCCTATTCTCCCGTAAAAAGGGATTTGAAGACTCAGGTTTTCTGAGATTGCTTGGGATATCAGGAGTGAATCAAGGTATGCCCTTTTTGATTTCAATTTAGGATGGTTCAGATTAAACAAGATTAATAAGAATTAATTAACCGGTGCTTCAGGCAGCCATTGCTGCATAGTTGAAGACTGAGAATTTATTGGTGATATATTTTTGCTTTGATCTTTCTCATGGACTGAAAGATTACAAATTCTGTTTGGTAGAATCTCTACTGATATTTTGATGATAGTTTTTTTGAGAATTGTTTTTTATTACACAGAGCATGTGTAAATGGTAAAATTTGGCTTGTTTTTTTTTATTCATTTTTTCAGCTTGAATGCAATTCAGGATATTTCTGCTGTGAATTTGGAGTGAAACCATAGGGGAGTCTGGCCTCTGGACAAGAAGAGAGATAATGATCAGGTGAGTGTACAGTGAAACCTCATTTATGAAATAAATCCATGTGTTAACTGTTACACTCATCTATTCATTTCTTTTCTATGAAAAGAGTTTATGATTCTCTTATTCATTGAAGCAATTATTCTGATCTGGTTTTCTTGAAATATTTTATGATATATAATTTGACCAATCTGTGATTGAGTGGAAGGGTGTTACTTGACGTCGCTCTTGATGTCTCAGAGCAATATTTTTTTATTTTTGAATTTTTTTGAGCCTGTACTTGCATACATGTGATAGGCCAATCACTTGAATGCAAGATTTCTTTATTGATTAATTCAACAAATATTGAAGCAGAATATAGAGTTTAGAAAATAACATTGATGTATCTTTTATATTCTCAGTGTTGAGAATGTTATAGAGTGTTATGACTTATTGAAGATATTGTATAATTTTCGATCAATCAATCAGCTAAGCTCAAAACCACAAATTTTGGACCTTCAGTTCATACCTCCCTGAACCCAACTGATTTCTATTACGACTTTTCATGTATGTCGACGATAAATGAGTGATCAATCAACGTAGAGAGGACCTCTATAATTTGCTGAGTAGACATCAGAGTCGTCCAGTTTTCCCCCAGTTTCAGTGCTGAGATTAAGACAACTTCAGAGTACAACCTTCCACTGTGAGCTAGAAGATAGAGGGTGTAAACGAAAGGAACGTATAAATCGAGCTCTGTTGAAAACTGTGAATTTTTCTGAAACTATCTGTTTTTGAATCGAGAAACATTATACACTCTCAGGTGAGTGATAGTAGCATCTGCTTGTAATAGTAATATTAGAAGAAGTTCATGGTGTAATGTGAATTTTTGAAATAACAAAGCGGTGGATACTTCTATATCTGCTATCTAGACTGCCATCAGAGAACACATCGTTTTTGCTAGCAAAAACAGCCAAAAACGTTAATCCGTTTCACCAAATATTAGTACGGGCGATTGCTTACTTTTTCTCAGCTTGTCGAACCACTCGAACTGAATTATATACTGTACAACTGGGAAAATATGAGCGCTGATTCCCTAGAAACTATTTTGAAGAAAATTGAGGAAGTGGGAAACAAAAACAAAGATGAGATAAAAAAAGAGATAAAGGACGAAAACAAAAAATTGTTAGAGAAGTTGGAAATACAATCAGCTAAAATCGGCGATTTGGAAAAGAAAACAGAGAACTTAGAAACCAGATGCAGGTACTACGAAAAACTCTTGAGAAAAAACAATATACTTGTTTTTGGTCTCGAAATTGAACAATCAACTAATTTATTATCACTTACTGTCCACAAACTCAACGAACTACTTGAAATAAAAATTACTGAGGAAAATATTAGTAACATATATCAGTTAAGAAGTGAGAAACCAACGCCCCCCATCAAAATAGAATTTACACGTTACCTTACGAAAGTACTCGTCATCAGCAATTCTAACAAACTCAAGGGGAAAGGGATCTTCATTGCACACGACCTATGCAAGGAAGACAGGGATGATCAAAAAGTACTGTTAAAACATCGGAATGAAGCAAGAGCAACAAAATTAAATGCACAAATAAAAGGAAATACATTACAGGTTAACGGGGATATATATACAGTCGATCAATTGAAGGAATTCGATAATGAAAAAGAAATAATACCAAAAAAATCAATATCGAATAGTGCTCCAGGAACTCCCAACAGCTCTCATCTTCAAAACGAGATATCTAAAGTGGCGGAAGTAGACAAGAGAAAGGTCAATACATCAGTGGCCAATCAGGGACAGGAAAAAGGAAAGAAAAAACTCGACAGATCTGATTCTGTATCAAGTGACAAAAGTGAAAGAGCAGCCAGATATCACCAGAGAGTGATTAAGTGATTACTTCTGAACGTATTATAGCTTATGATAACAAGAAAACTTATATTTCTCCTACAATATCATTTTGTTCATGTACCATTAAGCATTTTATTAAGTATATAGATAGTTGAAATTTTTCGCCATAAGTGTTATTCATTACCTTGAGTTCAAAAATTTTTCGCGCTTTTTAATCTGAATAAAATGAGCAAAAACTTATCTATTTTCCAATTGAACATCAGATCATTAGTTCCCCATCTAGGAGAGCTCAAAGAATGTTTATGCGATTTAGATCCCGACATAATATGTCTTACTGAAACTTGGTTAAGTAACGATATCTCAGATGAACAGTTATCTCTAAAACACTATAATCTATTCAGAACTGATCGTCTTGACAGAGGCGGTGGTGTTGCTATGTACGTGAAAACTGATCTTATTTCGGTGAAAATCACTGACATTATCGCAATTTCTGATATTGAACAGCTCTGGGTGAGAATAAACGTTAATGACATCTCAATCGCGATAGGGGTAATCTATAGACCACCTAAACAAAATGTTAGTATATTCCTTAATAAATTTGAGGATAGCATGGGATATATGTTCGCCACATATGATCAGTTTATATGTTCAGGAGATTTCAACATTGACATGTCACGTATTCAGTCACCAGCTTCTCGTTTGTTCAACAATGTATTGAGTTCATTTGGGATGGTCCAAGTAGTTGAGTCTCCAACTAGAACTTCCTATAATTCATCAACCCTCTTAGATCTCTTTATATGCTCTGAATCTGTTGATGTTGATTCTTGTCGTGTTCTCACAAATCTCAACATAAGCTCGGATCATAGTCCAGTTTCATTGAAACTCAATCATAGGATAACAGAAAGTTGCGATTCACTTTTCATAAGAAGTTTGAATAGAATTAATATTGAAGCTTTCAGCCTCGATCTTCATAGAGCCCCTTTTCAAAATATTTATAATACTGACAGCCTCGAAATCAAACTAGATATCTTCAATAAAGTTCTAATTGAGCTGTTTGACGCCCACGCCCCTGTAACCAGTATCACAGTACATCGAAATAAGAAATATAATCCCTGGATAACTAATAACGTCAAACTGCTCATGAAGCTTCGAGACAGAGCTCTTCAAAGATATAAAAAAAGCAGAAATGAGTCACATTTCGATTATTATAAACAGTTGAGAAATTATACCAATACTGCAATACGCAATGAGAAAAGAGCATATCTCAATTTTTCACTCAGCCAAAAAAAGACCACTAAACATTTATATCAAGAATTGAATAATCTCAATATCTATTCCAAAAAGTGCAACGCAGATTTACCTTCCAATCTAACTGATGTTAACGAAATCAATAATTATTTTGTGAGTCTCTCTAATTCTTCCCTAAGTCCAGATGAAGAACTGATCGATCAACTGAGAAATACCCGAGAATTAAATGTCACTAATTTCAAATTCAACAATATCGATGAAAATACTGTATATAAAGCACTCCTGTCTATAAAATCGAATGCAGTTGGTGTTGACGATATCAGCATAAAAATGTTACTCCACTACTGCTCCCATATAATTCCCTATATCACCCATATCATGAACTTTTCAATCGAAGAGGGCAAATTTCCCCAGCAATGGAAAACATCGTACGTGATACCACTACCGAAAGTTAAAACTCCAACGGAACTATCACAGCTTCGCCCCATCAGTATGTTGTGTGCCATCTCTAAAGTATATGAAAAGGTGATTTGTGAACAAATCATGATACACTTGAATAATAACAAACTCTTGCCCGATAACCAATCGGGGTTCCGACAAAAACACAGCTGTACCACGGCGCTGCTAACCGTGGTTGATGACATCATCTCCGCCATTGATAAAAATCAGTTAACCACTCTAGTACTTCTGGATTACTCTAAAGCTTTCGACAGATTAAACCATCGTATTTTGCTTGCCAAACTTCATAATATAGGTTTCGAAAATAATGCATTATCTTTGATGGAAAGTTACCTGATGAGTCGGTCACAAATAGTTAAATACAAAAATGTAAAATCTAATAAGCTTGGTATCTTCTGCGGCGTACCTCAGGGATATATATTAGGGCCGCTTTTATTCACAATTTATACATCTTCATTCAGAGATTGTTTGACTCAATGCACTAGTCATTTTTATGCAGACGACACGCAGATATATATGTCTTATGATGAATCAAGTATTGAAACATCAAATGAAGTCATCAGTTCTGAATTGAAAGCTCTATCCGAAACATCTAATAAATATTGTCTCTCTCTCAATCCTTGTAAGTCCCAAGTGATGCTTTTCGGTCCGAAAGTTATGAGAGATCGATGCAATCATAGATTGAAAATACAGATAGAAAATAATATTATTCCCACGACTACAACGGCTAAAAATCTTGGACTCCTACTCGATACTGACTTGAGATTTGATATTCACGTAAATAACATCATTAAAAAAGCTTACGGCAGCATCAAACTTATTTTTGCTAATAGAAATATCCTCGATATCAAAACTAAAACCATTTTATGTGAAGCACTCGTATTATCACACCTCAACTTCGCAGATATAGTATACGGGCCATGTTTAACGAAGCAAAATGAGATGCGATTACAAAAAATTCAGAATTTTTGCCTCAGATTTGTTTTCAATATCAAAAGAAGGCAACGTATCTCACACAAACTTACGGAACTGAACTGGTTGAGCATTAAAAAACGAAGGTTTTTACATAGTAGCTGTTTGTTTCATAATGTACTCCAGCTCAGAACACCTACATATTTATATAACAAACTTAAACTTCGCGCAGACGTACATAGCATCAACATACGGCACAAAGATAATCTGACGATTCCAAAACATAAGACATCTTTATTTAAAAGGTCATTTTCTTATGTAATTTGCAAGGTAATGAATGCGCTACCAAGGCAATTGAAATGTGTTGATGCAGCTCCATTTAAAAAAAAAATAAAAAGGATGTTACTAGAAGATAGATTAGCTATTGAATTCAAAATATAGTTCGTTATAGATTACTTAGTAACTTAATTTGTAGCCATGATATATTAGATCAATTATTAATTATTAGAGTAATTATTGTTAATTAAACTATTTTAGTTTTAGTATCCCTCAAGGCCATATGGAAGAACAGGGTCACAATCCAATCTCTGGTTGAATTGTGCCACTGAATATGGTCTTTTTCAATAAGTATTGCTGTTCAAAATATCTGTATCATGTTATGTATACAAATGCTTGCTTATTGAATAAATTCATTTATTATTATTATTATTATTATTATTATTAAACTGTACCACATCATCGTAGGAGAGTACTGACCTGGAGTAGGGAGTTGTCATCGTAATTGGGGAACGACATCTGACTCGCAAGTATAGAGCAATAATCCAGGAGATATTGATCAAAATCGTAGGAAGAATAGAAATCAGGAGGAGAATTGTAAAAATCACTTGCATATTTTGTCAGGATTGTATTATCTCGGTTTAAGAATAATTTCTAGCTATTGATTACTCACACTCATTGTTGATTACTCACAATTAATATATTGTTATTCTCATCAATTTGTACAATAGATCATTTTCTTGTTTAATATAGTTTTATTGCTCTGACTAAGATAAGAGAGAGTTCTTGAAAGATAATTTATCTATATATTTTTTTTGATCATTTTTTGTCTTGTAACCAACTTTAGACAATTTATCTTGAAGTGCTATTTATAAGACAATTATTCTAAATACTGATTAGCAAGGCACCGGCAGCTTTTCATCTGGTGAGCTGTGATCGTGAATTCAATATTAGGTTGAGTTGATAGGGCGCCACTTAGTTTGAATCAGACTTTAAACCAAGAAAAAATATAGATCTACGATTCACTTACTTTCCTGTAAGAAAAATTAATAGAAACACTGTGTGAACTCAATTGTGGTTTAATGGTATCTTGTGAAACCCTGATGATATACATTTATATGGTAAAATCATATGACACTCAAAATTTCAATTATAAACAACCAGAGTATGATCATAGAATTAATATTCACTATCTCTTATGTGAATCCTAGGTTCCCGTTATAGATCTATATTGGGGCGCACATTTCATATGGAAAAATATAACATACGTACTAAGAATAAATGATGATGCAATCTAGTGAAAATTACACTAGTTTTAACTGGAGGTTTTAACCAGAACTGACAGGTATCAACTTCAAAAATAAAAGAAAATCAGATCAGATACTTCTTACTCGAACCCCATGACAGAGTAACCCCAATCCAACTTGTAGCAGCGTATCTTAGCCACGATAAGGTGACTGCGGAGACTGCATCGACGAAGACTGCTCTGACGCCTGCAGTAACGACTGCCCTGGTGAATGCTGGTTGTACTGCTCATAAATCTGCGGTAGAAACTGCCGAGCAGACCGTAGCACAGCCTGCGCCGTAAGCTGCTGAAGGGCAAGCAAAAGAGACTGCAACAGAACCTGCAGACTGCGGTCGTCAGATGTTCTAGTGGTCTGGAAGTTCGGCGTCAGGGGTAATAGCGGCAGGTCGTCCTCAGATGTTCCACCGGAGAATTCAGCAGAAACAGCTCCCCATTGGTCTCCCCAAATCTTCCACGACATCGTCCAAAAGGTAGTCCCCGTACCACGAGGAACAACCAAAGAGAAGTCCAGCGGATCCAAAATCAAAATGGTCGTAGCACGTGTGGTAACCCAGGAGGCCCACGAATCTGTGACAAAAAACCCTCCTTATTGCATGCCGTATACCAAAATTACAAGGTAAAGAAGATAGCTCATCTCCCACGAAAACTCAACACTTACCCCTGAGATCAGGAGAGGCCTCACCACCACAAAAATCTATACACGAATAATCTTTGGTCATCTTGTATCGAACCTGTGATCGAACCATGATGGTGCCGACGGAAATGATCCCCGAAGCTGCCAATATCAATTCCGGCGCCTAGAAATTTCTCAACGAAATTCTATAAAGAAAAAACCTACAAATCCTCTGCGCACCACGACAGCCGGAAGCGTCGGTCCCGTGAGTATAATTCTGATCCCTGATTGGTTAGTATCACTGAGAGACTACTCGATCTATCCCGAGGCACGAACCCGATAGCCATAAACTATATGACCTCAGAATGAATCGGAACTTAGCCCGCTTCGAAGTCCTGCCACAGAGAACCTTGCTAAACCTTTGGTCCCGTGTCATCTCACTGCGACCATACCAATGGAACTACCTACACCAATACATCTGTCACTCAAAAGGGAATGAGAAGATATAACCCTAATCATATGTCACTGTCAAACAATATCCAAAACATAAACAATATTGATAAACTTATTGATTCAACTTTCAACAGCAATATTCATTAAATGCATCGATCACCATTCAGGGTGAGTAGCGAAGTTTCCTTTATATTTCCAGAATGCTTCCTAAATTAAACTGAATCACCATACCGAACATATTTTGTGTCTAACATTCTATTTATTCTTTTTCAGGCACGGCCAAGAACTTCATGAAACAGAACTCAAAAATATTGCAGTGTCATGTAATTTGAACTGAATAAAAACCATCACATACAGTGTGAGTGCTTATCTTTATTTATAGAGAATAGAAAGGTATCAGCCAAACACCTGGCACCCAATGAACTTTACCTATTAAGATCAAAGAACTGAAAATTTTATGAAAAAGGTAAATTTTCACGTTACACTCACCCCCCCACAAATGATAGAAAAATTTTAGAACATAAAATTTTTCGTTGAAATTTTTCTGACTGTAAAATGAGTTTCACCACAACCGTTTCAGTAGTGAATTCAAAAAAATTTTTTTTTTTTTTTAAGCTAGGCGTGCCTTATACTATGCTTAATCTAACTAATCCTTAGCTATTCCTAATTTGCTAATATCCTAGAATAACTAACTTACTAATATCCTAGAATAACCTAATTGGCCACTATGTATGTACAATTATTCCACTTCAGATATGCATCAAGCTATTAAACTGATTGACCCAAACTACTCATCGGATGCTTCAGATCCCGCTCCTTCTTCTACAGAAAGGTCAGACATCGATCCATGGTATGGTTTTAGGTCTTGAATATGCCAAACTCCGGCATTAGAGCTATCTTCATTTTTAAGGACATATACTAATTTTGATTTTTTCTTTGCTACTGTGCAAAGTACGAAACGCGGTGCCAGTTTCTGTGCAAAATTATTGCTAGCATTAGACAGAACATAGTTCCTTTTCCAAACCTTATCCCCAATAAAGAATTCCTCATCACGTCTACGTAAGTTATAATATTTAGCATTTTTCTGATGTGCCAGATGAATTTTATTCTGAACATCTTCGTAAATTTCTGAAATTTTACCCAGATTTTGAATCCAATAATCGCGATTAACCAAATTTAAATCCACATTACCCTTCCCATAATATTGACCACTGCCTGGTACTTCTCTCCCAAAATTTAAAAATGCTGGGCTATACCCGGTGACTTCATGCACGCTAGTCCTTAAAGCATACCCTATTTTTGCCAATTCCTTGTCCCATAACTTATGATTCTTATTAATATAGCTGCGAATAGCTGTGCAGATGGTTCTATTTGTTCGCTCAACATAGTTGGCTTGCGGATGATAGTAAGCAGTGTAAAAGATATTGGAGTCATAGCTCTTAACAAGTTCCTTGATCGATTTACTGATCAGCTGCCTACCATTATCGCAAATGATATGTTGAGGAACTCCATACACCAAAAAAATTTCGTTTTCTAAAAACTTATTGATACTAACCGATGTAGCTTTTCTAAGCGGACACAAAACCGGATATTTGGTTAGCCAATCGCTTACAACCAAAATATATTGATATCCACTAGAAGTACGAGGCAACGGGCCCATAAGGTCCAGTGCTATCACTTGCCATGGAAATCTAACCTTTTTTTCAGCACCCATCAATCCAAACTTGGCATAGTTAGTGGATTTCTGAGCTGAGCAAACTTTACAGGACTTAATGTACCGAAAAATATCATGCCTCATTTTTGGCCAATAATAAGTAAGCGCTATTCGAGAAAACGTCTTATGATAGCCCATATGGGACGCGGTAGGAATATCGTGACATAACCTCATAATCTCAGATCGCTGACATTTCGGGACTAATAATTTCCAATCAGAAATATTGGTGCTTACAGGACATTTGGAAGGTACCAATTTATAAACAAAATTATCCCTTACTGACCACTGTGGATAAGTATCAGGATTTCTCAAAATCTTACTGCGTAAATTCTGATAAAATGAATCTAAATTTTCCAACGTAATGTTCAGATTTATGCACCCCTTTTCTTCTAGTACGCAAATATCTGGTTCTTGCACAGCTGGCTCTACTGGACTTCTAGACAAGGCATCTGGTACAACATTGAATTTTCCCTTTCGGTGTTCAATTGTGAAATCAAATTGGCTCAACCTAACACTCCATCTGGCAATCCTACCAATGGGTTCTTTAATCTTGAACATCCATTTAAGTGATGCATGGTCAGTGATCAACGTAAAATGCACCCCTTCAATATAACCTCTAAATTTTTCGTAAGCAAAAATACATGCTAAACACTCTTTCTCTGTGACTGTGTAGTTTCTTTCATTCCTGGATAGACTTCGAGAAGCAAATGCTATCACCCGTTCTTGGTTGTCTTGTATCTGAGTTAGAACACAACCCAGTCCTGAGTCGGAGGCATCACACTGTATAGTAAAATCTAATGAAAAATTTGGACTTGACAAAATCGGTGCTGAAACCAATGCATGTTTGATATCTTTAAATGCTTGATTTGCCTTATCTGACCAGCTAATCTTCTGACCTTTTTTCTTGTCCTTAAGTAAGTCGTTTATTGGTGCCATAAGGGTTGAAAAATGAGGAATGAACCGCCTGTACCAACTGCACATGCCAGTAAACCGTTTAATCTCTGTTGTATTCCTTGGCTGTGGAAACTCAACCATCGCCTTGACCTTATTAGGATCAGTTCTCAGTCCGAACTTATCAATAATGAACCCCAAATATTTTAACGATTCCCTAAAAAATTCACATTTTTCAAAATTGACGGTTAACTTCGCGTCCTTTAGCCTCTTTGCTACTTCTTTAAGTAATTTAATATGTTCGTCAAAAGTTGAACTAACGATTATCAAATCATCCAGATATACAAAAATATTTGGTTCTAATTCTGGTCCGAAAATTGCATCCATTAAACGTTGTTGAAATTGTGCGGCATTCGCTAAGCCGAACGGCATAACCTCAAATTGAAACAACCCACGTGACGGGACAGAAAAAGCCGTTTTCTCTTTAGAACTCTCATCAAGAGGGATTTGCCAAAAAGCGCTGCGCAAATCTACTGAAGACATAAATCTTGAATGACCCAGCATAGACAAGATACGGTCTACTACTGGCAAAGGGTAACTATCTTTTTTCGTTAATGAATTTAATTTTCGGCCGTCAAAACAGAATCTAAAGTTACCATCTGATTTTTTGACAAGAAGTACTGGAGATGACCAACTACTTTTTGAAGGTTTAACTACTCCCAGTGACAGCATTTTATCAAGTTCCTTGTTCAAGTGACCCTGCATATATGGAGACATGACGTACTGTCGTTGTTTGACTGCTGGAGCGTCGCCAGTGTCAATATGGTAGATCATCCTATCAGTCCTGCCTAATGCCTTATTTTTACCAAGATCTTGAAATAAAGAAATTACCTCCTTAGCAGTGGCTAATTCATCCCCAGGCAAACTATGCAAGGAAGAAATGTGGCTGTCAAAATGTTCAGGTAAATTCAAAGCTGACACACAGTTGACATTTATACTTGAATCTGAGTTAATGTCCCAAATATTATATTTGAAATTTATTTTCAACTCAAACTCCTTACAAAAATCACTTCCTAAAATGAAACTGTAATTTAAGGAGGGTACTATCAAAAATGGAATTATTTTACATTTTTTTTCAATGCATATAGGCAGTGAAACTGAACCTATTACAGATTGCTTGACACCATCAGCAGTGCATACAGAATGAACTGTTTTATTAATTTTTAAACCCAGTGAATTAATTATACTAATCCCTTTACTTCCGACAATGGAATTATTCGCACCTGAATCCAATAATGCAATAATTTCTTTATTAAACAAGTTCACCGATATAAAGGGTCTATTATCCCGTTCTTTTTCAACAAATACTGGGGCTGTAGAAATTTCAGATTTCAAATTGGACAAAAAATTTTTGATAAATATTATTCCTTCAGCTTGCTCTGGAGAAGGATATGGTTTCCTAACTTTGGCCGGTATAAAAGGAGGAGAATGTTGGCCGCTAGAAAAATATTCTACCTCCCTTGCGAGTTTCCCGAGCACTTCTGACAGTTACTCTTTATTTTCCCTGGTTCACCACAACCATGACAAAAAATGTTTCTTTTCAAAGTGCAATTCCTGAAAGTATGGTTTGCTAACTTACAGTTCCAACAGGTAACTGTTTTTCTAACATTTTGATCATCCCTACCTCCTGATCTGTGACCTTGATTGTTACCATGGGAAACATTATTACCACTATTATTACCAGGACGATTGAATTTTGACCTATTTGTGTTTCTGAAATTTCTGGCTCCAGAATTTCTATTTGAGGAATTATTAGCACTACTAGTTCCAGCCTCATCATTCATTGCCAATTCATATTCAAGGGTACTAACATGAGATTTTCTCAGTGATTTATCTTTAGATTCTTTAAAAACTTCCTCCAAAATCTTGACATCCCTTATCAATTCTTCAACAGAGCTATAAGTGTTAAGAGCTAATCGATCCACAAATGCACTTCTCAAGTTTTTCTTAATCCACTTTACTCGGGTAACAACAGCCGGAGGAGAACTGAGCCGGTTGAAAAGTTGTTCCATTACCGCAACAAAAATAACTATTGATTCTTCCTCACTTTGTTTTTTATGTTTTATCAGATCCCATAACTCTTCATCATGATCTTTGCTGAGAAAATCTTGTTCTCATCTATTAGTTAAAGAATCCCAATTTTTAACATTTCCTGAATCTTTAATATGTCTCAGCCACAAAAGGGCATTTCCTGAAAATAAGTCAACAGCTGACTCAAACAGCTGGTCCTTAGAAACATGTCTAGCCTCTGCTAGCTCATGAACTCTTTCTAAAAAAGCTTTGACACCAGAAGTTTTTTTAGTACCGTCAAACTTAACATCCCACTTATATAATGATACTGGCTTGAATGATGGGTTTGAAACCTGAGTAGCCTGAGCATTACCCATAGACATAAATGACTGCGAAAGATCCACCATATGACCTGGAGGCACTCCCTCAGTCACAACACGGTCTTCTAATTCAGATTCTAACAGAATACTGGTGGCATAAGATTCTTGTTTGAATTCTATGTGTTCTTTAACGCCAGTAGAAACATCTATCCGTTGAATTCTAGCGCCAACATGTGATAGGCGAGAACGTAGTCTTTGATAAACAGAGTCAGTAGTTGAACCTTCAAAATCGTTAATTAGAACCCTAATACTATCAAGCGATGATTGAATTTCCACAGCTTCGGTTTCAAATGAATAGTCAGGATCAACCAGTTCAACCTGAATAGGACTACGCTTCGACATAGCTTTAGCAAGAATTTTTCTTTTTTCATTCATGTCCCTATTGGTAACAATTCCCCGGATTCTCAGTTCATAGTTCAGTTCATTGACTAACAAATGCTTGGCCTTCACCGTATCCATTTTCAACAAAAATTTTTTTAGAAAAATATTTATCCAAAATATTTAGAAATATCTATTCAGTATTTAGTTAATTAAATGAGGACTGACAGCTTGTCAGAATTCCCCAGGGAAAAAATTATAACCTCTATAAGGTACTCACACAGTATGCAATGTCTATGATTCAGATTCAAAATCGAATTCAAAATTTTTCAACATTTAAAGGAATATAACCATTGGTCTAATGCTCACGCAAAAAAATTATACTGAAATTCTGACTATATCAGAAAAATTAATAAACTTGTAAGGTATTCCACCCTGTATACAAGTATCAAAATAATCAAAATTGACTAACTGTTCCTAACAGCTGTCACCAAAAATTCAAAAAAATTCACTGAAATCTTATTATAATTTCAATAAATGGACCACCTAAAATCCAAAAATACTAAATTCAAAATAATGAAACTATTGAAGTTTCAATTCAAAATTCAAAAATGGTAAGCAATTTTTGGTTCACCCTGTACATGGCCAAAATTAGAAGATTGAGTAAGAAAATCAAAAAAATAATAAATTCGAAATTGAAGTCATTTACCTACCAGATCAGATTCAATTTATTCAAGTACCAAAAGAGTTCACAAAGTGTTCTTTCAACAAGAAAAAAAATTTATTTCAACTCAACAAATTCATTCGGGCCCCACGTTGGGCGCCACTTTCTTGTAACCAACTTTAGACAATTTATCTTGAAGTGCTATTTATAAGACAATTATTCTAAATACTGATTAGCAAGGCACCGGCAGCTTTTCATCTGGTGAGCTGTGATCGTGAATTCAATATTAGGTTGAGTTGATAGGGCGCCACTTAGTTTGAATCAGACTTTAAACCAAGAAAAAATATAGATCTACGATTCACTTACTTTCCTGTAAGAAAAATTAATAGAAACACTGTGTGAACTCAATTGTGGTTTAATGGTATCTTGTGAAACCCTGATGATATACATTTATATGGTAAAATCATATGACACTCAAAATTTCAATTATAAACAACCAGAGTATGATCATAGAATTAATATTCACTATCTCTTATGAGAATCCTAGGTTCCCGTTATAGATCTATATTGGGGCGCACATTTCATATGGAAAAATATAACATACGTACTAAGAATAAATGATGATGCAATCTAGTGAAAATTACACTAGTTTTAACTGGAGGTTTTAACCAGAACTGACAGGTATCAACTTCAAAAATAAAAGAAAATCAGATCAGATACTTCTTACTCGAACCCCATGACAGAGTAACCCCAATCCAACTTGTAGCAGCGTATCTTAGCCACGATAAGGTGACTGCGGAGACTGCATCGACGAAGACTGCTCTGACGCCTGCAGTAACGACTGCCCTGGTGAATGCTGGTTGTACTGCTCATAAATCTGCGGTAGAAACTGCCGAGCAGACCGTAGCACAGCCTGCACCGTAAGCTGCTGAAGGGCAAGCAAAAGAGACTGCAACAGAACCTGCAGACTGCGGTCGTCAGATGTTCTAGTGGTCTGGAAGTTCGGCGTCAGGGGTAATAGCGGCAGGTCGTCCTCAGATGTTCCACCGGAGAATTCAGCAGAAACAGCTCCCCATTGGTCTCCCCAAATCTTCCACGAGATCGTCCAAAAGGTAGTCCCCGTACCACGAGGAACAACCAAAGAGAAGTCCAGCGGATCCAAAATCAAAATGGTCGTAGCACGTGTGGTAACCCAGGAGGCCCACGAATCTGTGACAAAAAACCCTCCTTATCGCATGCCGTATACCAAAATTACAAGGTAAAGAAGATAGCTCATCTCCCACGAAAACTCAACACTTACCCCTGAGATCAGGAGAGGCCTCACCACCACAAAAATCTATACACGAATAATCTTTGGTCATCTTGTATCGAACCTGTGATCGAACCATGATGGTGCCGACGGGAATGATCCCCGAAGCTGCCAATATCAATTCCGGCGCCTTCTAGAAATTTCTCAACGAAATTCTATAAAGAAAAAACCTACAAATCCTCTGCGCACCACGACAGCCGGAAGCGTCGGTCCCGTGAGTATAATTCTGATCCCTGATTGGTTAGTATCACTGAGAGACTACTCGATCTATCCCGAGGCACGAACCCGATAGCCATAAACTATATGACCTCAGAATGAATCGGAACTTAGCCCGCTTCGAAGTCCTGCCACAGAGAACCTTGCTAAACCTTTGGTCCCGTGTCATCTCACTGCGACCATACCAATGGAACTACCTACACCAATACATCTGTCACTCAAAAGGGAATGAGAAGATATAACCCTAATCATATGTCACTGTCAAACAATATCCAAAACATAAACAATATTGATAAACTTATTGATTCAACTTTCAACAGCAATATTCATTAAATGCATCGATCACCATTCAGGGTAAGTAGCGAAGTTTCCTTTATATTTCCAGAATGCTTCCTAAATTAAACTGAATCACCATACCGAACATATTTTGTGTCTAACATTCTATTTATTCTTTTTCAGGCACGGCCAAGAACTTCATGAAACAGAACTCAGTAATATTGCAGTGTCATGTAATTTGAACCGAATAAAAACCATCACATACAGTGTGAGTGCTTATCTTTATTTATAGAGAATAGAAAGGTATCAGCCAAACACCTGGCACCCAATAAACTTTACCTATTAAGATCAAAGAACTGAAAATTTTATGAAAAAGGTAAATTTTCACGTTACAGTCTATATTTTTACAATAAAATAGACTGGCGCTCAACACTGCTTGACACAATAAAAAAAAAATCAAAAATAGTCCAAAGAACTCACCCCTTTGAAATTTATGCTATGAACATCATTACAGTGCATATAGTGAAATATAAATTTTCGAGTTCTATAACATACTTCGTTCTCATTGTGATATAGTCGAGTTTTGCTAAGTGCTATAATAACCTATAACTTATAATATTTTTCTTTGCGATAATTTCATAATTCCTTTATACAATGCAATACACGACTTAACATGTTTTCATTGTTATAGAAATACGAGATGGCCTTCAACAACTCTGCCGCCGCTGAATCTTCTGCCGCTCCTGCCAATTCTGAGGAGCTCCAGCAATTAAGTATGTTCTCACAACATTTCCAATTCATAAAAGCATCCCTTGATAGGGCGACCTTTGATATCTTTGATGTTGTATGTCGTCGGATTGTTAATATTCACTTTAGATATGGTGAATAATTCTGTGGAAAAATTGGCTGAGTATCCTTTCTCGAAAACTCCTTTGAATTTGCTTATTCTGACAACATCTCCAACATTATATTTTGCTGGTGGTGCTATTTTAAGGTGGCTATATACTTTAAGTATTGTTGAAGGTGTTACGTAAGCGGGTTTCGTACCAATTGTTCTATGTTTTCTATTATTATACTCGTTAGCGAAATTTGCGAGAATGTCGAGCCAATTATAGTCACCTCTGGCGGAGAATTATTTATAGATCCAAGTCTTCAATGTTCTAATTACTCGCTCCACGATAGCTGCTTTCATTATACTATAAGTTGAATAGTGATTGATCTTATATCTCTGCATCAAATTTTTGAAGCGTGAATTGTAGAATTCTTTGCCTAAATCACTTTGAATATTTTTTGGAGAATATTCAGCTCGCTTTTTCCATAGCTTTTGTCACTTCCACGCCAGTTTTATTTTTTATCGGTTCAACCCATAAATATTCTGAAGAGCAATCGATAACGAATAGTATATATCGATAGCTCATATTCTCATCTGCATATATTTGCATTTCAGCCAAATCAATTTGCCACAGGTTAGCAAATCCTTTGATTATCGTTCTCCTCCTTTTGAAGTTACGCCTCGCGGGTTTGTGTAATTCATTAGCAATCGCCCTTTTGGTTGGGCTTATTTTCATCTTCCACTTCGTAGATTTCCCGCTGCGATTACTTCGGCTTTCATTCATATACTAATAACCAATCTTCCAAACTCGCATATACATATGGCGCTCACACTTTGAAAAATCAACGTATGATACCTTCTTCACGCAATTCTATTATCGATATTATTTAATTATCATGCCCTGTATGGTCAACCATTTTAGAACTCCACAGTAATCGAAGACGTTCCACCAATCCTGCAGCATCATTCCAATAAATAAATTCTTTCCGTTTTCTATTCAGGACTTTTTTGCGCGGTATTGCCCCCACCACTCCTTTACCGCCTTTGATATCGAATCGTTGAGGATGACTCATCATTTAATGTGGACTATCTATAAGAGGTTTGATGATTTGCCGATATTTCTTTTTCGAAATAGAGTATTCAGCATTCAAAAATCCTCTAATATCATAATCTTTATATGCGGACCCTGAAGTCTTCAGAATGGCGGTATATCTGCTCATCTCGATCGCTAATGGATCCCGGTGCTTGATTTATGAAAATGAAATC
This sequence comes from Chrysomela aeneicollis, assembly GCA_029955515.1. Lineage (NCBI taxonomy): Eukaryota > Metazoa > Arthropoda > Insecta > Coleoptera > Chrysomelidae > Chrysomela > Chrysomela aeneicollis. Next base: position 4,229,144 of record JARUHQ010000013.1, on the reverse strand, counting down.
ATATAGTTTAGAAGAAGCTGGAAATACCTTACTCCTTCTATTATCACGCCATAATTCGATTTGATCATTCAAAAAACGGATTTCCATATTACCCATCCTTAATTTACCCGTTTTGAGATCGATACGAACACCATACACTGAATCATAATTTGATTTTCCAGTTTTCAAGTTATCCAAATGCTGCTGCACTCGATCTTGTAGAGTTGATGTATCGATAGCGGTAGTTTTATCGCTAGAAATGTGTGAAGTTGATGATGTTGGTGGTGTTTCCATCATTGTCACATAATCGAGTTCGCTCTGCATCAATTGCGAATTTTTGCTGGAATTTCCAGATTCTAAATGTTTATTAAACATTTCTGTAGCATCTCCCACCGTTTTCCTACGTATTGGCGTAGAATGATGCGTTGGCTGCGATATTTTAAGGATAGGCGGTAATTTCAGACCCGATATTTGGGAGGGGGTTATCGCTACCGCAGCAGCCTCTGAGATAGCTTTCAATGGTTTCGTTAGAGGTTAGTATACCTTCTCAAGCATTAGCTGAACGCTAAGGTGGGCGTTCTTCAAACTTTTGATTTTTTTTCTCACCGCATCAGTTGTTTCGACAAGTTTCTGCTTGAGACATATTTCACCCATTTTTTCACTGCTAGATGCGCTCATTTTGCCATCCAGCGATCGAATGATTCAACCACATCAGGGTATCATGGATATATGAAGCAATCAAACCCTTTTCTATAGTGTCCCTCGCAAAACTCACTATCCTTATCGATAACGAGAAAACCATATTTATCCGTCCAACTATGTGCGCACATATCCCGAAATTGATTGAATGTCACATCTGGGGATACATAATCGGAAAATATGTGATGAAGATTCATTTCGTCCTGTTTGAACATGATTATGAAATTCGCATTATCGCGAATTAGTTGTTTAGGCACTCTCGAATATGTTTGCGCGAGATAGAAACAATCGACATTTCTATGACGCCCTATCGAAAAATAAGATCTAATCACGTCCTGTTTCTCACATATGACATCATCGAATATGAATAAACTCTAAGGTTTTGCATCGGCAGGTTCAACTATGTCTGCATTATTACTGTGAGTGTGATAACCCAACCCCTTTATCGGTTCCAATACTTTACGTAAATACTCATACTTGGGTTGATACAATGATTTTGAATAGAGGTATATGTTGGCGAATCGTAAGTCATTCTGATTGGTGAGCAGTGATATCATAACATTCGTCTTGCCACAATTCGATGGGCCAATAATCAAACTTCGAATTGTATTGGGAAATTGATTCCCATGCCTAGGCTGTGGAATTGCACTATTTCCTAACCCAACTTTTTCATCAAAATTTTCAACATTGAATGTCTCATTTTGTCGAACAATCTGCATCATGCGACTGTCAAGTACTTTATAATGATCTGCGAGTGTCGCAAAGCTCATTTATATTATGAACGCCAAGCGATACACTTCAACAAAAAAAAAAGGTGGCGTATTTGTCGTAAGGGGTAAACAACGAATATAATGATGGGAAAAAGGCGCTTTGGTATGGAGTGCGGCGGTAGTGTGCTGAAAAGGAACCACGACCACGACCAAACGCATGAGAAAAATAGCTTTTGGATCGGGAATAGTGCACAAAGTTCGACATGCGCTACGCCAAATGGGGAACAGGGGAACGCTCACCAGGAACTAGGGTGAAACGACTCTAAAGGCCGTCGGTATAGCTAAAAAATTCGTGAGAATGGCAGGAGGAAGGAGAAATATTCGAACACCCCGCATAATACCAATCCCCAAAGTTGGCAGCATTCTCCCACTAATCCCAATTTTTGCGGGATTATCAGCATTGGATAGTTTGGCTGCAGGCAGTGCAAGTGTTGTTCGTGCTATCAATTCCGCCAAAGAGAGTTAGGAGAAACTCGCTGAGGCAAACCGCCACAACACACATATGGAGGCCATTGCTCTAGGTAAAATGAAAAAAGGGGTCTATCTGAAACAATTCCGCAATGGGTTGGGTATCTATTCGAAGTCCCAAACTTCAAAAAACTAGATGGCCTACCTCGAAGGGCTTTAACAGATGTGGACCTATCACGACATATAAAAAAGATAGGAATACCGAACTTTCGAGGTATATATATGAGGGATAATTTACCCTCATCCGGCCCTTACCGTACAGAATCCGCCATATTGAAGTTAGATAGCGAAGAAGGTGATGGCACACATTGGGTTGCATATAAAAAAAGCGGTAAAGTAGTCGAGTATTATAGCTATGGTGATTTACCCCCACCAAAAGAGTTGGTGAAATATCTGAATAGAGGACCGCAGGCGCTTAGAGCTACCAAAATAGTATATAACTATGAGCGCCAACAAGAATACAACACAGTCTGGTGCGGGCATTTGTGCTTGAAATTTCTCTCGAAAAAAATACAAACGAAAAGAAGCTCATCATGGATCGAGAAAGCATCAAAGAAATGGCCCATGCGTTGTAAGCTTACTCTAAATCACGCTCTCTCTTGAAAATGACTGAGAAAGAACTCACCGACCTACCAAAGGAAGTACTGGTGGAGATCAGAAATGCGATAATCAACCAGACGGTGGTGATGTCAACGATAGACCGATACCTCGAAAAGTGTTTTGCTACTTTTGTCGAATGAAAATGTAGATGTGGCAATATGTAATAAAAAAAATTTATATATAAATGATTATCAATGCGAAAATAAAAACATTCTTCAATGTCTCGCATAGCGATCAAGTTGCAGCTGTTGAATGTTCATTGAGGTTTGTTACCCATTGTTTTCTTTACACACCACCAACATCAAACATTCACCATATCGGGCGGTCAAAGTGTTTTGAGCGCTGATTTTTACCCACCAATTGAACTAGATGCGATAAGAACTTACGGTTTGGGATTACATGGCTTTTATTTTTACAATTCCATATCCAATATAGATGAGACGAATAACGCTTTGGGTTATTGGGATGAGAAAGAAGGTCGCATCTCTGAGAACTTGAAAATGATTCATATACCACCGGGTGCCTATGAAATAGAAGAAATCAATAGAGTTATACAAAAAGCTATAGCATCTTCGAACCCCTCCTCTGATAGTAAAAATAATATCGAATTTTATCTTCGCGCTAATAATAACACTCTAATGTGTGAAATGAAATCTTCATATGGAATTATGTTGTCAGTTGAGAATTCCATAGCCGAGGTGTTGGGTTTCGAGAAAAAATTTTACCCATCCAACTTTCTACATAAATCCACAAAGCCGGTGAAAATTATTAAAGTTCGACTAATACGCATCGATTGCAATATCACGAGCGGGGCGTACCTGAATGGGGAAGAGGTTCACACGTTGTATGAATTCGACATCACTGTGGATCCTGGATATAAGCTGTCGAAGGAACCGAAAAACATCATATATCTACCAATCAGCCCGACCGGACATCAGTCTATCGATAACATTACAGTGAGAAATTTGGATGATGAAAATTGTTTGGTCGATTTCCGAGGAGAGAAGATTATAGTGAAGCTTGAACTGAAACAACTAGATTGATCTCGAAAAAATAGCAGAGAAAAGATGGGGTTCTGCTTCGGCAACCAATCGAAGCAAATATCCACCCCCACACTCCATAATGATCGCAGAAATGATAAAAAGAAGTGTAAACGCGGTCGCGGATTCATTCGCGATCGACGTCTTAACCCTTTAAGTTGCAGAAGTCTGAGGTACATTCAAAGAGAAAATTTACTAGTGCTTTCCAATGAACTGTCATTTACTAGCAAACAAATATTTTTTTTATATTTTTTTCTCTTCTGGTTATCTTTTTATGAGGTGGGAAATTATTATCCCAAAGAACTTCTAGAGAGACGACTATCCCTACAAGTTCACTGGGAGAATAATTTCCCATCTGCATGAAATATAAAACATATTCTCATCTATAAAGTGTAATTTATTATAAAAGTAGGAAATGTTTTACAAATACTTAAAGTTACTTCCAGAAAGTATAAAGTGAACTAAGACTTATGAAATGGGGTGAAACAATTTTTACACAGACCGACATTACAGGTTGAGCAAATAATGTTGCTTCGTTTCTCCTTGTCTTTAGTGCTACACCTAGCGCACCTTCTATAAGTTTTGATCGTTGTGGGCATATGATCGCCTACGTTCGAAAGTCTTATCGCATATTGCACCGTTTTCATGCCACTGGGGTTGTTTCTTTTTTTCGCAGTTCCTTTAGCAGGGCAAAAACCGGTTTTTTTTTTGCTGCAAAAATTGTTTATAAGTTGATTCACCAATAATGATCTGAATTTCAATTGAGTCAATGGTTTTCTCATTTGTGCTCTTGCTGAAAATTTGTAGAGGATGTAGGAATTCACAAGACAAGCTTCTAGTAAGTATAAAAATATTTTTATCCACCATCGTCTTGATTCTTGATTTATATTATAGAATGACATGTATTGGTCAAAATAGTCCACCCCTCCCATGTATTTGTTATAACATGATATCATTGTAGGGCAATTTACAGGTACTTTTTCGCCTTTTTGGTTGCGTCGTAATACCGTTGTTTTGTCTCCAGGATTATGAATTGTGGATGCAACAGATACACATTTTGTGCCTCGGTCTTTCCATTTCACTATGCCAATGTTGCCTGATTGTGCAAAATCGAACTCAGATTTTTGTAACTCTATCAGATTTGAGAATATCTTTAGGGTAATATTTTCTGTCCACACGTAAGGTGCCGCAAGCAAATAAGTCTTTGCTAAGGAGATTATCAAGGAGGGTGATACTGCAAAAGTAATTATCAAAGTACAAACAGTATTTTTTTCCAGCATAATGTTCTGATAGCCGCAGAACCACTTTCTCTCCCAGACATTGTGCTACTGTTCCATCTTCATTTTTTCCAGTGTAGACATCGAAATTCAACAAATATCCAGTTTTGGAGCAGCAACAAGCCCAAATTTTGAATCCCCTCTTAGTGGGCTTCATTGGCATATACTGCTTCATACTTGATCTTCCTTTGTACCCGATCATAGACTCATCAATGGAAATGTTACGGAAAGGTTTATACAAGCTTGGAAAAGTATGTCCAAGATGGTCAATCAGAGGACGTAACTTGTATAGTTTATCGAACTGTTTTGTCCCTTTTGTGGGCATTTTTGTATTATCGTTGAGGTGTAGGTGTCTCAAGATGAATAAAAACCTCTTCAAAGTCATAATTCTCGCAATCCGATCAACATGAAAATTTTCGTCTTCAGACCAATATAATTTCATACTGGGTAATTGGTGAATGCCCATAAATATCAAAATTCCAATGAATGCTTTCAACTCGGCTAGTGTAATTATCGTGAAGACATCGTTCTTATGCAATTGTTGAGCGTAAAGATTACTCTCCTTCAATATTTTTGTAAGGAATGTATCAGGAAGGAATTTCAGAAATATCGATAGGCTGTCTAAGTCGTCGATATCATTTGGTCCCACATTCTCAGTAAACTGAGCTTTACTATACATATCTGGTATTTGTGTGCATTTAGTCCAATCAAATCTCTTCTCAACTGTACCCTTCTTAGTTTTCGAATCTTGTCTTGTTCCTTGCTCTATTTCTTCTACTATAACTTCGTCCTCGGTTTCACTGCTCTTGGGCTCAAATAATTCTCTAAAATATAATTTTCGGCGTTTGGATTCGTTCTCTTCTCTATAATCCGGGTCTGCAATCGAATCATCTGAATCTTCCGAGAAAGACTGATAGGTGAGGGATTGCGGTCTTTGAGGACGTTTAGGTCGTGAAAAACAGTTAGGTTGTGTAGATGTAGATGGCATAATTAGAATTTCTGGAGAGGGAACTGGAGCAGAATCTGGGCTACTTGTATGACATAAGACATATTCAGATTCTTGTTTTTGTTCTATCGTGAGTGGTGAACTTTTTGACGAGCTTCTAAGGGATATTGATTTGGAATTTCTACTCATTGTCTCTGGCATGTTATCTTCCCCATCTGAATCACCCTCAAATTCCGAATCAATTGCCATTTCATCAGTGATGATATCTTCCTCATTGATCAGCTCTTCCAACTCCTTATCTGATAAATTTTTGGGCTGCCACATGATTGTGACGAGAAACGTAAATTGACACTGCAAAAAAAACAGGTAAATGAGATTTGGCGTGTAATTTCAGCCCAGCCAAGTATCATATACTTGAAATTCATTTTTTTTCCCACAGTTCATATATTGATTGGTATATATATCAAATATTTCCTTTCTCAGTCATGTTTCAACAGAAAAAATAATGTATGTATAGAGTACAAATCCTAACCTCGAACGCTTCTTTCATAATTCTACGTGTACTGTACCTAAATATCAACACTATTTGTGACAAATTCACTATAATTTGAGACTAATAAGTATTATCAATATAACATACTTACATTTTTTGTATTGTGTTCTCCTATTTTTCATGAAAAATAGCACAGCAGCAGCAAAAACATACACCACAACAACATTCAGAAAATGTTTGCTTCCTAATGAACCAGTGGGATAATAATTTCCCACCAAACAGGTCTGTGCTAAAACGGCGCTTCCTCTATGGGCGAAAAGATGGCAGCATATGCCTTCTTATGTATAAAAATGAATTGGGAATATATAGTCCCAGTAAAACATAAGTGGCCCACGTTAGATATGGTGGGAAAATATTATCCCAGTAAACCTTAAAGGGTTAATCAGACAAGGCGGCATCATAACCTATCTGAGAGCGATATTGATTTCTTGAAATCTATCGGACTGAAAGTTCTACGAAAAAAATAGAGATGGTTTCCACAACTTCTACTAGCCTCCAATTGGAAGTGTTTGATGAACCAATCTTTGATCATTTCCTAATCAGCCTGCATGAACACACATACAAACCATATGGTTCACCATCATTCAAGAACTCTGACGAAATAAGAATAGCTGTCATTTGATATTAGATATTGCAGAGAGCTACATCTACATCGTAGGAAAATTAATACCAGATGATTTGACAGCAAATTGCCATTTATCGAATAATGCTTCAGCATTCCTATTCGATGAAATTCGCTATGATATGCGTGGCGAACAAGTGTGTATGATTCGAAAACCAGGCATCACTACAGCTATGAAATGTATGATCTCCTATGGGAAATCGAATAAAAAATTTCTAGAGACTCTCGGTTGGAAAATTGATCATGATATTCAACCGATCCTAGTCAAAGTCAGTCACGTATTCAGCGGAAAATTACCACTCAAATACTTGATGGGATTCGCTGAGGACTATAGTAAGGGCGTCTTGAATATAAAACAAGAGTTGATACTTATCATTGCTCGCTCATTCAAAACTCCTACATGGGAGTAGTTAATACGAAAATAGAAATTGATGAGATTGAATGGAGAATAAGGCATATCATGCCGTCAGATAAACGTAAACTCAAATTCAAAATAAAAGTTCCACTGTGAAGATAAAAATAGCATATAGGATGTGAGATTTGTATGAGTTACCAACTATCCGTGAAATATCTTCAGACATTTGGGCTGTCAAAACTACCAACAGCCTCGAGCGACCGCGATACATAATCATAGGATTCCAGAAATCTGCTAAAACGGATGATGTTTCTCAAGATGCCACCCAATTCATTAATTCTGACATTAATAATATTCGAGTGTATTTGAATTCAGAAGTATACCCATACGAGCGGTGGAATTTAGAATTCGACAGGAAGTTGGATGCTATAGCCTATTATGCTTACGAAAATTTTCAAAAGAGTTACTATGGTGAAGATATGAGTGAGCCGATGATGGGTATAGAAGAATTCAGGAAGAACCCATTATTTATCATCGATTGCAGTCATCAAGCCGACGCCATGAAATCCTCAACGGTAGATATCAAATTGGAATTTGAGACTCGCAAATCAAAATTTCCAGCCAATACAAGAGTGTATGCACTCATTCTACATGACGCAGTCATGACATATAGCGCTCTAGATGGCTCTATACAGATGGGTGTGTGAACGAAGAGTTATGAAGCTATGATCAGATGAATCACTACCACCAAAGATATATATTTGTAGCAGTTTTTTTCGGATAATAAAAGATGTGAAATGTCGAATAATGTTTTATTCTTCCTATTATGTACAATAATTGAAATAGTGAGTCTAAAGACTATAAGAGTATACTAAACACCCCCTTGTACCCCGCCACCTTCTTGTTCTTCTCCAACTTCTTCTTCTCTTTCTTCGCCTTCTTCGCCTTCTCCACCTTCTTCTTCTGAAGCTTCCCTCAAATCGTATTTTTCGATGATGATAGCTGGTAGGAATTCAACTAAATCGTGAAGGAAGCATTCCAAACCCTCCTTCACCATTTCTTCAAGAAACTGCTCCAAAGTTATACTCCCGTGTTCTAGGCGACTGCATAGAAAATAACCAATTTTATATCGATCAGCATCCGCTGAAATCTCACGGGCTCGTTCTTGATTGAAACATGCGCTCATATCATAGTTGGCTGCATGGAGTGAATCACGCTCCAAATCGATGAGTTCATATTTAAGTCTGCTGACTGCTGATTCGATGTCTTCAGCAGCTGGCCAAAACTGGTACCACATATCATTAGAAGTTGAGTACTGGAGTCTACAAATAAATAAACAAAAACGAGTTCAGGAGATAATTCGACAAATACGTTTCATATTACATAGCTCATACCCTCAGCTTAAAAAAACTACTCACCATAAATGGTGAATGTGACGACGAGGGTGGCGAGAATGTAAGAACTACCATATACATATAATCTTTAAACTCCCTTTCACTAATACTAAACTAATCATAAAAATAATTCAATTAATTACTGAGGCGAAGTCTCGTTAAGGGGTATTTCTTTTATGCCGAACCTCATAAGCGTTCGCGTTTTCGCGCCAGCATATGATGGTTCACTCTGCCCCAGGTATGCTATTGTATAAAGCCCGCGGAAGTTGATCAAATGGAGATCGCTTTCTTCAATCACATCTGAAACTTTTTTGGGCAACCAACTTTTCACAGTTTCCCCACTTTCTTCATCTAATAATATAACGAAGGCAAATCTACCAAATCCAGTTTCAAATATTGTCATTTTCTTGATCAGATAAGGCTTATTCAAGACCAGCGATGATATGAGCACTTGCTTGGTGAATTCATACCCTTCAGCGATTTGATTATTGATCGCGATCAAATCAATTTTAGGTGAACCCATCTCTAGATTGAACACGTGAAAGAGAGTACAAAAGAATATATAGAATATAGGAATTTACTTACATAAAAATAACACTTGTTATCACGCAAGGATACACACACGCTTTACGATTCAATATTCATTTTCATTGATTGCTAGTTATGCTGCTGTTACTGCTTGTGACAACTATAGCACTGAATCGCCAATTTATAGGAACTCTCCCCACTCTCACCAACGCGATCTTGAACTCCCGTGGGAGAATGGCGCATGCGCTCGCAGCAGCAGCATTCAAGGTCGCACCCCCTCCCATTTCAGAGGTGTGAAAACACAAGGTCACGCTCACAGAAAAAGAGAGCCCTTCTCAAGGACGCACTCCTAGAGGCCGCATCAACTCCCAAGGGCCCCCTTCTCTGTCGTCAACTCGAGGTCACTCTTCCCAATATCGCATCAAGGTCATTCACCCCAAGGTAACTCCTCTCAAGGTCACTCCTTCCAAGGTCATTCTCCCCAAGGTCACTCCTCTCATGGTCACTCCTCCCAAGGTCATTGACCCCCAAGGTCATTGATCCCCCAAGGCCACGTGGGGGTGTGTGACCTTGGGAGGAGGTCTAGGACCGGCGAAAAACATCTACTATTGTTGTTTTATTGTTGCTGGCAATGTATTGAGAAATCTGATATATGTATACTCTGGTGTTTTTTGTTGATGACAGTCTGTGGGATATTATAGTCGGTGTTATGGTTTCTTGTGTTTTAACTATGTTATATTTTGTGTGACTCAAATTTATTGCGATAATATAAAAAAAAAAAAAAAAAAAAAAAAAATTGTTTAATGTCTAAACAGGAGTAAATCCCAATGACAAGACATACATTCATATACATAGGCAAAAAGTTTTAAATACACACATATGCACACATACCTGCATATACATACAGACATATATACACATATGGTATGTATATGTATACCAAAATTGACTTTAATTGTCAGGAAACACCTGAACATGGAGAAAAGTGGAAAAACATAATTTTTTGTAGTAGGGTACATATATTGGGCTCAGATATTTTGGTTATTATGTAAAAGTATTTTAATGTTGTTCTTTACTTGACCAATTGTTTGATAATATATGTCGAGATCTGCACAGAATTGATTGAATAATTTGCTCATTGCTACGATTGGAGATTTGAGAAGTATGTTAGTTCTAGAATTGGGTAAGTAGAAAGTTAGTTCATTTCTAGAGTGTAGTCTCGGCACATGAAAATTAAAATAGGAGAGTAATTCAGGACAGTCTACTAGATTGTTTACTAATTTGAAAATAAAGATTATTGAATAGTAGGTTCTTCGGTTTTGAAGGGATAGTAGTTTGAATTTATTTAGTAATATTCTGTTGTCGATACCTTGTTCTGGGTAGACCCCATCTAATTTATATGTGATGTATTTCATGAAGCCTCTTTGGATAGATTCTATTTTGTTTGTGTGAATATTGTAAAAAGGCGACCATATTAGTGAACCATACTCCAGCCGAGATCTCACGTAGGCATTAAACAGTGTTATAAAGCTGTCCTGGTTACGAAAGTTCTTACAATTCCGATATATGAGACCAAGCATCCGTTTGGCTGCACATGTCATTGAACTATATTGGATAGAGAAGCTCAATTTTGAGTCGAAGATGATACCAAGATCCTTTGTTTGATTGCTTTTCTGAAGGGGAGTGTTATTTATATGGTAGTCATATTGTGTAACATTATTTTTGAGGGTATATTGGGAGTATTTACATTTATTAATGTTGAGAGGGAGATTATTTTCGACGCACCAAACATGTAAGAATTCAAGATCTCTTTGTAGAATGAAGCAGTCCTTTTCAGATACAATGGGTCGAAATATTTTCAAGTCATCTGCAAAAAGTAAGAAGTGACTTGATATATTAGTTCCTATATCATTAATGAAAAGTGAGAATAAGAGAGGTGCAAGGTTACTTCCTTGAGGGGCACCGCTGTTTGCAACAAATTGGGAGGATTTGTGGCCTCTATAATCCACGAACAGGATACGATTAGTTAGGTAAGAGCGAAATAGGTTTAAGAGTTGGGTGTCAAAACCATAGGAATGTAGTTTATTGATGAGAATATTATGATCCAACTTGTCGAATGCTTTCGAGAAATCCGTGTATACTGTATCTACTTGGAGGTTTTGATTAAATGCATTACTGACTGTTTGTGTGAAGCACATTAAGTTTGTAATTGTAGATCTTTTACTGAAGAATCCGTGTTGATTGTTGGAGATCAAGTTTTTAACTTCAGGAAAGATCCTGTTGTACAAGCACATCTCGAATGCCTTAGCAAAGTTGGACAACAGGGTTATAGGTCGGTAGTTTTGAATATTGTTTATAGCACCAGTTTTGAAAATGGGGCAAATTTTTGAAACTTTCCATTTGTTGGGAAAGCACCCTGTACTCAGTGCTAAATTGAAAATTACCTGTAATGGTGCAGTTAGAATGTGAGCACAGTCTTTAACGTAGAAGCTAGGTATGCCATCGTCCCCGCTGGTACTTTTGGATTTTAATTTTTTAAGAGAATTGCAAACTTCGATATCTGAAAAACGCCTGATAGAGATGATGGGATTGTTTGACGCAACATTAGTGAGTTCGTATGATTGTTGTGGTGGAGAGTATGCACTTTCAAAGAATCGTGCATATGCATTTACAATTTCTGAGGGATTGCTGTATTCTACATCGTCCAAGAAAAGTATACTAGGTATTCTTGATGTACCTTTTTTGTTTTGAATGTAGGCCCAAAAGTTGGCTGGATCTTCTTTTATTGCCCTTTCAGATTTACTTTCGTATTCCCTATATGCTATATTAATTTTGGTTTTAATGGAGCGACGAAGGACTCGGAAATTTTCTCTGAGATTGTCAGAGTTGGTGGTTTTCAGTTTTCTAAAGATTTTATTTTTCCTTTTAATATCTCTGATTATTTCACCGTTGAACCATGGAGGATATTTACTAGTGAAGTTGCGAATAACGGGAACACATTCGTCAATAATTGGGGTAAAGATTGAGTAGAATAATTCTAAGGCTGCGTTGACTTCAGTACAATGATCAAGAGGTGACCAATCAATATTTTGTATAAGAGTATATAAAAGGGGAAAATTTGCTTTACGGAAGTTATATCTGACCTCTGATGGGTTATAGGGTATCTGTTGTTCAGGTGATTCAAATTTCAGAACAATGTCCAATGCCGGGTGATAGCCATCTTCGGCTAGAAATGGCATTTCGTCGTGAGTTACAGAGCAATCGAAATTGGATAAAACTAGGTCGAGAACGCGATTTGAAATATTGAGCAAAGAATTCAATTGTTTTAGATCATAAAAGCTATTGAATTGACGGATATTATCTGAGTTTTTGTCCCTGTACATAGGATTATCGTTAATAAAATTAGGTATATTGAAGTCACCTACTATGAAAATTTTGTTATCATATAAAACATTATGCACTTATATATTTAGGTTCCTGTCATGGTTCATACATTAATTTTTTTTAATTCACCTCTACATGATTCCTTGTAGTTGAGGCATAGCGAAATCCTGATGGCTGCCAGACAAATGCAGTTCTCGAATCTCATCATTTATATGCACGATCACGAATATTTATTCGATAGTATTGATCATTCCAAAATGACGGAACTGTTGTTTACATTTAAAAAGGAACCACTTATCAATATAATATTGTGAAAATTGGTGTCGTTGGGGCGATCGAAATCAAAATCCAATTCAAAGACAAAAATGTTCTATTAACAGCCCTTTACAGACCCCCATCAACGAATATAGTAGAATTCAATATATGTCTGGAAAATTACTTGAAATCTATTCCGAAATCAGATAATTCAATTCATTTTCTTGTAGGAGATATCAATATCGATATTCTTCAATCAAATGGTGAATCAGAGGAATACCTCAACATTCTGAGCGAACATGGTTTAATCTCTGCTATTAATAAACTCACCCGAGTTCAGGAAGAATCCGAAACATGTATAGATCATCTTTTTATAAAACATAAATCAAATTCGCTTAACATCTCATCATTCTAATAATACTGGAAGAAATCATAGAAGAGCAAGATCACCTAGTTTTCAGAGTAGAAATCATTTCGTAGATTCAATGAGTAATCGAGAAGCCAGTGAGGAAATACATCTACCAACCTTGGCCAGCAGGGATTCTAGTAGGAATCGCTGTCCTAGTAGGGATCGTAATTCCAACAGGGATCGATACCCTGGTAGGGATCGTAATTTCAGTAGGTATCGTAACCCGAGTAGGGGCATAAATCTCAGTAGGGACCAAATTGATAATAATAGTAAAGGTATAGTCTCATCAATTTCTTGTACCAACTGTCAAGGAACCAATCATACATCTGAGAATTGTCGAGTTAGAACTTGTTTTTGCTATTATAGTTCTAAACATCTGGCTAGGCAATTGTTGTATCTCTTGGACACAATTATCATAAATGTATATTTGGGATGTAATAAATCGAGCGTTTCCCGAAACCCTTCATTAAATTACTTGTTAATCATTCAACAACGTGTATCTCCACGAGAAAATCAGAATCTCGGTGGCCTTAGAAGAAACATAACAAAAACGCTTGGCCAGAACAGATAAAAAGTATAAGTATAAAATATATCATATACAGAGTGGATATATCACATTATTTTCCCGATGCCGGTGCCAAGTTTTTTGTATATCATGAATCAGTACTTAATAACTTCTTGGACCATTTTTTTTTATTTTCCTTTCAATCCACTTTGTTTCAACTGCTCTATAATCATTAACCAATAATACTTCTTCCCTTTGATACATTTTTCTCCTATTTCCCTTATAATATTTTTGTTGTTGTTGCATATTTGTTTTTACTTTTTGTGGAATTTATGTTTTCGCTTTTTCTCTTTCCGGTAGTAACAAATCGAATCTACTGCGAATTCTTCGACCTAACATTAAGTCCGCAAGGCTTTTTCCAGTAGTGCAATGTGCCGTATTTCTATAATCCATTAAAATTCTATTTAACGATAAATCTAGGTCAAAAATACCTGAATTTAAACTTTTAAAGAGAGATATTTTTATAGTTTTTACGGAATTTTCGGCTTGACCATTGGTCGCTGTATGAAAAGGAGGGCTATGTTTGATCACCACACCATTGCTTCTCAAGAAGCTATTGAATTCTGATGATACGAAATATGATGCATTGTCTGAAACAATAATTTTAGGGATCCCAAACGCGCGAAAAGACTTCTCAATATCCTAATGGTGCAAGATAAATTTATTTCATTCACAATAAAAGCTTCACATCATTTAGAAAAAGCATCAGTTGCTACAAAAATATATTTTCTTTGGATGAGCTTATACTTCCATCTCAGGTTCTCTACTATGGATATTTGAAATAAAACATCTCAAATATAAATATCTTCTATTGAATAAGGTATTCTGTAGACTGCTACCACAAATCCAAATGGTTATGATTTATATCACTATCATACAATGTTATCCTAAACAACTTATGTATAATTATTAATATCAAACGATATATTTATATTTCATCAAGGTGAGCTGTCCTGGTCTACTTTTCGGTGTGCTAGTTTTATTGTTTGAAGTAACGACTTGTTATTATTTCCAACCACGAATTGCTATACCAGTACAAAGCCCTAAATAATCAATATGTATTATCCCAGCAATTAAGTGGATACCTCCAATTTATTAATTCTGCTTTGGGAGGAATGTTTCTGAAATTACAACAAGAAATATATGCTTGTACAGTTTTTTCTAAGTCGCGATTTATTCCAGGGCACCAGAAGTAAGAACGTGCCATACTTTTCATCTTAACCATACCCAAATGAGATTTATGAATCTTCCTTAAAATTTCACCATGTATAATTTCTGGTATGACTATTCTATACCCAAACATAACACAGTCATCTATAATATAAAAGCAATTTTAATGATATGCTTTTAACTCAGGTTCCACTTGTTTCGGCTAACCCTTTGTTATATATTCAGTTACCTTTTTTAATTTCCAGTCTTCCAAGGTTTTTTTTCTCACTACTTCGCAACTCATCGGAATTTTCTCATTATTTGAAACATAGTTCAATACAAAAGAGCAATCGTCAATGTCGGGTGAATGTTCAACAACCGGTAGTCTGGATAAACAATCTGCTATGTTTTCTTGCGATTTCACATACTTGATATCAAATTAAAAATTTGCTAGAATTAACGCCCACCTTTGTAATCGATTTGCTGCAAAAACCGGTATACCTTTTTTTTGACCAAAAATAACCACTAGAGGTTTATGATCAGTCAACAGAGTGAAACGTTTTGCAAGATAATACTGATAGAATTTTGAGACACCAAAAATGATTGCCAAAGCATATTTTTCGATCTGGCTATATTTGTCTTCGCTTTTTGATAGTGTCCGGGAAGCATAAGCTATTGGCCTTCCTACATCATCAATACAGTGCGTCATAACAGCCCCTAATCCAAATTGGGAGGCATCTACTGTAAGGGTAGTTTTGGGTCGAAATGTACCAAAACTCCTGCGGATGCTAATTTTTGTTCAATTTTCCCAAAAGAGCGCACACAAATATCATCAAAGTTGAAGGTATTATTTTTCTGCAATAAATTATACAGAGGTTTCAAGAGCATTTAACTGTTAGGTATAAATTTATGATAATAATTTACTAGATCCAAAAATGATTTCAATTGTGTAACATTGCGAGGGTAGGGAGCGTTTAATACTGCCTCTACTTTATCATCACAAGTATGAAGACCTTTTTTATCGATCCGAAAACCCAAATATGTAACACTTTCTTTAAATAATTCACATTTATTTTTCTCTAAAGTGAACCCAACTTCTGCGAATTTTTGTAAGACTGCTGTTACTCTTTTTACATGTTCTTCTTTGTTTACTCCAGTTATGAGCACATCATCTAGAAATGAAGCTACTCCATCAATACCCTCTAACAATTTTGACATTATTTTTTGAAATTTTGCGGGGCCTGAATTAATTCCAAAAGGAAGTCTGTTAAAACAAAAAAGACCTGTCGACGTAGATATCGTGGTGAGTATTCTTGAATTTGGATCTAATTCCACCTGCTGATATGCATTGGGCAAATCCAATTTCGTAAAGTGAGTTCCACCTTGTAATATTACAAACAATTCTTTTATACGGGGTAACGGAAATTCATCTACTTCTTAATCTGGATTTAAGGTAATTTTGTAATCACCACACAATCGGATAGATCCATTTTGTTTCAAAATTGAAACCACCGGTGTTCCATATTCACTATATTCGACTGGTGACAATACTTTTAATTTTACCAATCTGTCAATTTCTGCCTCTACTTTTTCTTTTAAAGCAAAAGGCACAGTACGTGCTTTGAAGAATTTAGGTTTTGCTTTCTTTTTTAAAATTAATTGAATATACCCTTTTTCAAAACACCCTAATTCTAAGTTGAAAACTGAGGGGAATTTTGTGTAAAATTTTTCAATCTCCTTATCAATCTTCGAAGAGTTTAGTGTTGATTGAGATCTGCAAAAAATATATCGTTTCAATAAAGGAGGTCCTTCCTGATCAATAACAAAAAAATATAAGTAACTTTTTTGATTTCTTTAGTGAACATCCACTAATATTTTTCCAAGAGGAGTGATAATTTTTCCATCATATGCTCTCAATATTTTTGTTGTGGATTTCATTTGTTGATCAGGAAAATGCCGTTGTTTGATACATTCTGAAATAACCGAAACGGAGGCACCAGCCCACTAAGCATGTAATGTTACAAAATATTGCAACAATATTATGTATTGCTTGTCATTGTAAGATAATGATATAATATTGCATAAGGCTAACTGCTATATTCAAGTTTTTAACAAAACAGAAACAACTACCGACAAGTTGTATGTAAATTAAAAAGTAAGCTATTGATTATGTTTCAGGTGCAATGTTGCGTGAGCCATTAAAGTTCATTATAAATGCAACATTATAGAAACTATATAGGAACAATGTGTGTGCAAGTTACATTTGGAACTATCGAACAAATTCAAATAACAATGTTACACTCGGTTTGAAATCCTATTATATTAACAACAATATATAAGCTAACTTCAAACAATATTGCCAGTATTTAGAAAACACAATGCATGTTCAATTTTCGATTGTATCATCGCAGAAATGTACAAAATGATACTCTTCGACAATTTTAAATAGTAAATATAAAGAAAATTGAAAAAATATTTCATCTGTCAGGTTACCAACCAATTTTGAATTTCCCGGTCTTGAGGAGATGGAAGATGCCACCTTACGGGGCGACACCCAGCTCATAGACAAAGAAAGTTGTTTACTTTGGTTGTTTATGTTTATCCTGTCCCGTATCATGCAATCTTGCGTCGCAGGTTTTTTATTCTTTATTCGGATGCTTTTAAAAATTATTAGTAAAGTACATTTGTTTGTTGAATAAGAGTGTTGAAGCAGCCCAATGGACAATGCCAATAATACATTGAGGGCATCTCCATATTCATGTAAGGTAAGCGATACATCATTTATTATTTTAGGTTAGGATAGTTTGGTAAGAACATGCTTTTTCCTAGTTTTCCTCTTTATATTGCGAATAAATCTGATGGTAGTGTTGTTTCATGTGCATCTTATTATAAAGTAGGATTGAAATCGTCGTTATCAATTTCTGTTCATTCAAATATGATGATATTTCGATTGTGATTAGTGTGGACATTTTTAGATCAAAAAACATCGTAATAAGTACTCAAAATACGTCGAAGAAATGGTTACGTGAAATAGTAAGCCAATATACTAAAAGAAAATTGATAAACTCGAAGGTTGAAGTTGAAACTGATGAGGCCCTTGATGATTCTCAAACTTGTTGCCCTGATATTTTACAAGATAAAAATGAGAACCCATCAGTCACACCTCTCCCCTCACATTTCTCTCAGCATCCCCAGTCATTGTTCCTTATTTTCCATTGAATAAGTAGTTTAATATAGTAAAAACCCAGGCATCAGATAACTCTACTACATTAGCTAATAATTTGAGAAATTAGGCAATTGATTTGATGCATATCCAATACGAATTTCAATAAACTTATTGCTATCTTGAAGAAGCACAAGTCATTAAGTGAATATAAAAACCTTCCATATGATTGTCGTACTTTGTTGAAAACCAAAAAGTCTGGTACAATTTCAATTACAGAGAATGGAAAATATCATCATTTTAACCTATTTGCTGGAAATAATTGAGAGTATTGTATAGATGTGTTTGTCAAGGTTTTGTAGAGTTGGTATAGTAGATCAAGTTGTCAATCTTCCATCCAAACATTCCATTGATTATCATTGTTTCAGGTTCAGGTGCCTGGATGAGGTCAAACAGAGTTTTTTTAATTTGATATTTTGATATTTGTGTTTTTTAGTTGTGATATTTCAATTTAATTAAAGGTTTTATTATAAAATTTTTGCCTTTTTGACCCCCAAGACTTTCATAGACATTTGAAATTAATAACTTCTCATATATACAGAATGTCTCACAATGTTGGAAGTATATGGAATACTTTTTTATTATTTATTTTAGGAAAAAAAGTTCTGCTTGTGATGAAAGCTGAAATCATCCATCTGGCATTAAGTTTTTCCAGTTGTATGACAGGTTTCTAGAAATATGCGAATCTTATAATAAAGTCACTTCGATTTTGACAATATCGAAAAATTGTCAGTTCAATAAGTCAGTTAGAAATGAAAATTACGTTCAGATATTCAAATATACAATGAAAAATTAGGTTGTGTTATTTTCAACATTTTTAATGTTTTGTAAGTGTTTATCCCGGTGTTTATAATGTGTTTCAAGTTTCCGACTTTTTATAAACAATAGATTTTTCTTCCAAAACTGAATGGAAAAATTTACAAAATTATATCATTCATGGTAGATAGATAATATGACTGAACATTTGAATGTATTTCAAATTCTGAACAACTTTGCATAACAACTTTCGATTTTGTTTAAAATAAAGGTACATTATCTACTCCTAAGTGATTTTTTTAACAACCCGCTTATACGACTGAAAAAATTTAGCTTTTAGAGCATGCAGAACTTTTTTCGTAAAATCAATTATATTATTTATTTTCACATGGTTATTTCAACCTAGTGAGACCAACTGTATATAACAGAAGCATAGGAAAAAAATGAATTTATTGTTTTAATTGAAAATACATATTGAGGTATAATCATTTCAGAAGATTTTTTGGGTTTCAACTCCTTGCACTAAAAACTAGAAAATGAATCTGATTTTCATAGAGGCCACATCGATAGTAAATGATATTTTTCAAGATATCGAAACTGATCTGCCTTCCATGAATATTGTATGCATTCATTTTCTATCAATATTTTAGAAGCAAGAAGTGAAAATCCAAAAATTGTTCAGTAATGAACAAACCTACTGGAAAGTAATTTATGAAATATTACTGTTATGTTATAGAAAGGAATAGACAAGGTTGGTGGTGAGTTGCTGCTATATAATATAATATTGAATATGTTATTCTCTTCTAATTTATATCCTATGTTACGGTAACCTTGCTGCAATTTTTAATTATTAAACATTACATCCATCGATCTATTTCAGCAGTTGCTGCAATATTGTCACTAGGCCACATTTTTAATATCACATTTGCAATATTCCTGTATATTATATGCAATGTTGCAGTTACCTTGCTGAAATAATTGATATGAAATATACCATTTTTAATATTGCTGGACGTCCGTTTCAGTAGTTGCTGAACCTTTGCAGTAAGGTAGCAGAAAACTCTGATGGAACATTACACATTACGATTAAAGGTTACTGAAATATTGAGTCAATGTTACTTTGCTTAGTGGGAGTATCTAACTCAAATTTGAATTTGACATCATTGATGCCTATATCTACACAAATAGGTTAAACATTATCGGAGTCCTTATTTAAATTATACAATTCAAAAATCCCATTGTTAGACTCCAAGTAATTATTTCTGAAATTCTTGAATCTCAATGTAGAATTATTATTATTATTATTTCTGGAACATCTTACTGCGAAATGCCTCCTGCCTCCTCATTTCCGACAAACACAATTTCGATACCTGCAGGGTGGTGGGTGTACTTTGTTACATATGCCACATGGTGATACCCCTTTTCCTGATGGTCCTGGTCCTGCTGTGGATGTGGATGGCCTGGCCGAATGATTTGTTCCTCGTTGCGTCGCTCGGTTGGTATTCTTGGTAGTCTGTCTTTCTCCTTTGATGCTTGAATTTCTTATTCCTCCAAAGTGGTATACTTCTCGCTCGAAACGAGGTTCAATTTTTATAACTATCTCTTGACTCTTCCTATTGCTAGCTTCTTTGTTTCCTGCTATTTCGGTAGCTTTCTGGAACGTGAGATTTTCCGACTCTTCTTCAAAAAGCCTATCTTTTATAGGTCCCTTTGGAAATCCACATTTTCCTGCTGACTGTCTGACACGGGCCATTCATGCACATTTTCATCTTTGTTCTTAGTTGCGGAGTAAAATGTCTCACGATCGGGAAAAATCAACTTTGCCGGTGTGAAATGTTTATCAAATACCCCGATCAATTCCATACATGGTTTTCTTCTGGTTTTGCCGGTAAACATAAACTATTCAATAACTGGAAAGCGTTTTCGTTACATATTCAACGATAGTCCACGTTTCTTGTCGTCCTGCGTTATTCAATTTATCAACAGATATTGATTAAGTTGTCCTTTGTATATCTTCCAATCACATTCACTCGGATTGAAAACTCGTAAACAGCCTATGTACGATACTGCCATACTGCGTGTGTGAAAGATGTTTTGTTTCACAAGTTCTACTTTTAATTCTGTTTGTGATTTTCTTTAGTTCATTACCAATATCCTCGTCGCCACTGTTGTATCTCTTGGATACAATTATCATAAATGTATATTTGGGATGTAATAAATCGAGCGTTTCCCGAAACCCTTCATTAAATTACTTGTTAATCATTCAACAACCTGTATCTCCACGAGAAAATCAGAATCTCGGTGATCTTAGAAAAAACATAACAAAAACACTTGGCCAGAACAGATAAAAAGTATAAGTACATAAATAAAATATATTATATACAGAGTGGATATATCACAGCAATGTAATTCGACTGTTATAAAATGTTTCTGATGTGGTCAACTTGGGTACACAACAAGAACTTGTCCCCAGTGTTCACAATAAAAAAACTAGTTACGAGCTTAGGAAGGGGTCGTACTCTAGGCTCGGTTAATCCCTCGACCCAAGAATGTATTATGTCAGATAAAATGAAACATATTCTAAATTATATTCTGTCTCTGGGAGAGACTACTGAATGTCCTTATGTAAGGGTTTCAATTTATGATGTAGAGTTTCATGGATTATTAGATAGTGGAGAAAATGGTATTTTCATGAATGAGCACGTTTTGGAAATTTTAACAAGAATGGAAAGTTGGATAAAGTTGGCATCCGAAGTTGTACTGTTGCCAATGATCACAAAATTGCCTGTATTGGAAGAGTCCCAATAAAGTTGAAGCACAAAACGATTATGTTTGATGTGTTGATTATTACAGAGTTGCGACATATTTTGGTTTTGAGAATCAATTTTTGGGTTCAGATGGAAGTTGTGCCCGACTTAAGAAAAGGGGAATGGTATTTTTTCAGTCATCCCATTTGCAATAGTCTCACCAACAAATCGGTAATCGAGACTACGGATGATCTAACTGTTATCCAACGAGAAACATCTAGAGGTATTGTGAATGATTATTTCCATAGTGTCCAAGATATTCCTTTAGGTCGTACTGATTTGGTTGAGCACAAGATCGAAGTGGAAGCAAATGTGTCACCAATTGAACAGAAATATCACAGGGTGAGTCCCGTAATGCAAAATGAAATCAATGAAGAACTCGATCTCATGTTAGAGTTGGATGTTATTGAACCTAGTCAAAGTGAATGGAGTTCACCAATCCTAATGGTGTCGAAATCGGATGGATCTTGAAGATTTGTAGTGGACTTCAGGAAAGTCAATGCCGTGTCTAAGAGACCTGCCTATCCACTTCCTTTTATACATGAAATATTGGATCAGCTGGGACAAGCAAAATATCTGTCCAGTTTAGATTTTCGTTCCGCCTACTGGCAAGTTCCGCTAGAAGAGGGAAGTAAACAATATACAGCATTCTCAGTACCTGAAAGAGGTCATTTTCAGTCCAAACGTTTAGCTTTTGGTCTTCATGTGGCTCCTGGAACCTTCCAGGCTTTGGTCGATAAAATGTGTGGTGATTTGAAACCACTGGTATTCGCTTACTTGGACGATATCATTATTTGTACTACTGATTTTGACTTCCATATCAATATAGTGAAGGAGGAGTTTAGACGATTGAAACTGGCTATAGTGGCACTATAAGTGGCCCTTTTTACTAAACTAACCAGGAAAAGAGTGAAGTGGAAGTGGACGAAAGATTGTGATGATGCTTTCAAGAAAATTAAGAGCATATTGATCAGTAGCCTTATTTTAGCTTGTCCTAATATAAATTATCCATATTTATTGAATACCGATGCTAGTTCCGTAGGTTTGGGATGTGGGTTGACTCAAGTTTATGACGGTAGAGAGCATGTCGTTGCATATATTTCCAGATCATTGACTCAGACTGAGTACGGTGCTGCACAACTGGAGTGCCTGGCTGTCATTTGGGCCATTGAGAAATTGAGAGGTTATTTGGAGGGTACCAAATTCACCATTGAAACAGACTGTTATTCACTCAAGTGGTTGAATAATCTCAAGGATCTCCGAGGCAGGTTAGGAAAGTGGTGTCTAATATTACAGACCTATGATTTTGAAGTACAACATCGACATGATAACAAAATGGCCGATAGTCTTTCTAGAGCTTGTGATGTATATCGTTTATGATGCCTATGATATTATTATAATTATTCAACTACTTTGTCACGTCTTAGGAAGAAAGAAACATTTGCGATCTGCATTCACAGTGTGAATCGTTGCATGGATTACGAGCAGATATAATTCAATGTTCTGCGTGGTATTTACCAGGAAAGTAGTTGTTTTCTGCTCGTAGTCTACCAGACATTCATTTCAAACTATGTTTGATATTCTAATTGGATAGACTATTTTCTCTTTCTAAAATTGTTGTCCAATTTATGGCTTTTCCATTTTTCATTTATTAGCTTAGTCGAGCTATAAGCCACTTCCAAGTTCTGTGATTTGGGAGATTTAGTTCTGGAGTGTCTCTTTCTTCTGCCGCATGGTGTCGCCACTTCCAATTGTCTGTTGGAACGCGGCTCAGTGCAGTCAAATAAACGCGACGAAGGTGCATTGGGACAGGCAACGCTTCGAGTGGAGATCTTACGGTCTCTACCTGCACTGATGAGGGCCAATAAGCCCGAAACCGGTCTGTAGGTTGTTAGGCGTGCCTGTCCCGATGTGAATTTGTCACGTCTTAGGAAGAAAGAAACATTTGCGATCTGCATTCACAGTGTGAATCGTTGCATGGAGTACGAGCAGATATAATTCAATGTTCTGCGTGGTATTTACCAGGAAAGTAGTTGTTTTCTGCTCGTAATCTACCAAACATTCATTTCAAACTATGTTTGATATTCTAATTGGATAGACTATTTTCTCTTTCTAAAATTGTTGTCCAATTTATGGCTTTCCCATATTTCACTAGTGTTTTAATTGTGATAAACTGATACATATGATAGTGGTCAAACTAGAGTATTTTACAGAGCTGATCAGCCTTCTGTTCACTCTATTGAGGCTATTGAGACTGTTGAAACGATACTTCAAAGTGACCCCTGGTATAACAAAATGGTTCGAAGGGTATTGACAGATCCTTTGAAATATGATAGGTGACGTGTTTCTGAAGGAATTTTGTATAAAAAGGTAGTGACTGGCTTTTCAGAGTTGAACATGGAACATGATACATGGAAAAGAGTAATAACGAAGCCAGAAAGAAAAAATATTTTGGAAAAATGTCACAACTATATGTTGACAGGCGGACATCTTGGTGTCTACAAAACTTATAATCGTATTTTGCAAAAGCATTTCTGGCGTTGTATGAAAGCTAATGTGTATCGATATGCGAAACGATGTCCAATTTGTTGAAGTCATAAACCGCAGCAGAAATTACCTGCTGGTATCATGGGAAAACGACCCGTATTTAATTATTGTTGGTAAATGATTAGTGCCGATTTGTTTGGTCCCCTCCCAATGTCTAACGGTTACGAATATATTCTTGTCATTACCGATTACTTCAGTAAGTTCTCATTTTTTATTCCTGTGAGAAAAGCGACTGCCAATGATGTTATAAAAGCTATAGAAGAAAAAGTTTTCTTGATATTTGGGGTATGTGAATTTATGATAGTAGATAATTGTACACAATTTGGGAGGATTAATGATTTCAAGGAATTCTTGAAATCCTATGGTGTAACACCATTATTCAATGCGGTATATACCCTCATAATAACCAAACGGAATGAGTCCTGAAAACGGTTTTGGCTTCTTACACTGAGGAAAATTATAAAACTTGGAGTACTAATCTGACCAAATTGGCTTGTGCTATACGAACTGCTAAACATGAAACCACTAGACATAACCCCTTTTTCACTGTTTTTGGACAGAAAATGATAAATGGGCAGTAATATAAGACATTAAAAGACAAAACAAAATTGGACCTTGAATTCATTGACCATTCCGTGGATAAATCTTGAATAATTCAATGGAAAAGTGAGGGACTCCTCAAACTTCATCGGGATTTGAAATCAAAATTAGTGAAGGCCTATGAAAATACAAAAGCTCGATATGATGTTAGGAAACGACCTGTTAGTTTCCAGGTGGGAGATTTCGTTTGGAAACGACATTATGTGTCGTCAGATGCTTCCAAGCATTTTACAGCCAAGTTAGCACCAAAGTTTAGTGGTCCCTACAAAGTTAAAAATAAAACGGGAATAAATACTCACGAATTGGTAAATGATCGGAATAAATCTTTGGGAATATGGCATGTCAAGGATTTGAAGCCTGATCATACTCTTGATAATGACGTAGTGTAATTTTTTTGTACTTCGGGATACGAGGAACCGACATTTAATGAAATCCTGGGAGTTTAATTTTTTTTTATTCTTGCTACTTACTGGTATTGGGCGGTTGAGAAACTTGAATGACAATCAACTTCAGTTCTTTTATACATATTCAGCATTACTTTTGATTTATATTCACCCTTTGCCATTGTGAAATAAGTAGTATATCCCTAAGGTAGTTGCATCCATTTTGGAGTGAAGTTCAATAATACCTTCATCACTAGGATTCGAGGAGGATTAGGTGAGTTGGCCATAAAGGTTAGGAGATTTTCAAAATGCTTGCAGTACAAAAATGTATTCTGATATATCAGTTGGGAATTATTGCGCAGCAATACATATAAAAAAATTTTTTCATTTTTTTTCCTTTTGGAAGCGTGGAGTTACTACATCTCAAAAACTCGGCATTATGTTTCGTATCAATTGTTCCCATACTATTTACTTCCAATATTTCCTAGTTTGACCTCTAACTAGTCAGCGAAGACTACCTTTCTACTATAAATATATTATCAAAACCCAATTACCATATAATGGTGTGGGGTAATTACAATTAGTTTCAAATATTTTCTTATTCATGTACGAATTTAATCTATTCTTTTTCATTTATTGCCAGATTTTTCGCTTCTTTCCATGTTTTTTCCTTCTTCTTTAATATTTCTCCAATAGCTCCGTCCCATGTCTGCCTCGGTCTGTGTATTATTGTCTCCCATACTTTTTTGACCGGTCTTGAATTGCTCATTCTTTGTAAGTGGCCCCACCAACTCAGTTGCCATTTTTCGATGAAATTTAGTGTATACTGTACCTCAAGTTCTTCCCTTATTTTTATATTTCTAATTTCATCTCTTCTTGTTACTCCTTTCACCCTTCTAAGGCATTTTATTTCTGCGGCTTGGATTCTGCTTTTTTGTTTCTTTGACAACACCCAGGATTCACAACTGAATGTTAGTATTATTCTATAAATTGTTTTAAATACGTTCACTCTCGTTTTTCCTGATATTTCCTTTTTGCTTATGAATGACTTGTTCATTGCATAATATGGGTTCAAAGTTATCTCAATTCTGCTATTCACCTCTATATCTTGCCTTCCACTGTCTTCTATTTCTACTCCGAGGTATTCAAAACTATTCACCTGTTCAATGTGTTTTCCTTCCAATTGAATATTTATTGATTTTTGTTGGTCTCCCATCACCATAAGTCTTGTTTTATTTATATTCAATTCCATCCCGTATTCTCTCAGTATATTGTTCCATATCTCCATATCACTTTGTAAGTATTTTTATTTCTCTTTTATTATTACTACGTAGTCGGCAAATGCTCCTTCTGATATATCCGTTCTGTTAAGGTTTATATATCCCACATATAGTTTCTTTGCTCTTGAAGGGAATTTCTTGATTATCTCATCGATGTATACCGTCAAATAGTATATACAATACATAAATGAAAAAATGATTCATACTTGTACATATTATGAAGAAGATACAGAAGTAGTTCTCGAAAATTGCAATAATAAAAGTTGTCTGTGTCGTTTCTTTCATTGAAAACTATTTTCTATATATCCCCCCTTGTTATATAACTTACACATGTAATACTTGAACATAACTGTGAATTATGTCGCCCTGCGAAGGCATTGGGATAAAAATCGATGATAATTTGGTAATGCCTTCATTCATCTATATGAATGATCCATTAAAGTAATAAATTCCTGCATCTCTTTAGGGCAGAAAACTCTTGGCTCCATAAAAACCTTGTCCTGGGACGGGTTCTATTTCTTTTTTACACGCTTTCACTAGTTGTGATACCGCACTCCAGCAACGTTCCGAAAAATTAGGCTCGTGTCTATGGAAATATATTTCAAGTTTCCAGATGTGGAGAGGGCTGCGGCCGTTTTTTCATACCCTTTTTCATTTTAGGATGACATAGAGGAAGTTAGGAAAGAGTGTACAGATTCTCACCTGAATCAAAATATCAATTTTCACCGATACCAGTCATCCATTGAATCGGTAGTCATCGTCAGAACGGACATATTGTCACGCTTGAATCTTCAGAGGTAGAATATTGGTTGAAAATTTTACCCTAAATATCCAAACTAGTGACTTGTGGGGTTCAACTAGCTTGGCAGCTAGACAATACGGCTCGGTATCAAACACAAAAAACATTACTATATTGAAAAGGAATATTCGTAATCGACAATAAGGGGTGTATTTAAATGACCATCATCGACTTTATGATTCAACCCTACTCAACTATATACCGAGCAGCACAGAGATACGTTGAGAATGAATCAAAATAAACATGGCATAAACAAATAAAATTATTATGCGACTTAACAAAGGGTTTGCTTCTTCATGATGGGGGAAAATTTCTCAGCACCGGAGACCACTCAAACAATCAATAATAACGCGTGATCCCACTAGTCGCGATCCAATTCGCAAGTGCCACTTTTCGATTAACATCTTCGACTCGATTGTAAAAATACCTTGTTAGCAAAGTATCTATCTACGCGAGTTAGTTCGAACCTAGGCGCCAGCGACATCAAAAAATGTTGAACTCAATTGAAAATCATTACTTATTGAAATCAGAAGCTTCATTCCCTTTAGAACCGCTAGTATCTAAAATCGACTATTCTGATAATCGGATATGTAATATAAACTATGAATACTGAGAATCTTTGTGAAATTATGTGTCGAAATTTGGAATAATATATGGATATGAATGAATTCAAATCTATATCCTGACAATATCATGCCTCCCACCAATTGAGGAGATAGCGAAACAACATTCTCCACGTATCACCAAGTCCATATGTGTTGGAGAACATGAGCTGCGTTCTCAGATGTATGGGTAAAAGCTAATCACCGATAGTTTTTCAACCCCAATTCACAGTGAGCAGCAGGCTGCACCGGATGAAATATTGAACAAAATCTTTCATCAGTGCCACCACCAAATGTGGATGCAGCAAAGTGTTATCCTGCCAAGGGAACTTGTGGCCTCTCTTAGATGAAGAGGATGAAGAAGTTCGCGTGATGAGCCATCATCATCATATATTCCTGAGTCTAATGCTCTACAACTTATTTTACTATAATTTCTTTGTAGGACAAAGAGCAGAAGTTAGGCAACATAAATGAGACAAAAAACGGGAGGCAATTTTTTCTTGAATTTGCCTTGAGACGAAAAATGTAAAGAATCAATCTTGTAGCAGATTTTATGAGCTTCAGGTTAATCTTATTGCTAGGATGCATAAATTTCGAGATATATTCTAAAAACTGAATGAAGGGTGTGTGATGCTAATACTATTCTGATATCAATTTTCATCATGACATTTACTTTCATGAAGTTTTCATTGTGTTAGTTTCTTCGATGAATAAAGCCTCAATCGCTCAGAAAAAGTATTTTTGTTGAAGAAGTGCGCAAAAATACTACATCTTGCGCTGAATCCAATGCGGTTTAACCCAAATTTTTAAGAAACGATAATTGCTGTCCCATCAAGGTCACCCATAGAGTGGATCAGTATGGTTTTCAAGGAACCTCTTTCAACTAAATCTCGCAATAAGTACCTTCCCACTATAATAGATAAGTACTCCAGATATCCGTTTGCGTATTCTTGTCCAAATATGAAATCTTCAACTGTTATAAACTGTCTTATTGACTTGTTTTCTTTATTTGATAATTCATCCTACGTTCATACAGACCGAGATACATCTTTCATATCGAAGGAAATCCATGTTCACTCCTATAATCCCCAAGGGAATGGACAAATATAGCAGACAAATTAAACTATTTGGAGGACAGTTTCTCTCTCCATCAAGCAAAGGAATTTGTTTTCTTCCGATTCGGAACACCATAACAACTCTCCTATGTACCTCAACGAATGAAACGCCCTATGAGTAGTAATACAGAGCGGGTTGTAACGCAACCGCAATGTGGCTAACCTACCTTGATAAGCCGAGTCAGTAGCATACCTAACCTATCTAAAATAGTCCCACCAGGGGCGTACCTAACCTATCTAATAGCCTTACCAGGGTCGTACGAACCCCCATAAATATTTTCGGAGGGTACACAGGTGCACCTCCCCAATGACCCACCCCACACCGTTTCAATGACCCACCCGACCTACAACATACGTCATGCGTCGTACGGTGAAACGTCGAAAACTTCAAGCGTCATACAGCGACACGTCAAAACGACGAAACGTCAAAACGATGAAACGTCAAAACAACAAAACGTCAAAACGACGAAACGTCAAAACAACGAAACGTCAAAGCGATAAAACGTCAATCTACATCGGGGTTTCCCAACAGGATTTCAGGATAAAATAAAGTTTTTTCATAAATAATAATGATAAGATTTTTATTGAGAGAGAGATCACAAATTATTTTGGTAGCATATTTTCAAACCATTCATATAAAATATCAACGTTTCGTAAACTACAATTATGATTGGAGTCACCCCAGGTGATGCATACAGGGTATCTTGGTGCTATCCTGGAAAGTTGGAATAACCCACCATAAATCATCGAAATCCTCTAGATTCACAACTTTTGCATGTACATTGAATGGAGCTAATTTTTCAATCAGCAATTCCTTCTTCTGATAGCCTCGCACATAAATGATATCAATGTCACACAAATTCTCCCGGAGAATATCATCTAGCAAGTTGTATTCCACAAAGCCTGAAGAATATCTCAGGCCATGAACGTTTTTCTCCAAGAAACAAACCCCACATCGGTCTTCTTTGCTTAGCAATGAGAATGGTTTTTTTGGCAGCAGTGAATAATTACTACATTGAACTCCAATTCTTATAGCAATCTCCTTTGGGTGAAATTGCTGTTCAACAACAAACCCCTGAATGTCTACGAACGCAACTTTCATGATGAATATCTGACTCAAACTGCCGATGAAATCGAATCAGTTCCACTTTTTGATAATTTCACTGAGCGGGAGGTGTTCGATAATGTTATCGTGAACAATGATGCAATAGGCGCGAGTATTGGCGGGAAAACCTTGAGAAGCTTCAATTTCAAGTTTGACGTCGACGCTGGAACTTTTAACACTTTCATCGCGTCGAGAACAATCTATAACGAAAATAGGTTGTTTACCGGAAAATTCGGCATAACCGAGGAGTGGGGTATGTATGGTGGTATTTTTGTAACTATACCCAAATTGAGAATAGTTAAAGTAGGCTTGTGGAAAGGCTCCTTTATTGAAGGCCAAATGCATCTTTTCCTTCGGGTAACTTTCTCCGTTGAGTGTTAATGTGATATTCGTAATGTTCACATGATTAAAAAGTGTTGGATCATTATTCACTTTATTTTGATCGTGGTTTGTTCGAAAGCAAACGATGACATATCGAGGGCTTTCGAGAAACGATGAAGTTTTGACGGCCCATATTTCATTGGTGGCACCTGTGGTGAGAGAAGGCAGCATATGCAATTCCCATTTTCTGAAAGGTATAAGGATAGGAGTGTCAGCCTTGATTGCCTTCAAAAGTTGTAATTTAATTTGATCGCATGGATACAATCTTTTCACTTTGAGTTCCACATTCTCGATTTCCAATTGTACTTCTGTGTCAACAGTCGCCCCAATAGCTTCGGTGATTTTGAAGCAGTTGTTATCGTTTCCTGCTCGTACTAAGCGAATTGAATGCTTGCCATAGGAAACGCACTCGTAATCGTTGAAAATGTTTAGTGAGTGCTTCAGAGGAATGAGCATACTGAACGTTAAATCCACTTCATTGACGACATCAACATTATTGGGGTAGGTCCAACCTGCAATAACTAAATGTTTTGAATCTTCGACAGTATAGCATAGATATCCTTTAACGGTGCTGACAGTTCCAACTTCACGTACAGATTCCAATTCTTTACCATTTTGATCATAACTGATGGATTGGAACATATATTCCCCAGCATTATTGACAAAAGATACACGTCCAGCACCTTTAGTTCGAGTGATTTTTTCACTAATATGTAGCAGACTATCATACAGAGCATCGAAGGCATCAGACTGATTAATATTGATTTCTATAACATCATTGTTACGAAAAGACTTGACATAGGGGTAGTATGTCCGCCATTCCACCTTTTGTATGGATTCATCTAGGTGAGGTTTTCGGAAGATGTTAAACACTTGTGCAGATAACATGGTAGCCGAGAGACTTGAGAAATTTTATATTCTGCAGACTGAGCTGTCGAGTGTGGCTTATGAAGGTCTTCTTGAAGACTGATGGCTGGGAAACAGTGGAGCGGCTTTTATAAACACCTAACACCATAATTGCTTCAGCTCCAATCGAATGATGATTTCTTCGTTTCGAAAATTGACTAATTGAAAGTTTTGATCGAGCACTTTGGGTGTGATATTATGAATTTCACATGTATGAGTAGCGATGGGCAGATATATGAGATGATTTGGCGTTTCGTCGATGGCGTAGCCTGGATCAGCGTCAATAGCGAATTCGTAGATCGTGTGGGATGGTCTGTCGTTGTAGAAGGCTCCAGAGGTAATGTTGCTGTCCACATGAATCGTTCGTACTTTTATAATGTTCACAGGCTGATCGGATACATGGTGAATGTCACGTTCCAAAATTCTAGGTGAGAATCCTAATATGTTTGCTAAACTATTGTTCCGAGTGAAATCGATTGCATGGTGCTTACAAAAAATTTCACTTTTCAAAGTATTATTATTCGGTCTGAGATAGAAAAAGTCTTCGGGCTTCTCTGACGGTGGTGAATTTTTCTTTTGCGAAGTTGGTACGACAAGATCTTTTCTGAGCAGCCTTTCAATATCTTCAATTTCGTAAGCTCCAACAGGAATATCAATACTTTTTCTTTTGCCTTTGTTACCATTCTCGAAATAATCAAACTTTGTGTCCTTTTCAATATTGGGTATGCTGTTGTATGAATGAAAACTGAGTAAAGCTAAGCCATAATCAGAATCAGACTCTAATTGAATCGGTGGGGAGAAATCGATGGATAGCGTCGAAGTCCGACCCTTCAGAGTTAATATCATAGACATGATGCTTGATTGGTGTGGAGGAAAGTAATAAGATTCAATTCATCAAACACATTCATTTATTTGGAATGTAGTAGAAATTCTAAACATAAATGTCCACAATTGATTTGTTTATAATTTTGATATTGTTTATTGTAATATAAAATATCAACGCTGCGTCCGAAATATTCAGCCAATTCTTCTGGCGGCTTCAAATTACCATAACTATCAAAATATCGAACAGTGTTTCCAACTTTTCTATAAGCTACCCAATGTGTACCTGAATTAATGGAGGAATCTAAATTCACCACTGCACACTCACAACGTCGTGGTCGGTTAGGCAGAGTGTCTCGCATGATAACACCTCGAAAGTATGGTATTTTCAGCTTTTTTGCATACTTTATAATCTCTCCTTCATATAATGCTCTATTGGGCAGCTCAGCTAGAAGTTTTTTGACTGACGCTTCTTCAAGTATAGACATCTGCCTCCTTTGGCACATTTCGGAGACGCATTCTTCTTCAAGTATAGACCGAATCCTTTACGTGTTTTACGCAGATACACACCAGACCCTAAATGCTCCATAGCTTGATTGTGACGCATATCTTCCTCCATTTTTTTTCTTTGCATTCTTGGCATCGATGACAGTCTTTGCAATGGCACTAGCCCCCCCAGCCAACGACCCTAAAGCTGAGAGGCCTGCGAATAGTGGGATTAGCGGTAGAAATCCTCCACTTTTTCCCATCGATGATGATGATGATGAAGTCGCCGGTAAAGGTATAATTCGAGGTATTCGTATTCTCTTTCGACCTCCAACTTTTTTTATTACGTTTCGAGCTGCACGCAAAGCTGCTACAGATGATCGATTCAAACCACTACCCTGATGCAGATCGTTATTATCATTACCATGACCAAATGTTTGTTTTTTCAAAACGCCAAGTATATTGTTTACAATTTTCAAAAATGGGTGTTGCTTTTGCCCCCTACCCATACCGAGTTTACGTTTCGCCTTCATGCCTGCGGTGACAAACCAAGCGGCTGCTTTCTCACCAAACTTCGCGTCCTTCGATTTGACTCGTTCCCACGCTCTATTTTCCAATACGTGATCGGCCTTATGACGTTCCTCCACAGAAGTGTTTTCAGAGTATGCGATATCGTGTTCTTTACAAGCCTCATCCAACGGATTGATACCCGTATCACCACGCTCTAGTCGCTTTTGTAATTTGGTTCCAGGACCACAATACGAATAACCGGGTAGATGTAGTTCGAATGGTAGTTTATTGATTAATGAATTTACCACACCCTCTCCACGATAGATCAACATTAAAAATGACTAATGATGTTACGAGACATCGATATTTATTATGAATTTGAATGTGGTATGTCTCACATCATGAGAACCGTTCAGCAGGAAAACATCCTACCAATCGAAAACTTGGACCATCTGAATGATGGTGCAGGTGCGAGAGATTCAAGTAAACATGGTGCCTTATTACCAAACTCATTTCGTGCAATCATCTGCGGACCGAGTGTATGTGGAAAAACAAATGCCGCACTGGCACTGCTGTTTCATCCTAATGGTGCCAAATTTGAAAACGTATACGTGTACTCAAAATCGCTGTATCAACCCAAGTACCAGCTGCTCGAAGAGGTATTGAAGGCGGTCAAAGGAGTAGGTTATTTTCCATACAAAGATAATGATGAAATCATATGTCCCAACGAAGCAAAACCAAATTCCGTCTTCATTTTCGATGACATTTCTTGCGATTCACAACAAAAAATTCAAGAATATTATTCAATGTGTCGACATCGAGGTATTGACGCTATATACATTGGCCAGACATACAGTTTTGCTAGAAAGCAAATGCTTCGAGACAATTGTAACCTGATTGTGCTATTTAAACAAGACGAGGTGAATTTAAAGCATGTGTTTGATGAACACGTTTCCCCAGACGTCACATTCGATGAATTTAAGCGACTTTGTGCAGATTGTTGGGGTGAAAAATATGGTGCAATGGTTATTGTCAAGGAGTGTGATTTGAATTCAGGTCGCTATCGACAGGGCTTCGACAAATTTATAAAAGTATGATTACATTGTGATGTATCATATTCATCATCATGAAACCGTCCAGCAAAGAGGTCGACGTCATTCGCAAAAATAAAATCGGTGAAATAGCCAAGGCTATAAGGAAGGAATATCTAACTTTGAAATTAGGTAGGTCCGAGGAGGATGAGACAATACAGAAATTTTTCCAACCAATATCTACACCCCTGAAAAAACTAGTATCGACAAAAAGTCGATTGATTGACAGTGACATAAAAAATGAACCTTCAACACTATCGAAAAAAGAACAGCTGAAAGTATGGAATGAAAGTGAAAAAACTGAAAAAGAAGATGATGAAGAGAAAGCATCGGAAAT
This sequence comes from Chrysomela aeneicollis, assembly GCA_029955515.1. Lineage (NCBI taxonomy): Eukaryota > Metazoa > Arthropoda > Insecta > Coleoptera > Chrysomelidae > Chrysomela > Chrysomela aeneicollis. The sequence goes on along the minus strand of JARUHQ010000013.1, from coordinate 4,194,401 downwards.
TCAATTTCAAAAACTTGAACGTATTGCTAGCGCTAGCGGTAAAAGTGACGATGGTGTGTTCGAGGAAGATGAGGAATCTGAAGAGACTGATGGTGACACCGATGTAATTGATCCTGCAGCTATTGAGTCATACCTTGAGCAGTATCCTGTGATAAACATTCGATTCATGAAAGAATATTGGACAGAGGACGATAAAATAGACAAAGTATATGGCCCCATATACGATTCCAGTAATTCAAAATGGCGTCTTGGATATAATGAAATTGATTTTGATGGTCGTACAGGCTACATCAAAATTGCTGGAAAACAAGTGAGAGGGACGCCTGGAATATATGAGCTGATATTCTACGATATACCAGAAAATTTCAATAAAGAAGATCTGAATGGATATAAACAAATTTTGGAACTTTCGAATGCCCACAAGAATGCTAGCGGAAAACTGAAAGGTACCACAAGATATAAGTATAAGGAAATCATTAGACCCATGTTCCTACCTCCACCACCAACATCATTGAGACGTTATACAACGGGACATGGTTTAAATATCCAATTGAGAAATATGACGACGAAATTCCAATCGCCAATGTTGTCCTACAATACTAAACCTGTGGAATACATTTACTGGGATGACCCCAATGAATTGTGTGAAAGATTAAAATTGCTCATAGCTTCGAAAAATGCAGGAAATACCTCTCTGGACAACGAGATTGTATCAATCATTGACGAATTGAAGGAGGCCAACATCATACAATAGATACAGACTTTCGCATGGATATTGAGGTCATTTCAAAGATGACTATCGATAAGTTCGGACGTAGTTCGAATGGAAAACGCAAACTGGTAGTAATTACATCTCCGAGTGTCGGCGTCGGTGGTGGTGGTGGACTATCGTACACTTCTAAAGGGGATATAGATTCTGGCAATTTGAAATTGTGTAATGTCAAAATGCCAAATTTGAAAAACGACGTCGCCAACAAGGAATATGTAGACAATATTAAAATATATGTAGAACAGACTATTTCACAAATAAAAACAGATTTCGAGATTGCGTTCGATAATTTTGGTGATAAGGTACAAATTGCGAATGATAGTCTCAAAAACGAATCGATGAAACTAGAGAAGATGTTCGATTTACATCAAATCAAACTGGAAACATTCAATTCAAACTTGATACAATTGTCGATGATGCTACAGAAAACAACCAGCCCGATGACAAACTTTCTAAGTATATCATTACCTAAACTGGAGAAGGATATTGATTTGAATTCAATGGCAATTCTAGATGTTTCCGAGGTGCAGGAGAATATCAATGGAACTATTGCCGATTTGGAGAAGCGTCAGCAGCAAAGTTTTGAATCTGAACTGCTTCTCACCAATATCGTCACAGAGATCAAAGATGATCTCGCAAAGAATGTGTATTCCACCATCGATCCACAAACAAAAATTCCAAACAAAATCGTATCCCTAAGTCATCAATAAAATAATATATATGAGAGAAAATTACAATTCTTTATCCACTTTATCACACACACATAATCGCAGATGACACACTACCATCCAGTCATATTGATAATAATAATAACGAGATATGTCACACTCTGCAGAAAAGATTCGACTTGTCGATGAGCTGCATAAACCTGCAAAAAAAAATTACCCACGTCGGCGAACCATAATCAAAGGTATAGACGATTTGTGGCAAATGGATCTAGCGGAAATGCGACAGTATGTCTCACACAAGAATCGAAATTTCAAAATGATTATGATTGTGACTGATTGTTTCTCTAAATATGTATGGACGCGTCCATTGAAAACGAAAACTGGTGAGGAAATAACCAAAACGTTTGCAGACATTTTAGCGCACACAAAACGATGTCCGAAAAATCTGCAAACAGATCAGGGAACTGAATTTTACAATAGCAAATTCCAAAGTCTAATGAAATTGCATAACATAAACCATTACAGTACGTACAGCGTCAAGAAGGCCGCAATAGCAGAACGTGTAATTAGAACTTTGAAAGAAAAACTATTCAAATACTTTAGTTTGAATGCCACCTACAGGTGGATAGATGTACTACTCACCATTACAGAATCCTACAATGATACACACCACAGTACGATTGGTTGCAAACCATTGCGAGTCGACAAATCCAATGAAAAACAAATTCTCAATAGATCTTATACACACTTGAAGATTGTTGGCCTGCGAAAATTCAAAGTTGGTGATATTGTACGCATATTCAAGGTCAAGCATATTTTCGAAAAGGGGTACACACCAAATTGGACGACAGAGTTATTTAAAATCGTCGAAGTCAAAATAACGAATCCCACCACATATCTGTTGGAAGATATGCATGGGACGGCAATCAGGGGGGCCTTCTATGATGAGGAGTTGCAGAAAACCAAGAATCCCGACATCTATTTAGTGGATGCAAAGAAAGGGTCAGAAGCTGTACGTGAAATGGTTGGGCCTTGATAGGTCACACAACAGCTGGATTCAAAATACCGATTTAGTATAGGATGTTATGGAAAATACGAACAAATCTAGACAATTCAGGGGGCCTTTTCACCACCACCACCACCACCACACATTCCATGTTTTTGCACGAAAAACATAAGAATTATCATAACAATGATATCACCTCGGATATCACATTGGAAAAAACACAAAACAAAAAACATCACGCCATAATCACATGATTCCAAGCTTTAAATAGTCTCAAAAAATTCAATATTAATCCAGTCAAGTTTTGAATTATGGTGAGTCAAGATAGTGGTTATTTTAGTAGCAGCACAGAAATGGAGTTTGTTTACAATGATGTCGGCGGCAACGACGACGACGACGACGTTGGCTACAACAATAAGTGTGACTTTGAAGAAACGCTCAAAGTCATCAATCGGGCTCTAGACAAATATGAGAATTCAGCTCAAACTGCGTACTACGATGATGGCGTCGATAAAGCTTTAGCTCGATTCGAATAGATTGCTCAAAGTGAAGACCCACTGCTGCTTATGACATTTCCAATGGACTCATCCTGCTGCTGCTATGAAATACAATGTGGCCTAAGTCCAGCGAGAGATTTTAGCGTCTGTGTAATTCTGAAGCAAAAGTTTTCACCTCGAAGGATTTCCTTCAACACCTACGAGTGGGCCACTCTCATAGACATATTGTCTAAAATAAAACAATCACTTTTCGATGGGGACGACGACGACGACGACGACGGCGACAGCTGTCCTGATGAATATGATCCGGTGATGATAAAGTGTGGAGACTTTGTGCAAGTGTACCAATACATCGAGTGTAGCATAAAACAGGTTTCAATCTCCAAATGGACCGGTGGCGGCGGCATTGCCTCGGACGGGCCAGGCGTCGACATCAACTTGAGTCAGAGAGACGTTGAAAAAATGTTACAAACTCATACGAGTGTGGTGTCTGATAGAATTGCCATGTTGGATGTCATGAACTTCAATGATTATTTTCGAAATATTTTTGATATTTTTAAAGGGTGGTTGCGAGATAATAAGACAAATATGTCTGCTACAGAAATCATTCTGGGAATTTGTGAAACATCATCTTTGAATAGTTTGTATGCCAATGCTTTGCGTGAATATTTATTTTATTATCGTTCTCAAATTGAATCAGATTCACAATGTAATTAATATGATGTATTTACCTATAATAAAAGCGATTATTTACTGAATCGATTTTATTTTTATATTTGAAGACCTCCACAAATATTTTTTAAATCATTTCCCATCAAGCTAACCATGGAGACAGTTGTTTTTGCCACTCTACTGTTGACATTACGCACAGTGACATCTGATGGCTATGTTAGTGGTGGTGGTGGTGGTAGCCTAACTCGACTTGAAGCACAAAAATATCTTGAAAAATATGGTTATATTGATAATAGTACTCTGACGGATTTTAATGAGGTCCTTAGACATTTTCAAGACCGATATAATTTACCGCCAGATGGCACCCTCAATGAAGAAACAATACACTTGATGAAAAAACCTCGATGCCAAAATGGTGACAATGAATTTCGGGTTGGAAATAAATGGAACAAGACGACAATTCAATGGTATCTACCTGTTACACATAAAAAATATATCGAAGTAGTTCAGACGGCTTTCGATATGTGGCAGAATGCATCTAAATTAACATTTAAAAAAACTCATCCCAATCGCATCAATCCAGACATTACAATTTCGTTTGGTAAAAGAAATCACCTTCTTCGCATTGTATGTATGGGAAGTGTGAATTGTGGATTCAAATTCGATGGGCCGAGTGGTGTCTTGGGACATGCCTTCTTCCCGAAATCAGATTCGTCATGCATAGAAGTTCACTTGGATAGTGATGAGAATTGGTATGTAGGCAATGGAAAAGTACCTGATGGTTATACGAATTTACTTATGATTCTTGTACACGAGATTGGTCATGCTTTGGGGATATACCATAGCGATGATGCGTCTGCAATCATGTATCCATGGTATCAGGGTGAAACAAAGCCCCTACAAGATGATGATTTATATGCAATCCAAGAGCTGTATGGTTTCAAAGAACGCTATTCTCTCATCCCAAAATTCGATTCAATGACATCGACAACAGCAGCACAGATGATGACGTCAAGCACCCCTCAAATCAACGTTAATACAAAAATCGTACTCCCATTATCTACTACTACTACTACTACTACTACTACTACCCCTGACAATGAATTGGTTGAACACAACTTGTGTGAAGTGAATCACCCTAATGTAATGTTTTTGGCTTACAGTCCGGAATTTCACAACCATCGAATGTATGTAATTTCTGAAGATATGGTATGGAAAAATGATATCGGTAGTAGAGATGCGAAAATACATAGTAAACTGCTGAAGGAAAAAATGCAATCTGAACCGCTACATGAACATCTCCCAAAAGAATTGACTAAAGTGAATCACGTTTTTCAAACAACGTCTGGAGATCTATTTGTAGTAAGTGGAAATAAATTTTATTCGAGCTATTTTCCAAACTCAAACGAAAAATTAATCTCAATTTACCTCAACAATCTGAAATAAATGCCGCCTTCCTAACGAATACTGGAAAAATCTACATGTTCTTGAACAATTCGTCTTTCATTGAATACCACCAGCATGAAGATGATTATCGTATAGTCAACAGAGGGCGAATTGAGGATATTTTTCCAAATATACCAAGCGATATTACTTCGGCATTCCGCTACATTGACGGACACATATATTTTTTCAAAGCAAGTACATACTTCAAGTACAATGAATTTCAGAGAAAGCTAGTTGCGGTTGGAGACTTTGATTGGAATATGTTTAACATTAATTGTCCAAACCGAGGTATTCTACATGAACTGAAAACTCTACTTTCAAAAGTGATTTCTTTTTATGAATAATTTTCACAGATGTTGTATATAGGGGGAAATAAATAAAGCACAGAAATTTTCAAAATGTTTTTTTTCATGCAATCGCAATAAACATACACACACAAATATAATTTTCATTTTATTTTCTAGTGAAAACATTTATATATATATATAGTGAATATTCAAATCATATACAATTGTGTAGGTGTGTGTGTGTAACATTTTCCTCAAAAAATACAAATTGATGAGACATGGCGAAGTTCAATTAATTCAAACTGTAATGGCCCCAGGGAAGTGTATCGAACGAATTAGCTAAAAGTTTTCTCTTATCATCATGTGGACTTAGACCGATTTTCGATTGTTTAACCCTTTCAGGCACGCTGGTACACGTCTTGTACCACATAATTTGTGGCATGTGCTGCATGGTGGTCGTTATTTGTACCGGTTTTTTACAGTTCCCTATAGCATATTCCGAGCAGATTTCTGTAAACAATATTCATATCAAAGGCATGAGAGGTGTTCAAACATTGCCCACTAGATGATACAACCTGTTGTTTCATTGTTTGACATGTGTTTTTTAGACTTGAATGAAGGCGTTCATACTGTTATTTGTTTAGCTTGTGACGGCCGTGAAATTTTAATATTTCAGAGGAATATTTAGATCGGAACTATCCTGCCTTGTGTTGCTGGACAGTCAAATATTTAAAGGTATACAATGTTGAAAGTTCAACTATAGCCGTTTGTATTATATGACCTAATTTTGCAGCGAACCGCTATCTGTACCACCGTGCACCTTCTGGTAGTTCATTATGTCGCGTGGTGGAAAAGACGAATTGCCCTTTAGGGTTGTTGGTATGACTATGAACGAATTTTATGATGAATTATATGAGGATCTACCATCAGATACGAATCAAGAAACTAGTGAAAGTGAGGAAGAAGAAGATCAGAACATCAGTTTCGAAGGGCAGCAACCTGAAGAAATAGAAATGGATGTAGAAATAGACATGGATGAAATAATAGTGAATGCAAGTATCGAAGCGGTTGAGACTGATTACGAGTCTGAGTCAGAAGTACCTTTGAATGTACTCAGAGAGCAACTGATGCTCGATAAGACCCCAACTGACATAACCTGGAAAAAGACTTATACGATGAATCCAATTTCGCCATTCAACAAGGAATGTGGTGTTGCGAATTTTGTGAAAGAATTGGATGACTATGATCAAGATAAACTATTTGATCTGATGCTATCAGATGAGATTATTGAACATATTGTGTTCCAGACGAATTTGTATGCTCAACAAAAGCAGCAGAGAAATGGGAAACAATTTCTTATGACAAATGATAAAGAGATCAAGGCTTTTCTAGGGATGAATCTACTTATGGGTATAAAGGTTTCACCTAGCTACAGGGACTACTGGTCGTCAGCACCAGATCTTCATGATGAATATATATCAAATATCATGAATGTCAATCGGTTTGGTTGGATCCTGAATAATTTGCATCTAAATGACAACACATTATTACCAGAAAGAGGTTCACCAACATTTGATAAACTTTATAAAGTTCGGCCATTTTTGGATATGATACAGTGTAATTTCAAGAAATGTTTTATCCCAACAGAAAATGTGGCAATTGATGAATCAATGATTCGCTTCAAAGGCAGAAGTACGCTGAAGCAGTACATGCCGAAAAAACCAATAAAGCGAGGATACAAAGTGTGGATGTTGGCAGATCAGTCAGGATACTGCTATGAATTTCAAATCTATACAGGCAAATCTGGGGACATGGTAGAAAAGTCATTAGGAAAGAGGGTAGTGGAGAACTTGTCTGCAGATTTGTCAGGGCATAATTATCATTTATTTTTTGATAATTATTTCAGTAGTGTGGACTTGCTTCATAGTTTGAAGGAACGACAAATACTTGCCTGCGGAACTATAAATAGTACAAGAAAACGATTACCAAAGTTCGTGACAGACAAATCAATGAAAAGAGGGGACATAGACCACTTTGTCAGCAACACTGGGCTCTCAGCACTGAAATGGAAGGACAGAAGAACAGTACACATGATTTCCAATTTTCACAATCCTCTGAATGTGACGACTGTACGGAGAAGAGAGAGAAATGGTTCAATCACAGAAATAGCATATCCGGAAGTTGTGAAGGATTATAATAAATTTATGAATGCTGTCGATAAATTTGACCAGCTAAAATCGTCCTACGAGATCAACAGGAAGAGTCATAAATGGTGGCATCGAATATTTTTTTATTTTATTGATGCATGTGTTGTTAATAGCTTTATAATATATAAAAAACTCGCAGAAAATAATCGTGAAGTCCCTTCTCTAACTCTCAAAGATTTCAGAAGGAAAGTAATCACTCATCTCGTTTCTGATACCATTATGTCACGCAAAAAGCGGAACAGAAGTGGTTCACCTGTAGAAATCAAAGGCCATAAACCATTCATTTCCACATCAATTCGATTGAAAGAGTCTTCACATCAACCCGAACGCACCAGCAGAAGAAGATGCGCTTTATGCAGTACCAATAAACGTCAAATACGAACCGAATGGAAATGTAGCGTTTGCAGTGTTCCCTTGTGCTTATCTAAAGATAGAAATTGCTTTTCTCTATATCATAAGAAATAATTCATTCTTGTAATAATAATAAAGTTTTCTTTTACTTATACTTACATTCATTTCTGAAACTTCATAAAGTGCACGGTGGTACATACGGTGTACCGGCTGTTTTCTCTTTCACAACTATTGATATCATTAGTTATTTTTTTTGAAACTATCTTAAATTACTTTATCCTTGCTCTCTGATGAGTTTTTATCATTATTACACTAATTTCGAGAATGCGTGCAGCACGGGTCAAAAAAGTATCGAATTCACCGTGCCGGAAAGGGTTAATAGAAAAAACTTCATGCTTGTATGAGCGTATTGTTTGTTGGGTTACAGTCTTTTGCGCGCACTCCTTCAGACAATTTACATAATCGTTGAATGTTAGTTTATTTTTGACTACACATTTTTTCACCCCTTTAGATTTTTTAGTCATCCCGAAATTTTTCAAGGCATTATCAATTTGATCTTTACTATACCCCTTTCTCTTCAAGCGTTCCCGCTCTCTATCAATGTCCTCCTCATCCACATATAATTTGAAAGTATACATTTTGGATCGTAACCCTACGAAATGTGTAATAATTTTACCATTAGCCTCGTCCTTCATCAAACCTAGAACCTTTTTGTTGACCCGCGGAATCCCATAGACATTGTCTGGAGCATAATCAGATGTATCAAATCTATTGATATTCTCTACAATAACTTCTCTATATACATCCTCACATGACAGCTCATAAAAAAAGCTATCTGTATCTGTATACATGAGCTTGCATTTATCAGCTTCCATGTGAGTTAGCATGAAATTATAGTGGAAATCATACATGATAGTTTTGGAGATATCTAGGATAGCCATTCCAATGTATAGAGGCTTATTAAAGATCACCTCACACTTTTTCATCTCAACGGCTACGAGATTTTCATCGAAAATTGTACGCTGATGGAATTGTGGACTCGATATTAGATTTTTGAGGCCATAACGACCTTCATACTTTCTTACCAATACCAACTATGCGATGATTGCGAATATTTTCCATAGTCTTTCCAAAGACGGCGTTATTCATCAATTTCCTCAGATCCTTTTCAAAGACACTCGTGGCCATTGTTCTTAATCGAGTATTCAAGTCTATGTAGGATTTCAACCACGTCGACTGTTTGAATTTTAGAATCTTGTGGATTTTTGTTAATTCAAGACCGTGTTCGAGAGCCTGCTTCAAGTTTCTGTAGTGTAAAATGTATTCTTTCTTATTGTGTAGAGTTGCCATTAATTTCGGTAATTTGGAATCTGGCGGAGTGCGGTGTTCGGGACAAAACGGAAAGTCTTTATGTGCATCATGTAATGTTGTCGGATATTCCAAATCTACTTGGAGAATATAGCCTTCAGGACTGTCATCCGGAATTTGAGTTACATCGATGTTGGTGTTCTCGTCCCAAGTGAACTCCCCATACGGTAGGGGTTCGCTCATGGCTTTCCCATACAAGATATTTACGTCTAGATAGAGCAAGTATTTTGATGGTTTCTCGGGATCATATTCTGACATATACTTGTTATTCGATTCAGAGTATTTATTGCTACAAACCGAAATTCCCCCACGAATCGCCTTTTCAACAAACATCAACATATCTACATCTTTTAGAATTTGTAATTAACACCCAGTATACTTGAGCATACAACTCCAAGTATACGAGGGCATCGTAATGTACCATGCGGGGTCGAGATGATATGTTTTCCTACATGATTCGCGAAAATTTTCCATTATATCAGCTAGAAGGAGAATATCGGTACGCATATACAAATCACTATATTCTCCGAGCGATTTGATGTCGAAATATTCCCAAACCTTTTGAGCATGAGCGTAATCGCTGTCTGAAATATTTGAATCGTTCAATATATTGTGAAAATTTTCAATGCTCGGTAGCTTGGTTTCGTTTAATTTCTCCTCATTATCAATATAATCGTAGGGAAAACACCTTTTCGTGTTAAAAGATTGAATTGCGCCTCATTCACATTACTGAATTCTTTCCATAGAATTTTCAATTCATCTAGTTTCAAAGTTGATGCTTGAGTATCGAGACCGGCACCCAAGAAACGCACTGAATCAATAAATCTAAATTTTATTGATGTTTCCGAATCATATTGAGTGAAGGAGACATATTTTTCTCTATTTATTGGGAGTACGGTCACGTGTCCACGCTTGGAAATATCTCGAATAATAAAGTGCGAATCATACCCGGAGAGATTGTGGAATGTTATTGGTACAACGAACAATTTTCTAAATCGGAGGTTACATGACTGGTGCGCATGACCACGAACTACGCCAGAAAAATGGCAGTGGTCGACCACTACAATGTCCTTATCCGTGAATTTCTTTTCGCAAATATGACAAATAGTTGCTCCACAGATATCCGGATTCACAATCATCGGTACAATGTTTTCAAATTTTGATTCCACAAATTTGGCAGCATCCGCCAATTCGTTTGCAAACCATTCCATACAATCCCCACCTCGATAGCTCTTATAAAATGAAAGTGTGTCGTCGAACATTTGAAATAATATCCCGCACTATAGGCCTTGTGGTGCTGATACTTGAGAATTGTTCTCGAAATTTTTGTATTACATTTTTTCAGTTGTGATTCGAAATCGGCATAAATTATAAATGGACATGTTTGCTTATAAATGCGATCTCTAAACTCGACAGCATCATATTTCGGAAAAGAAATTTTTTCGTTATTTATATTTTCACATAGTACACTATGCTTATCTAGTTTTTCTTGACTCGAGACATCTGTCGCAGATATATTTTTTCCTTTTATTTTTGCTGAGCTGATTAGACAACAAACGAGACAAGTCTTTTATCCAGCAGTAATGATATTTAATTGTATTACTCACATTATTATTACCTTCACCTAATGTTGATGGTGGATCATAATCATTCATTTTTAGAGAGTATTCATCCTGAATTAATAATAAATTGATATGTTTGTCTAATTTATGCTTCGTCAGCCTTGCGGGTAATACTGTAAAATCTTCATTCCAATCAATCACATTCAATTCTAGAGTGTAGACGTTGACTGAAATATTATTAAGTTTTTCGAATTCTGAAATTTGAGTCAATTTCATTGGTATGTCTAACCCTTTCATATTCAAAACTGTAGAATATTTTGGATATTTTGTCATTCTTTGAGGATCTCTAGGTGCAGGATATAGAGCACTGACTATGCTTCAGAAAAAGCATGCATCATCATTGTTTTGTACATTGACGCAGGCATCCTTTTTTTCAATTTGTTCGGGTAATTTGATATAGGAAGAGCCATTCCCCATTTCAAATTTATTGATTGCTACCTCTAGGGAAATTATTTCACTCAAGGCCCACCCACTTTTTTTCTCAGAAAATTCACTCAATTTATTTAGGATGACATCGATTCCATTAATTTTGAACCATTCATCTAGATCCGTCCCTGCATCTACAACTGCATTTGGTGTATTGAAATGTTTACGATCGATTATCTCTTCATCATTTGATTTTTTTACGAAATCCCCACAAAATGTGAAATTTATTTTGAGCATTGTCGAATTCTCTAAAATTTTCAATATTTTCTTCTTTATAAGTTTCGATGCATCTATGAGGAAGTCTTCTATCTCCTTGTGATTCAAATTCACAACGAACCCCGTCTGAATTCTCGAGTCGAAAATCGATTCTACATTAATCCAACGAACAGATGATCTCAATCCTGAACCTACATGACCCCGTTTCATTTTTGCCATGAGAAATCTAACACGTTTCAGCTCTCCAATTTTTGCTTGTAATTTTCTCTTTTGTTCAATCGAAAGTCCGAATTTTTTCACTACCGAAAGACATTTTCTGATTTGTGAATTTATTAGTTTCAATGGATTTGTATAACCGCTTTTGATTTTTGAAAGGGTCTCATCTGTTTCCGCGAGAACTTTATTAAAATTGTCCATGTCGTTTCAATTTATATTTTTTGGATGAAAATGTTACTCACTTTTGGTTTTTGATTATTTCAAAGGATGCCGCCAGGTGTGGCTTTCCAACTGCGATGAGGCCTTTGAATATTAATGCGTATCCACCAGTTGAGAGCTCTTTTGTGTGAGCGGCGTATGCTTCAGTTACTCTTGAAGGCAGGAAAACCACAGAGTCCTGCAGTTCAAGCAGAATAGACACACCAAATTTTGTTTCAACGCTCTTTGCTGAGATGATGGGGAAAGGTACTCCGATTTCCAATTCTCCAATCTTTGTGATTGGTTTTCTTTCTGCAATACATGAAACGCTGTTCAATGAGGATAGATCCATCTGAAAATTATTATAAAATTGTGTATTAATAAACGAGCATTTGGAAATTTAGAGAAAAATGTATTGAAAAATGTTTGGAAAATCGTTCATGGAAACTTAGATTGATATCAAAGAAATAATTCTGAGAAAAACAAAATAAAAAAATACTCACTGTTATTGGTCAGTTGATGTGGCGCACACACACAAAGGTTGATTATTGCTCGATGTCTTCGAGGTGTAGCAGGAATAATGATTTTTGGTGATGGTGATTCGGTTATATAGCACGCATGAAAAACATCGAAATTTGGTAACCGCAGGAAAATAGATAAATATTTGTTCAGTTCGAAAATATTGTTGAAAACAAAAATTGAGGTTCTTCTTTAAAGGTAAAAATATTTTTTCACCTATCATGCTAATTTATAATAATGACCTTCGATGAAAATACACAATATTGATTAGAATTTATTTCATTTCATTTGGAAAAACATCAAATATAGATTACAATTAATATAATGTGAAATGCATGTAACAGATTGTTTGATAGCTCAAATGGTTTTTCATGCTTCATTGTCAGCTGAGGTCGTGTGGCGGTTCTGAGGATGCTGTATGCTTCAAGAAACTGACATCTTCATGAGTTTTATCGTTGAATTTTATATTAAAATATAATCTGTGGTACTTGTTTCAGGATTACATCTGAGTATCGACGAATTTTCCTAATATTGCATGCAGTTCTTATAGAAAATATTATATTTCAAAATAACCATAGTTTTTTCATAGTTGGTGATGATACTGGTATGCTTCGAGTAGCGATTACTTTTTCCAATAAAGATATTCTCGAAAAATTGTTTGTTTTATTGTATGATTGAGTTCCTTCATTTTCTTTTGGAATTCTTCGAGCTGGTGTCTATACTCTATCGACGCCATTTGAAAACTGTTTAAAAAACATTCGTCCATAACATTTTTATGTAAGAACTGCATGCGCATACTCAATCTGATTTATGTGTTATTTAATTTTTTCTCCCTATAAATAATTTGATGTTCCACCCTGTATGTTGTAGGTCAGGGTGGAACATTGAAACGGTGTGGGGTGGGTCATTGGGAAAGTGTTGAGGTGGACCCTGGACCATTGTGACGTTTCATCGTTTTGACGTTTCGTCGTTTTGACGTTTCGCTGTATGACGCTTAACGTTTTCGACGTTTCAACGTACGACGCATGACGTATGTTGTAGGTCGGGGTAAGCCATTGAAACGGTGTGGGGTGGGTCATTGGGGAAGTGCACCTGTGTACCCTCCGAAAATATTTATGGGGGTTCGTACGACCCTGGTGGGGCTATTAGATAGGTTAGGTACGCCCCTGGTGGGACTATTTTAGATAGGTTAGGTATGCTACTGACTCGGCTTATCAAGGTAGGTTAGCCACATTGCGGTTGCGTTACAACCCGCTCTGTATTACTACTCCTATGAACGGATGTTCAAGCATAATCGAAGATCTGCCAACGGCTGCATCCTGGTTACTTCCTTCTACTAAAGTTCTCATGAGAAAGCACGTTCGGTCTAGTACATTAGACCCATTGGTAGCAGAAGTAGAACTGATCGATGTCAATCCCCAATATATGTTCTAGTCAGACTAGAAAATGGGAGGGAGACAACTGTGTCATCGAGACACTTGGCCCCTAATAGTGAAGATGTCACACAAACGGAGTTTCGACCGATTTCAAATAATGAAGAAAACTCAGTTCAAGAGCAACAAGAGATTTCAGAAAGTGGAGAATCTGGAAATGAATGTGCTGAAACTATTTCAAAGCTTTCTACTGATAGATATAGTATTTTTCCTAAAGAGTCTATCTCTTCCGACTCATCTCCAGAATCTTCATCTACTCAGTACAATAACTGCAATCCTTCGACTAAAGAACGTCGTCTGCCAGAGAGGTTCGAGTAGTACGATATGAATTATTAAAGGGATAAAGAGTTTGATGCTTATACGATTCTGATATCAGTTTTCATTATGACATTTACTTCAATGAAGTTTTCATTCACAGTAAAAACTGGGTAGTTAAAATTAACTACAACTTGTTGCTCAGCTCGATCCACTAACCTTATTTAGTTTAATTAACAAAAGTACATGTAGTCGAATGAATCTTGTCAATTTGTGCAATAGCTTAGCTGACAAATAACAAAACTTAGTTGCGAAATCATACTTGTTTTTTTGGAGTTACTACAAAACGGTTTTGCGAAATCACCGGATATATTTCGTATTTTCAACAATATTCTTTCGATGCATGTGAAACCAATGATGGTGATTCGACAAATCATTTTGGTTAATTAGTACTAAATATTGTAGTGGATTGGTATTATATTTTGTTACTTTAGCAATATGATATTGTTAATTCAAAAATATAATTTTGCTCTTTCAAATATAATATTGTGAATTTAACAATATAACATTATATACTTAATAATAGCATATTGTCGATATCACAAGTTCAGTAGTATGGTATGAAAATTTATAAGCAAAAGATGTACCATGAGGAAAATAAATAAAACTCAATGAATATCTCTCAATTCAATTTTATTTGAAAAATGAGGACATTCACAAATATTTACAGTTTTATGCAGAAAATCAAAATAACTTGAAAAATAAACACTCGAATGAATGTATTACCTCTTGACAGATTTCTATACATTGGGAAAAAATGTACATATATGATTAACCGAATATTACCAGCGGATTTGGTAATATATAACTATCAGAGATGATATAATTCACGTAGATGTATTCTTTGCCTGTTTATTCCATGTCTCGAACTGAAATCTCCGTCTAGAATGAAACAAAAAGGTGAATGATGAATCAGGAATAACATGAATTTCAAATAATGAAATTGAAATAAGAATGAATGAAATAGGAATGAAAAAACTCAAAGGAATACTTACGTTCCAAAGAAGTTATTGAATATTCTTATGTCGTCAATCCTGATCTCCTATTTTGGAAAATTTTATGAATGCCTTTAGGAAATCCCTCGAGAAATTCGCTTGTAGTTCCATGCTGAGCAACTAGAAGGAACTTCTAACTTTCAAGTGATGAACATAGTTGCCCAAATTGAATGATGCTGGAGTTAAAAGATGACGAATTTCATCTGGAATCAACTGCATCTTTCCATAAATCTCCAAAATATCTGCAATGATTGATAAAAATCGGTTATGATTTCAATCATTATTGTTGAAGGTACTGGGTAGTTTGTTTGAACACGATTAGTGAATTTAACATCAAAAATTATAGAACAAGCATAAACCGTAAAGATAGCAGTAAAATACCTCTACCTTATTGGAAAAGACTATTCAGTATGAGTACCTACTGAATGGTTTGAATAATAATATACTATATAATACCCTATTGATATTGAGTATGCTGAAATTGAGTGCAGCACTCGATTGAGTTTTTATACTCAAGGGTACATCTAATCTGCTCTAGGTCAATGAATACATTTTTCATCTACTTACTTTCTGTTTCTCTGTTGGCGTTTACTACTCTCGTATACTGCTTCATTTTTCACTCGAATTTTGTGGGATATGTTGAATATGAATTTAGTCAACCACGTCCATCTTGAATTCTTGAATCAACGATATTGTAACTTGATATATTATAGCTGAAAAATGTAATGATTATTCACAAATTGGTTTCTTACCAAAACAATATTGCCTTTATCTTTTTGTGGAAGTTGGGCACTCGTATTACATCGTCAAGACTCCACCATATTGATTTTTCCTGCTTTTTGAAATAATCTAGAACCAGATAATTATTCTTACATACATATTATAGTCGATAATAATGCATTAGATGAATCACGAAACGGTTTTACGAAATCACCAAAAATTTTTGTATTCGTAACAATGTACTTTCGATTAAAGTTAAACCAATGATGGTTATTCAACAAATCAATTTGGTTAATTACTACTAAATATAATGAAATATCATTTCATTTCGTTATTTCAAAAATAAGATATTGTCAATTCAACAAATGGTTTGGTATGGAAACAAATATATTCTCGAATGAATATGTAACCAAAAAAAAAACAATGAAACCTTACCTTCAATATATATTTAATATGCAGCAATTCTTCATCATCGACCAGAGATTAGTTCAATGATTTCTAACTTGACGAAGGTGTTGCTTCTTTTCTGATGAGACAAAACTTTGCACGCTCACTTCACACCGCATACCTCAACGACACGATAGACTACCAAGTACTGAGCTTACCTCATTCTGACTTGCATCACATCGTCGGCAAACGTTGATTAAATGACAACTACTTTTTGGAAGATTAAATATTTGTTTTGTCTATTTCACTCAAATTCATAGAAATCAACAAAAGACATCGTATTTTTCACTACAATTTTAGTTACGGACATTTTTTAACTAATCGTTGTAGTGAAAAGAACAAATTCCATCATTAACAAGTTCCTCGGATGAATTTTATGCTAATATAGATATAATGTTTGTGGTTATTAACAAATTTCTTGCTATTTTTAACTAAATAGACATTAACAAATATATTTTTTTACTGTGTTATGTTAGTTTCTATAACATAATGTCTGTGAGGACTTACTGATATAAATAAAGTCAATAATGTCATACAAATACTTTTGTAAATTGGTTAACATAGCTTCACAATCCCCATTTCACATTCAGTGATTCAAATCTTTCGACTATTATTTGTTCGCGAAATATACCATAAATAAAGATGATTCGTCGAAGATATATACATAGGTACAGGACGGGTTGAAAAGGGGTTCATAAAAAAAACGGCTTACCAAATTCTGCTTGATCACTCTCTAGCCATAAATTTTTAACCTGGATCTGTGCTGCTTTTCTGCGTTGCTCCACTGCTTCAGCCTAGAACCTGAGTCTGTACTATTGTCATGCTTTGATCTACTGCACCCTTGCTATCAACTGATATCCGGCTCGAAGGCCAAAGTTTCGTGTAATGGAATATATGACTAGTTTGTTTCGTATTCACTGGTTCTAATACCTTTATAACTGAAATGGAGTACTCATTTTCTTGCTCTCAACTACTTTGGTTACGAGAAAATACGGAGCTACCAAAAGCTTGACCAATATTGATCAATAACTGAACAGTTCAACGCATTTCACAATACTTAATTGTCGCCCTGTTCTCCGAAACAGAGTTCCTCTAGGCAGATCTGTTATTGTGACAGCGATGTTGTCAAGTGTAATTTTCACATTATTCAATTAACTTGGTAAGACTATAATAGTCTACATTTTCTTCATGATTGATTTGAAGTATTGATTGATATTGAATGACGTCATGACGGCCATCTTGAGATGGTGTCCCACTTGTTATTCTATCGAACTCATATACCCATGAATCGATCACGACATTTTTCCCCATTTTATTGATGATTTTCTTAGCAAACAATATGAGTGTCTGTATGCGAAACAACAATTATTTATCGTCATTGAAATACAGGCTAGGAAATTGTTATCCGATCATTCGTTATACTCACCCAATAATATTCGAGTATCTTTCTGAACACAACGACAATCGTTTGTAAATCAGTTTCTGATTTTCTGGTGTACTTATAAAATCATTATTTGTCAACATGAATTCCACAACGTTCGTCTTCAAATAATGATTCAAATGTGATATCTGAAACTTGAGATGGAATGCGAAGTATGAGAATAAAAGAAATGGATAGATGATGCCAGTCAGCCAAATTATTTGTGAGAAGCAATACCAAGCAAATAATATATTTCCTAATGGTCCACGTTCATTAATGAATTCAAGGGTAGAATTGATATTTTCCTCATCTCCGACAAACGGTATAGCCATCAAGAAAACTATCATTGCGCTCGTAACGTAGATACATAGACACTGAAATCCCATAAATTTTTTGGCGAGAGTAACTTTCTTCTCAAATCTCTCATCGACATTATCATCTACTGAGCAGCCATCTCGAAATGCTATGTCTTGAGCTTGTTGCATGGTCTTGATCAGCATAATATTCATCAAGATACCAAGATATCCCTGAAAAATATATTTGATTTTTTTTTGCTACAGTATCTCCCAAAAACTTGGAATCAAATGAAATTTTTTTATGGTTTTTAAGAAATTTTCCTTCCTTATGTGAGTTTCGCACGAAGCCGTTATTATCAGTGGCGAGCGGCTAAGCTGAAACATTTTTGGATATTTTTTGTCTAGTAATGCCGCTCTTCTATATAGGGTGCCCGTATTTCGAGCTCCATGGGAATCTCAGTTATTAAAAGAGACACGAGTTCGGTTAAATTAGGGCAAAGTTGCGCATTTTCATGCTGAAAAATTATCTGAAGAGAGATTTGAGGTATCATTTTCAGTTTCCGAGTTATTGGAATTTGTAGCTTTCGTTTTGATTTCATCAAGCGAAAACCAAGAGTACTAGAAGTTTTCAATCAGGACTTTCTTCAGGGACTTTTTCACAAGGAATGTGAATCTGTCATCGTTTTTTCCAAAGCGTCCTTGATGTCAAAGTAACAACACTCAACTTTGGTTTTTCATATAGGCGCCGTATTGGGTTTCTGCATTTTTGAAGAGTAATTTTTTTCCCACTACAACGATGTATCACACGATATGTTCGAATTCCATATGCTGATTAGAATTGAAAAAAAAAATCGTAAACGTGAAGAGTGCTCTGGAAACAATACCAATTTTGTTTAACGAACAAAATTTTCTCAGTTTGATCAAATTTGGCCCTGAAACTTTCACATTTACTATGGTGGAGCTCGAAATACGGGCATCCTGTATAGTGAATTATTCAGTATTTTCATTGAAATATCTGTTGATTTCAACTCAGTCGCACGACACTGACGATAACGGCTTTTGTGCCCGTTTTGTTTGTACTCGAATGTATAAACTTTTATGAAGAATTATATTTTCTGATAAACCATCAATAGAAGAGTTCTCTTTATGATGTTAAGATTTTGGCGGAGTATGCAGTATGCATTTCATCACTCAGAGTTATCCTGACTTGATATTCAAAAACTACAACGTATCAATGAAAAAATCATTCAAGTCGATTTGAACAATCTTATAGTAGCCAATAAGCGTAAACCTGGTGAAACATGGTTCCAAGATTTTGGCGGAGTATGAATTTTGCATGTTATCTCTTCGTGGCAAATGAGTGTTAACCTATCACTGAAATATAACTTAAATATATCTTCATTCAAAAACAAGATGTTTTTCAACGAATTTCAAACTTGCTTTTTAATAGGAACTTTTTTCCTGATTTCAAAAACGTTATCAGCGAAAATACTTATATCCACCAGATGTTTCACTGAGAAAACTATCAACTTGGAATTTTGGTTGCAGCTATTGTGCGATGTATATTTTCAGTACTGCGGCAATTGATTGAGAATTAGCAGAAACTTCCATATTTCAAATGGGTCTCACATTATAGAATCATTCTTTGAGAGCTGATTCAATTGATTTATCATACAAGAAGTCTAGCAGGGATGATTACAAAGATGAAGGATGTGAGAAATCATGATTTATCAACATTATGTCAAAACGGCTTACATATCTTTATTTGAACTTTCTATCAACTATCACACATTTTGTAGCATTGATGAAGATAATTAACATTTTCGAACGTTCGACTCGAACAAAATTCACTAACCCAGTAATATCTGACTGCTTATGAAATCAATTCATATTCACTATACATATATAACAGGTGTCCCAATATGATGAAAGATATTTCCAATTGTATAAAATGGACGTTTAAATTTTTTTTTAAAGTTGCCATATGGAGGTACTGTATTAATAACAGAAATGAAAATTTTATAAATTCCTGCGTCAGCTCATTCTTGAAAATTCTCAATACTGTGAAACAGATTCGGGAACATGATAGATATATTCATTAAAAAAATCTATGACCGAAATCAATACTCTACTTCAACACCTAATCAAGAAACTCTGGGAAACATCTAACGAAATCACAGAGTACTCAACCCAATTTCCGATTCTCAATTTCCAATTTCTTGAAATATTTGTACCTAATTTATAAACAATTTTTCCATTGTGCGAGGACGAGTCTTTTCTTTTCTTTTAATGTTATTTTTGAGTACTCCTGGCGTATAAAGCAGATCCACTTATTCCCTCTAACCATTCAGAAAACTCCAGGATAGTAACAGGATTTTTTTCACATTTCTTTTATCCGTTTACTCATTTTCCAATGTTGAAGTCAGCTTTTTGGTGAGGTCATTTAGTAGTTGAGGATTGCACATATAGGTACTCTTGATCTCTCAAACAACTGATGGTAATTGCTAATTCGAGAAATCTAGGAAGTTTTCCGATGTCTGTCCTCTGTAGACCAGGGCCATGCTTGCGTTCTGGTCGCCGCGACAAAAACGCTGCGACCAGGTCGCGAGAATGTGTTGCACTGATTGTTATGTAGACGGCCAAGCTTGCGACACGCGACAACAATTGATGTTCAGTCGCTGCATTCGTGTTGTTGAAATAATTCCAACCGTGAAGTTTATCAAATCTTGAATAATGGTTTTCAATCTGAGGAATATATTTTCTAGATTCTCAATCATCCTGTTCAATTCAGGGCATCCACATAGTCTTTGACTTCATCTTTCGAACTTTCTTATATGTTACGAAGTTCATCCATTCTCCAGATTCCTCATTGAATGATGAAAGATCTTTGATGAAAGATTGCCTAGCTATAAATTGATTCAATTTCAACTCTTTTACTGCGTGTTTATTGGAATTAGGATTAACTTTTCCTGTTTGATCATTTTTTCTCATATAGTTCCTGATGCAATGAGTTCACCCACTTCTGCACGAGTGAAGACTTGGAAGTAACAGTTTGGATGTCTCCTTCAAGGTCATGATCGTTTTCGATCTTCCAAGTCTGCCTCTCGCGCAGCCACTTCCTTATCGATAACCTCTTTCTTGATTTCACCTAGTTATCTTACTGCTTTCGTCTGATGTTACTTTGTTTAGAAATATGTGACGATGAAGTACGCACTGTTCCTTGGTGTTGTATTCTCGAATATTCTTTGGTTTTGGTAGATTGAGTCATTTTTTTAACCTGTATCTGAAGTGAAGGATTCTTTTTTCTGACATATCTTTGTCAAAACTTCCACAGTTTGGCAATCCAGGGGCAGAGCAGACCGGGTGATCTAGAAGGCTGCTACTCTGTGTAAGAGTCGCTTGTTCGGCATACAGACGTGTCTGCCGATGTTTTTTGAAAAAATCTCGAACACTATTAAAAAAATCGGTATTGCCTTGGCCGTTTCCTCAGAGCTAACATAAAGAAAACGATAAAGAAGTGGTTGCTCAATCGACAAGGAATGTACTATCGTTCTGGAACGATTCTGCTCATGCCCATTGTATTCAAATGACGCACTTGAGAAGAATCGTTCAACGGTTTGAGAACGTTTTCAAGTCAAGACAGAATAGGAAAGTGACAGCGCATTGTCTTCACATGCAGGCATACTGGTTTCGGTACTTATTACGACTTTATTTCATTTTTTTTTTCAATTATCAATCAATTGTTTCCAAGAATTCAGAGAAAATTGAGATTCGGACCCCCACTCATAGATTAGGTTGTTCGATTTGGACAGTTTTCGGAAATCTGGATCCTTGACCTGTTCCTGTTGGGCAGCTGCAAGCAACCAATCATCTCTAACAACGGTAGTTCTGTTGATTGATGCTTCCTCAACCTCCAAACGACTACAATGTGGACATCTAGGAGGACAGGGTCGTCTGGACAAGGCATCCACTGATTTAACTACAGCTATTAGTTCTCACCTGGTGACGCAGTAGTTTCGTTCTAGACTAGATAAAACCTCACGGAAGTATACGATGACTTGCTCCTGCCCATCTTGATGCTGTGAAAGGTCTTCTCCATTGCTGACGCAGATGCCAGCGTCAAAAATAAATCGACCTGGTGGAAGTTGATATCTCAGGATGGATGTCATGGTCGAATGTTCCTTCAGTACATCAAAGGCGTCCTGACATTCCGTGTCTCAACAGAATGGTATTATTTTTTTCACGTTGGGGCGAGTTAGTGACTTTGCGATATCCAAAAACAGACGAGAGTCAAGTTCGCAGTCTGTAGTCTTGAAAACTTTTCCTCAATCTGCCAGATGATCTTTGAAATCTTCATCAACGATAATATCACCCAGATATACAGCATGTTTTCCAGGAGAGTCCTCCCAACATATCTTATATGATTCGCTCGAATATTGAATTCTACCTTGAATAACCATGAGCCAGAGCCCATGGTGAATGCTGTATTCTTTTTATCAGTCTTCTCCATTTCTACCTGCCCATATCCGCTTTCGAGCTCTATAGTCGATTTAGCCAACGTATACGATGTATATATATTATATTTCGTCTATTCGGGAAATGGATCGATGTTTTCCTTCGTTACATCATTCAGTCGATGGAAGTCTACGCAGAATCGGGTAATTCCATCTTCATTTCTCATCTGAGTTGCTGGTGATGCCCATGATATGTTGGATGTTACGATCACCCCACCTCGTTCCATGTCCTTAATAATGCTGTCAACAACTTTTGTTTCTGCCTGTTATGTTTCACGTTGTCAGTTTTCATCATCTTTTCATTCGCACAAAGATGGCCCTGCATCGGGGTTGAACACTCCACTATTGGTGGTCGTCGCATGCTTAATTCACGAGGCTGCTGTAGAACAAACTTCGAAGGAGCATTCTACAGCACATCTCTGAACTCAATATCAAGGGCATCAAGACGAAAAGGCATCGATGAGACCTGCTGCAAGTGAATAGACTGCATGCTGAGTGAAAGAATAATCAACTCCTCTCTAGTGGAAGAAATACTAGCAGCCAAGGTCACTAGGGGCTGTCCGCAAAGTGGTGTCCTATCGCCACTGCTCTGGAACTTGGTGGTGGAAGATCTGCTCATCACACTAGAAAGAAGTGGGCACAAAACACTTGGGTACGCAGACGATATAGTCCGAAAAAAATTCAACAATATTGTTAGGGAGAGGATACAAATGGCCTCAAATCTGATCAGCACACGAATGCGAAAGATTTGAATATTAGTCCTTTCGAATCAACCGTCGTTGCTTTCACCCGAAGAATGAGTATGAATATCTCAGGAGCTCTTACTCTCCAAAGGACCCACATACAGTTGTTGAGGGAAGTTGAATATCTTGGGCTACTTTAAGACTCGAAAATATCCTGGATCTAACAACTGACAACAGTAAGGAAGAAAGCTGTGTCAACACTAATGATAGTCAGACGAGTACAGGGAAAACCTAGAGGCTAGGTCCCAAAAGTACTATTGGACCTTCCCCAAAATGACATAATAATCATGGGGGAAACAAGAATCGCACTTCCCAAGAAACAATATAAGAGCAATAGATCGAATCATAACAAGATAAGAGAGATAGTGGGAGGTAAAATTCTAGAAATGAAACCAACGGACCACATGACCCCCAAGTACTTCTTCAACACCAACTCCGGGGTGATTATGCAATATCTAAACGATTGGACAGTTGACAACATCAAGAGGAAACCTTAAGAAATATTCTGGTATACAGACGGATCGAAGACCAAGGAAGGAATTGGTGCTGGAATATGAGTAAGTGAGGGGAGAAATTCACTCACTGGAAACAAACACATCCGTATTTCAAGCAGAAATGTACGCGATCTTGGATCGCGCGAGAGAAAACAATATGAGGAAAGTGTACAATGCACGGATCAAAATTGCTCAGAAAGCTAGGCATCACTGAAGGCTCTTATTAACCCAAAATATAAATAACTCAGTGTCCTCTCAGAACACAACAAAATAACATTAATGTGAGTTCCAGGACACTATCGCATCGAGGGCAACTATAAAGCCGTAGAAATAGCCAGAGATACTGTCAGAATGCGAGGAACCAGAAGAATACAACAACCATTCGTTGAGGTACCTGTACAGACTGGTATGGGGGAATGAAGCTACGGAGTGGGTGCTATAAAAATAAATCAGAGGACACAAAAAACTCGAGAGGCTGACTTGTAGCTGAAAATTGGATCATCATCCGAGCAAAAAAGATGATAATGAGGCTACCTTTTTCAAACGTATCAACGATCCGAGCTTGGTCCTGGTAACAGTACGTGCTCTGATCATGTCACTCGGGCCGCATTCCATGAATGTCCTGTCCAGTCCAGTAGAATTCCGTGCGCGCCCATGACGTCCATCCCCAGAATATCTTCTTCCTAAATATCTGCAATGATAGCTGGATGTGAGAATTTCAGATTCCTTAATGTATTTGCCACATCAATTTTCTCATTTGACGAATGCATCTTCGGCCAGGAACATCTAAACAATATTAAACTATATTAAACATACACACTATGAATGAGAGAAGAAGTCTGCAATTCTGCATTTCCTTCAGATACAGCTAATGTCCATACTATCAGCTTATATCTCCTGAATTGTAAGCCACCAAATAACTTTTATGTTTCACCTAACTACTATGATGGTTGGGCTTCATCGAAGATTTCTTCAAGAGCTCTGGATGCTTCTGTTAACTCGGGCAATCTGGAGATTTGTGATTTACATCACCACAGGATCAGCATTGTCCAAACTTCTCCTTCTGGTGGTTCTTGGAGTGGGCGAAGAAAGTTGCTTCATGTGATGAGCCCCCTTTGTCGCGTTCCTCAAGCTTCCTTGCAATCAGATCACTTATCACAGTGATTCCGCAGTTGTCGTATGTCTGTCTCATTGGCTCTAAGCTATCAGGCAGACCTGCGAGCATCGTCGTACCAAAGAATTCATCGTCCAGCGGCTTTCCCATGGATCTCAGCTTGTCAGCGATATCTATGAAGGCGTGGATGTACTCGGACGTGCTTGAAAAATTTTCTAATCTCAATTGTCCGAATCTCTGAAGAAGTCGGCAACTCCGATTAGGGCCACTATCTTCGTAGGTCTTCTCCAGCTTTTCCTATGCTTCCTTGGCAGTAGCTGTTTACCAGATGAAAGGATAGCAAGCTGGCCTAACTATGAGGCCTATCTTGGTGAAGGCATTTGATTCGGCTTTCACCTTCGCTGTCGACGTCGTAGTGTCGCCGTACGGGTATCCAGCGATGCTCTCCCACACACCCAGATACTTCAAATACATTTGCTGATTGGAGTTAAAAATAGGCACAACTAAATGATAGCTATGTTTATTTCAGAGAGAGACAGACACAGGTCACAAAACTTATATAGTGAAAGGTTGAGACAAATGACATAGAACAGTGGTTGTCACTGTCATGTAATACATGGAATACCTCGCAGGTTACTTCTACCAGTACTACCGACTCATCATAAATAACAACACATACACACACAATATGGTGAATCCATTCAATTTTATCCATGTATTTTCAAAGGAAATCTCACTCCTTTCCTCAAAATCTCAATCTTCATAGAAAAACTATTTGATTCCATCTCTCTATATTTGTGATACTCCGTCGCTCTTATATATTACATATCATTGTTGTATAAACGTCTTCCATTCTGACAAAAACACTTTCAAAAATTAATTTAATTGAATTCTGTATCATTTTCCATTTGCTTTCAATTTGAACACCCAATAGACAGATATGACGATTTGTCAGTGTGATATGAAAGTCATTGCAAGTCAGTTACATCAAATTTATTGAACTTCAGAATAATTTGTATTTGGGCGTTTCCTTACGGAATGTATTATATGTAATATAGTTTGCCTGGAAACACTGCCATATGAATTGTCATCAGTCATATTGTGATCACTCATCAATTGCGATTCGTCACTTGTTACTCTTGTCAAAAATGTCAGGGAACAGGGATGATGATGATGATGAAATAAAAAAATGTTGCCTTTGTTTGATGTTAATATATATTAAAACCCAGTACCGTGCGGTTTCAAGTCTACGTGGTGTCAGGTATCCTGGACTGAAAGTGGGATATTGTGAATTGACTGATTTGTACTCTGGAGAGCCATGAAATCACTATGGGAAATGTTGCTGACAACTTGAGCAAATTTGAACATAGATTCGACTTGTTCATGCTGGCTCTGAGTGGAAAATCGGATGATAAGAATATAGCAGTCTATTGACCACCATTGGAGAAGAAGGGATAGACATTTACAATTTATCAACCCTAATGTAGGAGAAAAAAGACTCTCTGATTGCAATTAAGGCTAAATTGTCATCTCATTGTGCTCCTCTCAAAAATGTGATTTTCGATATATGTTCAACTCAATTGTACCTACAGTAGGAGGGTCAGAGCTTTGCCTACATTGTGACAGAATTGATAATTGCTGTCAATTCTATAGAATACAAAGATGCAGATGATATGATACGAGTGATGGGTATTCAGGACAAGTCAACCCAAGAAAGGTTGCTAAGAGAGTCCAACTTTATATTGAAAAAGGCAATAGATTTCTGCAGAGCATTCTGTTGAACTCAAGCTCAAGCCTTTCAGAATGAAAAGCGTCAGTCAGAGCAATCAAGACTACGAAAAGTTTTGACAGAAGTAATTCAGCTATTGGCAATCAGGATAAGAAGAAGTGTGCTTGAGGATACATGCATACCAAAGGCAAATGCTGCCTATGGAAAAATATGCAATGAATTTAAAGGTAGAAATCACTTTGCTAGTGTCTGCAGGAAGAAAGAAAGTTTCACTTAGAAAAAAGGTAAGAAGTTCAATGAAGTGATGGTAGTAGAAAACTCTGAGGATGAAGGTCGTGGAAAGAACTTCTTTGTGAGTTCTTGTTGAGAATTATTGTTAAAGGTGAACCTGTTCAATTCGAACTTGATACTGGAGCTGAGGAGAGTGTTATTCCAATGGACGTATACAAGAATTTTGACAAACAGAAAGGAATTAAGAAGATTAATATCACATTGGTCTCTTATGGCAGTTCAGAGTTCAAGATTAAACCTGTTGGTGAGGTTTCACTCAATTGTGCAATATAAAACAAGTCTGCTTATATACCTCTTGTAGTAGTTAATAAAGAACATCAAGTGCCTCTGCTAGGCTTGTCCGGCTGTTCAGATTAAGAATTGTTGAAAATATTTGATAGTGTTGAGTTTGAAATTCATCATTTTGTCTGATGTTGAGAGGTTACATCCTGAAGTTTTCTCAGGCCAGTTTTCAACTGAGCATAAGATAACACATAAAATGTAGCGCCACATATAGAATCTATCAGACGTATACCTCAAGCTATGCATAATAAAGTAAAATTAAAACTGGATCAGCTCGAGGAAGGCGGCATTGTTGAAAAAGTTAAAAAACCAACAGAATGGTTGAACCCTTCGGTCATTGTGGCGAAAAAAATATCAAGATTTATGGTTATGCCTTGAACTGAAGTTTTAAATAGAAAATTTACAGCGTGAGCACTTGCGGATCCCGACAGTTGACGAAATTATAAGTAAACTGAGTCATACAGCATATTTCACTGTCTTAGACATAAAAGATAGATATTTTCATGTCGAAATAGACAATAAGCATACCATTTAGGCGGCATCAATTTCATCGTCTGTCGTTTGGAATAAGCTCAGAACCCAAAGTGTTTCAAAAAAAAAAATTCGAACTTCTCGGTCGATTAGGTCACTTTTCATCTCAAGCAATTTGATGAGCCAGTTGAGGACCAGCTTGAATATATTATAACTTCTTCAATTACTTCAAGTCTTATGGCATATCCTGGGGTATTGTTGGAAAGGGATAAGATTTTTTTGAAGAAACTGAGTTGGACTTTTGCCAAAATATCAGCATAACGGCATCCCCAAACAGGTGCGCAATGAGTCATTACACTCAAGATTAGTGAATTCAATAGTTCTTCCCTAGCTCTCCACGAGTTCATCCTAGTCTTTGCCATTACCGATAAAACCGCACCTACAGCTTGTTTGCCCTTATCAACAGATATGTGTGCCATGTCCGCAAAAAATGACGAGGAAGAGAATGTAACTCCCAGATAAACAAACTTCATTACTATTTCTTTATTTCATTACTTTGTACGAGAATCTCAAGTTATTGCTGTTGTAGTTGCCTCTTGAAATGCACAATATTTTTGTTCTCATCTCGTTAACTGTCAATGCATTGTTGTCACTGAAACTTTCAAGAATGCTGAGTTTACGTTCAAGATCAACTTCTGAATCAGCTAAAATAACCAGATCATCAGCATATAGGAGCATCAGGAGATCATTTTTGCTATCAATATTGATTCCATTGGCACCATTTTCACGGAAAAAGGAGTCAATGTCATGAAGGAAAAGGCGAATAATAGTGGGCTCAGTGATTCTCCTTGAAGGACCCCAGTCGTGACATCGAAAGGCTTAGTAAGGCCTTCACGAGCTTTGACTTTCATTTTTGCTTTATCGTAGATATTCTTCATTACACTGATCATTCTAGCGCTGACTCCCAAAGAATAGAGTTTCAACCAAAGCAATGCATGATTGACCGAGTCAAACGCCCGCTTATAATCAACAAAGAGAGCAAATATTTTTCTTTTTTTTAGTCTCAAATGCAACTGTATACTACAACCTAAAGTAAATACGTTATCCAAACATCCCCTATCTTTCCGAAAACCTGATTGATTTTCGGGTAGTATAGTATTATCTTCCACCCACTTATTGAGTCTACATGTGTGAAAATCTTAACGGGACAGTTTACTAGCGCACTGCCCCTGTAATTCGCAGGATCTTCAGCAGGTCCTTTCTTGTGGACCATGGATAAAATAATTTCACTCCAGTTGCTAGGTATAATGGCAGTCTCAAATATATCATTGAATAAGCATGTGAGATAAAGAATCCAGTTATGCGGTAGATTTTTAATGAACTCATAAGTGATTGAGTCAGAACGTGGCGATTTTTTATTTTTACAAGCATTAATGACAGTGTATATTTCATCGGAAGTTATTTTTGCATCAAGGAAAGGGTGTCGTGCATCAACAAATTTCGTATCATCCATTATACGGGGTGGATAAATTATAGAGTAGAAGTTTTCCCATATTTGAGAGCTGAGTGTTTTAGGTATTTTTTTCAATTGAAATGATTTTATAGTAGTCCAAAATGCCATAGGGTCATTACAATAATTCAAAGTATTCAGTGTATCTTGATGAAATAAATGTTTCTTGAATTTGAGTAATCGTTTATAGTTGAGCTTGTTAGAATCAATCCATTTCAATGCAGTCGTTCTAGGACCCGAATTAATCTTCATCTCACAACGTTTTCCACTAAAGTCTCCTGAGATGGAAACAGAGACAGGGAAATGATCAGATATAAGGTCGTCATTGAGTACTTGCATGTTATGATTAAAATCAAGTGAGTGATTTGAGACAAATATAAGGTCTATTACACTGTTACCATTATTTGAGATATTAGTATACTGCCCAGGTCTGTCATTCGAAGTTCTACCGTTCAGTAGAGAAAAACCGTTGACTTGCATGAAATCAAGAATATTGCACCCTCGTGTGTTGTACACTTTATCCATACTGATCCTATTTTCAAATAGGTTGGTATTTTCAAGCAGTTCTACGGGTATCCCACCTAATTCTGCAACTCTGCAATTGAAATCGCCACCAATGATAATAGGCGTATTGTGATATTTTCTAGTTATCTCAGTAGGAACTTCTTGAAAGCTATCCAATATATAATAAAGATCAAGCGATGGTTTGAAATATACATTGCATAGTATGAATTGAACATTTCTGAAGCTAAAATGAGAAACTATCCACCATGGGGATTCATCAAGAGTTTCCACCCTAAAATAATGTTTGTAGTAGATGCAGAGCCCACCACTTGCTCTCCCAGATGATTTTCCTTTTCGAGCAGCTGAAGTTACCACTTTCAGATTGTTAAGTACTGGGGGTTCGTATGTGAGCCACGTTTCACTTAGACACAACACTGAGAAATTACTATTGTTATATAAGTATTCTTCGACATTACCAAATCCTTGACAAATCCAAAATAAGGCATCAGCTGATTGCTATTTGTTATTTTCTGACGCCAAATATCCGCAAGCCTTAGAGATCTTCAGTCCATCATGCCTCTTTGGGGAATTATCTTCCTCTCGTGTGCGCTTAGATATGCTTTTATCGTTGACAGGTGCATTCAATGGAACTATTTTTGGAATTCTGTTTACATATTTGATCGTGATATCTTTTCCACCGTTTTTCTTTCTTTCTTCTAGCTGGGTTCGAAGATTTACTGAAGATAGAGATTTTCAGATGGATTCATGCTGGACTCGAAGAAGCTGACAATTGAAGCATCCATACATTTTTTTATCCTAATAGACCAAGAGCCCATGTCAACTTTTTTGGTAGTGATAATTTCACGCCCATCGACCACTGAAACTTGTATTATCGATGTCGACGATGCTACAGAGATTCTAGCCATACATGATTTCCGGGGCGAAGTTAGGGTAGGGAGCTTACCGATCTAATAAAAAAAAGTTTGCAAAATTTTTCGATAGTTTACGACTGATAGTAGTGGGAAAGCAAAGATTTCAGGAAAATAATCCGACGCTCGCTGATTGTCAGTCACCTACATCGGGGCGTTCACCCGCTGCAGCCCTCGAACTATGTGAGGAAAAAAACAACAGAAAACATTCAGTTCCTAACTGACAATGTGGGAGATGTCACGAAGTTATGATGTAACATTGTAACTTTTTTTTATACTGAATTTATGTTTTCACAATAGAAATTTAGAACAAGGCAAACGGCAGTCATATCGTCTGGAGAGCAGGGTGGTGGGTTATGAATTGACTTTTCGGAGTAGGACGCCACTTGATTTTGCTCTAACTAAACCAAGAAATAAAATAGGTCACCAGCTTAGGTCAAAACTATTGATTTATTCGCAAACTATTGTATAGTTGTAAACAGAAATTTTTGTAACGTAACTGATTTTTCAATATCTAAATAGAATCTATAACTTTCATATTGATTTACCTTATGCAGCTGCAATCGGCTCACACTCAGTATGATTGATATATCATAATGTAGTATTTTTTTTTATCTTATCATTAGTTAAGTAATATCCAAACTCTATTCCTGGTAAACTATTCGATGCTAATTCACATTAGCACAAGTGATAATGATGATGATGATGTGTACTCGAGATCTGGACTTGGATACCTCGTGGTTTGCCTCCGATAGAAGAAAAATGGAAAGATCTCACCCTCAGTTTTTGAGTGTCATGGTGTCCTATAAGTCCCCTGGTTGAATAATACGCTTTCAATGCAATCGAAATCAAAATCTCCGAAGTATTAACTTCGATTTCAGAACCCCAAAAAAAATTGAAGGTAAAAGGGAGCGGCAAATCTAAAATAGAAAGAACAAAATCTCAATCTCATTCTCTGAAAATTTAATGTTTGACGATAGACTCACCCTCTTTCAAAGAAAAACTCCCTTTAGAAAATATAGTATTTGATATTATAAGCTCAACAGATCAGCTTAAACACAAGAGCCAAATCAAAATGGTCTCCGTGTACGAATTGCGTTTTCGTCAGCAAGACTTCTTGACAATTTCCAGGCGCACAATGCTTTCAAAACTATTTCAAAAAAATCGAAAATTCGAATTTAATACTTAGCGCATCGTGTCATGAACACATGACTGAATTGACCAATTAGATAACGACTGTACCGTCATTTTCAACGATGTTGACGAATCAGGAAGGAGGACTCGGTTTTTCCTTGACCACTCATAGCACCAGATTTCTATCACGTGATTCGCATTAATCGACAATGCTGTCATTTGTTTCAAATGACGCGATGACGTATTGACATTCACTCATTCAGTGACAGTAACAATATTTAATGTCAAACCCTCCATTTCAGACATAAACAAATCAATAAGATATTGGGATATTTTCTCAATAGATCATCGATTCAAAAAATCGACATTCCTAATAGTAAGTATAAATAATCACTAGTCGCAATGGATATACTGATGAATAGTTCGATTAACACTAAAAAAGGCCCTAACCTATTTGTTTGTTATTTTCCAGATGAAATGAATATCTTTTGGTCACCTTTATCACGATCAGGTCACTGTTCCATAGGAAACAGATCACTTCGTAGGTTCTGAGGAAGGTATAGTAATTAATTGTCCCCAGTGATTATTTTTGACAACTATTTCATTTCCAGTTCAATTCAAACATGCTACCTCTAGATGTACACACAAAACTGCGATGAGTATACAGAGTGGACCACTATCGAAACATCTCATGAATCATTTGAAACTTTTTAACTTTTGGAACGGTGAATCATTTTTGTAACAAATAGTTTCGACCAATTTTCTACTTGCTCTGTAACTTACTGTCTAACCGAGTGCGCACTCTACTATTCTATACTATTATTAATCTATACCATGATTATATCTTATCATGAAAATCTACCTAACTAAGAGTAACTATTCACATTAATTCACAACTAACGTTCAGATCTCGAATCTTGTTCATTTTCTGAAACATCGGATAATGAACCATAGTAAGGTTTCAAATTTTGTATGTGCCACTTCCCTGCGGGACTACCATCTATGTTCTTCAACACATAAACTAACTTACTTTTCTTTCCGACAACCGTACATAGTACATACCGCGGAGCTAGTTTTTGACTAAAATTTTGAGCAGCATTTGATTGTACTATGTTTCGCTTCCACACCTGATCACCTACGAAAAATTCCTTATCTCTACGCCTCAAGTTGTAATATTTGAAATTCCTTTTATATGCCGTTTCCAATTTATTTTCTACTTTTTTATAAACGTCTTCCAAATTTCCTAAACTTTGTAGCCAATTTTCTATACGATTGCATGTGAGATTAACTGACACGGGATCGCCATATTTTCCATTACATGGAATGATTCTGCCGAAATTCAAAAATGCAGGGCTATACCCCGTGACTTCGTGAATCGAAGTTCTTGATGCAAATCCTATTTTCCCCAATTCTTTGTCTCAATTTTTATGTGAATTCCCTATGTAACTTCTGATAGCAGTACAAATGGTGCGATTAGCTCGCTCGACGTAATTAGCCAGAGGGTGGTAAAATGGTGTGTAAGCAATTTTTGAGCTATAATCCACAACTAGTTTTTTCATAGCATGACTAACTAATTGTTCACCGTTATCGCAGATAATTCGTTAAGGTACACCGTATATAAGAAAAACATCATTTTCTTGATGCTTCATAATAGCTTGGGAAGTAGCTGTTCGCAGTGGAAAAATCAAAGGGTACTTCGTGAACCTGTCGCTGATAACTAGAATATATTGAAACCCGTTATTACTTCTGGGTAATGGTCCCATTAAATCCATAGCAATCACTTGCCAAGGAAAACGTACGTTCTTTTGAATGCCCATTAGACCCAATTTTGCATAATTCGGAGATTTTTGTAAAGCACATACCTTACACAACTTAACATATCTATATACGTCACCGCGCATTTTAGGCCAGTAATAGGACAGCTGGACTCTCGATAACGTTTTGAAATAACCTTGGTGTGAAGCTGTTGCTGCATCGTGGCACGATTGCAATATTTTATTTCTTTGCGGTTTGGGTACTAAAAGTTTCAATTCTGATATATTTGTATCCAATGTACTTTTGTTAGGCACCGATTCATACAAAAAATCAGACTTAACCGACCACTGTGGGTATGACTCAGGAGATTCAATGATTTTTTCACGCATTTTTTTGTAAAAATTGTCGAAATTTTTCAAATCGATATCCAAAACTATGCAATCTGGCGGTTGATTCTCCATCTCTATAACACAACAGTCCGATTCTACTGGCGCAGGGTCTACAGGATGACGTGATAATGCATCCGGAACCACGTTGAATTTTCCTTTTCGGTGGAATATATCAAAATCGAATTGACTCAATTTAACACTCCATCGAGCAAGCCTTCCAGAGGGATCTTTCATATTGAAAAGATATTTCAACGATGCGTGGTCCGTAATTAAACTGAATTTCACTCCTTCTATATATGGTCTGAAACGTTCACACGCAAAAATGCAGGCCAGACATTCTTTTTCCGTTGTAGTGTAATTTCTTTCGCAACGTGACAGACTTCTCGAAGCGAAAGCGATTACTTCTTCAATGCCATTTTGAATTTGAGTTAGTATACAGCCCAGTCCTGTATCCGATGCGTCACACTGAATACAGAGAGGAATACTGAAATCAGCACTACTCCTTTTTGGCGCTGATATCAAAGATTCTTTAACCGCGTTGAATGCTTTCTCAGCCTCTTTCGACCAATGGATCTTCTGTCCCTTCTTTTTATTTTTTAACAATGCATTTATTGGTGACATCAAAGTAGAAAAATGCGGAATGAATCTCCGATACCATCCACACATTCCAACGAATCGTTTTAATTCCGTTGTTGTTTTCGAAATTGGAAAATTTACAACTGCCGAGACCTTATCAGGGTTAGTTCTGAGACCACACTCATCAATGATGAAACCCAAGTATTTTAAAACAGGTTTGAAAACTGACATTTGTCACAATTAATTGTTAAATTAGCCTCTTTCAAACGTCTTGCTACCTCTTGTAGTAATCGAATATGCTCCTCAAATGATGGAGATACAATTATCAGATCGTCGATATATACAAAAACGTGCGGTTCTAATTCCGGCCCAAAAATAGCGTCCATCAGCCTTTGTTGGCATTGTGCTGCATTAGATAAGCCAAAAGGAAGAACGTTAAAAAGAAATAATCCTCTGCCGGGGATTGAGAAAGCCGTCTTCTCTTTCGAGCTTTTGTTGAATGGAATTTGCCGAAATGATGATTTCAAATCAACTGACGATATGTATCTCGTGTTATGTAACATCGATGAAATACGATCAACATAAGGCAATGGATAGCTATCCTTCTTCGTCAGCGAGTTCAACTTTCGTCCATCGAAACAGAACCTAAAATTTCCGTCTGATTTTTTCACTAATATAACAGGTGACGACCATTCGCTATTCGAAGGCTCAACCACGTTCAGTTCCAACATCTTATCTAACTCTTTATTCAAGTGTCCTTGCATATACGGTGACATCAAATATTGTCTTTGTTTGACTGCGCGAGCATCCCCCGTATCAATGTTGTATATGATTTTATTTGTTCTCCCTAAATTATTTCCTTCACTAGCTATTTGTTTGAATTCTGAAATCACCTCAGTGGCTAATTTGAAATTTTCTTCTGACAAATTTTCCAGAGCACAGATTCTTTCATTGTTAAAAATGTCGTCCTTATTTTCTATTCCGACTAAAGCGATATTGGTATCTTCATTGCCGTGAACTTTCCATCTATTGTCACAGAAATTGATTCTCAAACCAAATTTCTCACAAAAAGCAGTCCAATGAGGGAACTATCAGAAATGAAATGAGTTTACATATCCTTACTATACATATTGGCACAGTGACATAACCAGTTATAGCCTCCTGTTTCGCACCTTCAGCAGTAGTAACAAATTGTTGTTTCGAAGTAGTCGTTATTTCGACATCGAAATATCGTTCTACACCTCGGAACATTTTTCCAATAATTGATCGGTTCGCCCCAGAATCTAATAAAGCAATAAAAGATTGATCATTGATATTTACTTCAACGTAAGGTCTGGTATCAAACTGCTTTCTCAATAATACCGGCGGAATAACTTCCTTGTGAAATGAATTTAATTTATTAGCAACAGTTTCAATGAAATTTTGTTCAACTCTGAATTTCGATTTACAGGAATTATGCGAATTTTGGAGTGAGAGTTGGTCACTAAAACTCCCCTCATCTATTCGTTTCCCGAATATTTCCTGAAATCAGTTGAAATAACACCGGGATTGCCACATCTAAAACAAAACTTTCCTCTTTTCATAGTACATGATTGAAAGGTATGGTTTGGTCCCTTGCAATTCCAGCAAAACACTGTATTTTGTTTACTATTACTCCCTAGATTATAACTGGTATTGACATTCCCTGGACTAGAACTTTAAAGAGCTTCCGACTCATTTCTATTGTGACCTCTTGAAAATATTTTTTTACTACGGTTGTTACTATGTTGAAATTTATCATGAGACTTATTTCTCTCGTTTACATTAGGATGTGATTCGAACTCCATTACGTCGACGTTAACTTGTGATTTTCTAAAATTGGTTGTAAGTGAACGTACTTTCACGTTTAAAGTATGTTAAAAAGAAAACTATTATATTCAGAAAGTACAGAAACAAGTATTTATTGCATTGGTACATTACAAATAAACATATGAAACATAAAAAACATAAACTTTGGGATTCTCAGTCTTATCATTAAAAAACTGATACAAGTTATTATGCGCACACTTGTCCTACCATTGGGGTAACTGTTCGCGGCATTCAGGCTAAGTGTGCGCACCTATTTATTTGCATGAATCGCAAAAAATACCCCTGTTTCATAAGAGGTGCATTGCTCATGCCACCACTCTTCGCATTTGAAACACTGAATCCATTCTTCAGCAGGTGGCTCTTCATATTTTTCGTGGCATAATGGACAAAAATAATCTTTTTTCTTATTGGGTAATTTTTTAGTTTTCGAAATACGAGAAACACCCGACGGTCCAGGTGGAGGGAATAAAGATCTTAATAGGACTATTATTTTCTTCCTTTTGTTTGATTTAGGTAATTCTTGGTTTGGTTTGTTTTCCAAATCTTCTTTAAATGGACTCGAAGTTATTTCCGATTTAAGGGCTTTTCTTTTTCTTTTCTCTGTGTTATTTCTTTTTGGCAGTGGACTGATGGTAGTAAGTGCAATATGTTCAGTTTTCTCTGTCTTTGAAACTTGTGGTGTTTTAAAAACCTGATGACCAGTTTTTGGTTCAGCTTCAACTCTTTGATTTGGCGGGTCAATTTTTGTATTGTCTGATGTCTGATTGTTTTCTGGCTCATTTTCATTTCTTTGGTTTGGCGGGTCAGTATTTATATTGTCTGCCTGATCATTTTTTGGTTCATTTCCAACTCCTTGGACTGGTGGGATGATATTTACATTGTCAGTTACAGTAGCTGGGAGGAAGTCATGCTCTTGAAAAATGCCATCGTTAAATGGATAAATTCCAGTCACTGATAATCCCGAGGCAGCATTACCGACTGTAGCAACTTGTTTGTAGGCTTCATTAAAAAGAGCAGCTACTTGATATTGTGTAATAGCCCTCCCAGGATGTTGAGTCATCCAACGGTCACACTCGATGGTATACTTGACTTTGAGAGGACCAAAAAAACTCCTATCTAATGGTTGGACTGTGTGGCTGCTTTGCGGAGCTAAAGTAACAACTGAAATGCCCTGTTCTCTGCAGTAAAGAGATGCTGCCAAATTAATATGGGATGAGTGATTGTCTAGAATTGGTAAGACAGGAGAATCTTTCGTAGGATGAACATGATCCCTGAAATGATATAACCAATTCATGTATAGATCTGAATGTATGAATCCGGAATCAGATACCATACCAACACATCCGGTGGGACCTGCATCAAGGAGCTCACCCTTCATCCTTTTCCTCGGAAAAATGAAGGCAGGTGGTATAAACTGACCAGTGGCGCTCATGCAACAAACGGCGGTTATTGTAATGCCTCTCTCTGCAGATACAACTTTTCCTACCACTTTTTTCCTTTCACGGAGACGACTCTGGGTGTCTTTTTGGGAACCGTACTCATCCCAGTTTCATCCATGTTAAAGATGCGGTTAGGGTTGTATTTTGCATACAGTTCCTTTAAGTAACCAAAGAATTTGTCAACTTGCACTTTATTGAAACCAATTGCCCTTGCAAGACTTGTTGGGATTGATTGACGTAATCGCAGTCTTTCGTGTCGCTCAAGGAATTCTCCAACCCAGTCACGTCCTGCCATTTTTGTTGCGTTGTCAAACCGATTAGGAATTTTATCTAGTTCTGCATACTGAAAAAAAAGTCTTCGTAATGACTGAATTGTGATTCCGTAAAAAAGATTGTCCATGGTCAAACAATATTCGACGATCTCATTTTCTTGAACACTTGTAAAAGTAGGCTTATAACGTCCCAAAGACGTTGCAACACACTGCAAAGACAGTCTTTTTCTGGGGGCGCTTTCGCTGATTCCAACTCTATAAGCGGCTGTTCGTTGACTCACGCCTTGTTCCATAAACTTTTTTGCCACATCTATTTGCTCTTGGGTGACTAGCCGCTTATCTGGATTTTTTCTTCGATAGTTAAGAGGCATTTTGATGAAAAAAAACTCTGGGTAAGTATACGCACTCACGGGTAAGTGTGCGCATGCGTACACTTAACCGCACACACTTACCCCACAAACAAATAGTTTTTAAAAGCTTCAAATTTGAGGTTATACAAACAACGTGCAAATTATGTCCAGATATGAAATTGAACGTCAATGCATTTATGTTTCAGAAAATGTACTTACGTTACGTTTATTAATCCACACTGAGAAGCAGACACTGATAGTTTGTCGAAAATTTTAGCAAAATTGCCGATATTTTATATTTGCTCGTATTTCATAAGCGAAAGCCGTTGCAGCCGGTAGCACCTCCGATTCTTACGGTTGCCGACGATGTACTAAAAGTTGAAGCGAGATTAACCGGTGCTACCTCATAATCATTCAACTTCTCGTCTACTTCCGCATCTAGTGTTAGCATGGTTGCCATTGACTCATTTTTTGAATTTAATTCATTTTGTATATTCATATCAATTGGCATTCTTCTTATTCTACCTGATACGTGAGCTAACCTAGACTTAATTCGTTGATATAGAGAATCTTCTGGCGAACCCTCAAAGTCAGGAATTAAAGTTCTCAAGCTATCTAAAGTATTGTTTATTGCAAGTTTTTTCGTCTCGAAAGTATATTGTGGGTCTTCCACTATGGTTGCATCGTATTTCAAAAGTTTACCCAACATTTTTCTCTCATTATTAATATCTCTAGTCGTGACAACACCCCGTATTGGCAATTCATAATTCATTTCATCAAGAAGTAAATGTTTTACTTTTATCTGCTCCGCCATTTTATTTATCTCCAAAATATTAACGACTCAAAAAAATCAAATACCTAAACTAAATAGATAAGTGTGCGTGCACACTATATTCCAAATTCAAGTAACAAAATTTCAAATGCACAAATGACCTGAATATTATCACCCTGTATAGAACTCAATGGGATTCCCTATACGTTTATATGTAATGAAACAAAAAACTCGAATGAGTTCAATAATTAAACTCTAGGTTGCTGAACTCTCGATAAAAACCCAGACTGTACCATCAATTTGTTTATCTGGTTACCAAAAAAATTCGAGAGATAT
The DNA here is from genome assembly GCA_029955515.1 of Chrysomela aeneicollis. Taxonomy (NCBI): domain Eukaryota; kingdom Metazoa; phylum Arthropoda; class Insecta; order Coleoptera; family Chrysomelidae; genus Chrysomela; species Chrysomela aeneicollis. The sequence continues at coordinate 4,154,855 of JARUHQ010000013.1, read as the reverse complement.
CTCGACAGGCATATTCCACTCTTACCTTTTTTTAAAGGTACCAAGGACAATCAAATGAAATATACAGAGAACACAATATTTCTTTCATTTTCAAATATGCATCAAACCATCGAAGTATTCAAGTACACATCATGTATGAAAAACTTATTTCCGAAAATCGGCCCCACGTTGGGCGCCAAATCTTGTCACAAAGTTATGATGTAACACGGTAACTTTTTTAATACTGAATTTATGTTTTCACGATGAAAATTTAGGACAAGGGGACAAGGTAAACGGCAGTCATATCGTCTGGAGAGCAGGGTGGTGGGTTATGAATTGACTTTTCGGAGTAGGGCGCCACTTGATTTTGCTCTAAGTAAACCAAAAAATAAAATAGGTCACCAGCTTAGGTTGTAACTATTGTTTTATTCGCAAACTATTGTATAGTTGTAAACAGAAATTTTTGTAACGTAACTGATTTTTCAATATCTAAATAGAATCTATAACTTTCATATTGATTCACCTTATGCAGCTGCAATCGGCTCACACTCAGTATGATTGATATATCATAATGTAGTATTTATTTTTTATCTTATCATTAGTTAAGTAATACCCAAACTCTATTCCTGGTGAACTATTCGATGCTAATTCACATTAGCACAAGTGATAAAGATGATGATGTGTACTCGAGATCTGGACTTGGATACCTCGTGGTTTGCCTCCGATAGAAGAAAAATGGAAAGATCTCACCCTCAGTTTTTGAGTGTCATGGTGTCCTATATGTCCTCATAAATGTTCATTCCTCAAAAAAAATTATGAGTTATGGTATGAGTTTGGTCTCCGACCATTCCTTCTCTCCCTGATGGTTGAATAATACGCTTTCGATGCAATCGAAATCAAAATCTCCGAAGTATTAACTTCGATTTCAGCACCCCAAAAAGAATTGAAGGTAAAAGGAAGCGGCAAATCTATAATAGAAAGAACAAAATCTCAATCTCGTACTCTGAAAATTCAATGTTTGACGATAGACTCACCCTCTTTCAGAGAAAAACTCCCTTTAGAAAATATAGTATTTGATATTATATGCTCAACAGATCAGCTTAAACACAAGAGCCAAATCAAAATGGTCTCCGTGTACGAATTGCGTTTTCGTCAGCAAGACTTCTTGACAATTCCCAGGCGCACAATGCTTTCAAAACTATTTCAAAAAAATCTAAAATTCGAATTCAATACTTAGCGCATCGTGTCATGAACACATGACTGAATTGACCAATTAGATAACGACTGTACCGTCATTTTCAACGATGTTGACGAATCAGGAAGGAGGTCTCGGTTTTTCCTTGTTTCCTCGACCACTCATAGCACCAGATTTCTATCACGTGATTCGCATTAATCGACAATGCTGTCATTTGTCCCAAATGACGCGATGACGTATTGACATTCACTCATTCAGTGACAGTAACAATATTTGATGTCAAACCCTCCATTTCAGACATAAACAAATCAATAAGATATTGGGATATTTCCTCAATAGATCATCGATTCAAACAATCGACATTCCTAATAGTAAGTATAAATAATCACTAGTCGCAATGGATATACTGATGAATAGTTCGATTAACACTAAAAAAGGCCCTAACCTATTTGTTTGTTATTTTTCAGATAAAATGAATACCTTTTGGTCACCTTTATCACGATCAGGTCACTGTTCCATAGGAAACAGATCACCTCGTTGATTCTGAGGAAGGTATAGTAATTAATTGTTCCCAGTGATTATTTTTGACAACTATTTCATTTCCAGTTCAATTCAAACATGCTACCTCTAGATGTACACATAAAACTGCGATGAGTATACAGAGTGGACCACTATCGAAACATCTCATGAATCATTTGTAACTTTTCAGTGATTGAACAGTATGAACGAAACATCTGATGTCTTGTGTGTTTTTGTGTCTGAGAGATATGGAGGATTATTTCGAAACTGTCAATGATCTGAAAGTAATGTTGAATAAATCTCTATCAAAAACTTCACTTTAGTTTCACAACAAAGTATCATGTTACAGAGATCATATCATTAGCATTTCAATGATACAAATTTCGCAGGCCAGAATTTTTGATGACCTGTTTCGATTACCTGTTCCGGGAGAATGTCTAAGTATTTTTTTCATGATAAGCTCATATTTCAGAATTCAGGAACAGGTTATCTATAATGCATACATCGAGAATCTATTACCGTCTGTCACGTACCAAGTGGCAAAAAGGTACTAGGCCTTTGGAAAGGTACACAAATATTCAAGTATACTTCAATATTATAAGTTTATGCTAGAAAAATTCACACAACGTTGGTTGTACCACCTCAATCGAGAAATCGTCGTCGATAATCATGTTAAGTGTTGCAAATGTTGAAGTATAGTTTGTGGAAAATCAGATATATTTAGTGATGAAAACGTTGACACTTTTTTGATATATTTTAATCTACAACCCACTATATTTATGAATTAGAAAATACAGTATGACCATGATATGAGGATGCTCTACTTTCACTCAGCTTCAACACTTTTCCTCATTGAAATATTTTGGTCAGACCCATAGAACTTCGTGATTTTTCTAATCATGGTTTGAATGAGGGCTTCGTCATTAGGTCTGCGAATTGGTGTACCGATGATACCTTTTCTACTTATGTACTTGGGTGATGATGCTTATTGTCACTTTCTGTAGAGAAAAACAAATCCGTATTTTCAGACGTAGAGCTTCAATTTCTGTAGCTGGTAACCACGCTCTGCTACCATGTTGAAGTATAGTTTGTGGAAAATCAGCTATATTTAGTGATAAAACCGTTGACACTTTTTTGATATATTCGAATCTATCATAATAATTGATTTGTCAATTCACAACCTACTATATTTATAAATTAGAAAATACAGTATGACCATGATATGAATATTTTCTGCTTTCAGTCAGCTTCAACAGCAAAGGCCTGCTGAAAATTGAAAACGACGCCATTTAAGTAGGAATGCGCTAAAAGTATTAAATAAGTGGTATATATGTATATATATGTGCAGCTCTCTACAAATTGCATTGAAGTAGGTCCTCTCAGGGGCTCACGACCTGTGAGTACGGGTATGGCAAACCCGAGGTACCCTTGCTGGATAACCACCACACTTCATCTAGTCTTGGTCGGTATCCTCAACTCCTCTAATTTCTTCCATCTTTCCTATCGGCCTCCGTTGGCCAACTCTTCCTTTCCTTTGTGCGACCCTAATCTAAGCTGTGAGCTTTCGTGGCGAGGGATGAATGTTACCGGGGGCGGGGAATAAATACGGTGTCGCGAACGGAGCCTCCGGGAAACAGGGCGAAATCCCGGAGTAACCAGCCTTAGCCCTGTGCAGGGGGCAACGCAGGGCTGGACCAACCTCATCCCCCATACTCGTGAAAACAATATGGACCATAGAGAAAAAAGAATAAACCACCCGAGGAGGAATCGGATAGCTTCTACTCAGAGTCGGGCAACATCACTGTCAGGGCAGCAATGAACGACGACAGTGAACACACCGAGGAGGGATCCATGAGAGTGGACGACCTCACAAACCCTTCACCAGTAGCAGGGCCTGCCGAGCAATCGGCAGTTAACAAGGACACTGGTAAAATAACCGAGGAAAGCAAGAAGATTTTCCTCGTGAAAAAACTCTCTGGAGCACAGCGCAGAAAGCTGTTGAAAGAGAGGAAAATGGCAGCCGGGTCGTGGATGGCAAAGCCTTCTCCGTGGCCGATGTCTCCTTCAGGGCAATGGAGAAAGCACAGTTCCGAGCATATTAAAGGCTCGGAAAGGTACTCTTCAGGGCCCTGACCAAGAGGAGAGATGAAGGGGATAAGGGTCGTTCAGACGAACCTCCAGCACTGTAAGGTGGCCTCGGCAGTCCTTGCAGTTGCCATGGGGAGATTTGATGCGGCCCTTATACAGGAACCGTGGGTTAGACACAAGAAAATAATGGGTCTAGGAAGACATGTGGAGAGCTTATTCACAGCAGATCGACAGAGAACCTTCGGACCTGTATACTAATTCAAAAAAATATAAAAATATTGCCGAGAGACTATTGTCCGAGAGACTTGACGGCCATGAAGATAAAGATGGAAGAGGGAAGTGGGACGAGGGAGATATTACTCGGATCGGCCTACTTGCCCTCTGATGATCCTGAGCCACCACCTACGAGAGCTGTGGAAAAACTGATGAGATAATACAGGATAAAAGGACTGCAGCTGATCATCGGGGCCGATGCGAATGCACACCACTTCACTTGGGTAAGCAGCGACACAAACCAAAGAGGTGAATTACTCCTGCAATTCATGCTGGCAAATAATCTGGACACATTGAGTGTGAGAAATAAACCAACCTTTATTACGAGAAATAGGAAGTACGTAATCGACGTAACAATAGCCTCTACACATGTGAGTAATTTTGTTACAGAATGGCATGTGTCTGATAAGGAAAGTTGCTCTGATCACAGACACATAAATTTCAAAATAGAGAGTGACGTCATTGAATAAACTTATCGGAACCTACGAAAAACGAACTGGCGAGCCTATCACGCAGACCTACACACTCATTTTGGCGTTCAATAATAACTGTCCCCTTATCACAAGAAAGGCTACTAGGAAAGTGCCCTCGTGGAATCATGAACTTGCAAGATTGAAGAAACAGGTGAAAAAAAACTTCAACAGTGCTAAAAAACAGGAAGGTGGGATGACTACGAGAACACCTTGACCAGTTATAAGGAAGCACTGAATAAATCTAAGAGAGACTAATGGGTCCCTATTCTTGAATTCTAGGGAGTAGAAAATATGACATCTATCCCACTTCTTGACAGATGAATGATATATTCCCTCCTCACTTTTTTATCGGTTTTTCTCCTCCCTAGAATTCAAGAATAGGGACCCTGGAGGAGGTACTGCGAGGAGATAGAAAGCACTCAAGAATGTGCCAGACTACAGAAGACACTCTCAAAAGATACACAGAACACGATATACTCCCTCAAAAACGGAAAAGGAGAGTATAAAAATACAGGAAAGGGTACAATAAAAGAACTATTTAGAGTTCACTTTCCTGGGTCCCAAATAGATCAGACACTTGCTGTGGAAAACGAGAACGGACTAGAAACATTATCAAGAGGTTCTAGGGAAAGTTAGAACATAGCAAAAGATGTGGTGACCGATAGAGTGAGCTATACACTCATTCGAACCCTTTAAATCACCAGGATATGACGGGATTTCCCCGGAAAGCTACAGGACCAGAAACACTGGTCAGATGGCTTTGCAAAATACTGAGAGGCAGTCGGATACATTCCAAAAATATGGATGAGAATGAGGGTAAGCTTCATACCAAAACCTGGGAAAATCGGACATGAAAGGGCAAAGTCCCTCAGACCAATCAGTCTTATGTCTTCCGTACTGAAGACACTGGAAAAGCTAGTAGATAGGCATATTAGGAACGGCAAACTGGTAAAAAGACGACTGCACTGCGACCAATATGCTTACAAGACTGGCTGTTCAACAGACACAGCACTCCATCTTCTGGTCGAGAGGGTGGCGAACACGCCGGAAAATAAAGAGGCTTTCTTAGACGTAGAAGGAGCTTTCGACAACACCTCTATAAACTCTATAATCAGAGCTCTCAGACAGGAAGAAATCGAGGAACCCTGTGTGGCCTAGATAAACTCAATGCTGAGAAACATAATGATTTACATCACTGTTATGGGAAAGACTGTAGTAGCTAGAGCGACCAGAAGATGCCTGCAGGGAGGGGTACTTTGCCCAATACTGTGGAATCTGGTTGGACGTAGAGTCCTTGGATATGCCGACGATATAGTAGTACTGGTACTAGGAAAATACAATACCACACTCAGAGATCGAATGAGAGAGGCTCTGGAATTGGTAATGATATGGACGGATCGGGAAGGGCTCAGTATCAGCCCTCATAAGGCCGCCATAATAGCATTCACCCGAAGACGCAAACTGGAAGGCCTTGGTCCTTTAAAACTTCGAGGAGAAACGATACAGTTGAAAGAGGAGGTTAAATATCTAGGAGTGATATTAGACTCTAAACTGACATGGCAAAAACAATTGGAAAATACCACTAAAAAAGCGGTAACGTCACTGATGGTAGTCAGACGCTCTTGTGGAAAAAAATGGGGACTGAAACCACACATGTTGTACTGGATATACAACAGGGTGGTAATGCCCTCCATAACATATGCCTCACTGGTATGGTGGCCTAAGACACTACGAAAAGGAGCAATAACAAGACTGAGCAGGCTTGCCTGTCTAGGAATCACAGGGGCTATGAAATCAACGCCTACTGCAGCCATGGAGACACTACTGGATCTGCCTCCCCTTCACCTAATGATACAGGGAAAGGCAAGGCTTGGTGCCTTCAGACTACAAAATATACTGGACGATCTTAACATAGGAACAGGGCACATGAATATCGTAAGAATGGTGAACAGATCACATTCCCAAACGATATACATTCAATACCCTATTCAGGGTGTCCATACCAGATAGAACTGAATGGAGTTATACAGGGAGAAATCTGGTATACAGACGGATCAAAGACCAAAGATGGGTCAGGTGCCGGAGTATTCTCGAAAAACCCGGAGACCAAGCTCAGCTATTCACTGGGAAAACGAAGGTATATTCTAATCAAAATGGCGGCAAGTGAGAAGGACGAGTCGAATAACGTCTGTATATATTGTAGTAAAATAATGTATTTGCGATATGAATGCACATCCTAGCTGTGCCAAAAGAATAGAAGATGTGAAATTTTTGGATGGGGGAATGATCTGTTGTGATAATTCTGATTTAAACCATGAATCAACAAGTGATGCTATAAATGACCTTATCACTGATAATCTATTGCATCTGGATGAAAGCCCTGCATTGAAGGAGATCACATATCTCAAAACAATTATCGGCCATGAGAATTTCATAATTCGTGAGCCCCAGCAAAAAATCATTCAGTCAGCAGAAAGTGAGAATGTAAACAAGCAGAACAAGGACATTGCAGTTCAAAGTGATAAGAAGAAGTTGAATCAAGTTGACCTTGTTGACGTTGAAACTAACAATCTGGCAGTGGCTAAAACTGCGTCAGCGGCACCGGCACCGCATAAGGTACAATCGTTGCCGAGTTTTGCCAGTATTGTGCAAATTCAAAATAAAGATGGAAATCAAAACCCTAAACCTATATCCTCTCAGCAAGTAAGCATGGCTGTCCTGGAAGCCAAGTCGCGTACGGTGGTGATGAACTGAAAGATTTTCTCCAAGCACACTTAGATGGAGTACATTGTGAAACTCATCAATCAGAACACCCAGAAATATATGCATCCATGAAGGTGACCATAAGGCAGGAGCAACTAAAAACTGCATGGCGAAGAGAAATCTGGCCAAATGGAGCTCTAGTTTCGTTTCTTATGAAGAAAGGGATGGCAACAAGGACGTTGGGTCCCCAGCCTCAGAACTCGTGAACAGTTCAAATTCAAACTCTGATGAATATCAATTAGTAAAGCACACAATCTCTAACTTACGGCATGAGAACACCCTCCGAATCATTTCAGTGAATACTCAATCAATAAAAACAAAATCAATCGCATAGAAGTAGTTTTAGAACGTAACAAAGCAGATATATTTTGTGTATCTGAGTGTTGGTGTGCCATCGACTCATTAGATTCTATAGGTCTCAGTGGTTATAAAATAGCAGATTCATATTGCAGATCTACAAAACTTCATGGTGGTACTCTTATATACACCAAACAATCACTACCAACAAAAAAGAAACATTTTCTAAAGAAGTTAGCAGAGGATGAGCACTTTTGAAGTGAATAATACAACTCTCTGTTTGCAGAATATTTACAAATCACCAACAGTCTAGGTGACCTGTTCATAGAAAAAATGTCTATGGTTTTAACAATAATGATTTGTGGCGATTTTAATGTGAATGTCCTGAAAGAATCTAATGATGAAACAATGTTTGGAGATTTTATAGAAAGTTTCAAATTGTCATGTCAAAACAAGGAACCATAGATAAAAATGGTCATATCTCAAAATCTGAAATTGACTATTTTCTGATTCACCCTTCAATCCAGTATCAAGAGTCAGTGGTTGATCTACAACTTGGTGACCATTTTGGTCTTGATATTAAGCTTGATCACATCAGAATACCGGAAGTAATTGAGAATGATGATGATGATGAAGACACTCTCCAATTATGGAAAATGGTGAACTCGAAAACTAGTAAAAATGATAGGTCAAGAAATATTCAGTCAATTCAAATTGGAGATAATATCATCCATAACAAAAAATATATAGCCAATGCATTTGTTGATCATTTTGCATCATGTGCTAGCCTTGCTATAGAGGTGCATTTTCCTAATATTCAATTCTCAAACTACACCACTATGTATATCCAAAGTACTTTCAACTTTATAGGAGTTAATAGTCTTGAAGTATCAGATACTATTCGTGAGCTCAAAACAACAAATACAGTAGGAATTGATTGTATACCTTCAAAAGTTACAAGGCATATCAGTCCTCATATCGTTGACCCACTAGCATATTAAATAAATCAATCTGTTACGTTAGGGAAGTTTCCACTGAATCTTAAAATCGGTGTTGTAACACCAATCTTCAAAAAAGGTAACCAACTTTCCTTATAAAATTATAGACCGATCACGGTTCCTACAATACTTTGCAAGGTTATTGAAAAATCCATCTATAAACATATGTTATCATTCTTACAGGATTTCAATGTCATTACAGCTCATCAACATGGTTTTCTACCTGACAGATCGACAGAAAGTGCAACAACCGGTTTCTTCAATTACATTCATAGTCAACTTGATAGAAAAAGGTATGTGGGTGCACTTTTTTTCGTATTGTCTAAAGCTTTCGATTGTATTGATATATTAATTATTGAGAGTAAACTACATGCATTAGGCTGCAGAGGTATTTTTCTGTGCTGGTTATCTTCATATCTAAACATGCGAAAAATATGTGTGAAAATTGATAATATGTCCTTATTCAGAGATGTCGAACGAGGAGTGCCGCAAGGATCTGTACTAGGCCCCCTCATATTTTATTATATGTAAATGATCTTGCTGCTTACACTGAAGCAGATTATATACTGTATTATATGCAGATGACACCACTCTAGCGGCAGATGGTGGAACCCCTGCTGAACTTGAATTTAAACACAACAGATTGGCTAAACATTTCACAATGTGGTGCAGAAGGAACTCTCTGATAGTGAATCCCACTAAAACTGTAGTCATGCAATTCTCTTCTAGAAATCAACTGACTAATCAATTCGCTATTAGAGTGGAAAGAGAAGTTATTCACTCATCAGCTGTAACAAAATTATAAGGTGTAATTATAGACAGTAATCTTAGCTGGGTCTCTAACGTTGATTCTGTCTGTAAAAAACTCAAAAGTACTTACTATGCCATATTACAACTCAAAAATGTACTCTATTTAAAACAGCTCCTACAAGTTTATTACTCACTAGTCTACCCAGTGCATCCCGTGTCTTCATCATGCAAAAAAGAATAATCAGATTGATCTTCAATCTAGATTTTCAACATACATGTAGGGAACACTTTGAAAACTAAAGAGTCCTAACATTTCCGTCGATATATATATATACAAATGTATTCTGTATGCCAAGAATCATTATACTGAATTCCTAAAGACTTTAATTAGTATCCAACAAGGCATGGCAATCAATTTTCCACTCCTGAACATTCAACTACCCTTTATGAGCACAGTACGCAGTACAACGGAACAAGATTTTTCGATCATCTCCCATAATCATAAAGAACCATTTGTGACCAGAATCTTTTAAAACGAGCTCTCAAGAATTTTTCGATTGAGAAGTGCGTGTATACAACAAATAATTTTTTGTGTTGTCTGTTTCTTTTTTTTTTATAATATTGTATTCTATTTTATATATTTGTATCGTTGTAGCTGCTCTCCGGACATATCTTATATCATCCTGTATGATCTTGAAAGATGAATGAAGATTATTATTATTATATAAATTATTATTATTATATGCAATTCTCCGATGCGCAGAGGAGGATAATAGGAGAGCCATAGAACATGAGCGACTGGTATTTGATTGCAAGAAGGAACTGAAAACGCTGGCAGACCGGAACAGTGTCAAGCTTTCCTGAGTGCCAGGACATCAGGAGATTGCTGGCAATGAGAAAGCTGACGAACTTGCAAGAAGAGGGTCAGATAAAGAACCAGGACAGATTCTAGGAGTACCCAAGCGTACAGCACGAGCGTCTGTAACAGACTGGATTCGGGAAAAACATAAGAACTACTGGAAAAACATTTCAGGAAATATACATGTGATATTCAATATAAATTATTTTTGATACTAATTCCAACACCTCCATTTATCAAAATACTCCAAACTCTTGGTACATATTTAATTTATCAAACCAAATATAAATGATATAATAACATTAAGCCATTAAACTACACTTCGAATACCTACCTTCTTCACAAAATAATAATGTTTTGCTGTACTCAATCCTTTGGTTAGCAGGTCTGCAGGCATTTCAGAAGTTGGCAGATAAACTATCTTTACTAGATCATTAGCAACAGCTTCTCTCACAAAATGGTGACGTACGTCTATGTGCTTGGTTCTTTTATGAAACAACGGATTTTCTGTCAACCTCTGAGCACCTTGATTATCATTATACAAAATTATAATATAATCAAAAAAATTTACAATTTCAGATAACGAATTTTTTAAATAAATATCCTCTTTGCAAGCCTCCGCTATCGCCATATATTCGGCCCCTGTACTTGACAAAGCTATAGTCGGTTGTTTCTTACATTCATATGACACAACAGTTCCTGAGAACTTAAAGAAAAAACCTGTGTAAGATTTTCTATCTAAAGTGTTTGGGGCCCAGTCAGCATCAACAAAACCTTCCAAGTTACAATTATCTTTACTAAACATCAGTCCATAGGATTTAGTTTTACATAAATATCTTCCTGGGGGTTGAGTCACCTACCAGGCGCGTCCCAGGTGGCGGATAGGGAACGGCCTGGGTCATCACGGCCTGGGCCAGCGATTGCCATAAGTAGGGTGCGGAGACCTAAAAATCTCCCAAATCCTTTGCAAAAGTGTCGCCGCGGACCAGCTTACGACTCAAACCGTAAACCGCTTGTGATGCAACGACCCGTCGGTCACCTAGTGCCCGGCGGTACGTGTCACAAGGGGCACGGGAGCCCTGGCTTAACCGCCCGGACTGCGTGGTGAGGACACTTTAAATCCTCCCCAATCTCAAGGTATTGTGCGCGCCGAAGGGATGAGTGGCCGGGGGGTACCCGGTCATTAGCGACAAAACTCTGGAGACCTGGGGACCTCCAGTTTCAATACCCTTGCTCCTGCATGCGGGGCTCTGCAGGAGTCGACCTTTTAGTTCCCTTGCTACTCGTGGGATTCACCATGGAAGAAAATAAAAAAGAAACCAAACAGCGGGACATCCCCGCCACCCAATCTAAAACGGAGCATGTCATCCGTTCACACAAGAAACCCTCATCCTCTCATGTGAGACCACCTCACAAAAATAGGACAGAGGGAGATAAGAAAGGAGAGAAAGAGACAAAGAGCAGACATGCTCCCTCTACATCCTCCTCGTATTACTCAAGGAGACGGGAAGCACCCCGGAAGAGAGAACACAGAAATCCATCTCCATTACCCGAACTGGGAAAACCCGGGGGTAGAGACGACCTGATGAGGCAAGGACTCAGTGGGGCAGGAGTTAAGTGGTACCTGCGCTACCTCAGACAAGGGCTTGCACCTGAGGAAGCCAGGAAAAAAGCCGTGGAGCACAAGACTCAAGGGTTGGAACAAACAATCCAACCCGAAGATAAGAAGCGAAAGCGGGATGAGACAAACATCACCCCGCAAAAGCAAGAACCGAAGAGGAGGAAAGCGGGAAAAAGCACCGCTACTACCACGGGAGGCAGCTATGCAGCTGCCTTGAAAACAGAGAAGATTGCTATCCTCCCTAAAGCGTTCCCTGAGACTACCCTCAGCACGGACGAACAAACCTTACTGGAGGAGGCAATAGTGGAAGAAATGTGCGCCGGATGGGAGCACAAGTTACAGTTCGGAGGCATCCATTTTCGTCCAGGTATGATGCTGGTCGACTGTGAAACACCACAGTCAGCGGAATGGGTGCGAACAAAAGTTCCACAGCTGAAGAGCTGGAAGGGAGTGGAACTGATGGTGTGTGCGGGAGACGACAGTAGATGATTTGTGCCGATTCTAGACCTCCTCCCAAGGTCACACACCCCCCACGTGGCCTGGGGGGTCAATGACCTTGGGGGGTCAATGACCTTGGGAGGAGTGACCTTGAGAGGAGTGACCTTGGGGTGAATGACCCCGATGTGATCTTGGGAGGAGTGACCTCGAGTTGGCGACCTTGAGAGGAGGGTGCCCTTGGGAGTTGGTGTGGCCTTGAGAGGAGCGCGTCCTTGAGGAGGGCTCTCTTTTTCTGTGAGCATGTCCTTGTGTTTTCACACCTCTGAAATGGGAGGGGGTGCGACCTTGAACGCTGCTTCTGCGTGCGCATGCGCCATTCCCCCACTAGAGTTCAAGATCGCGTTGGTGAGAGTGGGGGAGTTCCTATAAATTGGCGATTCAGTGCTATAGTTGCCACAAGCAGTAGCAGCAGTATAACTAGCAATCAATAAAAATAAATATTGACTCGTTAAGCGTGTGCGTATCCTTGCGTGATAACAAGTGTTATTTTTATGTAAGTAAATTCCTATATTCTATATATTCTTTTGTACTCTCTTTCACGTGTTTAATCTAGAGATGGGTTCACCTAAAATTGATTTGATCGCGATCAATAATCAAATCGCTGAAGGGTATGAATTCACCAAGCAAGTGTTGATATCATCGCTGATCTTGAATAAGCCTTATCTGATCAAGAAAATGACAATATTTGAAACTAGATTTGGTAGATCTGCCACCGTTATATTATTAGATGAAGAAAGTGGGGAAACTGTGAAATGTTGGTTGCCCAAAAGAGTTTCAGATGTGATTGAAGAAAGCGATCTCCATTTGATCAACTCCCGCGGGCTTTATACAATAGCATACCTGGGGCAGAGTGAACCATCATATGCTGGTGCGAAAACGCGAACGCTTATTAGGTTCGGCATAAAAGAAATACCCCTTAGCGAGACTTCGCCTCAGTAATTAATTGAATTATTTTTATGATTAGTTTAGTATTAGTGAAAGGGAGTTTAAAGATTATATGTATATAGTAGTTCTTACATTCTCGCCACCCTCGTCGTCGCATTTACCATTTTTGGTGAGTAGTTTTTTTAAGCTGAGGGTATGAGCTATGTAATATGAAACGTATTTGTTGAATTATCTCCTAAACTCTTTTTTTTTTTTTTATTTATTTGTAGACTCCAGTACTCAACTTCTAAGGATATGTGGATGCACTATTCTAGCCAGTTTTGGCCAGCTGCTGAAGACATCGAATCAGCAGTCAGCAGACTTAAATGTGAACTCATCGATTTGGAGCGTGATTCACTCCATGCAGCCAACTATGATATGAGCGCATGTTTCAATCAAGAACGAGCTCGAGAGATTTTAGCGGATGCTGATCGATATAAAATCGGTCATTTTCTATGCAGTCGCCTAGAACACGGGAGTATAACTTTGGAGAAGTTTCTTGAAGAAATGGTGAAGGAGGGTTTGGAATGCTTCCTTCATGATTTAGTTGAATTCCTACCAACTATCATCATCGAAAAATACGGTTTGAGGGAAGCTTCAGAAGAAGAAGAAGAAGGTGAAGAAGGCGAAGAAGGCGAAGAAGGGGAAGAAGAAGTTGGGGAAGAACAAGAAGGTGGCGGGGTACAAGGGGGTGTCTAGTATGCTCTTATAGTCTTTAGACTCACTATTTCAATCATTGTACATAATAGGAAAAATAAAACATTATTCAACATTTTACATCTTTTATTATCCGAAAAAAAACTGCTACAAATATATATATCTTAAACTATGGTGGTAGTGATTCATCTGATCATAGCTTCATAATTCTTCGTTCATACACCCATCTGTATGGAGCCATCTAGAGCGCTATATGTCATGACTGCGTCATGTAGAATGAGCGCATACACTCTTGTATTGGCTGGAAATTTTGATTTGCGAGTCTCAAATTCCAATTTGATATCTACTGTTGAGGATTTCATGGCGTCGGCTTGATGGCTGCAATCGATGATAAATAATGGGTTCTTCCTGAATTCTTCTATACCCATCATCGGCTCACTCATATCTTTACCATAGTAACTCTTTTGGAAATTTTCGTAAGCATAATAGGCTATAGCATCCAACTTCCTGTCGAATTCTAAATTCCACCGCTCGTATGGGTATACTTCTGAATTCAAATACACTCGAATATTATTAATGTCAGCATTAATGAATTGGGTGGCATCTTGAGATACATCATCCGTATTAGTAGATTTCTGGAATCCTATGATAATGTATCGCGGTCGCTCGAGGCTGTTGGTAGTTTTGACAGCCCAAATGTCTGAAGATGTTTCACGGATAGTTGGTAACTCATACAAATCCCACATCCTATATGCTATTTTTATCTTCGCAGTGGAACTTTTATTGATGCGATTCAATAGTTTGAGTTTTTGTTTATCTGACGGCATGATATGCCTTATTCTCCATTCAATCTTATCAATTTCTATTTTCGCATTAACTACTCCCATGTAGGAGTTTTTGAATGAGCGAGCAATGATTAGTATCGACTCTTGTTTTATATTCAAGACACCCTTATTATAGTCCTCAGCGAATCCCATCAAGTATTTAAGTGGTAATTTTCCGCTGAATACGTGATTGATTTTGTCTAGGATCGGTTGATTATCATCATCAATTCCCCAACCGAGGGTCTCTAGAAATTTTTTATTCGATTCCCCATAGGAGATCATACATTTCATAGCTGTAGTGATGCCTGGTTTTCGAATCATACACACTTGTTCGCCACCCATCTCATAGCGAATTTCGTCGAAGAGGAATGCTAGAGCATTATTGGATAAATAGCAATCTGCTGTCAAATCATCTTGCATGAATTTTCCTTCGATGTAGATGTAGCTCTCTGCAATATCTAATATCAAATCTTGAAAGTTGACAGCTATTCTTATTTCGTCAGAGTTCTTGAATGATGGTGAACCATATGGTTTGTATGTGTGTTCATGCAGGCTGATTAGGGAATGATCGAAGATTGGTTCATCAAACACTTCCAATTGGAGGCTAGTAGAAGTTGTGGAAACCATCTCTATTTTTTCTGTAGCACTTTCAGTCCGATAGATTTCAAGAAATCAATATCGCTCTCAGATAGGTTATGATGCCGCCTTGTCTGATTGAGACGTCGATTGCGAATGAATCCGCGACCGCGTTTACACTTCTTTTTATTATTTCTGCGGTCATTATGGGGTGTGGGGGTGGATATTCGCTTTGATTGGTTACCGAAGCAGAACCCCATCTTTTCTCTGCTATTTTTCGAGATCAATCTAGTTGTTTCAGTTCAAGCTTCACAATGATCTTCTCTCCTCGGAAATCGACCAAACAATTTTCATCATCCAAAATTCTCAGTGTAATGTTATCGATAGACTGACGTCCGGTCGGGCTGATTGGTAGATATATAATGTTTTTCGGTTCCTTCGACAGCTTATATCCAGGATCCACATTGATGTCGAATTCATACAACGTGTGAACCTCTTCCCCATTCAGGTACGCCCCGCTCGTGATATTGCAATCGATGCGTATTAGGCGAACTTTAATAATTTTCACCGGCTTGGTGGATTTATGTAGAAAGTTGGATGGGTAGAATTTTTTCTCGAAACCCAACACTTCGGCTATGGAATTCTCAACTGACAACATAATTCCATATGAAGATTTCATTTCACACATTAGAGTGTTATTATTAGCTCGAAGATAAAATTCAATATTATTTTTACTCTTTTTACTATCAGAGGAGGGGTTCGAAGATGCTATAGCTTCTTGTATAACTCTATTGATTTCTTCTATTTCATAGGCGCCTGGTGGAATATGAATCATTTTCAAGTTCTCAGAGATGCGACCTTCTTTCTCATCCCAATAACCCAAAGCGTTATTAGTCTCATCTATATTGGCTATGGAATTGTAAGAATAAAAGCCGTGTAATCCCAAACCGTAAGTTCTTCTCGCATCTAGTTCAATTGGTGGGTAAAAATCAGCGCTCAAAACACTATGACCACCCGATATGGTGAATGTTTGCGACATAATGTTGGTGGTGTGTAAAGAAAACGGCGAAAATGGGTAACAAACCTCAATGAACATTCAACAGCTGCAACTTGATCGCTATGCGAGACAATGAAGAATGTTTTTATTTTCGCATTGATAATCATTTATATATAAAAAATTTTTTATTACATATTGCCACATCTACATTTTCATTCGACAAAAGCAGCAAAACACTTTTCGTGGTATTGGTCCATCGTTGACATCAACACCGTCTGGTTGATTATCGCATTTCTCGTGATGATGATCCTCACAAAATTGGTATTTCGACACCTCTGGATCGTCTTTCAATCGTTGCGGTAGCTTATCCCATACTAGAGCTATTTCTTGGGAGGCCAATCCAATCAATACTTCCTTTGGTAGGTCGGCGAGTTCTTTCTCAGTCATTTTTAAGAGAGAGCGTGATTTAGAGTAAGCTAACAACGCATGGGCCATTTCTTTGATGCCTTCTCGATCCATGATGAGCTACTTTTCGTTTGTGTTCTTCTTCGAGAGAAATTTCAAGCACAAATGCCCGCACCAGACTGTGTTGTATTCTTGTTGGCGCTCATAGTTATATACTATTTTGGTAGCTCTAAGCGCCTGCGGCCCTCTATTCAGATATTTCACCAACTCTTTTGGTGGGGGTAAATCGCCATAGCTATCATAATACTCGACTACTTTACCGCTTTTTTTATATGCAACCCAATGTGTGCCATCACCTTGTTCGCTATCTAAATTCAATATGGCGGATTCTGTACGATATGGGCCGGATGAGGGTAAATTATCCCTCATATATATACCTCGAAAGTTTGGTATTCCTATCTTTTTTATATGTCGTGATAGGTCCACATCTGTTAAAGCCCTTCGAGGTAGGCCATCTAGTTTTTTGGAGTTTGGGACTTCAAATAGATACCCAACCCTTTGCGGTATGGTTTCAGATAGACCCCCTTGCCCATTTTACCTAGAGCAATAGCCTCCATATGTGTGTTGTGGCGGTTCGCCTCAGCGAGTTTCTCCTTACTTTCTTTGGCGGAATTGATAGCACGAACAACGCTTGCACTGCCTGCAGCCAAACTACCCAATGCTGATAATCCCGCGAAAATTGGGATTAGTGGGAGAATGCCGCCAACTTTGGGGATTGGTATTATGCGGGGTGTTCGAATATTTCTCCTTCCTCCTGCCATTCTCACGAATTTTTTAGCTGCACCGACGGCCTTTAGAGTTGTTTCACCCAAGTTTCTGGTGAGCGTTCCCCTGTTCCCCATTTGGCGTAGCGCATGTCGAACTTTGTGCACTATTCCCGATCCAAAAGCTATCTTTCTCATGCGTTTGGGCGTGGTCCGCTTCTTTTTCCTCTTCAGCACACTACCGCCGCACCCCATACCAAAGCGCCTTTTTCCCTTCATTATATTTGTTGTTTTCCCCTTACGACAAATTCGCCAACTTTTTTTCTTTGTTGAAGTGTATCGCTTGGCGTTCATGATATAAATGAGCTTTGCGACACTCGCAGATCATTATAAAGTACTTGGCAGTCGCATGATGCAGATTGTTCGACAAAATGAGACATTCAGTGTGAAAAATTTTGATTAAAAAGTTGGGTTAGGAAATAGTGCAATTCCACAGCGTAGGCATGGGGATCTATTTCCCAATACAATTCGAAGTTTGATTATTGGTCCATCGAATTGTGGCAAGACGAATGTTATGATATCACTGCTCACCAATCAGAATGGCTTACGATTCGCCAACATATACCTCTATTCAAAATCATTGTATCAACCCAAGTATGAGTATTTACGTAAAGTATTGGAACCGATAAAGGGGTTGGGTTATCACACTTACAGTAACAATGCAGACATAGTTGAACCTGCCGATGCAAAACCTGAGAGTATATTTATATTCGATGATGTTATATGTGAGAAACAGGATGTGATTAGATCTTATTTTTCGATGGGGCGCCATAGGAATGTCGATTGTTTCTATCTTGCGCAAACCTATTCGAGAGTGCCTAAACAACTAATTCACGATAATGCGAATTTCATAATCATGTTCAAACAGGACGAAATGAATCTTCATCACATATTTTCCGATCATGTATCCCCAGATGTGACATTCAATCAATTTCGGGATATGTGCGCACATAGTTGGACGGATAAATATGGTTTTCTCGTTATCGATAAGGATAGTGAGATTTGCGAGGGACGCTATAGAAAAGGGTTTGATTGCTTCATATATCCGTGATACCCTGATGTGGTTGAATCATTCGATCGCTGGATGGCGAAATGAGCGCATCTAGCAGTGAAAAAATGGATGAAATATGTCTCAAGCAGAAACTTGTCGAAGCAACTGATGCGGTGAGAAAAAAATTCAAAAGTTTGAAGAGCGCCCACCTCAGCGATCAGACAATGCTTGAGAAGGTATACAAACCGCTAACGAAACCATTGAAAGCTATCTCAGAAGCTGCTGCGGTAGCGATAGCCCCCTCCCAAATATCGGGTCTGAAAGTACCACCTATCCTTAAAATACCGCAGCCTACGCACCATTCTACGCCGATGCGTAGGAAAACGGTGGGAGATGCTACAGAAATGTTTGATAAACATTTGGAATCTGGAAATTCCAGCAAAAATTCGCAATTGATGCAGAGCGAACTCGATTATGTGACAATGATGGAAACACCACCAACATCATCAACTTCACACATTTCTAGCGATAATACTACCGCTATTGATACAACAACTCTACAAGATCGAGTGCAGCAGCATTTGGATAACTTGAAAACTGGAAAATCTAATTATGATACAGTATATGGTGTTCGTATCGATCCCAAAACGGGTAAATTAAGGATGGGTAATATGGAAATCCGTTTTTTGAATGATCAAATCGAATTATGGCGTGATAATAGAAGGAGTAAGGTATTTCCAGCTTCTTCTGAACTATATGATTTGATTTTTATGAATCAAGCACCTGGATCTATTAGCGATCGAGATAAGCAGATATATACCTCCATTCTGAAGACTACAGGATCCGCATATAAAAATTATGATATTAGAGGAGGTTTGAATGCTGAATCCTCTAACTCGAAAAAGAAATATCGACAAATCATCAAACCTCTCATAGATAGCCCACATTATATGAGGAGTAATCCTCAACGATTTGATATCAAAGGCGGTAAAGGAGTAGTGGGGTCAATACCGCGCAAAAAAGTTCTGAATATAAAACGGAAAGAATTTGTTTATTGGAATGATGCTGCAGAATTGGTGGAACGTCTTCGATTATTGTGGAGTTCTAAAATGGTTGGTCATACAGGGCATGATAATGAAATAATGTCGATAATAGAGGAATTGCGTGAAGAAGGTATCATACGTTGATTTTTCAAAGTGCGAGCGCCATATGTATATGCGAGTTTGGAAGATTAGTTATTAGTATATGAATGAAAGCCGAAGTAATCGCAGCGGGAAATCTACGAAGTGGAAGATGAAAATAAGCCCAACCAAAAGGGTGATTGCTAATGAATTACACAAACCCGCGAGGCGTAACTTCAAAAGGAGGAGAACGATAATCAAAGGATTTGCTGACCTGTGGCAAATTGATTTGGCTGAAATGCAAATATATGCAGATGAGAATATGGGCTATCGATATATATTATTCGTTATCGATTGCTATTCAAAATATTTTTGGGTTGAACCGATAAAAAATAAAACTGGTGTGGAAGTGACAAAAGCTATGGAAAAAGTGCTGAAGCGAGCTGAATATTCTCCAAAAAATATTCAAAGTGATTTAGGCAAAGAATTCTACAATTCACGCTTCGAAAATTTGATGCAGAGATATAAGATCAATCACTATTCAACTTATAGTATAATGAAAGCAGCTATTGTGGAGCGAGTAATTAGAACATTGAAGACTTGGATCTATAGAGAATTCTCCGCCAGAGGTGACTATAAGTGGCTCGACATTCTCGCAAATTTTGCTAACGAGTATAATAATAGAAAACATAGAACAATTGGTATGAAACCTGCTGACGTAACACCTTCAACAATACTTAAAGTATATAGCCACCTGAAAATAGCGCCACCGGCAAAATATAATGTTGGAGATGTTGTCAGAATAAGCAAATTCAAAGGAGTTTTCGAGAAAGGATACTCAGCCAATTTTTCCACAGAATTATTCACCATATCTAAAGTGAATATTACCAATCCGACGACATACAACATCAAAGATGTCAAAGGTCGCCCTATCAAGGGATGCTTTTATGAATTGGAATTGTTGAAAACAGCTGAGCCAAATGCATATCTAGTTGAAAAAGTGTTGAAAACGAAGGGGAATAAGATATTTGTCAAGTGGCTAGGATTTTCTGAAGAGCACAATTCTTGGCTTGATAAATCTGCAATTGTTTGAAGTATTTAATTTTTTTTCAATAAATGAGTCTGTTGACATTTCCTATCGCCTATTTCTTTCCTACCCAATTTTCACCCGATAAGAAAAAGTCGCATCAGAATTTAATATATTTTATTATGAAAATTTGCAAATGATATGATGAACACAAACATAAATATATATTCACAACTATATACACCTTTATTTATATTTATAAAAACTTTATTTTCAACTATATACACAATCATCTTTATATACACACATCTTTTACTAATATTTACAATAATTTATTTACATACTTACAACTATATATACATCTTAATTTATATTTACAAAAACTATTTACAATTAGGGCCTTAATTAAAATTTACAAAAAACTATATACAACTAGGTTTCCTTCCCCAGTGAAACAGCATTCGCGTCGGCATGTCCCCCATAACGAGAAACTTCCGCATCAATTTCGGCTATGCTCTCTTTCTGCATGGCAGAAATTCGCTGAAGCTCAGCAATCTGAGCTTCAACCAGCGCGTTGTCGTGAAGGGTTCTCGTTTTGCGGTCGCTCATCATTGCCAACCACCGCACCAACTCGTCATTGTATCTCCTTAGTTGGGTAGCAGGCAGTAATGGTCCCGGCGGAATGCTGTTTGACGGGGAAGGCGTTGATGGGGAAGGCGTCGGCGGCGCGGCATCCTCACTCTCCGCCTGTGAAGGCGAAGCCGCACCTCCAGCTGCCGGTGAAGATGTCGGCGACGGCTGCGACGGCGGCACATCCTCCGCTAGCGGCGAGGGTGACGCAATACCCGCCGGGGATGGTGTCGCAACCTCCGCCTCAGCTGCTGGTGATGGCGATGGTGGTGGTGGGGATGATGGGGGCGTCGCCGCAACCTCTGCCTCCAGCGCCGGCGATGGTTGTTGGGGAGGTCGCGGAGTGGCATCTCCATGAGGTGGCGCGGCGTCGGCGGAAACAATGATGGTGATGACTTCGTCATCAGGCGGCGGAGTGGCGGCAACTGCAGCCTCATGAACGATGGCATCACCACCATTGTTTTCGCCAACATCCGCGGCCTCAGCAGCAGTAGCACCTTCATCGTCGGAGATGGTGACGATGCTGATGCTTCCAGACTGTTCAATTTTATTGGCATTAGCCACTTCCGATGCATCACCCACGGCGCCTACTCCACTGGTTCCCTCATCAATGGCGGCGATCGCATCACCGTCCGCATTGGTTCGAGCACTAGCCGGCTTGATCACGTCCACTCTGAGGACGTTGATTGCCGGCTTTCGCTCTTGTTGAGCGGTACGCCGTTCCGCGTACCACTCAGCAATATCACCTCCGCGGTAGGGGTTTGCCTTGCCACTATTATTGAGGAACTTGCGGAGTATCATTGAAGAAGAGGAAGATTTGCCCTTCTTGCTAGGGCCGGCCTTAGAAGGCCCCGCAACCGCCTTCGGGCTAATCTTCCTCTTCTTCGAAGGTGCCTTGGGCGACGCTTTCGAAGACGTCGATGCCCTCGATGATAACGCCCTCTTTCCACCAACACGGCTACCAAAGATCTTTTTCTTTGGTTGCGGTGGTGGTGCAAAATCATCCTCGCTATCATCGAGAAAGATATGTTGAAGGGGGTTAGCAACCTTCCTTTTTGACGAGGACATGCTTTTCCCCCCAACAGATCCCGATGATTTCGCGCCACAAACCTTCATTTTCTTGGTTTGTGGCGCGAAATCATCAGCATTGTCATCTTCGGGCAGGCTTTCAACCAACATTGACGCTTTGTCTGAAAGCGCCATATCCTCCTCACTCTCCGACGATGAAGATGATTCACTCACCCTGCGACAGCTCATCTTAGCCCCCTTGGAAGATGCCCCTTGCGACATCGCCGGCCTCTTCTTACCCCGGGTGCCAGCCGCACCCACGGTATCGTCGCCGCACATGCTATCATACGTGTTAGCGAGAAGAGCTCCAAGATCAATTTCATCTTCGGGAACATCAAATGCGTCCATGGTGATGTTCTCGAAAAATGATGAATTAATGCCTGAAAAAATTTCGAGAAAAATATTAGGATGGTGTTACAAGAAAAAGAGTTGAAAATAACCTACTTAATTGCTGGAGCTCCTCAGAATTGTCGGGAGCGGCAGAGGATTGAGCGGCGGCGGCGGAGTTGTTAAAGGCCATCTCGTATTTCTATAACAATGAAAACATGTTAAGTCGTATATTGCATTGTATAGAGAAATTATGAAATTATCGCAAAGAAAAATATTATAAGTTATAGGTTATTATAGCACTTAGCAAAACTCGACTATATCACAATGAAAATGAAGTATGTTATAGAACTCGAAAATTTATATTTCACTATATGCACTCACAAGGAAATACTTACAATTGGTTCAGAAGTAATACTCCAAAAAAAATTTGCTGGTGGTGTGGTAGCTCGAGAGGAGGGCAAGCAACGGTGTCTTCTAGACCGGGTCCAAAAAACACTTGAAGATTCTACAACTTGGAAAAAGATTCAATATTAGTATAATGAAAAAAAACAAGAGTAAGAGTTTTCCACTTCGGAAAAATAATTCGACATTGAAGCAATGAGGAAAAACATTCAGAGTTGGAGAAATAGAAATAATCTGATATTATCACAAGGAGAAAAAAATGTTCAAAAGTCCCAGCTTCTATCACTTTGAAAATGATTCGATATCAATGCAATGAGAAAACATTCAGAGTCAAAGAAATAGAAATAATCTAATGTTATCACAATGAGAAAAATGTACAAGTCCTACATTCACCACTTAGAATATAATTCGATATCACAAGTACAAAAATATGAAGATGTATACAAATTCACTATACACACTTCAAAGGTAATACTCACAGTTGGTCTAGGAGCGTCTAGTCTGAGTAGCCCAACAGGAAGGCAGCGAACAGAATGAGTTCAAGATGAAAACACTCGAAGATTCTATCACTTGGAAAAAGATTCAATATTAGTATAATGCAAAAAAACAAGAGTAAGAGTTTTCCACTTTGGAAAAATAATTCGACATTGGAGCAGTGAGAAAAAACATTCAGAGTCGGACAAATAGAAATAATCTAATATTATCACAACGAGAAAAATTTTAAAGTCCCAGCTTCTTTCACTTTGAAAATGATTCGATATTAATGCAATGAGAAAACATTCAGAGTCGAAGAAATAGAAATAATCTAATGTTATCACAATGAGAAAAATATACAAGTCCTACATTCACCACTCAGAATATAACACAAAATCACAAGTACAAAAATTTAGAGATATATACAAATTCACTATACACAACCAAAAGGTAATACTCACAATTGATCTAGCGGCGCCTAGTAGGCAGGTCTAGTCGAAGAGGAAGGCGGGCAGCAGAATTAGTTGAAGATGGAAACGGTTTGCAGATTCTATCACTTGGAAAAAGATTCAATATTAGTATAATGCAAAAAAAACAAGAGTAAGAGTTTTCCGCTTTGAAAAATAATTCGAAATTGGAGCAATGTGGAACAAACATTCAGAGTCGGGCAAATAGAAATAATCTAATATTATCACAACGAGAAAAAATGTTCAAGCCCCAACTTCTTCCACTTTGAAAATGATTCGATATTAATGCAATGAGAAAAATATTCAGAGTCAAAGAAACAGAAATAATCTGATGTTATCACAACGAGAGAAATCTACAAGTCCCAGATTCACCACTTAGAATATAATACAAAATCATAAGTACAAAAATATGGGGATATATACAAATTCACTATACACAGTCAAAAGGTAATACTCACAATTGATCTAGCAGCGTCTAGTAGGCAGGTCTAGTCGAAGAGGAAGGCAGGCAGCAGAATGATAAATTCGAGTGGGCGCTTCGCTTTTGTACTCTTTCCTCCCTCCTAGCTGAGAGTGGGAGTGACTGATGGCGGGTGACAGATGATGATGGCGCTACTGATGGCGGATGACAGCTGACACGGAACACCTCAACGACCAACTACGGGCACGGAACACTTCGCGATAGTTTGGTATGGCAAATAATAGCGATTGTGATAGATGGCGCCCCTGTTTCAAGGTCATTAGCCTTAATAGCAGGTGGCGCTACTGATGGCAAGTGGCGCTACTGATGGCGAGTGACGCTACTGATATCGGGTGATAGCTGGCAGATGACAATTGACAGGGCGACTGTCACGGCGGCCATCTTAGTCGGAAAGAGTATTGAAAAGCGGAGGTCATAGCGGTTTCAACTCCTGAGTCGACCACTAGTTTGAGAAGAACTCCTCAATTATTCTTCAGTCAATATGTATCCGAGTGCCTGGGATAACAAGCCAATTATTGCAGTGAGGCCGCTTATCGCGAATGGGGCGATATGCTGCCACAATTGCGGGGACGCCTTCGTGCCAGAAGACCTTAATCCCAGCACGGGAATGTGCCAGCGTTGCTCGTTGGCGAATACGACAAGAACGGGGCCCCCATCTCCTGTACCAGCGCAGTCACCAAGTTCCGGAGCCCGATGCGATAGGTGCTGTAAAAAGCTGAGGAATTCCAACTTTGGAATCTGCCGCCCAACATGCCGGGAATGCAGCATGGGTAGAAGGCTGCACTTCCATAGATGTAGAAGCTGCCGGCAATATCGGAATGATTGCTGGCAAGGGATTTGCAGAGGTTGCAATTTCAGCAAGAAATTCTTTTGCGAGGTGGTGGGCCACTTTTATAGGGGGCCCTCCGAACATTTGGACAAGTGTTGGTGCCTACCCCTCGAAGAGAGACTTCGAAGAAGGGCTAGGGATTTGGAGGTGCCGGCTCCAACATTTAGGTATTATAGGGGTGATATTGAAGGAGACTATTGAATTAGTGTATATATTTGATTATTTATTTTTCTATTTATAAGTTTTTATTTTGTATATATTTATAGTTCATAAGATTTTATTTAGTATATTTGAAATTTGAGGGTATATATATATATATTTATGTAAGAGTGTACAATGAATAAATGAAAAAAACTAAATTATCGATTTTATTTTATATACAAGAGTTTCAAAAATTATATCGCCCAGTATTAAATACAATATTTTCAATATTTTCACATATAACATTAATATAACTGAGAAAACTATGGTGCTCCCCGGGGGGGGGGGGGGGTGCTGATCGAATTCCACCTTGACACAAATTTTTTGATACCTCGGCAAGGATTTTGGATTTCATGGGGGGGGGGGGTGCTGATCGAATCCCACCTTGACACAGATCTTAGGGGTGGTGCTCCAAGGGGGGGGCGGAGTTTTGGAGGGGCGGAGTTTGGGGGGGGGCGGAGTTTTGGGGGCGGAGCTTCCTGGGGGGGGGCGTAGCCAATTTGAGACCCTCCCACTTGTTGAGGCCCAGCCCTTTGGCTTCTCCCATTGGTCGTTACGCTCGGACCTCATTACACTAGCCCACTTCTTGTTAACGCCCACCACTTTGGTTTCTAATATTCGCCCTACTTCTCAGACATCATTTAAACTCCGTCTAACATGGTTCGCGCGTTGGAGTATCAATGCCCAGTTACATCAAGGCGTTATTGCTGCCGCAGAAAGTGTTTCTATCTATTCGAATACAACGATGTCGTAGATGGGCTTGCATGTAGGAAATGTATGCATTATTGTTATTGCGTGTGCGACTGTGATTCACATAAATATGGGATTTTCACTTCTTTTGTGAGAACAGTTAGGCATCTACGAGAGAAATTGAAACGGTAGACACTTGAGGACTACTTCTTACTTATTAATGGTGTATTCAAATCATGACAAACAATTTGTATTATGAAAAAATTTATTGAAATATATAATATAAAAAACGATATATATTTGTTCACTTCACTTTCGGCTTCAACCTTTTAGCCGTGTAAGGCGGCACTCTCGACTTCTTCTTCCTACTTAGCTCCCTTCTTGTGATAACGGGAGATAAAATGATGGTTTCATCAGAGTCTGATCCAGGGTCGAGTTCTGGAATCTCCACAGCCATTATCTCCTGCATTGCTTCATCGGCCCGCCGCTCGTCCAAGTGTCTCTGCACCATTTCGTCGATCTCCACCGGGTTGGTGCGTTGTCTCTCCCGTATGGCGGCCACCATTTGTCTCATGGACATATTTCGATATTGTCCAGACATAATTGAATGCTCACTTGTAGATGCTTCTATAACAATTCAATGACTACTGCTCGACTCAGGAGTTGAAATCGCTATGGTTAAAATTGCTACCTCCTCCGCTTTTCAATGCTCTTTCCGCCTAAGATGGCCGCCGTGACAGCTGCCCTGCCAATTGTCACCTGTCACGTCAGTTATCGCCAATCATGCCAACTGTCAATTAGGAAGTGTTCTGTACCCGTAGTTGGTTGTATTTGGGATGTATGACTTTTGACAGAAGTGAAGCGCCACCTACCGCACCAACTATAATTTACCAACTGCCATCTCCCATACCGGATGTCACCGATCATACCAACTGTCGCGTCAGGCATTCTCTACTTCGCCCATAAGGAAATTGGTGTGGAAGGTGTCAGGTAAAATAATCTCGAATGACAATATATATATTTATTTATTAACATCATAAGTACAATATGTTGGAATATAAATGTTTCATCACCATTTCAAATGTTGAGAGACCCAACTCCATACTGCATGCGATTGCCTCAAGCTACAATTAACCCTTGCAGATAGCGTATGATTCATACATAGAGCAGCTTCTTTTTCGAATACTGGTACAGGGTTTTGAAGACACATATCATGCTGATATTTTTCAATATTCACAATGTATGGCTTATAGGCCAATTGTTCTACATACTGTTGTAAAATCTCAAACTTTTGATGCCCCTTCACATAAACTATACTAGCGCTCGCAATAGGCTCAAGCACCTCACCCATCAGTTGATCATAGTCGATGAGCCCACTCGAGTATCTTATACCGTGGATGTTTCGTTCCACATAGGTTACTTGCTTTTTTTCACTCCGAGTTAAACTGTTATAGGGCTTAGGCGGTTTCAATATGTAATGATTAGTTTTCTCCCCATCTGTGATAGATATTTCTTTGGGGTGGAATACACCTATTATCACCAAGCACGAAACCTTGCATGTCAACAGCGAGTAGTTTCATGGTGGCCGCCTTTCGTACAACTGACTCTAACACACCTTTGCGGTGAAGAATATCAAGAATGGCTGAGGGGTGGGGGGATTATAGCCTACTGCGCAATAATATTTCAATAAATGTTTCGAGTATAGAAAAATATTATTACTTCAAAAATGGTAAATATAAACTTCACTACATATATTGCAACAAATAGGAGCAACACCTACCGCAATTGTTTCATGAAGTTTTCGATTACATAACTTCAAAAATGGTAAATATAAACTTTGCTGCGTACATTGCAACAAATAGGAGCAACACCTGCCACAATTGTTTCGTGAAGTGTTCGATTACATAATGTACATAAGAATGACCGAGGGACATTCATAAATTTATTTCGCCCAAGTGCTTTCTCGCTGCATTCGACGTCATCGTATCCTTCATCCGTGAAATTGTCTATACCTTGCTGCCCAACAGCGTTTTTGGAAGGCTGCAACAAGAAAATATACATTTATAATATGGAAATGATTCCCAAAATCGAGAATATTATCGAATAAAAAATATACTCACAGCTTTCCCCTTTTCTTTATCATGCTCCTGAATTGAAAGTTTCGCAAGCGTCTCGCTGACCTCGGTAGTCATCTCAACTGCTGTTGCCAATATCGCAGCTAGTCACCAACTCGGAGGAATGGAAATATCTTATACCCCTTATAGGGCATGTAGCAAACAATCCTCCCCTCCCCCTACCCCCTCTCCCGGTATAGAGCTCACTGCTGAGGTTCTAATTGCTCCATCAACATTTCAATTAGCGAGTCTAATCTTTTGGACCGTTCATTATCCTCCCCCTGATCATTCTGCGACAAGTCGCTTATTGCCTGATGTAACCAAATTGAATTTTGCTCTGGACTAAATCGATAAAAATCGATATCATTATGACCCCAAGGAAGAGTTCTGACAGTATTGGGAATAATAAACCGCTTATCGTCGTGATATGAAAGAGCAACTTTGTTTCTCATCTCCGTGAAGATGTCATGCTTATAGCTACGAAAAGTATTCATCTTGCGAAATATCAAACCACCTTTCTCAACGATGTCTTTATAACTATCTAGAGATAGTTCGTTTCTTATAACAGCCCTGGCAACGCCTTTCGCTTTTTTCACCTCGCTAGTCGTTGATTTGACGCAATAAGCTTTGGCGCCAGTACCATAAAAACTAATTAAGGGGTTGTTTGGGAATTCATCTTTCATTTTGCCGACGATCGATTCTGTGCGAGGCATGTTGAAGTTATTTTTTACAGGATAATTAGATGTGTCGAAATATTCTATGTTTTCTTTCATAAAATCATAGAAATTTTCGCTATCAATTTTCAAGATGAGGGAATCAGTATCAGTATACAATAATGATGATGATGTTCCAGGAAAATTTTTCTTGATACAATCATATAAGAAATCATAGATTACAATTTTCGACACATCTAATATGCTGAAGCCCACATAGAGCGGTTTATCATAATGCACGCTAACCCTACCCATGTGAATTGCAACGAAATTTTCATGAAATATCGTGCAAGTCTTATAATTGGGAAGGGCCGTTAATGCATTAGCACCCTTCCGCTTCCCGATACTCTCCCAATGGGTCACAAGTTTGATATCGGTCCTTCTATCGACATTTTCCATAGTTTTACCATACACACAGTTGACCATCTTTTTAAATAATCCATTATCGGCTTTGTTCGTACTTTTATTGCGCATCTCAGTATTGAGGTCTACATATTTCTTCAACCAGCGAGATTGATTGAATTTAAGAACTCTATGTATTCGCGTCAAGATTAAACCATTTCTAATCGCCTGTTTCAAATTTCGATAATGGATTATATAATTTAACTTATTCGATAAATTCGGAATCAGTTTCTTATGAGCGGATTTTGAACCTGGCGGGCTGATGGTTTCCACAAGAAAAGGTAAATCCGAGTGTGCATCATGTAAATTTTCAGGGTAGTGAATATCTACTTCGAGAACATACCCGAACGGATCATCATCTGCAACATTCGAGATATCCAAATTTGAGATTTCAACATCAGTTAACCATGTGAAACCAGATGTAGGTAGTGGTTGCGACATACTATGACCATACAAGTTGGTCGCATCCAAATACATTATAAACGACGATGGATCATCAGGGTTGAAATTTGGGAGGAATTTATTATTAGCTACATGGCTTCTCATACTACACTGGCTGACACCGCCTCTTATTCCCTTCTTAAAGAAATTCACCATGTCGATGTCAGTTAAGAGTTCCAATTCCACTTTTGTGTAGCGCAACATAGCATCCCACGATAGACCAGGGGCTGTATAATATTGACATGGGTCCAACTTGTATGTCTTCAAACTAACCTTCCGAAAATTTTCAAAAACATCGCATAATAACAAAACATCCGATTTCAGATATACGTCTGAATAATCCCCAAGCGTTTTACATTTGAATATCTTCCAAATACGCTCAGCTCTACGATAATCCTCATTCGAAATGTGTTCATTCGATAAATTATCGAAAAAGTCATTTTGAGAAGGTAAACCTTTATGCTCCAATTTATCGATAGATGTAATAAAACTATACGGAAATACGTCTTTTCGCGTCATAAGCTTAAATTGTTCGCGATCTTGAAATGCTCTCGCTGTCTCAACACACTGTTCCGTAGTCAGATTTTCAGCTAGAGAATGCAGCGGATCAGAAAGAAATTTATAGCTATCTAAAAAGCGCAACTTCATGAACATTTTATGATTTTTCCCATCTTTTCCCAAGTACTCATCAACAAAAACATGTTTCGTGAATGAAACATACTTTTCCTTAGTTTGAGCGATACAATCCACCCTCTCTTCATGCTCGAACAATTGTTTGATGAAGAGGTGGCTATCATACCCGCTCATATTATGGAAAAAGATGGGGATGAAGTTAGGTAGCTTGAAATTCAAATTACATTTAGAATGTGCAGCGCCATCTCTCTTTTTACCAGTCAGGTGACAATGGTCTCTAACTTTAACATCTGTGGAATCAAGTGGCTTATCACAAATGTTGCAAATTGTAGCGGTAGCGAAATCAAGCTTCTCTGCAGCACTCAATTTAGCCATAGGAACAACACGTTTCAAATGCATATTATATATAGCCTTAACATTATCGACTAAACTGGAGACAAACTTTTTTGCTACACCTTTTCCTCGGAATGAAACAAATTTAGTGAGGGAATCATCGTAGGAGCATTTGATGAGATATGCAAATGAATGCGGCTCGTGAGCGAATGTTTTATTAGTATACGACCCCGTAGGATCTGGTTCACAAGTTTGGATGGGTTTCAGAACAGATTCAAAATCCGCATATATAACGAATGGTACTTTCATCTGTTTCTCAAAACTTTGGAATTTTAAAATATTCCCGGGAGCGCTATTTCCGAATTTATCAACCTTGATTTCTGGAGATGGAACCGTAGTGTATGTATGATTGCAATCATTCAATTTATGACGTAGCAACTTCGACTCATCGGAGAAACATATCAGACACCCATCGCAAAAGAAATTCCTATGCCCTCTGGCATTTAATTGACTTGACACTAATCGCGATAAATTTTTTATCCAGCAATAATGCCCCTTATCGGAATCGCCGAGATATAAAGTAAGTTTACATGCCTACCCAACCTATTCTTAGCATAATGAAGCGGCCCAATAACCCTATATTTCATTTTTTGATCATCGAATACGCTCTCTAACCCATAAACATTGATGGAGCAATCATTTTGATTTTCGAACTTTGGAATATCACTTACTTTCATAGGAAACTCTATACCAACCAGATTCAATACTGTAGAAAAGTGTGGGTAGGAAGATGTTTCGGTATTCCTTATCCTCGCAGGATACAAAGCTGATGTAACTGCCCAGGCGAAACAATGCTCATCCTGATTAATAATGTTTACCACCGCTTTCTTGTTCGCAATATAGGTGGGCAGCTTTATGTAAGACCCGCCTCTTAATGGACTATATTTATTAATATTTATTTCTAGAAACAAAATCTCTTCTAAAGCTTAACCTGTAATATCAAAGTAAAAAAAAGAAATAAGCAAACTTAGTCGACATCTGATTTTTTCAAACAACTCACCAGAATCACGTTCCTCGAATTCGATAGCTAGATTCGAAAGACAATCCCGAAATGCGTCAACGATATCTTCCAAATCTGGCGATGAAGCAATTATGCGATTCGGAGCCATGAAAGATTTCACATCTCTCACATCTCGGGTTTCAATGACATATCTACCAAAAACTTCCATGTTCACTTTAATCGAGTGATGAATCAGTAGCATATTATCTAATAGAGATATAATTGTAGCTCTATTCTCATTGAAGAACGCATTGTAATCTAAAATGTTCGTTCTACACTCTAACCTATAGCTAATAATGCGGCATTTGAACGCGCTCTCGATCGCATATACGCCATCTCTGTAGTGCATGCACGCATTAGAGCGATGCTCCAAGGTTCTCTTATGAGCACCCATCCTATCTGATGGAACATCTTTAGCGCAGGGCACACATCTTTGCATACTTCTAGATGTCGATGGCGCTGGCGGATTCGAAATATCCAATCGAGCCCTTTTTGCACTAGGCTCGCCCAAATCACTCAAATCACCAACACATGAAATTCTTTGATGGCGGCGTAAATTATCACTACGCGTAAATGTTTGGAAACAAGCACTGCAGGTCAACATGATGATGATGAATAAAAAACGCTTTTATCACTCACGAACAAACAACAAATGCTGATTAATATGTGATTCCCAATAAACTGTGCTCCGCTCTGCGCACCCTTGAATTTATAGAAGTACCGCCTCCCCCACTCTCACCAACGCGATCTTGAACTCTCGCGGGAGAATGGCGCATGCGCACGCAGCAGCAGTGTTCAAGGTCGCACCCCCTCCCATTTCAGGGGTGTGGAAACACAAGGTCACGCTCACAGAAAAAAAGAAAGCCCTCCTCAAGGACGCGCTCTTCTCAAGGCCACAGCAACTCCCAAGGGCACCCTCCTCTCAAGGTCGCCAACTCGAGGTCACTCCTCCCAAGATCGCATCAAGGTCATTCACCCCAAGGTCACTCCTCTCAAGGTCACTCCTCCCAAGGTCATTCACCCCAAGGTCACTCCTCCCAAGGTCACTCCTCCCAAGGTCATTGACCCCCCCAAGGTCATTGACCCCCCAAGGCCACGTGGGGGGTGTGTGACCTTGGGAGGAGGTCTAGAATCGGCACAAATCATCTACTGACGACATCCCAAAAGTACACACCATCACTATCTTTCTCGCTAGAAGTCAAAATATGACAGAAGACAAGCTTCTGAACTTAATAGAAGCTCAGAACGAAGAGCTGAGAACATCTCAGTGGAAGATAATCAGCCTTAAAGAAAAAGGTACGGGCCAAATCTTGAGGGCAGGGATAGACGATTTATCCTGCCAAAGGATCAAGGACAACGGGTTCACCATCCACTACAGGTTTGGGAAGATCCCCGTGCATGGCCTCAGGAAAAATGAGGAAAGAAAAGAGAAAGAAAAAGAAGGAAAAGTGGAGGAAGTGACTCCCAACACCCCTGAGGAAGATGTGGAGAGCACGGGAAGCCCTCACATCTCCATCCTCTGCAACGGAGAAACAACATCCGAAGCAACCATGGAGGTTGAAGAAGTGGCAGAAGAGGACCGCACTCTTACTGGTGGGGACAGCCCCATCAAAAACCAAGAAGATGGCGGGCATTGACTTCGCCCAGGTGAACGTTCATCATGCCAAGGGAGCCTCGGCGGTGACCTCTAGAACGTTCACCAAAAACCAACTAGGGGTAGTGCTGATCCAAGAGCCTTGGGTCTACGAAAACCAGGTAAGAGGTCTAACCTGTCAGGACTCCAAGGTAATATACCACATTAGTGAGAATACACCTAGAACATGTATCATGGTGAGAAAAAACATTAATTATTTTTGTCTTTCAGAATTCATCACGAGAGACCTCGTCCCTATTCGAGCCTACCTCGAATGTAAGAAGAAACTTCAAGAAGTGGTAATAGCATCATGCTATATGGCAGGAGACGGGCCTGTACCGCCTCCAGAAGTCCATGGGTTAGCAGAGTACTGCCAGAGGAAGAAACTGCCACTACTCCTAGGATGTGACGCTAACGCTCACAACACGGTTTGGGGCAGTAGGGACACCAACCAGAGGGGTGAGCAATTATTAGAATTTATTTTTGAAAAGAACCTAATAGTACATAATATAGGAAATACTCCAACGTTTGTAACAAGGGTAAGAGAAGAAGTATTAGACATTACGGTAAGTACTCCGATCCTAAAAGATCTAGTGAAAAACTGGAGGGTATCGAATGAACCGTCAATGTCTGATCATAGAATAATCACTTTCAGATTAGAGACAGATCCTCCTGAGCCAATCCTCAGAAGGAATCCTAGAAAAACAAATTAGGAAAAATACAAAACCAATCTGGAAACAAATTTAGCACATATCCAGACCAGAAGGGCTAGACACCGCCTAGAACTGGAAAATGCCCTTGAAGAAATGAACGGGGCAATACTCGATGCCTATGAATCGAGCTGCCCCGAACAAAGAAGCAAAAACTGTAGGGACGCACCTTGGTGGAATAGTAATCTGGCAAAACTAAGATCCGAAATACGAAAGCTCTTTAATAGAGCAAGAAGTAGCGGAGATTGGCAGAGTTACACCGAGACACTAACCACCTACAATAAAGAACTGAGAAAAGCGAAACGAAATAGCTTCAGGAAATTCTGTGAGGATATAGACTCAACACCCGCTGCAACAAGACTATTCAGAGTCATGGCAAAAAGCAGAGTCGATAACGCAATGGCACTGAAGAAGTCAGATGGTAGCTATACAGAAAGTGAGGAAGAAAGAGCGCAGCTTTTACTAGACACTCACTTACCTGGGAACGAACCTATTCTCATAGGGCACACTCCAGAACAGCATTGTAGACCTACCAGAGAAGCCATAGTAATGGCCAAACATATTTGCAGCAGTAGACGGATAAGATGGGCCATGAACACCTTCCAACCGTTCAAATCAGCAGGAGTTGATGGAATATTTCCTGCCCTGCTCCAGTACGCACAAGAAGAAATTCTACCACACATAGTGAGGATTAGTCGCAGCAGTCTTGAACTGGGATATATACCAGAAGTATGGAGGAGGGCTAGGGTCACCTTTATTCCTAAAGCTGGAAAAAGGGACACAACCCACCCCAAATCACAACGACCAATCAGTCTCACATCGTTCGTCCTAAAGACGGTGGAGAAAGCAACTGATAACTACATCAGATCAGAAATCCCGGAGCGGGTGCCTCTGCACCCCCGACAGCATGCATACCAAACGGGTAAATCTACGGAAACCGCATTGGTACAATTAACAGATGAAATCCAGGATGCACTGGGAAGTAAAGAAACAGTAATATGTGCCTTTCTAGACATAGAAGGGGCTTTTGACAACACACCACATGAAGCTGTCAGAAGAGCACTTGAAGACAGAGGAGTAGACAACACGACAACTAGATGGTTGTCGCAATTATTATCTACCAGAATAGCAGAGACTAAGATAGGACAAAACACTATCTCCATCTGCACAACTAGAGGATGTCCACAAGGGGGAGTGGCCTCCCCACTTATGTGGAGCCTAACAGTAGATCGACTCCTCTGCGGTTTGACCGAGATCGGTATATCGTGTGAAGGCTATGCAGATGACATAGTCATAATCGCGAGGGGAAAATTCGAAAGTACTCTTTGTGACATAGTTCAAAGAGGACTTGACTACACTAAAGAATGGTGTCGAGCTATGGGACTAAACGTCAACCCCACCAAGACTACCCTAGTTGCCTTTACAAGGAAAAGGAACATTAACCTCAAAACCATTGAGTTGGATGGAAAAGTTATTGAATGGAAGACAGAGGTCAAATATCTAGGACTTATACTAGATGACAAACTTATCTGGAACAAGCACGAAAAGGAAGTAACCAACAAAGCCACGAGAGCCCTAATGGTGTGCAGAAACTTTGCAGGAAAGAACTGGGGATGTAACCCAAATACCCTGCGGTGGATGTACACGTCAATAGTGAGACCAATCATCACTTATGGGGCAGTGGTCTGGAGCAGCAGAACTAGGCTAACTAGTACAAGAGCTAATCTTTCGAAAATCCAAAGACTAGCCTGTGTATGCATAACAGGTTCAATGAGAACGTGCCCAACGGCCGCTATGGAGGTAATCCTAAGCCTTACCTCCCTTCATATAGAATTAGAGAATATAGCAATAAGGACAACATACAGAATGACTAGAAAGGGAACCACCAAAGGCAAATTTAGACCCCTCTCTGGTAACCATCAAACCTGGGACATGCCCCAAGACGAGATGGCAAGAAAGTTTAGCTTCGTGAAAGAATTCAACACGAGGCTAAGTAACAAGAATGAATGGGATAAAGAAACCATCGACAAACTCAGGAGAAGTGCCATCAAATGGTACACAGACGGATCCAGAACAACAGATGGTACTGGAATAGGAGTATATGAGCCTGGAACCAAATACTCAGAAAGTCTGAACGAATTTCCGAGCATCTTCCAAGCGGAAATTTACGCCATCGGAAAATGCGTCCAGTTCAACATGGAAAGAAATCTTCGTCGACAAGAGATTATCATCATGTCAGACAGCCAAGCAGCCATTAATGCTCTGAACTCCCATGTAATCAACTCCAGAATGGTTTGGGAGTGTCTAGAAAAACTAAATGAACTAGGCAAGAATAATGCGGTTACCCTCCTATGGGTTTCAGGACACACTGGAGTGGAAGGTAATAAAATAGCAGATATACTCGCGAAAAAAGGGGCTGAAACACCATTTCTGGGACCTGAACCCTTTTGCGGAATAAGCACCAGTAGAATATTCCATGAACTTGAAAAAGAAGCACAAAACAAAAGATCCCAGCACTGGATAGAATCACAAGGAATGAGGCAGGCCAAGATACTACTGGGGAACTATAACCAGAAGAGATCAAATGACTGCATTTGCATGAGCAAAAACAAGCTCAGAATACTAACAGAAATCCTAACAGGGCACTGCCGGTTGAAAGGACACCTTAGGAAACTCGGATTAGTGGATGAAGAAGAATGCAGATTCTGCGAGGAAGAGGATGAAACCTCTATCCACATTCTCTCAGAATGCATCTCCTTGCAAAATCCGAGGTTACGATATCTCGGAGAACATCAAATAGAAGAGGGAGATCTACCTAACTTGAAGCCATCCGATATCCTGAACTTTCTGAAAGCCATAGGACTGGAGGGACTGCTTTAGTCGTTGAGACATCCTGAACGGCTAAGCAGCAGAAGGGGGCACAATAGATCTATATAGGTCGCAGTGTACAAGACCCCTATATCATAGAAATAGAAATAGAATACATAAATATCTTAGAATTCGTTTTGCATGCTTCCAATGGGTAAAAGAATAGCAAATGTTGAACAGGCTCAAATAACTCACACTGAAAAAAATATCTGGGCGAGTTGATACACTCAAGTACATCAAGCTTCCTATAAGTTGTTGGTATGGGTATTCTTTACAGATATCTGCACTTCTCTCTAATTTCAAAACACTCTCAATGGGAGTATCAACAAATTTACAGTTTGTCATATTGAATTTACTTGAAATATGTTTTACAAATTTCTCTTGATCTAAAGAAATACTGCCATTTTCATACATTTTTACCCTCATACCCGAACATTGTTTCAGTTGACCCAAATCCTTAATTTTGAATTTCGACATAAGTTCAGTTTTAATCTCCCTCAACATATTATTACTGTTGGAGAAAATAAAAAAATCATCTACAAAAATTGCTATTATGATCTGCTCCTGTTTACGTTTTTTAATATACAGGCATGGTTCTAATTTAGATTTAACAAAGTTGGATTTCAATAAACAATCATTTATTCTTTCATTCCAAGCCCTGGCTGATTGTTTTAAACCATAAATTGCACGTTCCAATTTGAGGACACAATTTTCTTTGTTACAATCTATATTAGGTGGAACTAGCATAAATACATTTTCATTTAGGTAGCCATTCAAGAAAGCTGTAGTTACATCCAAATGAGTAATTCAAAGATCATGCATTATTCGTGATTGAATGTTCCAAGCAGGAAGATAGCATGAAATCATCGACAGTGGATATAAAGCTGGAGATTGAGTCTGCTAAAGGATTTCCTGCTGATACTGAGGCCTATTGCATCATCGTGCACGAATGTCTGCTAGAGTACTTCCCTCTGACGGATGTTGTGAAAAGCATAATATGTCGAGTACCGTTCGTGCTCGCCATTTCATATCATATCATTCTGGAGATATTGACTATAGTGAAATGAATGCCATTTTGGAGAAATATCTACTACATTCAGTTGAGTGCATTTATGTAAGAGGGAATCAGAAGGCTGACTTTTTGAAAACAAAGTGTACTGAGCTTGCAGTGTATCCAACCATTTACGATGTGACGCTGTATGATGACTCATCATCGACTACGGAAAACTTCCAGTCCACCATTACGTATTGTCCTAACCACGCCAATGGAAAATTCATGTGCACCCAACGAAACGTTGATCAATTACATCAATGGTTTACATATGTTGTATTACCCAAGTAGAAAAGTATTGTATATTTTCCTCAATATATGTAGAAAAGTTTAATATATTTTCCTCAATATATGTATTATTATTCTAATTATTGGGTTTTATTGGAACACCTCGTATATCTGTTGAATTGTTTATTTTTCATGTACTACAAGACGATCAATACTTTTTTATAGTTTCATTCATTCATTATTGAAATGATTATAGTTGCTAATATCAAATATAGTATTGAAAACATTTTATAAATTTCATTTAATATGTTGACATCTGTTGTTGTCTTCTTGAAAGGTGTAGCTTGCCATTCTCTTTCCTCTTGAGTTCCATCATTCAATAGGAATTTCATTTTGTAAAAGGAGTTATTTTCTTGTGGTATCTCCTTGTGAAATACTGGTAGTCGTCCATCATTCACTACTTTATGTTTCATTATTGCCCATGACGATTCACTGCAGATTTTTCTTTCATCGTTGAAGCATATCTTTGAAATTTTGATATCAGTGGGTACGTTTGTATAGAATACATCATTCAAAACGGCTGTCAGAATGATTAATGATAGTCGTGACATTTTTAGAGTTATCTATATTTGTCACAGGTCTTCTACTCTCACAACTGAAAAGTTTATCCCACAATCTCAGATACTCCAACTTCTTCAATACCCTTGTTTTCTCTTCGTAGAAAGTTATATCTCTACTCAACTGACGGACACGTTCACCGAATTCTTCTAGTTTCCTTCAGTACTCGTCTGAAGTCATTGTGATACTAACATGAATCTGCTTCCATCATTATATTTCAACTTTATGTCACTGAACCATAGAACTGACGTTTGACATTTGACATTTGACATTTGACATTTGACATTTGACATTTGACATTTGACATTTGACATTTGACATTTGACATTTGACATTTGACATTTGACATTTGACATTTGATATTTGATATTTGACATTTGACATTTGACATTTGACATTTGACATTTGACATTTGACATTTGACATTTGACATTTGACATTTGACATTTGACATTTGACATTTGACATTTGACATTTGACATTTGACATTTGACATTTGACATTTGACATTTGACATTTGACATTTGACATTTGACATTTGACATTTGACATTTGACATTTGACATTTGACATTTGACATTTGACATTTGACATTTGACATTTGACATTTGACATTTGACATTTGACAGTTGGCTACCAAACGTTAGATGTCAGACGCCTAACTTCAGCAAGCACACCCTGTATACATCAATTTAGGGTATTCACACGTGGTGGTTCGGAGTGGTTCGGATTCCACTTGGGTAAGCTGTAGGCGCATTATGGTATATTTCCAGATATTTTCAAACGTCTGGCATCAATGCCTCATTTTTTCAAACGTCTGGCAACAGTGTCAGTCGCTTTTCGTCTCTTACCTTTGTAACGTTACGCGAAATATTGTATCATGTCGAATCACCAATGGAATGCAGTGAACCTGACCTTGAATGCAATTATGTCTATTAATACACTGATGTTTATTGAATGAATGAGCCATTGTTCCTTTCCCTGCTTCATGGATCTGCTCGAATACATCACGCTGTTGCATCATGGCGTGATATGTCGAGTCATCTTTGGAATGCAGCGAACCTGACCTTGAATGCGATTATCTCTATTCATACACTGATGTATAATGAATGAATAAGCCATTTTTCGTTTCCCTGCTCCCCGCTTGCCGAGGTTGCTACGTTCCACAAAGCACAAATAACCGCATCGGTTTATTTTTAGAAACATAAATTGATATGTTCCGCAGTGGCCGCGTGGACGAAGCGTTTGGTCTTGAAACTTTGCACCGTATTGGTGCGGGTTCGAATCCCGATTGTACTGGCTTTTTTTTAAATGGAATATGACGTCATGTCTTCGGATTGCGCAGCGCTAAGGGTCCAGAGGAGGGTACAGCGTAAAAGGCCTGAGGGGGTAGTGTGAGTGGGTTGTGGTCTGCAAGATGTCTTCAGATGGAAGATGTCTTCAGATTGACGATGTCTTCGTGACCTTTACTAGACCCCCCTACTGTATGGTCACTGCTGATGGACATGCCATCCACGGGGTTACTTGAGGTCAAAGTGAGCTCGTACCGGCTAAGCTATACTACTGAAGAACTTATACCAATAGTATATACTAATGAAGTGATAGTGATGAGATATTGTAGATTTTAGATTGTAGATTGTAGGGGGAGTCGTTAAGGCTGTGCAGCCTCTCAAGCACCTCGACCCATAAGATCTTTCATGCATAACCCTTAATCTATTCGAAGCCCGGGATTCCGAGACTTCGTGCAGAGTTTATCAGTTTCCTGGGAGCTAGGTTCCTGATATCAGAGGGCACTTGAAAGGCCCCTTCCAGGAACTTGAGCCTCTTTCAGAAGAGCGCTGGGCATTCGCGAAGCAAAATTTTCTGCAGTTTCAGCGAAGTTCTCGCAGTAGCGCCAACTATCACTCTCTGTTTTGCCCATCTTTTTGAGGTGATACCTCAGAGGGCGGTGTCCAGTGAGACGTCCCGTTACCAGTTTCAAGTATTTCTTGTCCAACTTGAGAAGCTGCTGAGCTTGCCTTGGCGATAGGCTCACTAGCCTTTTCGCTTGTCTTTGTCCTGGCAATTTATTCCAGTGAGATTTCATTTCATCCGCTTCCCAACGTCAAACCTCTTCTTACAAGTGGGTCTTGGGGAGTCCACAAAATGGTTCTAGGTCGGGAAATTGTGTATTTGCCCCTTCTTTGAGTGATCAGGGATAGGAAAAACTCAATCGAAAGAAGAGCAAGTCATAATCGCTCAAACTGCAAGTGGTGATGCTGCAGCGAAACTAGAAAACCAAGGACTTACTCGATCTGAATGGATATTGGTATTCTAAGTGATTTTCGTCGTGGTGAAACTCTTCATACTGAAAAAGTCGCGTTGTGTCATTCGCAGGTTGTGAAATAAATATAAAAAGGTGATACAGGGACTGACATAAAATGCTCCAATTATATGTGAAATTACAGAGCGTAATTTTTCTTAAGAAGAATATGGTTCTTTACGCTAAACTATTACATAATATAAAACATTGCAATAATTGAGAGTTTAGAACAATAAAACTCTTCTATCATATTATATGAATTCAAATGTTGTTACCATCATTACGAAAAGAAAATTGAAATTATCTTGCTATTTTGGTAAAATGACTTGGAAGTATTTTTGTTCATCTTGCGGCATCCATGGGTACATACTTTTAATTTCATAATTTTTGTATAATCTTGTGATGTCGAGCAGAACTTTTCTTCATAATAACAGTTCATCTAGAACTCTATCAAAATGCAGCTATGGACAGAATTCATCTACTAAACACATCTCCTATTGCATAAGACTTAGCACAGTGAATTTGTTTTGTAATTGACAGTATAGCCGTTCAATTATATGAAATGAGTTAGCTTTCGTGAACATTTGGCAAGTCAAAATCCAAGACAGACATTCTTTATTTTCTCTATCTTTCGATTTTTCATTTTCAGTTGTTATCTTATTTGATTCTCACATTCACTAGTATTTTCTATTCTTCGCGTATTCATGCGAATAAACAAGTTGTATGTAGTATCCTATTATCATATCTTGATTTTTTGCAGTTACAAAGTGGTATGTGTCACATGGTACTTTGTAATTCTGATGATAATTTCGATATTTCTGATCTGGACGATATGGTTTTCTAAAGCCACATGTGCCAGGTAGGAACATTCAAATAGGATGGATTTCAACTTCATGTATATATTGTAAACATCAAAATATTCATTATTCACCTTTATTGAATGAATAAATGTAGTCAAATATTGTTTGCATCACAAAAATAAGAAAATTCTTGGGATACAAATTCTATTAGTTTCTCATCATTGGTATTCGGAAGGATAATGATAATTTCATGCATTGTTTCATATCTGGTTTGAAATTTTTTCTTTCGTGAAATTTGCTGCCACAGTTTCATCTTGAAACGTTTTCCGATGAGTTTAACGATAAACGAACTCAGCCTATCTGTTATTTCTGGTTCTGGGATAATACTAGCATAGTTGTCGTTTTTTATCGATTCTATGAGGTGTTTTTTGATTGCGGTGAATTCTTCGTTAATCGCTTCATCTAGAATGGTAACCTGGAATTTCTTCTCCGCGTTTTTTGTTCTTGAATACTTTTCTTGGATAGTATCCTTGACTTTCATCAAACTCATCAAGTATTCTGGAAGTTCTGTGTTGACTAAGAGATTTGAACACATGATATTCCTATTCAGTCGCAAACTATGCTTTCCTCCAACAACTTGATAATGGAGAATATTCGATGAAATCAACAATTTATACAAATAACCCCTCTCCCATTAAGGGATGAGCTCCGGATGATAATAAATAAATAATAATAAATAAATAATGTTTATTCAGATTCGATTCAGTACAGAATGAAGAAATACATATTATGGTGAATAAACACGACAGAAGCCACATAAGCAGGATGTTGCTTGTATGGTGTGAAAATAACATTTGAGAAAGGAAAAAAATAGTTAAAGTAATAAATAATATACTATGTACGTCAAGGATACCTATATGGTTGAGAATTGAAGATATCTTGATAATAAACATATATATACATATCATGCCGGTGATAATCCATCTCTAAAAGAACGACGTTCTTGATAATGAGAATGTATGATCGGACACCTTCACAATAATACATAGATACATACCTGCTCTCAAAAACCGTGTACAAATAGTATATAAATTAAATCCACTGAACTACCAATATTCAAATTAATTTTGGTGGTTGTTCATACTAAACACAAAACAAGGAAAGAAAATAGTACACATAATATTAAAAGGGTACTAATGATACAAATACCTATAACCTAAACACGAGCTATGCTTTAAGAAAGTAGATGAAATGAAAAATGAAAAATGAAAAATGAAAAATGAAAAATGAAAAATGAAAAATGAAAAATGAAAAATGAAAAATGAAAAATGAAAAATGAAAAATGAAAAATGAAAAATGAAAAATGAAAAATGAAAAATGAAAAATGAAAAATGAAAAATGAAAAATGAAAAATGAAAAATGAAAAATGAAAAATGAAAAATGAAAAATGAAAAATGAAAAATGAAAAATGAAAAATGAAAAATGAAAAATGAAAAATGAAAAATGAAAAATGAAAAATGAAAAATGAAAAATGAAAAATGAAAAATGAAAAATGAAAAATGAAAAATGAAAAATGAAAAATGAAAAATGAAAAATGAAAAATGAAAAATGAAAAATGAAAAATGAAAAATGAAAAATGAAAAATGAAAAATGAAAAATGAAAAATGAAAAATGAAAAATGAAAAATGAAAAATGAAAAATGAAAAATGAAAAATGAAAAATGAAAAATGAAAAATGAAAAATGAAAAATGAAAAATGAAAAATGAAAAATGAAAAATGAAAAATGAAAAATGAAAAATGAAAAATGAAAAATGAAAAATGAAAAATGAAAAATGAAAAATGAAAAATGAAAAATGAAAAATGAAAAATGAAAAATGAAAAATGAAAAATGAAAAATGAAAAATGAAAAATGAAAAATGAAAAATGAAAAATGAAAAATGAAAAATGAAAAATGAAAAAATGAAAAATGAAAAATGAAAGTACAAATCAACGCTATTCTTGAATTCCGAATTCTAGTTTACAGCATTAAGAATTTTTTGAATTATAATTCTGGGTGTTTCATGAAGCCATTTCTTTATTTGTTTTTTGAACTTGAATTTGATATTCAGGTTTTTTATATCGAGTGGGAGAATATCAAATATTTTCAAAGCTAAGTGAGCATGGTTCCTCAGACCAATTGTTTTTTTAATATATGGTTTTTCTGTCACGACATTTTTATTTCTGGTATTGTAGAGATGTTGTTTATAAAGGATTTTGTGTTTGTTTTTGAAGATGTTCATTAACAGTGTTTGTCCGTATATTTGTCTCAAGTCGAACAGTCCTGATTCTCGATATAGCTCATCTGTGGGGTATGTACGTTTTTTATTAAAAATTATTTTCAGGATCCATTTTTGCACCACTTCAACGTGTTTCATATATGTATTGGTGGCACTTCCCCATCCTATTATGCCATATGATAGTTGGGACTG
The DNA here is from genome assembly GCA_029955515.1 of Chrysomela aeneicollis. Lineage (NCBI taxonomy): Eukaryota > Metazoa > Arthropoda > Insecta > Coleoptera > Chrysomelidae > Chrysomela > Chrysomela aeneicollis. The sequence continues at coordinate 4,110,250 of JARUHQ010000013.1, read as the reverse complement.
TACAAGAGAGTAATACAAGATTTTTAATTGGGGGAGTGACAAGAATTGTTTGAGGAACTTGAATTTCGGTAATAGCATTCGTAGTTTATTCACTAAATGATTCACATGTAGATCCCATCTGAAGTGTCTATCTATCATGATTCCGAGATATTTTATGCTTTTTGTCTCCTCAATTTCAATAATGGTTTCTCCGGAATGATCACGGATATTCAATGTATGATAATCAGGTAGGTTTGCTTGGTACGTGGTAAAGGGCATATACTTCGTCTTTTCAGGGTTCACTGTTAAAACATTCCCATCGAACCAATATTTTATTTTAAGAAAATCATCTTCAACTATATCTTTCAACTGTTGCCAGGTATCTGCATTATAAATGATTATTGTGTCGTCTGCGAAGCTAAATATTTCCCCTCTTCTACTTACACTAAGCAAGTCATTCAAGTATATGTTGAATAAAACTGGACCAAGTACTGTACCTTGTGGTACAACATGTGCAATCGTTCGTAATTCACTTTTGATGTTATCAATTTTAACGTATTGGTGTCGATTCCTGAGGTAGTCTCTCATTAAATTAAGCGAATTTCCTCGGAAACCCATATTTTCTAATTTAATCAACAGCCTTGAATGGTCAACAGTGTCGAAAGTCTTACCCAAATCAACAAAAATAGCTAATGTTTTTTTACTGTGATCTAAATTTTCGTAGATTATATTTGTGACTTCAGCTATAGCATCTTCTGTACTCTTACCTGATTGAAATCCGAATTGTCTTCCTGAAATTATGTTATGTTTGATAAGAAAGCTATCTATTCGCATTTTTATAAGTTTTTCTAGTATTTTTGCTATGTTTGAAATAAGAGAAATCGGTCTATAACTTATGACGTTCGTTTTGTCACCATTTTTATATAATGGTTTAACCCCAATTTTAGTATGTTCGGAAATTGACCATTCTCGAAAACTTTATTAACGAGGTGGCTCAGAGGACCGCATGAGATGTCACAGTTCATTCTGAGTATTTCCGAAGTTATTCCATCATCACCTGAAGCTTTTCCTGATTTCAGGCTTTTTACAATGTCTGTCACTTCTATGGGATTGGTTGGAAATAAGTAAATAGTTTTATTCGATCTTACATGGCTTTCAACGTAATTTGCAGGGATAGTAATTTTACTCGCGTGATTTTTTCCTACGTTAACGTAGTGATTGTTGAAAATATTTGCCATTTCATTTTTATCATTCGTGACTACTGCATTTTCTGTTTTCAACTCCTTTATGGTGGTTTCTTTGTTATTGTCGTTGCAAATTTTTTTCACTGCGTTCCAAATACCCTTCGACGAACCTTGGTTTTTTTCAATTTCTTTATTGAAATAATCTGTTTTTGCATTCCTTATCAATAAGTTCAGTTTGTTTCTGTAAGTTTTATAGTTTTTTTGTATAATTTCGTCATTAGGGTGAAGTTTTGCCTCTTTGAATAATTTATTTTTTTTATTCACTGATACTATAAGTGCCTTCGTTATCCAATTTTTCTTTTTATCATTATTCTTTATTTTTAATAACTGGGTATTTTTTTCTACGCTATTCTTGATTTTTCGTATAATTAACTCTGTCACAGTATTCACATCATTGATTTCATATATTTCTTTCCAATTTACTTCTTCGATATTTCTTTTTATTTTATCCAGATTCAAAAATGTCTTATATTTTGGTCCTTCTATTTCTTTCATTTTGTTTTCCAACTTCATACATAGTATTTGCGAGTAATGGTCTGTTATTCCGGATTCATAGATAATAGGTAGAAATATTTTGGATTCTGTTTTATTTCTAATGAAAATATGGTCAATACAACTTTTGGTGTCTGTGGTAACTCTAGTGTAATCATTTATATACGAAACAAAGTCATTCAAGGACAAAATATTGATATATTGTTGGGAGTAGTCTACATCAGAAAACAAGTTTATATTGATATCTCCTATTATTATACAAGTGTCAGTGCACAGGTCTTTATTGTTTTGTAGGAGTTCAATCAAATTATCATTGAACTGATGAGGACAATTTGCTGGTGGCCTGTAAATAGCCATTATTCTTATTTTGTTCTTAGGTCCTAGTGTAATCATAATGTTCAAAATTTTATGAATTCCTATGTTTTCAATTGTACAACAATAATTATAATTATTTTTCAGATACACTACAACTCCGTCATTCTGATTGATATCTCCTTGGTTATAAAAAGTGGTATATCCTTGTTTATTGTGCATCTTTATGTTTTTTATACCAAATGTTTCTGTAAGTACAATCAAATCAAACTTTTCTTCAAATGATTCTAAGAAAATATTGGTCTCATCTAAATTCTTGGATATACTTCTTATATTGGTATGAAATATCTTAAATGATTTATACCTGAACTCATGTGTAACTGATTCGAATTCTTGGATAGTGCTTACCTTGTACGTTTCTATTGGATTATATTCAAGTTCCTGTATATATGGGTCCATTTCATTGAACAATTATAGTACAGACAGGTTAATTTATTATTCACACAAGAAAAAAAAAGGGATTTATTTAATTTTCAATTATTTGTTGTACTTTTTTGCCATTGGTGAGGAATTGTGCTGATCTTCGAGGGTCCTCTTCGAGTTGGATCTGGTATATTTTGTGTTCTTCTTTGGTTCTGGTGCAATTAGAGATGTTGAAACTTGCGAGTTGGTTGTTTTGTTCTGGATATCCTGTTGATTTGATCGTGTCTCTTTTGTCGTGGGTGTGGAAGGTGCACTATTGATTTTGTAGGCAGTATGTTTGTTTATTTCCGTTTCTTCTTCTTGTTCTTTGAGTTGCTGGTAGGTAAAAACTTCTCCATTCACTATAAGTTTATTTCCTACTATTCTAGCTTGGTTTTGTTGTTCTCTTGCAATTTTTAGGTTCTTGTATAGAACTTTATGTTCTTTTTTATCTTCTTCTGAAAGGTCGTTTATTATTGTTATTCCTGTGCCTTTAAATTTCGCGACTGATTTAAATACTTCAGTTTTTTTTTATATTTCTGACAAACTCTAGTAGTACAGCTCTTGGTTTATTATTTTTCTGAATGCCAAGTCTAATGATGTTATTAATTTCAGTTTCTTCTAATCTGATCTCCAGCTTTTCTTCCAGGATTTTCTTGAAATAACTCAGTGCGTTTTCTTCCTCTGGGATTCCAAATATCACTATATTATTTCTTCTAAGTTTGCGCTCAGTAAATTTCAGTTTTTCGTTCAGAATACAGTTATTATTTTCAAGTGTCTTAATTCTGCCAGTAATCTCATCAATTTTTGTCGTTTGATTCTCTAGTACTCCTTTTATCGCCTTCAATTCCTCTTTGATTTCTTGATTAGAAGCAGCTAGGTTCTCTAGAATATTTTTCAGTTCATCCATACTAGTTTAGTTAATTTTGGGTAGGTACGCCAATGTCTGATAAGAAACGATGCGATACAGAGGAAGCAAAAAAAAACCCAGAGAAGTAGATGGCTAAAGAAACTTAGTTTCGTTTTTGCTCGTGACAGATGATCTCATTCGATGTGAACACTATAATTTGATTTATAATTGCTAGGTAATTAATTCAGTGTTGGCTGATTCCTTTAAAATTTTTCGATATTTGGGTGACTCGCTGAATTTTTTTTTATACACTGATATGAAATTATGGTTGCACTCAAAAGTTCTTAACTCACTATTTTGTTTTTGAACTGGAGCAAATACGAACACGACCGAACACGACCTAGATCGACAATACTAATGATCATCAATATCCGATCAGAGATGCCTACCAAGAGAATTTGACCTGATGTATTTCGTAACATAATTCAGGTAGCTTGAAGAATAGGTATAAGATCGAGTAAAACAGAAACTTTCACCTAATTAGAATAGACAATGCTGAATAAGAGCGTAAAAATGAAGGAAGGTATTATATGTGAAGGAGAGCCCTCATGACTCTTCTTGAAAAGTAAAACAATTCCTAGAATAAAAATATATATTCCTTCATGAATTATCAAATATCTGAAGAAATTGCATTTTGTGGGTGTGGTATTCTATCAATGAAAAAACAGCTATAAATGTGTTGTCAATTTTTTTTTAATCTCTCAAAGTTCACCAGTTTCAAGATGCAACCTCCTCTCGATTCAGTCGCTCGTATGTGAAACGAAAGAACAGAAACGTGGTTGTATTATATAAATATATATATATATGAAACTAGAAAATATTGGGGAATTGCAGCAAAGTAAAAGTGGTACTCTTTAAAGTTTATCCAAGCTTTCGAAAATTTTTATTTTTCCATCTTCAGGGAACTACAAAAAACTGTATCAAAATATTACAAAGTAGATGGGTGAATAAGTACTCACATCTTTGTTGAGGATGTTTACAAGGATGTTGATGATACAATGTGTATGGATATTTCAACATATCAGCTTACAAGAAGACACGATAAATTGGTCAATCACATATAGAAAAACGAGAAAATCTTATCGTTTTTCGTTTGTTTACAATGGCATAAGAGAATTGCGTTGGAACTACATCAGAGACTGTTGCCCCATTTTTAAGAGGTTCATGGAAAGTTTTATTGAAATTGGTGGTGTTGTGAAGAATTGATTCAACTTATTGAGGGAGATATGAATTTTCAATGAAAAGTTTAGGAAGAATATTTAATTTTTTTTATGGAATTGAATATCAGAAATCTAAAGCACTCTGTTTTTCATTTGGAGGATCAAATTCACCTTCATGAAAAACTTGTATGAGTGCAGTTTTGGGAGATACATCCATTATCACTCATACCATGAGTTTTTCATGAAGGTGAATTTGATCCTCCAAATGAAAAATAGAGTGCTTCAGATCTCTGATATTTCATTCCATAGAAAAAAATTAAATATTTTTCTTGAACTTTTCATTGAAAATTCATAGCCCCCTCAATAAGTTAAATCAATTCTTTCCAAACCACCAATTTCAATAAATCTCTCCATGAACCTCTTGAAAATGGGGCAACAGTCTCTGATGTAGTTTCAACGCAATTCTTTTATGCCACTTTGCCATACTATGGAATGAAATATCAGAGATCTGAAGCACTCTATTTTTCATTTGGAGGATCAAATTCATCTTCATGAAAAACTCATGGTATGAGTGATAATGGATGTATCTCCCAAACTGCATTCATACCATAAGTTTTTCATGAAGGTGAATTAGATCCTCCAAATGAAAAATAGAGTGCTTCAGATCTCAGATATTTAATTTCATAAAAAAAACTTAAATATTCTTCCTAAACTTCTCATTGAAAGTTTATAACTCACTCAATAATTAGAATCAATTCTTCATAACACCACAAATTTCAAGCAAACTTTCCATGAACCTCTTGAAAATGGGGCAACAGTCTCTGATGTAGTTCCAACGCAATTCTCTTATGTTCCAACGCAATTCTCTTATGCCATTGTAAACAAAAGAAAAACGATAAGATTTTCACGATAAATATATTTATATATATTTTTCACAACATGTTTCGCTAACAATGTAGCTTCATCAGGTATGAGTACACTAAACTAACTACTACGATAACAACCATATTTATACCTAATAACACAATTATAACAATATTTGTACCTGTAGGGATAAAGAATGTTCATCCTCTTTTTATTGCGGTAAATAACAAAAAATAAAATGACTATCTGATTGAGCTATTTTCAGGAAAACAAAGGAGAATTTTTCGTGTCTTCTTGCAAGCTGATATGTTGAAATATCCATACACATTGTATTATTAACATCCTTGTAAACATCCTCAACAAAGATGTGAGTACTTATTCACCCATCTACTTTGTAATCTTTTAATACAGTTTTTTGTAGTTCCCTGAAGATGGAAAAATAAAAATTTCCGAAAACTTGGATAAACTTTAAAGAGTACCACTTTTACTTTGCTGCAATTCCCCAATATATTCTAGTTTCATATATATATATATATATATATATATATATATATATATATATATGTGGAAGGGAAGTCGTTGCTGACCAGTCAGAGATAAAACTAGACACTTAGTGGGGATTGCAGCACAGGTAAAGTATACTCTTTCAAGTTTGCTCCAAGCTTTCGAAAATTTTATTTTCATCATCATATATTCATCATATATATATATATATAAAAACTACTAGTATTGGGGCTTGCAGCAATGTCAGTGAGTTACTCTTTTATATTAATCCAAGCTTTCGGAAATGTTTATTTCCATCATCAGGGAGACTACAAAAGTTATTAAAATGGTAAAATGTAACAGATTAAAATTCATGAAAATGGTTACTTACAACAAATACGAGATTGACGACAAACAGGTTGTTATAAAATATGACAAACAGTAAATAACATTGTGAAGAACAATTGTACATGGATAAATTACATCCTAAAATTTGATTTAGGTTGTAACGAAATATAATTCGTTACTATCTGGTTAATGTTCAATATTTATATTTAATTAATCATTTACTGTTTATTGTTCAAAATATCAAGATTTCGAGTAAATAACAACACAACACTACAATATCAGCAGAGTCATCTCTGAGAATTGTAAATCGCCTGTTGTGATATTCAGTGAATGATAGATTATTAAAAAGAACGCTTTAATTACCATTTCTGCAAATATTCCGTATCGACCTCTATTGATGAATAGATATATTAAAATAATAGATAACATAGACTCCTGCGTGAAGTCTAATTCGCGAAATGGTAATACGGGATATGTCCGTTAAACCTGTTGGACCAATGAAATTGAGCAAAATCAGTCAGGTGACCAGCAGGAGCTTCTTCACGGTTGAAGCAAGGAGGCTCGCTCTCTTCCTTACGAATTCTGATCGAGAGAGCCATTGTTTTCTTATAGAGGAATTTTCGTTCCCTTTTCTCCAGAAAAAATTTTGAGAACATAAGTTTTCTTGGATGGGATGTGTGAGTGAGTTAAGGTAGGCACAATTTTGATTCGCGATTGCTATAATTTATTTGGATTAATGGATTAATTACAGCAGGATTTTGATTTTTGCAAATGGCGGTGATTTGACACCAACGGCTTTCGCGTGAAGAACCTTTTTACCTCTGATATCCTCATAAATATTGCTAAATTGTTTAATATATTATCTATGGATTTGGTTGATCATAGGAGATAGTCATTTATCAGATGAATTTTTATTGGTGATTATCCTTTTGAGCAAGCTTTGACCACCGGTTTTACAAACCACGTGTTGAACAGGAATCTGCTGTTTTTTTTATTTTTTTAGCACGTAAACAGCCAAAAGATATTGTCTCTGGACTCTTTTCCTAACTCTTTCTAACTGATACGTGAAGAAAAGGAAGGTTGAAATTGTTCCGGTTTCCAGAAGGATCTTGTACAGGTGAGTGAGACATGTAAATTTTTCTACATAATAATTTGGTAGTACTTCGATCACTCACTTGTGCAAACCTTCTTACTAGGATCAATTTCACAATTCCTAATTGAATTAAAAAAAGTAATAGTAAAGATATCGGAGGTATAAAATGTCCTGTTAGTAAGGTAAAATTTCATATCCTCGCTATATTGTGCCTATCTTATCTGTCTTTTGCATATCTTGAATTTCTTGTACCTCTTGCCTATATTTTGGTGTCATATCTGGAAAATATATATTTTCAAATTTTTTCTATATCAGATGATATAGTTTAAATTCGTTATCTTTCAACTCCTTACAAGTGGCCAATTGTACGGAGTGGAATTACTTCATGCTCATGATATTCAGCATAACATAATACATATGAATTGTATGTTTATGGATTGCTTAAATTATTACTGATAACATTGTATAATTGACGGAATTATATAGCCCTCAGCTGTAATTCATTTTTGGGACCTTCAGTCCAATTCAACCCTGATCACTGACTGATTCTCGTTTTCCACATTTTATATGTCTTCGATCGAGTGATTGGCATCCAACAAACACAGCTATACTGAGAGCCTGAACTTTGGAAAGTATTGGGAGATGCTGGAAAATCTGGGTTCCTGGCAGATGTTTCAGTGCTGAAACAGTTGTATCGACCTACCTCAGAGCTGAGCAGGTCATCTCTGCAATCCATCGAGACTATAGAGCTGCAGGCATCTTTAACAGGATATCTTTAAAAATCCTAGTGGTTGCCGCAAGTATTGAGCTGTAGTAACGTATACGATCAAACTCGCGGAATAGAGATCAGTTAGTTTTTGTAAAACCCCAATTTGTCACATTGCCTCACCAACTTATGTTATAGAATATATATATTTTTTTTTAATCTCTTGTTTTATTGCTCTAACTCAGGAGAGAGTTCTGAAAGTTTTTGATTATTGTCTTTTGTAATTTTTTTTGTCTATTTTTTTTTTACAATAATAAATAGACTGGCGCTCAACTTCACTTGACACAATATAAAATTCATTCTGTTAGCTATAAAAATCATCTACAGAAGAATAGTCCAAAGAATTCACCCCTCTGGAATCTCATGCTCAATATTCTTGGAGCTAAGGGCTGAAAGAATTTTCTTTCGTATCACGTGGCGCCCAACTATAATTGGTGACTAATATTGTGTCGAGTGTATTTTTTTTAACTCTTTCTAGCTAGAGCAATAAATTGTTCAATATTTGCTGAATTTCACTTTTCAATTTTTCAGATTATCTTTAAATTTTTACCTTTCTATCTCATCTGATATATTTTCTTAGTACCTCACACTCAATATTCTGGATACATTGCACATTTGAATTTCAAATTTTTTGTGGACACATTGTCGAGAACCTATCTGAAACAAAGTTTAGACATTGCTAAAGTTTTCTTTGAACTTCATCATGGAGCCAAATCATCTTTTGTCAAATGAGCTAAATTATGAGATCAAAATTAGGAGGGTTGAACCCGCTGGTTCAGTCGACCAGCGTAGGAAAATTTTGAGGGGTTTGCTAAGACAACAGTCTGCAAACCGTAGTTTTTCTGGAGCTTTAGCTGAATGTTATAGTCATGAACAAGATCTGAAAGAGATACGTTGCCACGTTTAGTAAATTTTCGGATTTATGATCGAATTTTTATTCAATGGTTTGTGGTAAGTGAACTGTTGGTAACAGTTAAGACAATAGTTCAGCTTATTTCACATTTTTGAGTGAACTATTGGTAACAGTTAAGACAATAGTTCAACTCAATTTTTATTTTAGTTGGCAACGTTATTTCATTTTTGGGTGAATTGTTGGTAACAGTTAAGACAATAGTTCAACCCATTTCACGTTTTAGTCAAAGTTTTTTTTTCGGTGAGAGAACTGTTGGTAACAGTTTTGACAATAGTTTTCCTCGCAAATTTTCTTAGATATATCGTGACCTTCCAGTGACGTACTTGTGATAGATTTTGTTATTTTTTTTTAGCTCCATCTGTGTTTGTTAAAGATCCGTAATATCTTTATTTCTTTGTATTTTTTATCTATTTCATTTCCATCTTTGGCTGTGCTGAGTCCGGCCTAAGAATTGCTCAGTAGGAATTGACCTTCCTGGCGGTAAGAGTCCGACCAAATTGGCATATCTTTATCTTTGAAATCATATCTTTATCTTGAAATCATATTTATCTTTTAAATCGTAATATCTTTATTGCTTTGTGTTTTCTATCTTAACATCAATTCCATCTTTGGCTGTGCTGAGTCCGGCCTGAGAATTGCTCAGTAGGAATTGACCTTCCTGGCGGTAAGAGTCCGACCAAAATGGCAACATATTTGAAGTCTGTAATAGAGAACATCATTTTGTCATCCGGTCTTGTCATTCGGTTAATCAAGTTAACTGCCTACGGCTCAACTCAAATTTGTTTCTTAAAAAAAAAATTGGAAATTTATCTAGTGGCCTTCGTTTTTTTCAAGCATTATGTGACACATTATCATTTTTGGGTGAAAGACCCCATGTTTTGAAAAATGTCTGAATTTGCCTGGTGGCTATTTTTTTTCAAGTATAATGTGATGCATTTTTTTTGGGTGAAAGACCCCATTTCTTGGAAAATTCTTTTGGATATGCCTGGTGGCTACATTTTTTTCAAGAATCATGTGTCACATTTGTTTATTTTGGGTGAGAGACCCCATTGCTTGAAAAATTGATTTTTTGAACTTGCCTGATGGCTATATATTTTTTTTCAAGTATTATGTGTCACATTAAATTTTTTTGGGTGAAAGACCCCATTTCTTGAAATTATGGCTATTTTCCAATTATCTTGTTTGAGTGAAAGATCTCATATCTTGGAAAATAGTGAGACTATACCTACTAGTGGCCTAACTTTTGGTTTTTTTGAGTTCTTGAGAAACTATCAAATTAAATTAGATATATTATGGTTTCATAATCAGATAAACTTATGCTGACAAGATCCGACATGACAAAATAATGTGGTGTACTGAATGTAAATTATAAGAGATATTTTTTTTTGAAAATCACATCAGGAAATATATTGGGGTATTTCATGATTTCGAAGTTGATAAAATTTTAGGTGTCTTCAACACTACTTGTTTGATATCTTTTCAAATAGATCTCATGAACATCTTGTATTTGATACAACATCTATTCTATCCTTATTCAGAGTCAGATGTCTAGGATTAGTTTTGGATACTTAAATTATAATTGGTTTTATAATACGGAATAAAAACTGATTTTTGTGAGTCAATCCGCACGACATTTCAGATTCTGGTATTTCCTGATAACTTTAAATCTTTCATATCTCAACATGGCATCTAGTTGCGTTTCAGTCACATCATAATGTCATCGATCTCTCATTTCTCTTTTTATCTTATCTTTCTCTTTTTATCTTATCTTTCTCTTTTTATCTTATCTATGTCTTATTAGTCATCTTCTTTCTTGCTATTCTTATATACTTCTTATCTTAACTCAAGTCCATTTCTTCTAGTATTGGTTTTTTTTGTCTTTTAGGGTTAAAATCGATTAGTGGTAGGCTCTGGAGTGCACTTTTGTAATGTTGAATAGGAGTATGTGACTTGGTGGGATTATCAGATCAGTGCCAAGCATATGGAGTGCACATATATCCTGTTTAGCATATACAGGGTGACCTACGATAATCGAAAGGTTAGGTTAGATGAACTTGAGTTGAATTTTACTTCTTCTCTGAATTTTCGATTAGTCTATTGGTAAGTTGGTAGTGGGCCTTGAAGAGCATTCGGTTTTCTTTTGGTGCATTTACTAGAAATGTGTGACCTAGTGGAGAATTATCTACTTCTCGCATTAGGCTTCGGAGTGCACACATTTTCTAGAATTTATTAGAAATCGAGTGACCCACTAGAACTTGGCTAGTTGTCTTAGTTGAATTCAGAATATTATTTCTCTTCATTTCCCTTTATTCTTTCTCTCTTTATTCTCATCATCTGTTATGTCTTTGAGTGGTGTGCTATTCCGGAAATCTCATTTCTCATTGGTTGTTGCCCATGTTTTACTTAGTGAATGAAGATAGTCATTCCTTTTAAGTAGTTTGATTATTGAATATTTTCTTGAGATTTTCTCAATAGCAAGGTCCATTAGGGTGGCGAGTTTTCTGGAGTGAGTACTCCATTCGTTATATGTTGTTCAAGTTTAAATTTTCCTTTTTCTTCAGGGCAATATTGGCATTTGTGGTTTTTGCAGTAGGTTCATCATTTTTTGAAATAGGGACCTGATTGAGTGGGTGTGGGCCTCGCTCATTTGGACTACCTTCAATGGTGAGATTTGTAGAAGGGGCAAGTATTGGGGGGTGAGCGGTGAACCCGGTAAATTCTGCCTACGGGGGACTACTCACAGCGTTCGTTGCTCACTACTGTACTTGTTTCGAGTTCTGCGAATCTGTCCACTTGAGGATTGGTTCACAGTACTCAATTAAGGAACACTCCCGCTTTAGAGTTTTTTTACCGACTTGGCTTCACCAGTCGTTTTAGTTGGTATACTTTTATACCCCAAGTGAGGTGGCATTTGGTTTTTTTTCTTCATAATTTTCAAGTTTGTTTATTTCCACCGGTGAATCATGGGATACTGCTGGTCTCTTTGTTTGGGTAGTGGCGTTGCAGGTGATACCGTGGAAGCCTGGGGGCGAGTGGTCGATGGATGGTTCCACGGCGCAGCTTTTCCATCTAGCAGCGAAGCGAACCTCCTGGCCAGGTTTTCATGGTGTCCTCTGTGCGTTACTGTTTGGATGGGGAGAACCAGTCCTCGCAAGGTTTACCCTATCACATATTAATGTAAAATAGAGTGGTAGTTTTTGGTTTCTTTTCAGTGTGGTAAATACTATAATTTACTAGGGGTATGACAGTTCTACTCCTTTCTTTATGGTAAATAAACCTTCCACATATATGTTAATGTACAGCATAGTGGTTTGGTATTTCATTTAACTTTTCGATATTCAGTAATAGCAATGAGTTCAAATCCATTCATCTTGTTTCACTTACGTTCTCTTGGTCAACTTTAAATTTCAGATATTCATATTTTTGAGAAAAAACTTGATAACCACGGGTTCTCAATTTTTTTTCGGGAGAAGAGGGGATGTGTAACGAAATATAATTCGTTACTATCTGGTTAATGTTCAATATTTATATTTAATTAATCATTTACTGTTTATTGTTCAAAATATCAAGATTTCGAGTAAATAACAACACAACACTACAATATCAGCAGAGTCATCTCTGAGAATTGTAAATCGCCTGTTGTGATATTCAGTGAATGATAGATTATTAAAAAGAACGCTTTAATTACCATTTCTGCAAATATTCCGTATCGACCTCTATTGATGAATAGATATATTAAAATAATAGATAACATAGACTCCTGCGTGAAGTCTAATTCGCGAAATGGTAATACGGGATATGTCCGTTAAACCTGTTGGACCAATGAAATTGAGCAAAATCAGTCAGGTGACCAGCAGGAGCTTCTTCACGGTTGAAGCAAGGAGGCTCGCTCTCTTCCTTACGAATTCTGATCGAGAGAGCCATTGTTTTCTTATAGAGGAATTTTCGTTCCCTTTTCTCCAGAAAAAATTTTGAGAACATAAGTTTTCTTGGATGGGATGTGTGAGTGAGTTAAGGTAGGCACAATTTTGATTCGCGATTGCTATAATTTATTTGGATTAATGGATTAATTACAGCAGGATTTTGATTTTTGCAAATGGCGGTGATTTGACACCAACGGCTTTCGCGTGAAGAACCTTTTTACCTCTGCTATCCTCATAAATATTGCTAAATTGTTTAATATATTATCTATGGATTTGGTTGATCATAGGAGATAGTCATTTATCAGATGAATTTTTATTGGTGATTATCCTTTTGAGCAAGCTTTGACCACCGGTTTTACAAACCACGTGTTGAACAGGAATCTGCTGTTTTTTTTATTTTTTTAGCACGTAAACAGCCAAAAGATATTGTCTCTGGACTCTTTTCCTAACTCTTTCTAACTGATACGTGAAGAAAAGGAAGGTTGAAATTGTTCCGGTTTCCAGAAGGATCTTGTACAGGTGAGTGAGACATGTAAATTTTTCTACATAATAATTTGGTAGTACTTCGATCACTCACTTGTGCAAACCTTCTTACTAAGATCAATTTCACAATTCCTAATTGAATTAAAAAAAGTAATAGTAAAGATATCGGAGGTATAAAATGTCCTGTTAGTAAGGTAAAATTTCATATCCTCGCTATATTGTGCCTATCTTATCTGTCTTTTGCATATCTTGAATTTCTTGTACCTCTTGCCTATATTTTGGTGTCATATCTGGAAAATATATATTTTCAAATTTTTTCTATATCAGATGATATAGTTTAAATTCATTATCTTTCAACTCCTTACAAGTGGCCAATTGTACGGAGTGGAATTACTTCATGCTCATGATATTCAGCATAACATAATACATGATTATATAATACATAATTATATGAATTGTATGTTTATGGATTGCTTAAATTATTACTGATAACATTGTATAATTGACGGAATTATATAGCCCTCAGCTGTAATTCATTTTTGGGACCTTCAGTCCAATTCAACCCTGATCACTGACTGATTCTCGTTTTCCACATTTTATATGTCTTCGATCGAGTGATTGGCATCCAACAAACACAGCTATACTGAGAGCCTGAACTTTGGAAAGTATTGGGAGATGCTGGAAAATCTGGGTTCCTGGCAGATGTTTCAGTGCTGAAACAGTTGTATCGACCTACCTCAGAGCTGAGCAGGTCATCTCTGCAATCCATCGAGACTATAGAGCTGCAGGCATCTTTAACAGGATATCTCTAAAAATCCTAGTGGTTGCCACAAGTATAGAGCTGTAGTAACGTATACGATCAAACTCGCGGAATAGAGATCAGTTAGTTTTTGTAAAACCCCAATTTGTCACATTGCCTCACCAACTTATGTTATAGAATATATATATTTTTTTTGAATCTCTTGTTTTATTGCTCTAACTCAGGAGAGAGTTCTGAAAGTTTTTGATTATTGTCTTTTGTAATTTTTTTTGTCTATTTTTTTTTACAATAATAAATAGACTGGCGCTCAACTTCACTTGACACAATATAAAATTCATTCTGTTAGCTATAAAAATCATCTACAGAAGAATAGTCCAAAGAATTCACCCCTCTGGAATCTCATGCTCAATATTCTTGGAGCTAAGGGCTGAAAGAATTTTCTTTCGTATCAAGGTTTGAAAAAACTCAATGTAAAACATCGAAATTGCAACAAGTAATTATTTCATCATTACGATGTGCACAAATGGAGGGAAAACGACTAACAGTGAGGTTAAATGTTCTCTTCTTCCTCTCACTCTCGCCATTCAAGCCACGTCAGTACCATAATTCAAAAGGTTGTTAGACTTTATGGTCCAGATGTTATATTCTGATTTGGCAAGAATAAATGAGAATGAGAAACGGAAGCGGAGTCCACTGTTAACCTCAGCTAAATTTGGAAACCAAGATCACTGCCGTCTAAATGAATTGGGGGTTGACGATTATTCCTACATTCAGCATCCATCATGAGAAGGTAAGAATAAATCTCACTTAAATGTTTAATGTCAGTTTTTTTATTCATGTTATTTTCTTCCTGATAGATAAAGGACATCTCCAGAAAAGACCTCTTAGCAAAATTCGGTTCTGTTGCTAAAATTCTCACAGACTGGAAATCCATTTTATGGTCAAGACGGTTAACATGGTCTGCCAGAGCACATCTCTCTGGGTGAAGTCTACAATCACTCCTATGCAAGGTAATTCGGTTTTCAATCGATCTTTTGGATTGTCCAATGTATTTTTTATTACAGTTTGCACAGGGGATACTGTAGACCACTCCCGAGCGAGACATCAGGGGCACTAAGTCTTTTACCTTAGAATAAATGGATTTTATTGATAGAACTGTTTTATTTGCTATTTTAGTGTTTGAAAATCTATTAAATATTCTTTCAAGATTAGGTGTAATTTCCTTAATGTAAGGAAGAGATGTATATAGAGTCTGAATTGGAACAACCTCAGGTATGGAATTATTCATAATCATTTGATTCAACAAATGATTCAACAAATGATTATGAATAATTTCATACCTGATGTTGTTCCAATTCAGACTCTATATACATCTCTTCCTTACATTAAGGAAATTACACCTAATCTTGAAAGAATATTTAATAGATTTTCAAACACTAAAATAGCAAATAAAACAGTTCTATCAATAAAATCCATTTATTCTAAGGTAAAAGACTTAGTGCCCCTGATGTCTCGCTCGGGAGTGGTCTACAGTATCCCCTGTGCAAACTGTAATAAAAAATACATTGGACAATCCAAAAGATCGATTGAAAACCGAATTACCTTGCATAGGAGTGATTGTAGACTTCACCCAGAGAGATGTGCTCTGGCAGACCATGTTAACCGTCTTGACCATAAAATGGATTTCCAGTCTGTGAGAATTTTAGCAACAGAACCGAATTTTGCTAAGAGGTCTTTTCTGGAGATGTCCTTTATCTATCAGGAAGAAAATAACATGAATAAAAAAACTGACATTAAACATTTAAGTGAGATTTATTCTTACCTTCTCATGATGGATGCTGAATGTAGGAATAATCGTCAACCCCCAATTCATTTAGACGGCAGTGATCTTGGTTTCCAAATTTAGCTGAGGTTAACAGTGGACTCCGCTTCCGTTTCTCATTCTCATTTATTCTTGCCAAATCAGAATATAACATCTGGACCATAAAGTCTAACAACCTTTTGAATTATGGTACTGACGTGGCTTGAATGGCGAGAGTGAGAGGAAGAAGAGAACATTTAACCTCACTGTTAGTCGTTTTCCCTCCATTTGTGCACATCGTAATGATGAAATAATTACTTGTTGCAATTTCGATGTTTTACATTGAGTTTTTTCAAACCTAAATCAAATTTTAGGATGTAATTTATCCATGTACAATTGTTCTTCACAATGTTATTTACTGTTTGTCATATTTTATAACAACCTGTTTGTCGTCAATCTCGTATTTGTTGTAAGTAACCATTTTCATGAATTTTAATCTGTTACATTTTACCATTTTAATAACTTTTGTAGTCTCCCTGATGATGGAAATAAACATTTCCGAAAGCTTGGATTAATATAAAAGAGTAACTCACTGACATTGCTGCAAGCCCCAATACTAGTAGTTTTGTTCCTCACTGGTCAGCAAAGACTTCCCTCCTATATATATATATATATATATAATACTACCAGGTTTCTGTTCTTTCTGATGATCATTATCATCCGGAGCTCATCCCTTAATGGAAAAGGGGTTATTTGTATAAATTGTTGATTTCATCGAATATTCTCCATTATCAAGTTGTTGGAGGAAAGCAAAGTTTGCGACTGAATAGGAATATCATGTGTTCAAATCTCTAAGTCAACACAGAACTTCCAGAATACTTGATGAGTTTGATGCAAATCAAGGATACTATCCAAGAAAAGTATTCAAGAACAAAAAACGAGGAGGAGAAATTCCAGGTGACCATTCTAGATGAAGCGATTAACGAAGAATTTACCGCAATCAAAGAACACCTCATAGAATCGATGAAAAACGACAACTTTACTAGTATTATCCCAGAACCGGAAATAACAGATAGGCTGAGTTCGTTCATCGTTAAACTCATCGGAAAAAGTTTCAAGATGAAACTGTGGCAGCGAATTTCACGAAAGAAAAAATTTCAAACCAGATATAAAACAATGCATGAAATTATCATTATCCTTCTTAATGCGAATGATGAAAAACTAATAGAATTTGTATCCCAAGAATTGTCTTTGTTTTGTGATGCAAACAATATTTGACTACATTTATTCATTCAATAAAGGTGAATAATGAATATTTTGATGTTTACAATATATACATGAAGTTGAAATCCATCCTATTTGAATGTTCCTACCTGGCACATGTGGCTTTAGAAAACCATATCGTCCAGATCAGAAATATCGAAATTATCATCAGAATTACAAAGTACCATGTGCCACATACCACTTTGTAACTGCAAAAAATTAAGATATGATAATAGGATACTACATACAACTTGTTTATTCGCTTGAAAACGCGAAGTACAGAAAATACTAGTGAATGTGAAAATCAAATAAGATAACGACTGGGAATGAAAAATCGATAGATAGAGAAAATAAAGAATGTCTGTCTTGGATTTTGACTTGCAAAATGTTCACGAAAGCTAACTCAATTCATATAATTGAACGGCTATACTGTCAATTACGAAACAAATTCACTGTGCTAAGTCTTATGCAATAGGAGATGTGTTTAGCAGATGAATTCTGTCCATAGCTGCATTTTGATAGAGTTCTAGATGAACTGTTATTTTGAAGAAAAGTTCTGCTCGACTTCACAAGATCATACAGAAATTATGAAATCATAAGTATGTACCCATAGATGCCGCAAGTTGAAAAAAAAATACTTCCAAGTCATTTTACCAAAATAGCAAGATAATTTCAATTTTTTTTTTCGTAATAATGGTAACAACATTTGAAGTCATATAATATGATAGAAGAGTTTTATTGTTCTAAACTCTCAATTATTGCAATGTTTTGTATTATGTGATAGTTTTGCGTAAAGAACCATATTATTCTCCTTAAAAAAAATTACGCTCTGTAATTTCACGTATAATTGGACCATTTTATGTCAGTCCCTGTATCACCTCAATATATTTATTTTACAACCAGGGAATGTCACGACACGACTTTTTCAATATGTAGAGTATCACCACGATGATCACGAAAATCACTAAGAATACCAATATCCATTCAGATCGAGTGAGTCCTTGGTTTCCTAGTTTCGCTGCAGCATCACCACTTGCAGTTTGAGCGATTATGACTTGCTCTTCTTCTGATTGAGTTTTTCCTATCTCTCATTACTCAAAGGAGGGGCAAATACACAATTTCCCGGCTCAGAACCCTTTTGTGGACTCTTCAAGACCCACTTGAAAAAAGAGGTTCGACGTTGGGAAGCGGATGAAATGAAATCTCACTGGAATAAAGTGCCAGGACAAAAACAATCGAAAAGGCTAGTGAGCCTATCGCCAAGGCAAGCTCAACAGCTTCTCAAGTTGGACAAGAAAGATTTGAAACTGGTAACGGGACTTCTCACTGGACTCTGCCCTCTGAGGTATCACCTCAGAAAGATGAACAAAACAGAGAGTGATAGTTGCCGCTACTGCGAGAACTTCGCTGAAACTGCAGAACATTTGCTTTGCGTATGCCCAGCGCTCTTCTGCAAGAGGCTCAAGTTCCTGGAAGGGGCATTTTTAGTGCCCTCCGATATCAGGAACCTAGCTCCCAGGAAAATGATAAACTTTGCACGGAGTCTCGGAATCTTGAGCTTCGAATAGATTAAGGGTTATGCATAAAAGATCTTATGGGTCGAGGTGCTTGAGAGGCTGCACAGCCTTAACGACCCCCCCTACAATCTACAATCTCTCATCACTTTCACTACATTAGTATATACTCTTGGTATAGGTTCATCCAATAGTTATGTCATGACAATTCGAACATGCTACTATAAACATATAAATAACAGAATACAGAATGATACCCAGAACAAGGGGAATACAAACCCGAAAACAAAACCAAGAGGCAAGCTGAGTTATGAATTTGGAGATCATTACTCGACCCGCGACATTGTGGCCTACTTTATTATATTCAAAAAAAAAATTTAAAAAAATAGAACACATGTGCTGACGGCAGCTGTTCGCCGGAGAACAGATATAGTGAGTTCGGATTTTATTCGGCTCGATAATTGGAAATTTAAAATTCAGAGGACGCCACTCAATTTTATGAAAAGATATCTATAATATTCGGAAAATTAAGAAACCAAATACCTTCCTTCAAACAAATACCTGAAATTATGGAATTACATTTTCTTAGATATCTGGGTTAGACAAATAGAAGAATGATACCATATCACATACAAATACATATAATAATACACCAAAATAGACGAGGCTATAAAACATCAGGAACCAATGCAAGAATCATATCAGTGTGTTTGTAGGATAAATCAATAAGATAAGTATATCATATCACAAATACATAAATTTTTATACCGGGTGTTATACCTCTTAA
Organism: Chrysomela aeneicollis; assembly: GCA_029955515.1. NCBI lineage: Eukaryota > Metazoa > Arthropoda > Insecta > Coleoptera > Chrysomelidae > Chrysomela > Chrysomela aeneicollis. The sequence goes on along the minus strand of JARUHQ010000013.1, from coordinate 4,090,693 downwards.
GATAACCCGAATGAGATGTAAAAAAAGTTGGTAGGGTTTAAAACCTGTGATCTAGATCCGCTGTCGCATAGTACTATGTGAGAGCTTCACAAAAGCTCTAGAGGCATCCATGAAATATAATGGTATGATATGATATCTACAATTTATCATAAAAAACTCTTTAGAAGTTGAAACACACAGAGGGTGTAAAAAAACCTGATTTTGGGTCCATATGTCCACAATGTTCCAAATTGCGGCCTCTATCCGAGATCCAGCTGGTGTAGTTGAAGACGAAAATGAAGACAGTAAGAAGACAGGAAGCAGCACAGGATGATGACGAGAAGACAAAAAAGGCTCGACCTCTTCAGGTCAGCCAGGGGTCGATGGTGCAGCTCAGCTGGTCGCCAGCCTCTACCAGCTACTACAAATGGATCTGACAGATAAGACTGATTTATTTGCGATTTCAATATTGAAAAGAGATAAAAAAATCCTTGTGGGTTAAGGTGTCAGTTCATTAAAGTATGGTAAAGTGGCATAAAAGAATTGCGTTGGAACTACATCAGAGACTGTTGCCCCATTTTCAAGAGGTTCATGGAGAGATTTATTGAAATTGGTGGTTTGGAAAGAATTGATTTAACTTATTGAGGGGGCTATGAATTTTCAATGAAAAGTTCAAGAAAAATATTTAATTTCTTTGGGGCCCTCTGAATTTTGAATTTTCAATTATCGAGCCAAATAAAATCCAAACTCACTATATCTGTTCTCCGGCGAACAGCTGCCGTCAGCACATCTGTTATATTTTTTTGAATTTAATTTTTTTGAATATAATAAAGTAGGCCACAATGTCGCGGGTCGAATAATGATCTCCAAATTCATAACTCAGCTTGCCATTTGGTTTTGTTTTCGGGCTTATATTCCCCTTGTTCTGGGTATCATTCTGTATTCTGTTATTTATATGTTTATAGTAGCATGTTTGTATTGTCATAACATAACTATCGGATGAACCTATACCAATAGTATATACTAATGAAGTGATAGTGATGAGAGATTGTAGATTGTAGGAGGGGGGTCGTTAAGGCTGTGCAGCCACTCAAGCACCTCGACCCATAAGATCTTTTATGCATAACCCTTAATCTATTTGAAGCCCGTGATTCCGAAACTTCGTGCAAAGTTTATCAGTTTCCTGGGAGCTATAGGTTCCTGATATCGGAGGGCACTAAAAAGGTCCCTTCCAGGAACTTGAGCCTCTTGCAGGAGAGCGCTGGGCATTCGCAAAGCAAATGTTCTGCAGTTTCAGCGAAGTTCTCGCAGTAGCGGCAACTATCACTCTCTGTTTTGTCCATCTTTTTGAGATGATACCTCAGAGGGCAGTGTCCAGTGAGAAGTCCCGTTACCAGTTTCAAATCTTTCTTGTCTAACTTGAGAAGCTGCTGAGCTTGCCTTGGCGATAGGCTCACTAGCCTTTTCGCTTGTTTTTGTCCTGGCACTTAATTCCAGTGAGATTTCATTTCATCTGCTTCCCAACGTCGAACCTCTTCTTTCAAGTGGGTCTTGGAAAGTCCACAAAAGGATTCTGGGCCGGGAAATTGTGTATTTGCCCCTTCATTGAGTGATGAGAGATAGGAAAAACTCAATCAAAAGAAGAGCAAGTCATAATCGCTCAAACTGCAAGTGGTTATGCTGCAGCGAAACTAGGAAACCAAGGACTCACTCGATCTGAATGGATATTGGTATTCTTAGTGATTTTCGTGATCATCGTGGTGATACTCTACATATTGAAAAAGTCGTGTCGTGTAATTCGCTGGTTGTGAAATGAATATATTGAGGTGATACAGGGACTGACATAAAATGGTCCAATTATACGTGAAATTACAGAGCGTAATTTTTTTTAAGGAGAAAATGGTTCTTCACGCAAAACTATTACATAATACAAAACATTGCAATAATTGAGTGTTTAAAACAATAAAACTCTTCTTTCATATTATATGAATTCATTACGAAAAAAAAAATTGAAATTATCTTGCTATTTTGGTAAAATGACTTGGAAGTATTTTTTTTTCTACTTGCGGCATCTATGGGTACATACTTTTAATTTCATAATTTCTGTATGATCTTGTGAAGTCGAGCAGAACTTTTCTTCAAAATAACAGTTCATCTAGAACTCTATCAAAATGCAGCTATGGACATAATTCATCTGCTAAACACATCTCCTATTGCATAAGACTTAGCACAGTGAATTTGTTCTGTAATTGACAGTATAGCCGTTCAATTATATGAATTGAGTTAGCTCTCGTGAACATTTTGCAAGTCAAAATCCAAGACAGACATTCTTTATTTTCTCTATCTTTCGATTTTAAATTTCCAGTCGTTATCTTATTTGATTCTCACATTCACTAGTATTTTCTGTACTTCGCGTATTCAAGCGAATAAACAAGTTGTATGTAGTATCCTATTATAATATCTTAATTTTTTGCAGTTACAAAGTGGTATGTGTCACATGGTACTTTGTAATTCTGATGATAATTTTGATATTTCTGATCTGGACGATATGGTTTTCTAAAGCCACATGTGCCAGGTAGGAACATTCGAATAAGATGGATTTCAACTTCATGTATATATTGTTCCCATAAAAATATTTATTATTCACCTTTATTGAATGAATGAATGTAGTCAAATATTGTTTGCATCACAAAACAAAGACAATTCTTGGGATACAAATTCTAATAGTTTTTCATCATTGGTATTTAGAAGGATAATGATAATTTTATGCATTGTTTTATATCTGGTTTGAATTTTTTTTTTCGTGAAATTCGCTGCCACAGTTTCATCTTGATTCTTTTTCCGATGAGTTTAACGATGAACGAACTCAGCCTATCTGTTATTTCCGGTTCTGGGATAATACTAGTAAAGTTGTCGTTTTTTATCGATTCTATGAAGTGTTCTTTGATTGCGGCGAATTCTTCGTTAATCGCTCCATCTAGAATGGTCACCTGGAATTTCTTCTCCTCGTTTTTTGTTCTTGAATACTTTGCTTGGATAGTATCCTTGATTTTCATCAAACTCATCGAGTATTCTGGAAGTTCTGTGTTGACTAAGAGATTTGAACACATGATATTCCTATTCAGTCGCAAACTATGCTTTCCTTCAACAACTTGATAATGAAGAATATTCGATGAAATCAACAATTTATACAAATAACCCCTCTCTCATTAAGGGATGAGCTCCGGATGATAATGATCTTATCCGATATCCAATCAATAGGCCTAACAAGAGAATTTGACCTGATGTATTTCGTAACATAATCCAGGTAGCTTGAAGAATAGGCATAAGGTCGAGTAAAACAGAAACTTTCACTTAATTAGAATAGACAATATGATGTTGCTGAATAAGAGCGTGAAAATAAAGAATGGTATCATATGTGAAGGAGAGCCCTCATGACTCTTCTTGAAAAGTTTTCGGAAATTTTTATTTTTCCATCTTCTGGGAACTACAAAAAATTGTATTAAAAGATTAGAAAGTAGATGTGTGAATAAGTACTCACATCATTGTTGAGGATGTTTACAAGGATGTTAATGATACAATGTTTATGGATATTTCAACATATCAGCTTACAAGAAGACACGAAAAATTGGTCAATCACATAGAAAAACGAGAAAATTTCTGTATAAAATATGATCACATAGTTTTTGTGTGAAAGGCGGCAAAACTAAGCGTCATTTAGACAATGAGGTTGAAGTCATTATCAATTCTTCCTTCTCTGTCCGTGTGAAGGTCAGCGTGCTATAATTGGGCCTAACTATAAGGTCTGTGATCTATGTAGGCACAGTATCATGTGAAATCATAGCATGTCAGCCAACACAAAAACAGCAAAAAGGGAGAAGAGATGTTTATGTGTTCAAAATACTCTCAAATTTGAAGATTACAAATAGGTCTCTTATCAGTAATCAAAATGCAAAGTGCTTGAGACATTGATAACGAAAATTGACGAATTTTTTTATTATTTTCTACAATTTTTTATTTATTATTAAACGATTGATGGATTTCAGAAACATTTTTATGGTTATGGAAAGGGTGATTGTCAAGAGATGATAGATATGAATAAATTTCACTCAAGTGATCTATGTCAGTTCTTTTATTGATACAGATTGGTTCTTGTGCAATGAAGGCCATTTCTAGAAATGTTGTTCTTTTATAATTAGGTTGTATTGCTAATATTTTGGCTGATTGATAATTCATGGTATGGTCAAATCTGTTGACATGATCCGCCAAGGCGCAACGTTCAGGATGTAGTCTGCTGTCACTCTTGTGTGCTGTCATTCTGTTGGAAAAGGATCTCTTGGATTGTCCGATGTATTTTTATTACAATCATGGCAAGGGATGCAGAATACCACATTTGACCAAGCTGTTGGAGGGTCACTGTCTTTAATTTTTGTAAAGATGGATCTGACAGATAAGACTGATTTATTCGCAATTTTATTATTGGAAAATGATGAAAAAATCCTTGTGGGTTTAGGTATAAGTTGTTTAAAGTATGGCAAAGTGGCCGTTACTTGATAAAAATAAATAGTTATTGTTAACAAACGAAAAACGATAAGATTTTCACGATAAATATATTTATATATATTTTTCACAACATGTTACGCTAACACTGTAGCTACATCAGGTATAAGTAGACTAAACTAACTACTACGATAACAACCATATTTTTACCTAATTACACAGTTATAACAATATTTGTACCTGTAGGGATTAAAGAATGTTTATCCACTTTTTATTGCGGTAAATAATAAAAAAAGGAAATGACTTTCTAATTAAGCTTTCTTTAGGAAAACAAATTCAACAAAGGAGAATCATTCAAATCTGATTGGTCATTAAGCAAAAGATTTGAATTCTTGAGTCTATTTATTTCGAGTGTTTCTAAATAGTTAGGTTTCACTCCTTTGTTTTCAACATGTAATATTTTGAATTCTTCATCAAAATCGTGATTTTCTTCTAAAACGTGGTTAGAATATGTTGAATTTGTTTTCCTATTTACATAACTCATGTGGTGCTCATGGATGCGATTTTTCAAAGTTCTCCCAGTCTGACCAATGTTTACCTTCGGGCAAGTTTCACAATTCAGTCTATATACTCCTGATTATTCATATTCAGGAACTATGTCTTTATTATTTTTGATAAACTTTCCCAAAGTATTTGTTTTGTAATTGACAGTATAGCCGTTCAATTATATGAATTGAGTTAGCTTTCGTGAACATTTTGCAAGTCAAAATCCAAGACAGACATTCTTTATTTTCTCCATCTTTCGATTTCTCATTTCCAGTCGTTATCTTATTTGATTCTCACATTCACTAGTATTTTCTGTACTTCGCGTATTCAAGCGAATAAACAAGTTGTATGTAGTATCCTATTATCATATCTTAATTTTTTGCAGTTACAAAGTGGTATGTGTCACATGGTACTTTGTAATTCTGATGATAATTTCGATATTTCTGATCTGGACGATATGGTTTCCCAAAGCCACATGTGCCAGGTAGGAAAATTCGAATAAGATGGATTTCAACCACATGTATATATGGTTAACCTAAAAATATTTATTATTCACCTTTATTGAATAAATAAATGTAGTCAAATATTGTTTGCATCACAAAACGAAGACAATTCCTGGGATACAAATTCCATTAGTTTTTCATCATTGGTATTTAAAAGGATAATAATAATTTCATGCATTGTTTTATATCTGGTTTGAAATTTCTTCTTTCGTGAAATTCGCTGCCACAGTTTCATCTTGAAACTTTTTTCGATAAGTTTAACGATGAACGAACTCAGCCTATCTGTTATTTCCGGTTCTGGGATAATACTAGTAAAGTTGTCGTTTTTCATCGATTCTATGAGGTGTTCTTTGATTGCGGTGAATTCTTCGTTAATCGCTTCATCTAGAATGGTCACCTGGAATTTCTTCTCCTCGTTTTTTGTTCTTGAATACTTTTCTTGGATAGTTTCCTTGATTTGCATCAAACTCAACAAGTATTCTGGAAGTTCTGTGTTGACTAAGAGATTTGAACACATGATATTCCTATTCAGTCGCAAACTATGCTTTCCTCCAACAACTTGATAATGGAGAATACGCCCTATCGTTATGAGGCCCCGGATAAGGACATTACTAATCACTGAAGGTGATCAGGAACAGCCCTACCCGTATCCACCAACCCCCGTAGCAGCGCTACGGTCCTCATATTTTTAAAGCCCTAGTGGCAGTGGGACTTTAAGAGTCTGGCGTTTTGGGGTGATGGAAAAATGGGAGCAAAACAATCCGCAGGGACTGATGTTTTGAAAACTGACTTGTTAGTGGGATAGCATGGCGTATAGGGGCTTGGGTGTTAGTCGGAAACGTAAGAATCTGCATTCGTTGAAATAGTTACTATTCCGTGGCGCAGTGTTTGTTGGAATTGGTAACCCTTTTCAGGCTAAAAAAGGCTACTATTCCGGTGTGTAGTGTGTTTGACTCACCTGTGTGTTCCCTTACTCACCTAAGGGGTTTGTTGGTCCAAATGCTGGTGTTTTGGACGTTTGTATCGTTCTCGGAATCTCGGGTCGTAATCCATCGCCTCTCTGTTGAGGGGGTTTTCGTGGCTCTCCATCTTGGTATGGGTCTTTGCGGATAGAATTTTCATTCTATCCAGGATGGGTGGGTGTTGCAGGTCTCTAAAGATGGAGTTGGTTCTGACGAACCATGGTGCGTTGACGATCATACGAACGCATCGATTCTCGTAACTCTGGATTCGCTTGAGGTGAGTCTTGGCACAGTGTCCCCAGGCTGCTACTGCGTAGGTCAGGATCGGAAGGAGTATCGTCTTCATGAGGAGGAGTTTCAGGTCGATCTTCATCGGATTTCTGCGTCCGATGAGTGGGTTCAGTTGTCCTCTGACTCGTATGGCGGTTTTCACACGGGAGTCCACGTGAGCCTTGAAGGTCAACTTGTTGTCGATGATTACCCCAAGGTACTTCGCTGAGTTTGTCCATGGGATGTCGTGGCCTCCAATCGACACATGTCCAACTGGAGGTTTGTTAGATCTCGTGATGAGGATGGCTTGGCTCTTCTCCGGGTTGATCTGGATTTTCCAGTTGATACACCATTGCTCAAGTTCGTCAATGGACCTTTGCAGGTACCTAGTGACGAACTCGGCTCTAGGGGATCTAGATGCAAGGGCTGTATCGTCTGCATACAATGACAGAGTGCAATGTCTATTGTTGTTTGGAATATCAGATGTGTAAATGGAGTAGAGGTGTGGGCTCAGCACTGCTCCTTGGGGTACTCCTGCTCTCATGGACTTCACTTCCGATCTGTCCGTTCCTGTCTTGGTGCTAAAAGTTCTCCTGCGAATATAGGAGTCGATTAATCTTGCCATGGGTGTGGGGTACTCTAGAAGGGCCATCTTGGTGATAAGTCCGTCGTGCCAGACTCGGTCGAAAGCTTTGGCAACGTCTAGAAACACAGCTCCCGTGAAGTGTCTCCTATTCAACCCTACGGTTGCGTAGTCAACGAGTCTCGTGACCTGCATTTCTGTCGAGTGTCCGCTTCTGAAGCCGAACTGTTCGTCTGGAAGTATGCCAAGTTCTGATGTCATCTCTTCTAGTCGTCTCTTTATGATCCTCTCTATCACCTTGCTGGGGGCGGGTAGTAGGCTGATTGGGCGGTAGTTCTCGGGCCGGGTTGCGTCCTTGTTTGGTTTTCTCAACATTATCACTGAGGCTTCTTTCCAGCTATCTGGAAAGTGTCTCAGCCGCAATACTGCGTTCCCTATGTTGGTAAGGGCTGCTATCCCCTTTCTGAGGAGTTGCTTCAGAGCTTTGTTCGGGATGTGGTCTATCCCGGGAGCCTTTTTGGTTTTCAGGTATTTGATGATTTCTCTCACCTCTTCCGGTGAAGTTGGCCTTAGGATTTCCTCCTAGTCGTCTATCATCCTGATCCTGTCCACTTTTTGTTTGCATCGAACCACGTGTTCTGCGTCTTCTTCTGGCCTATGGTTTTCCACGAATTGCCTTTTTAAGGCTTCTGCAAAGGCTGTCGCTTTGTCTTTGTTCGTGTAGGCGATACCGTTCTCTCCTTGAAGAGGGGGAATCGGTGTAGGTCCGTTCCTCAGAAGTTTCTGCATGTTCCAGATGCTCCCATCTTCCGGGTTCAGTGATGAGATTTTGCTAGCCCAGCGTTCATCGCTGTTCGCTTGCAGTTCTCTCCTCACGTCTCTTGCAAGTTGTCTCGCTATCTGGTTGTGTTCTGGTAGCCTGGTTCGCATGGATAGCTTTCTAGCTCTCCTCTTTTGCCTAATGAGCTCTTTGAGCTCAGGGGGCAGTTCGTGCTGCAGGTTCCAGTACGTGGTTAATGGAGAATATTCGATGAAATCAACAATTTATACAAATAACCCCTCTCCCATTAAGGGATGAGCTCTGGATGATAATGATCATCAATATCCAATCAGAAATGCTTACCAAGAGAATTTGACCTGATGTATTTCGTAACATAATCCAGGTAGCTTGAAGAATAGGCATAAGGTCGAGTAAAACAGAAACTTTCAGTTAATTAGAATAGACAATATGATGTTGCTGAATAAGAGCGTGAACATGAAGGAAGGTATTATATGTGAAGGAGATTCTTCTTGAAAAGTAACATAATTCCTAGAATAAAAATATATCTTTCTTCATGGATTATCAAATATCTGAAGAAATTGCATTTTGTGGGTGTGGTATTCTATCAATGAAAAAACAGCTATAAATGTGTTGTAAATTTTTTTTTAATCTCTCAAAGTTCACCAGTTTCAAGATGCAACCTCCTCTCGATTCAGTCGCTCGTATGTGAAACGAAAGAACAGAAACGTGGTAGTATGATATAAATATATAAATATATATGAAACTAGAAGATATTGGGAAATTGCAGCAAAGTAAAAGTGGTACTCTTTTAAGTTTATCCAAGTTTTCGGAAATTTTTATTTTTCCATCTTCAGGGAACTACAAAAAACTGTATCAAAAGATTACAAAGTAGATGGGTGAATAAGTACTCACATCTTTGTTGAGGATGTTTACAAGGATGGTAATGATACAATGTGTATGGATATTTCAACATATCAGCTTACAAGAAGACACGAAAAATTGGTCAATTACATAGAAAAACTAGAAAATTTTTGTATAAAATATGATCACATAGTTTTTGTATGAAAGGCGGCAGAACTAGGCGTCATTCAGACAATGAGGTTAAAGTCATTATCAATTCTTCCTTCTCTGTCCGTGTGAAGGTCAGCGTGCTATAATTGGGCCTAACCTATAAGGTCTGTGTTCTATGTAGGCACAGTATCATGTGAAATGATAGCAAGATCACAAATAGGTTTCTTATTAGTAATCGAAATGCAAAGTGGTTGAGACATTGATAACGAAAATTGACGAATTTTTTTAATATTTTTTACAATTTATTATTTATTATCAAACGATTGAAGAATTTCAGAAACATTTTCATGGTTATGGAAAGGGTGATTGTCAAGAGATGATAGATATGAATAAATTTCACTCAAGAGATCTATGTCAGTTCTTTCATTGATACAGTTTGGTTCTTGTGCAATAAAGGCCATTTCCAGAAAGGTTGTTCTTTTATAATTAGGTTGTATTGCTAATATTTTGGCTGATTGATAATTCATGGTATGGTCAAATCTGTTGACATGATCCGCCAAGGCGCAACGTTCAGGATGTAGTCTACTGTTACTCTTGTGTGCTGTTATTCTGTTGGAAAGGGATCTCCTGGATTGTCCGATGTGTTTTTATTACAATCATGGCAAGGGATGCAGAATACCACATTTGACTGAGCTGTTGGAGGGTCACTGTCTTTAATTTTTGTAAAAATGGATCTGACAGATAAGACTGATTTATTCGCAATTTTATTATTGGAAAATGATGAAAAAATCCTTGTGGGTTTAGGTATAAGTTGTTTAAAGTATGGCAAAGTGGCATAACAGATTTTTTCAATCGACTTGGCCGTTACTTGATGAAAATCCTTTGTTATTGTGAACAAACAAAAAACGATAAGATTTTCACGATAAATATATTTAAATATATTTTACACAACATGTTTCGCTAACACTGTAGCTTCATCAGGTATAAGTACACTAAACTAACTACTACGATAACAACCATATTTATACCCAATTACACAGTTATAACAATATTTGTATCTGTAGGGATTAAAGAATGTTTATCCACTTTTTGTTGCGGTAAATAACAACAAAAGGAAATGACTATCTAATTAAGCTATTTTAAGGAAAACAAATTGAACAAAGGAGAATTATTCAAATCTGATTGGTCATTAAGCAAAAGATTTGAATTCTTGAGTCTATTAATTTCGAGTGTTTCTAAATAGTTAGGTTTCACTTCTCTGTTTTCAACATGTATTATTTTGAATTCTTTATCAAAATCGTGATTTAATTCTGAAAGGTGGTTAGAATATGTTGAATTTGTTTTCTCATGTTAACTCATGTGGTGCTCATGGATGCGATTTTTTAAAGTTCTTCCAGTCTGACCAATGTTTACCTTCGGGCAAGTTCCACAATATACTAGACACTAACATTGCCTATAGAACAAATAATACTTTGGGAAAGTTTATCAAAAATAATAAAGACATAGTTGCTAAATATGAAAAATCAGGAGTATATAGACTGAATTGTGGAACTTGCCCGAAGGTATACATTGGTCAGACTGGGTGAACTTTCAAAAATCGAATGCATAAGCACCACATGAGTTATGTAAATAGGAAAACAAATTCAACATATTCTAACCACCTTTAAGAAGAAAATCACGATTTTGATGAAGAATTCAAAATATTAAATGTTGAAAACAAAGGAGTGAAACTCAACTATTTAGAAACACTCGAAATTAATAGACTCAAGAATTCGAATCTTTTGCTTAATGACCAATTAGATTTGAATAATTCTCCTTTGTCGAATTTGTTTTCCTGAAAATAGCTTAATCAGATAGTCATTTTATTTTTTGTTATTTACCGCAATAAAAAGAGGATGAACATTCTTTAATCCCTACAGGTACAAATAATGTTATAACTGTGTAATTAGGTATAAATACGGTTGTTATCGTAGTAGTTAGTTAGTGTACTCATACCTGATGGGGCTACTTTGTTAGCGAAACATGTTGTGAAAAAAATATTTAAATATATTTATCGTGAGAATCTTATCGTTTTTCGTTTGTTTACAATGGCATAAGAGAATTGCGTTGGAACTACATCAGAGACTCTTGCCCCATTTTCGAGAGGTTCATGGAAAGTTTTATTGAAATTGGTGGTGTTGTGAAGAATTGATTCAACTTATTGAGGGAGATATAAATTTTCAATGAAAAGTTTAGGAAGCATTTTTTTTATGGAATTAAATATCAGAGATCTGAAGCACTCTTTTTTTCATTTGGAGGATCAAATCCACCTTCATGAAAAACTTATGGTATGAGTGCAGTTTTGGGAGATACATCCATTATCACTCATACCATGAGTTTTTCATGAATGTGAATTTGATCCTCCTAATGAAAAATAGAGTGCTTCAGATCTCTGATATTTCATTCCATAGAAAAATATTCAATATTTTCCTCGAACTTTCCATTGAAAATTCATATCCCCCTCAATAAGTTGAATCAATTCTTTCCAAACCACCAATTTCAATAAATCTTTCCATGAACCTCTTGAAAATGGGGCAACAGTCTCTGATGTAGTTCCAACGCAATTCTTTTATGCTACTTTGTCATACTTTAAAGAACTGACACCTCAACCCACAAGGATTTTTTCATCTCTTTTCCATATAAAAATTGCAAATAAATCAGTCTTATCTGTCAGATCCATTTGTAGTAGCTGGTAGAGGCTGGCGACCAGCTGGGCTGCACCATCGACTTCTGGCTGACCTGGGGAGGTCGAGCCTCTTTTGTCTTTTCATCATCTTCCTGTGCTGCTTCCTATCTTCTCCCTGTCTTCGTTTTCGTCTTCAACTACACCAGCTGGATCTCGGATAGGGGCCGCAATTTGGAACATTGTGGAGGATCATATGGACCCAAAATCAGGTTTTTTTACACCCTCAGTGCGTTTCAACTTTTGAAGAGTTTTTATGATTAATTGTTGATATCATATCATACCATTATATTTCATGGATGCCTCTAGAGCTTTTGTGAAGCTCTCACATAGTACTTTGCGACAACGGATCTAGATCACAGGTTTCAAACCCTACCAACTTTTTTTACATCTCATTCGGGTTATTTCAAGAGGTATAACACCCGGTATAAAAATTTATGTATTTGTGATATGATATACTTATCATCTTATTGATTTATTCTACAAACACACTGATATGATTCTTGCATTGGTTCCTGATATTTTATAGCTATGTCTATTTTGGTGTTTTATTATATGTACTTGTATGTGATATGATTTTATTATTCTATTTGTCCAACCCAGATATCTAAGAAAATTTAATTCTATAATTTCAGGTATTTGTTTGATGGAAGGTATTTGGTTTCTCAATTTTCCGATTATTATAGACATCTTTTCATAAAATTGAGTGGCGCCCTCTGAATTTTGAATTTTCAATCATCGAGCCAAATAAAATCCGAACTCACTATATCTGTTCTCCGGCGAACAGCTGCCGTCAGCACATGTGTTCTATTTTTTTAAATTTCATTTTTTTTTTAATATAATAAAGTAGGCCACAATGTCGCGGGTCGAATAATGATCTCCAGATTCATAACTCAGCTTGCCTCTTGGTTTTGTTTTCGGGCTTGTATTCCCCTTGTTCTGGGTATCATTCTGTATTCTGTTATTTATATGTTTATAGTAGCATGTTTGTATTGTCATAACATAACTATCGGATGAACCTATACCAATGGTATATACTAATGAAGTGATAGTGATGAGAGATTGTAGATTGTAGGGGAGGGGGTCGTTAAGGCTGTGCAGCCTCTCAAGCACCTCGACCCATAAGATTTTTTATGCATAACCCTCAATCTATTCGAAGCCCGGGATTCCGAGACTTCGTGCAAAGTTTATCAGTTTTCTGGGAGCTAGGTTCCTGATATCGGAGGGCACTAAAAAGGCCCCTTCCAGGAACTTGAGCCTCTTGCAGAAGAGCGCTGGGCATTCGCAAAGCAAATGTTCTGCAGTTTCAGCGAAGTTCTCGCAATAGCGGCAACTATCACTCTCTGTTTTGTCATCTTTTTGAGGTGATACCTCAGAGGGCAGTGTCCAGTGAGAAGTCCCGTTTCCAGTTTCAAGTCTTTCTTGTCCAACTTGAGAAGCTGCTGAGCTTGCCTTGGCGATAGGCTCACTAGCCTTTTCGCTTGTCTTTGTCCTGGCACTTTATTCCAGTGAGATTTCATTTCATCCGCTTCCCAACGTCGAACCTCTGCTTTCAAGTGGGTCTTGGAGAGTACACAAAAGGGTTTTGGGCCAGGAAATTGTGTATTTGCCCCTTCTTTAAGTGATGAGAGATAGGAAAAACTCAATCAACAGAAGAGCAAGTCATAATCGCTCAAACTGCAAGTGGTGATGCTGCAGCGAAACTAGGAAACCAAGGACTCACTCGATCTGAATCGATATTGGTATTCTTAGTGATTTTCGTGATCATCGTGGTGATACTCTACATATTGAAAAAGTGCCATAAACAATTGAGGTCAACTATCAGGCAAGAAATAAACAGAAACGAATTGAGAGTCTCCAATTCCAACGTAGCAGAAGTTTAGTCCTGACTGCTGAAGAGAAGACGAGAATTGCATTCCTGATCTCCAAACCGACACGCCAACCAGAGAAAAGACTATGAAGAAGATGATCAGCATGAAGATGAATATCCTGTTTTCGACATATAAAGATTAGAAAAGATAACGATAGGCAGAACAGAACATAGACGCCCAGAAGAGGAGCAGACGAAGAAACGATGCAAGTTATTAGGTATTTAAATTAGTATTAGTAGTTTATGTATGGAATTTTCAATTTTTACTCAGGTTCATTCAGTAGATAGGCATTATTTACCAATGCGAGAAAAATTTGATGAATGGGATAGATATGTAGATAGATAGATATATATTTGATGATTTGAAATAATTACACACGTCAGTAGTACAAAGGGCCATTTGAGTATAGTTGTACAATACAAACAGATGACACTAACAAGCATTTAAAACTGATGGAATTTGTAGTACTGAAATCATGGATGATAGATATATTGTAATCAGGAGAGATCGGGAGTCAAATGTTCTGCGTGGTGGTGGAGTGTTTATAGGTATAAAAAAAGAACTGAAGTACGAGAAAATTCAGGTTCATCAATCTAACTTAGAATGTCTGTTTCTTAGAATTAAGTTGAGAGGTGAAGTGATACTTTTCTCAGTGGTCTATTTTCCTCCCAATAGTCCGATTATTGATTACAATGAATATTTCAATTTGTTTGAATCATTCAACTCTACATACAGTTAGGCTTTAATTGTAGGCGACTTCAATTTGCCAGATCTTGAGACTAATACCTCAGAAAAGAGTAGGTCACTGATTGATTTCTGTACTTTTAACAACCTGAAGCAACTCAATGGAGTTTTAAACTTTATGTCTAGAAAACTAGACCTTGTTCTTGCTAACTTCACTGTTGATGTTGATAGGGACCTAAGCCCACTCATCAATGAGGACACCTATCACCCAGCATTAACAATTGTAACTGTAGATATGTCCAATAACAAATCTGATGTTCATAAAATCCAATCTGCTTATAATTATGACTATGCCAAGGCAGACTTCAAACTTCTTTATGAGTTAATCAAAGGTATAAACTGGGATTTTCTGGAAAACATTACCGATATTGTTATGGAAATCATCCATTCTCAAAGTGGTCCAATTTGAATACAATCAAATGAAAAACTCAAAGTCGGTCGACCACACAATATAATAAAATAATGAACAAGTGGGTGTAACTATAGTTTCGGCTCAACAGCCATCATCAGACACAGTAAGTAATCTGTAATAGGAGAAATAATACTGAATAACAAAATGGTGTTCCCAAATACTTACAATCAAATTCAAAGAAAGAGGTATAAACCAAATCAATGCCAAAATCGGATATCAGAAATCAATCATACATCAAAATACATCTTGTTTAAATTTGCATAGCCACCAGAAGAAGCTAAATATCAAAATCAAAGGTGAGCTGAAGAACATCATCCTCCACTGATGGTAGTCAGTATTCAACTAACAAGAATTAAAATGGTTACGGTTGAAATTTGACAATGACTTGTGGAATTACAGTTGACATGGAACAATGAATTTTATGTCTATGAAATTTATATAATAAAAGTTGTATGAAATTTTTGGTGAGAAAAAGTGAGTTGAGGTGGAAGATTCAGCAAAAATTCATTCAATAAAGTTGGATGAGAATAAAATTCTATAACAAGAAACCTTGAAGCTTATAGAAGAGAAAAAAAAAATTTTTTTTTCATGTTTTTGAGAAGAAGAAAATCAAAGGTTAAGATTGAAAATTTATGTACGAGTTCAGAGGCGTATTAAGGAAAATTTGAAAATTAGGAAAATTTTCTTAATTCAATTTTTCCTAATTTTCAAATTTCTCTTAATACGCCTCTGAACTCGTACATGAATTTTCAATCTTAACCTTTGATTTTCTTCTTCTCAAAAACATAAAAAAAAATAAAAAAAAATTCTCTTCTATAAGCTTCAAGGTTTCTTGTTATAGAATTTTATTCTCATCCAACTTTATTGAATGAATTTTTGCTGAATCTTCCACCTCAACTAACTTTTTATCACCAAAAATTTCATACAACTTTTATTATATAAATTTCATAGACATAAAATTCATTGTTCCATGTCAACTGTAATTCCACAAGTCATTGTCAAATTTCAACCGTAACCATTTTAATTCTTGTTAGTTGAATACTGACTACCATCAGTGGAGGATGATGTTCTTCAGCTCACCTTTGATTTTGATATTTAGCTTCTTTGGTGGCTATGCAAATTTAAACAAGATGTATTTTGATGTATGATTGATTTCTGATATCCGATTTTGGCATTGATTTGGTTTATACCTCTTTCTTTGAATTTGATCAACTAAATTTCTCGTGTAAAGAATTACTATCAAGCAATCAACATGGGTTTTCTAAAAGCAAATCAACAGTCACTAACTTGGTTTTGTATGAACATAAGATTTTGAATGCTTTAGAAAATAGAGCACAAGTGGATTCAATTTATACAGATTTTTCAAAAGCTTTCGATCGAGTTAACCATGAGATATTGATAAATAAGTTGGGCAATATGGGGTTCAATCGGAGTCTTTTGAAATGGTTATGCAGCTTTCTAGTTGATCGTTGCCAGAAAGTGAGAGTGAGAGGACATACTTCAAGAGAAATATTGGTTTATTCTGGAGTTCCACAGGGTGCTCATTGCTCACCTTTACTATTCAATTTATTCATAAATGACATTGGAGACTGTTTTGAAGCAAGCGAATTCCTGATGTTTGCAGATGATCTCAAACTTTTTAAAATAATCAAGTCCTCAACTGATCAAGATCTGTTACAAAAGGATCTAGATAATTTGTCTCACTGGTGCAATTCAAATAAACTGTTTCTAAACATTAATAAATGCTATCACATTAGTTTTTTCAAACGAAACAAAAACTTTGGCGCACATTACTTTCTAGAAAATCAAGAACTTAAATATACCCCACTAGTTAAAGATCTTGGGATAACATTCGATGAACAGGTCACATTTGCTGAACATATAAATAATGTTTCTGTTAAATCGAGTAAAGTTTTAGGTTGTATACTTCGTAACTGTAGTGAATTTTCTCTAACTTCATTGATTAGAATCTATCAGACACTTGTTTTATCAAACTTAGAATATGCATCTATTGTATGGTCACCGCTTGATAATAACAAAAGCAGAATTCTAGAAAGGACTCAACATAAATTTCTGAGATATTGTGCATTCAAAAGTGGGTATCGAATCATGGATCATGATTACAAACCAATTATGGAGGCTTTAAACTTGAAACCACTTAGTAAAAGGAGGCTTGATTTCGATCTATGCTTCATATATAAAATATTGAATGGAATGACTGTTTGTCCTGAAATATTAGAGTGCATAGAGCTCAATGTGCCGACTAGAACTCTTCGAAATCACGAGTTATTTCACATTACCTTTCACCCCACAAATTATGGACAACATTCACCACTGCAAAGAACACTAAAAACAATAAATGATAATAATATAGATATATTGGGGTGCTCTCTGACTGATTTCAGAAGAAAAATAAAAAATGTTCAAAGGTGAATCAAATTATAACAGATTTTGGGATATGTACAGTGAATTAAAAAAAAAAAAAAAATTTTAGCTTCTTTCTATGAGATGTATATTAATAAGTAGGTTTTATGTATTATTTGTTTAAGTTTATATTTTTGTAGGAATTGGGTTCGTCCCGTTAATAAAGATTATTATTATTATTATTATTATTATTATTAAGTATTTGGGAACACCATTTTGTTATTTAGTATTATTTCTCCTATTACAGATTACTTACTGTGTCTGATGATGGCTGTTGAGCCGAAACTATAGTTACACCCACTTGTTCATTATTTTATTATATTGTGTGGTCGACCAACTTTGAGTTTTTCATTTGATTGTATTACCGATATTGATTACTGCTTGGACCTCTTCTATGAGAAAATATATTCATGTATCCATCAAACTGTCCCAAAAAAAGGCATTATAGAAAAGAGGAGAAAACGCAAATTCCCTGTCTGGTTTTCTAGAGACCTGATAAGCAATATCAATAAGAAAAATCATTACCATACTTTGATAAACAAATCCAAGGCCAGCGATGACCAAATTATGGAATTTAGAAACCTTAGAAATAGAATAAAATTACAAACCAAACTTGAATATAGACAATATAAAGAAGATATTGAGCAAAAGATAAATGTCGATCCACAAAGTTTCTGGACTTTTTTCAAATCCAAGAATGCATCTGGCTTACCCAAAACTATTCAACACAATGGTAAGGAATACAGTGATGCAGACAGCATTGCAAATGGGTTTGCTACTTTTTTTCACTCAGTTTTTAGTCCTTCATCTCTGATGAATTGTAATGAGTATGCATGCCACTTTGGAAATGTGAACTTGAGAATAATTAGTGAGGACATGGTAAAAAATGGTATAAAAAAATGGTATAAAAAAAGCTTAAAAAATCTACTGGTATAGATAATATCCCCTCCTATATATATAAAGGGTGCGTGGACTTTCTTGCAAAACCAATTGCATACATCTTCAATTTATCTGTGCAATCTGGTACTTTTCCTGAAAAGCTCAAAACGGCAGTTATCGTCCCCATCTTCAAGGGAGGCTGAGAGAATGATGTCAGGGACTATCGACCAATAAGCATATTGAACTCTCTGGCTAAAATTTTTGAAGTCATACTATATGAAGAACTTCTAGAAAATGTAAAAGGCAAAATTGCTGATGAGCAGCATGGTTTTGTTGCTGGCAAATCTACCGTATCAAATTTATGTAAATTTACCACTCACGCTTTTGAAGCTGTAAATAATCAAACTCAGCTTGACACAATATATACAGACTGTGCTAAAGCATTCGATCTAGTTAATCATAAGATCCTAATTAGGCGAATGGCAGATTTAGGTTTTTCTGAAAAAACATGCTTGTTCTTCGTTTCATATCTCTCGGATCGTTTGCATAGAGTTAGAATTGGCAACTCATTCTCAAGACCTTACATTGCGACTGCAGGGGTCCCACAGGGTAGCAATGTTGGCCCTCTGTTGATCATAATTTTCATTAATACAATAATCAAGTGTATAAAGCATTCTTATTGTCTGGTCTTCGCAGATGATTTTAAACTATTTAAGGAAGTTGTGTCTTTATCAGATTGCCTTCAGCTGCAGGAAGATTTAGATTCTATTGCCGATTGGTTTTCGCAAAACAAAATGCGTCTAAACACTGACAAATGTGTCACAGTTACTTACACCAGAAATCTTAAATCAATTAATTTTGATTATACCATCAATGACATAGTCTTGCAGATGAAACAAGAAACAAAAAATCTGGGTGTATATATACAAAGCAATTTGAAATTTACCTCTCACTATGCTTTTATTGTAAATAAAGCCTATAAAAAGCTGTGTTTTGTTATTCGAAACTCTAACAATTTTAAAAACACAAGCACAATCATGAAACTCTATAATGCAATTGTCAGACCACACTTGGAATATGCGTCAATAATATGGTCACCCATGGCTAATTGTCACAGTGAATACATTGAGCGTGTAAAAAAGAAATTTCTCAGATTTTTGTACCTAAAAGATAATAATACCTATCCATACCTTGTCTCTCACCAAAGTATGCTAGATGATTATAATTACCAGAAACTCTGTCATAGAAGAAAACAACACTCTGTGATCTTCATATATAATATATATTAAATAACATAAAATACCAAAGATGTATACTCATAAATTCAATAAGTTTCCATGTTTCTAATGTTGGTTTAAGATGTAGACATGATAGGTTATTTAGTGTGAAGTCCCCACTAGATAGTCCGTTGAATCAAATGCTGGAGCACTGTAATTGTTTGTATAGGTGTAACGATATCGACTTTTTCAACACAACCGTAGGAAATATTAGGAATCTTGTGTTGTTAAATATGTTTTAGGTTTGTTCCTTGACTTTAATTCTCAAGTTTTGAATTGTCACCACAATGTGTTTGTCTAGCTTTTTTTCTTGTCTTGTACTAATGTAGTGACTTTGCTTGATTTTTTTTCTGAACTAGTTACTTTTCGGTAGGTCCAAATTAGTCTTAGTGCTTTCCTTCTCTCGCCAGTCTTATAATCTAATTACCTTTTGTAAGAATGGTGTTTTGTAAGACTCTAATTGAATAAATAAAAAATTAATGAAAAAAAAAATAAAAAAAAATAAGTTAAGACAAACAACATGTTCGAGTGACAAGTTTTCGGCAAACACGAGATTGAAAGATACTGTATATCAATACAGGTGGCTAGAGAATAAAAACTGTATCTCAGTAACATCTGTTTGATAGGAGTTTTAAATTTGATGGTGTTCTGGCTTTTATAATTATCAGGTAGTTTATTGTGCAGGCCAACATTTAAAGAGTTTCTGGATGACGTTTCCAGTCGCAATCTAGGGTTGATAAGTAAATTGTTATTTCTTGTATGATAGCTGTGTATATTATCATGTTTGATAAATGAGTGCATGTAACGATGAATCTCCAAAAGAGAGTGAAATATATATAGAGCCGGTAATGTCATAATATTTAATTCTGTGAATATATGTCTACAGGTATCCCTGGGTACTGCAAAAATAATTATTCTGACAGCCTTTTTTTGCAGGATAAATATCCGTTCAGCCTGTAGGGAGTTGCCCCATAAAGTTATTCCGTATGTTAGATGTGAAGGGAACAGTGAGAAATACGACATTTTGATAGTCTCAATGCTTATAGATTTCTTCAGAGTTCTTAGCAAAAAAATTTGAGTAGAGAGTTTTTTGCTCAGATAATTAATATGGTCGTGCCATTTCAGTTCACTATCGAGTGTAATTCCTAGAAGTTTGGCATTGCCATGAGATATATCTTTATTCATAGAAAATAGTATTTTTTGTGTTTTTCCTGGATTGTTAACAAGTCCATTTGGTGAAGAAAAGTTTCGGACTTCCATTGTCTAAAGGTATGAAGATTTGAATCCTGAGAAAAGAAAAGATGAGTTATGCTGAAAAAAACGAAATAAGTGATGAATAAAAAATTAACTATTTTTATCGAATCAAGAAGATTCGAGTAATAATAAATCAGGTTAGTATTAGTGTTAGTATATATGAAGTCGAAAAACCAGACCAACGAACAAAAACAGTGACTCCAAGAATTGTGTTTATCGAGTACCATGCGAATGTGGCAAATCATACATCGGAGAAACCAAGAGACCACTGGAAACCAGAATCGGCGAACACGAGAAAAACACCCAACGAGGAGAAACCACCAAGTCAGGAATCGCAGAACATGTGTGGACACACTAACATAACATCAAATGGTCTGAGGCAGAAATCATCCATAGAGAAGAACACTGGTTCAAGAGGCAATTCAAGGAAGCAGCATACATAATGAATAATAACGCTTTCAGTCAACCAAGCGTCGAGATCCGCAACACATGGAAACCGCTGATTAGCCGAATCAACCGATTACGGCTCACTGAACCGGAAAATCCCGCCATAGCTGACCTATAAATACCCTCGTATCCCAGGACTTTGTTAGTTCTCACCTGAAGACGATTGTAGATACACACAATCGAAACGTCGTGACAAACTCGATTTGAATCTTTCTCATAATTTCAATTCTTTATTCATTCATTTTATTTTAATTTTTAATTCAACTTTTCTTTTTCAGGCTATTGATTTCTAATTCAACTTTTCTTTTTCAGGCTATTGATTTTCTAATTCAACTTTTCTTTTTTCAGGCTATTGATTTCTAATTCAATTTTTTTCTTATTTTCAGGCTCATCGACTAGTTAAACTCCCATTTAAATCTACATTTTTCGACTTCATATATACTAACACTAATACTAACCTGATTTATTGATACTCGAATCTTCTTGATTCGATAAAAATAGTTAATTTTTTATTCATCACTTATTTCGTTTTTTTCAGCATAACTCATCTTTTCTTTTCTCAGGATTCAAATCTTCATACCTTTAGACAATGGAAGTCCGAATCTTTTCTTCACAACTCGAGACATTGTCAGCCACCTTCAAACAAAAGTCCATTTGGTTTAAGCCACTCGTCTACTTTGATTCGTGTGTTGTGGTCATTTTCAAGTAATGTGGTAGTACTGTTGCTCGAGTGAAAGTAAGTAATGTCGTTCGCAAAGAGAATGCAATCGGATGGTTATATATTATAAAATATGTCATTGACATAAATTATAAATAGGATTGGTCCAAGTACTGAGCCTTGAGGCACTCCTATCGCTGCCGGTTTGGTTTCGAAAACTATTCCATTAAAAGATACATACTGTTGTCTATTCTTTTAAGATTCAAAAAAGTTGTAGGCAGTACCCCTGATACCATACCATTCAAGTTTTTGTAGAAGTACTGAGTGGTTGACACAGTCGAAGGCCTTGCTTAGGTCACATAGTGTAACAGATGTGTGTTCACCTTTTTTAAATCCATCGACTATGCCGTCCACCAGCCTTCTGACAGCTTGGATAGTGGAGTGATTCTTCCGAAAGCCATATTGATTTTCATGCAATAGAATATTCGTTTCAAAATAACTCAT
This sequence comes from Chrysomela aeneicollis, assembly GCA_029955515.1. Classification (NCBI taxonomy): domain Eukaryota; kingdom Metazoa; phylum Arthropoda; class Insecta; order Coleoptera; family Chrysomelidae; genus Chrysomela; species Chrysomela aeneicollis. The sequence continues at coordinate 4,068,366 of JARUHQ010000013.1, read as the reverse complement.
GAGTCTGCTCTTATAAAATTTCAAAAATTTTACCAATTATAGAAATAATAGCGATGGGTCTGTGATTTTCTGGGCAATCTATGTCTCCTTTTCAGTATATTGGTATTAGTTTACTTTTTTTGAAGATATTTGGGTATGTTTCTTTCACAAAGCACAACTTTAACAGTTTGGACAGAGGTTTAGCGAAAATTTCCTTGATTGATTCAATTATTTTGCTATTTAAATCATGTACATCAAAACAATTTGAATTATTTAGGGATTTTATGTCATCCAGTACCTCTGAGTCAGTGACGGGAAAGAAAAATAATGAATTTTCTTCACTGGGTAAATTCTTAAATTGGAGAAGAGCATTGTTTTCATCGTTATTTAGACTTTCAGTCAAGATTTTTGCTGCTGTTGCAAAATATTCAACGAATTCATTAGCAGATATATTACACGCTGAGGAATTTGACACCTTGTTTTTGTTGCGTTCGAAATTGATCAATTTCCAGGCATCTCTGTTTTTATTTTCAGAATTTTTTATGAAATTTCCGTAGACTTCCCTTTTTGCATCATTTAATGCAGATACGTATTCGCGTTTATAGCATTTATATAGGCCTGTATGTAAGGGATTATTTGACACTTCACTTATCAATTTGAGAGTTCTCTCGCATATTTCTTAGCTGGTCATTAAAAAATTAATTGGTGAAGACGTGGGTGATAGGAATATTCTCTTCAAAGGGAAATGTAGTTCTACATAATATTGATAAGAATTTCAGCCAAGTGCTGAATATCACCTGAGATTTCAAAAATGCCCCAGTTTTGCGAAGCTAAGTCATGTTGAAAATGTTCTAGTGCTGCTGAGGTTATATTCCGCCGAAACATTTTCTTTCGTTCTTGATTTTCACACATATTCATTGTTATATATTGGCCACGATGATCTGAGAGGCATGATTCGAAAATGCCTGTCTCATCCTGATCCTCGTTGAGGTTTGTCAGAATATTGTCAATGCAGGTCCCCATTCCTGTCCTGATATTTATTCTGGTATAGTCATCAATCGTGACTTCTAGTCCAAATGAAGTTATAATGCACATAAGATCTGACAGGATGGGCGTATGTTATTCGAAATCCACATTAAAATCACCCATTATAATCATATGGCTGTATCGAATGGAAAGAAAGCTCAATAATTCTCCTAGCTTACAGATAAATATGTCAATATCACCATTAACTGGCGATCGGTACATAGTCACAATGGCATATTTGGGATCAGTTAATTCTATACCACAAAATTCAGCATGTAAACTACGCAACACTAATTACGTCGCACCCCGAAATTTTGCCCCTGTTTAAATTTGAATAACTTTTTTCTTCTTCGAACAATTTGAATTCTGTTTGCACTGTTCGCTAGCTCAGTCCTTCAGCTATAATCTCGTACTACTTCGATACATGAGGTTATTTCCATAAAATTGCTACAGGATGTTTTTTGGAACTGTGCAAAATTTCGAAATTTTCAAAAGGATCCCAAATGAAGAAAAACAGTTTTTTTTCAACTTCAACAGCAGAGGCATGAATATTATCTCATAAACTTTGACCATTTCCAAAATTGTCTTCTTATCACTTTTCTTTACAGAGTGATCTCAAAAAATCAATTTTTTGGTTTTGCAGTCATAATTTTTTTCCTCTTCAACCGATTTTCAAAATCTCAGGCTCATTTTGAAGCTGAAACCTCATATGAGAAGATTTGAAGATCAGAATTAACTCAAGATGAACATTCAGAATCGAGGGTTTCCTTGAAGGTGACCCAAATCTGAAACACTCTGTAAATCCCGACTGGGAGGAAAATTAAATGAAAATCAACGTGTTTTCGGAAGGATCTTCCATTCTGGACACATCCAGATCTTTTTTCTTTCAGTAGTCAAAATTTGTGCGTGAGAAAACCGAAATGAAACGCCATGTTCTAGAAAAAAAATCAGCCCAAAAAAAATGCATGATCCGTAACCAACGTAACAAAAATCATAATGATAATTACGTTCTCGTGAAAATAAAGACCAGGACAGAAAAAACTATTCGTAGGTCTTTCTTTTCTGAAGATATAGGACTTCATAAAAAAAATCAAAATAAAAAAAAAATTCTGAATACAACAAAATTTCAGGGTTACCTTCTCACCCTTTATACGAAGTCTTCCAACATGTTTTGAATTTAATTTTTTAGACCCAAAAAAAAAAATGTTATGCGTACGCCTATGAAACACATTTTTTTATCTCTTTGATCAACTTTTTTCGCTGAACACAGCTATGGGTACCGCTTGTCTAGATTCTGAAAAATAACTTTTTTTCGCCCTGTACATCAAACTATGATACTTGGAGAACTCGAGTTTGGGCGATTCTTAGTAGTTTTGTACGAAACGAAAATTATATGTAAAAAAATCACAAAAATCTCCTTCCCCTTCATTCGTACCCAAAGTACCCCAAGGGGGCAAGGGGGGCGGAAGAATTTTTTTTTTCAATATCCGATCCCATTGTGGGGGTCATGTGAAATATGTTTACCGATATATCTAACCGTTTGACCAGCAAAAATTTTACCCGCAAAAAAAAATTTGGGGGGGGTAAAAAATTTTTCTTCAGTATTTTTGGTGGTGATATTTTCGTTTCGATCAAACAACGTTTTGGATATTTTTCTTTTCTAATCGGGATTTCGAGGGGGATTCAGATTTGGGTCACCTTTGCAGAAACCCTTGATCTTTAATATTTACTTTTAGTCAATTATAATCTTCATGTCTGTTCATCTAATGTTTCAGCTTTAAAATGATCCTGAGATTTTGAAAATCGGTTGAAGAAGAAAAAAGTTATGACTGCAAAACCAAAAAAATGATTTTTTGAGGTCACTCTGTAAAGAAGAGTGATAAGAAGACAATTTTGGAAATGGCCAAAGGTAATGAGATGATATTCATGCCTCTGCTGTTAAAGTTGAAAAAAAACTGTTTTTCTTCATTTGGGATCCTTTTGAAAATTTCGAAATTTTGCACAGTTCCAAAAAACATCCTGTAACAATTTTATGGAAATAACCTCATGTATCGAAGTAGTACGAGATTATAGCTGAAGGACTGAGCTAGCGAACAGTGCAAACAGAATTCAAATTGTTCGAAGAAGAAAAAAGTTATTCAAATCTTAACAGGGGCAAAATTTCGGGGTGCGACGTAATTAGTGTTGCGTAGTTTATATCAATGCAGTATGCATCGAGATTAATATTTTTGAAGATAATATCAGGCCTTGGGAAAATAGCCAAACCACCAAGTGTTTTATATCTCCTACCAAAAAATATATGATTTTTGAATGAAACTAATTTCAAATTTTCTTCACTCAACCAGTGTTCACTAAGGCACAGTATCGAAAAATCTGTGTCTTCGATGAAGTGCTCTAATGCTAAGATTTTATTTTTGAGAGATTATATGTTCAGATGTAAAATACCCACCTTTCCGGTATTACTTTTCAGTTATTTTTCCGGGAAGGCTTCTACTATTCGTTTTCCCTTTGCGCTGTATTTCTCTGAAAAAAACGAAAACGACTAACGTATGCTCCGGCCAGCCAAATATTGGGATCCATTGCCCTATTGAAATTTTCTTCCAGGATTATCACCTTGAATGACGAATAACGCTCAGGATATTTAGCTGTTATTTGTTGACAATGCACTTCTGGGAAGTGTTTTTGTGATGAACTCTTCAAGTCGTCCGCTGATGACTTCTTGTTGATTCTGCATATGTGTAGAACAGAGTTTCTTGGTACACTTTTTATGGATAGATCATTATTTTGACCCATTATTTGACGTTGTCTTCTATAATTTCGGTGACGAACTGTTTTCCATTTGTTTTTTGTTTCAGTATTCTCTTCTCCATCAATCGTGCTAGGAATATCCCTTCGGATACCTTGTTCGTAGTGATATCCTCATTTTTTTTTGTATTTATATCTGCGGGGCTAATGAACCTATGTTCCATTTCACTTGAACGAGCTGGTTCCTTTTTATCAGCTATTGTTCTAGATATGTTTTTTGGTGCTGACCTTATCGGTACTATTTTTTTGTTGGTTGTACTCTGATCATTTATGTAGTAACTCGATTTGATTCGTCAGGGTTTTTATGTTATTTTGTAATTCATTTATCAATTGGTCCTTTTGTTTCAGAACATACTGGAATATTGCAATATCAATCTTTTCATCACTAGAAATATTTTCTAGCGCGTCGAAGAAAGGAACGGAGTCATCCACAGTGTAATCTTCGGTTTCACAACAGGCTTGTACTTGATTATCACTAACAGTACTCTGAGTTAGCTTTGCACAGCTAGTGTGATATACTTCAGAACACTTTCTACATTTTATTATACTTTTTACTTCGTTTTTCCCGCAATTTGTGCAAAGAGATTTAACAGCGTGACATGACAGCGGGAAGAATATTATCAAAAAATTGAAAAAAATAAATATTTTTTATTCTAAAATAGCAAAAATTTACTAAGACATTTTATCGTTTCGTCAAAAAACAAATATCCAAGTGACTCCAAACATGACTTCGTTTGATTTGAAAGTTGCTGTCAGCTGTAACCTGTTATGAATGATAACGAGGAAACGACTAGACAACTGTTTGATGCAATCGAATTATATGATTCAATGATTGATGATGGTAGTAAAAGTATTTTGATGACATTTTTCGACCCGGAAATCGGATACAGCATTACAGATGAGATTAACTGGAGCTAAGCAATGTGAAAAATCTATTGAAGAATTTGGAAAAACATTGGAAGACGAACGAAAATGATAATGCTTTTTCTGTTCTCAGACCGATAAATGGAAGAAATTCTATGAAACAGTTTGCAGATGGTCATAGAAATCATAGACTAAGCTATAATAGCTTTTATAAATTATTCGTCATTGAAATATGCCATCAGAGCAGCTCAAGACGAAGATACTACTCGAAGTGGAAAGCAATACCAATTGATCAGCATTTCTTCGATGAGAACACAAAGAGATAACCGTGGAAATTTTCATTCGAATTCATATAATAATCATTCAAGACGTGGATAAAATAAAGGATTTGCAAATAATTTCAATTCCAGAGTTGATTTCCGTCAAAACAATAAGAATCGACAAAATAGAAACAGTCATCAACAATTTCATAATAGTAATTCAAGGAGATATAGTAATTCTCGCGGACGATGTTAACAAACTCGAGGCAGATTATCTAATAACCATGGTATTTATTTTGCCGACGAATCAAATAATATTCACGATAATAGTTCAACACATTCAAATGAATCAGAAAATAATCTGAATCAGTGTCTTGTTCTTGATAGGTACAGAGGCATCAATATGTGCAATGAAATATGAATGTTTAGACTCTAATTCTGAAATTGAAAATGACAAAATAGAAATAAAAGGAATCGGAGGGAATTTGACAGCTGAAGAATATGTGATTCCGAAATTAGAAGTTGATGGAGAAAGTTTTGAGCAGAAATTTAATGTTTTCAATCCTGTTCAAGTGATGGAATGATTGTTCAAAATTTCTTAAAAATGTTCAATGAAAAAATAGATTACGAAAAGAACATACTATCATTATTAAATGTCTGAAGTATTATTACCTTTGAAATCGAAAAACGATGATATTATCAGAATTCCTCTTAGATGCGAAAGTATTACATATTAAGACGTTGAAAAGAATGAAGACTGCGTTGTAATTTCTCAAGAATTTAGTGAAGGTGTATTTTTAGCAGAAATAATTGCGATACCAAATAATGGTAGGATACCTGTTGAAATTTTGAATACGAGAAATTCTGAAGTGAAAAATGTTCGACCAAATGTTCACAAGCCTTGCGATTATGAAAGTTGTGTATTCAAACTTGAAGAAATACCTGCTTCAAAAAATTATTCAGGTCACTGAATTTAAAAGGTTTGAATGACGAAGAACAAATATAGCGATGTTTTTCATTCAGATGGTGACAAATTATCCACAACAAATATTCAGAAACAATCAATACAACTAAAAGATAATGTAAACCCTGTATATGTTAAACCGTACAGGATCCCTCCCAAAAAGCAGAATAAAAAAAAACAAATTGAAAAATTGCGTGAAGAAGACATTATAGAAGAGACGAAAAGTGGCTGGTCGTCTCCAATTGTGCTCGTTCCGAAAAAGACTGACGATAGTGGTGAGAAAAATTGGAGAGTTGAAACTGAATCCTACAATATGTGAATTTTTGAAAAGAGGAAACACTTTATTTGGGACATCTTATTTCGTCAGAAGAAATTTTACCACCACTGCGATTAATCGGCCTGATCAACCAAAAATCGTGGAAGTTTTGAAAAAATCAAAGGAAAGTATAAAATTGGTACTCATGTCAAAAAGTGACGAAATCATTTTCAATACAGATAGTTTGAAAAATACCGAAAATATTATAAATAATGAATTGAAAAAAATTAAAACTTCCTCTGATGAACATAGCTTGAAACTTAATTCTGAAAAATCTAAGGTGTTATTTTTTGGTAATAAAAATAACAGGAATTTTTTAAAAGGTAGCGTGACAATCCAAATTGATAATTCAATTTTACAAGTAAGTAAGTAAGTAAGTAATCTTTATTGTTTCTCAAAAAACTATTACAAGTTTTATAACAAGAAGTTTGATATAATATATATTGAATATAATAACATAGTTTATCTGGTATAACATATAAAGGTAATAATTACCTACTTCAAATGAAGAATCACTATTCGTTCAATATGAAAGCCCGTAGTTTCATTATATTCCAGAGGTATGTACATACCGTTTTTAAAGTACTCTTGGAAGGATTGTCAAGTGCAGTAATAAATCTATCTAGACTCTGTAAATAGTCACAATTTCGTGGTTTAAGTGAAACATATATAGGACAGTCAAAAATAATGTGGCTAATAGACTCTTCTTGATTTGAATTGCATGCAATACAGATACCAACAGAATTAATATTATAAAATGTACCATTATAAGAAAACTTCAAGACATATTTGTTGCATAATCGCAGTTGTGCGATAGTGCGAGTGAATGAAATAGGGAGTTGGGCATGCAAATAGTTCTTGGAAGTTCTAGAGACTGTAAAATGATTATAGTAATATAAGGAGGTAGAATTGTTTAAGGAGGTGCAGTCTTCAGCATATAGAATTTCACTTAGTTTATTCAAAATGCTCGACTTATGAGACAGAATTAAAGGATGAGACATATTCGACCAGATTTCATTTGAGTTTGCCAACTCAAAAAGTTTGCTCACTTGAGTGGTCCAATTGTATTTATCGTCGTCGTGGGTTAATTGAAGCTGTCGTTTGAAACAAATTTTCGGATATCTGTCGTCACTCATAGCAAATAATTTCAACAACCAATTTATTGTGAGCTTGAAAATAGTGTGAGTTAGTTTGAGTTGTCCCGTTTCCAGACGAACAGCATAATCTGGGGTATTGAAGGGGAGGAGAAGGAGCCTTTTGAAAAAGGATACTTGAGAACGTTCTACTATGTCCAAGTACCTCAAACCCCAGACAACCGAGCAGTCTGTGAGACAGCTAGCGACTATCGACTGATACAGCTTCATACGGGCATTCCAAGAATGTATCTTTGATTTTGCCATTGCTGAGAGTACTGCGCCAGAAGCCTGTTTGATTTTAGATGTAGACAACTTTGCAGATTTCCGGAAAAGTCCAGATTCAGAAAAAGTTACTCCCAAATACACATACGAAGAAACCACCTCAATTCTTGAGTTAAAAAGTCGAAAATTTAGACTTTTGTTGGCAGCAAAACCTCCTCTTGCAAAAATCATTATTTTGGTTTTTGTGGTATTGATGGTTAAAGAGTTAAGGTTTGTGTAATTTTCAAGAAGTTTTAGTTTGCGGGAAAGATCAATTTCAGATTCTGCCAAAATTATCAGATCATCCGCGTATAATAACATCAATATTTCATTAATATTATCGATATTTATAAATCGAGCTCCGTTTTGACGAAAATACTCTTCGATATCCGCAAGAAACACTGCAAAAAGAAAAGGACTCAAAGACTCTCCCTGAAGAACACCCGTAGAAAGGTCAAAGGATGATGTGAATTCATTGCCAGATTTAACTCTGAACGTAGCGGAATTATAAAGATTTCTGATGAGTGAGATGATCTTAGAACTCAGGCCAAATTTATATAATTTTTGCCAGAGAATATTATGGTCAACAGAGTCAAATGCTCTTTTGAAGTCCACAAAGATAGTGAATAATTTTCTTTTCTTGGTTCGAAGGTGAAGTTGTGTAATTGTGTTTAAAGTAAATACGTTATCGATGCAGCCCCTACCTTTGCGAAAGGCCGATTGTGCCTCAGGAAGGATGTTACCTATCTCCGCCCAGGATTCTAATCTGTTGAGAAGGATACTTGTAAATACTTTGGCAGCACAGTTCACCAAGGCAATGCCTCTATAGTTGGATGGAATATCAATAGGACCACTTTTGTGTATCATCGATATGATTATTTCACTCCAGCTTTCCGGAATCATTTGGTTCTCATAAATTCCATTGAATAAACTACAAGGTAAAGTCTCCAGTTCTGTGGTAGGTTTTTTAAAAATTCGAAAGTAATACCATCGCTTCCTGCAGCTTTGTTGTTCTTGCATTTAATTAGGGCTACATCTAATTCAGTCATTGTTATTTGGGAATCAAGTATGGGGTGACGAGCGTCCGAGAATAGCATTGAATCTTGATTTACTCTTGGAGGATACAACTCATGGAGATAATTTTCCCATATTTCAACATCAATATTGGCGAAGGATGGGCGTTTTCTGAATGAATTGAATGTTTGCCAAAATTCTTTTTGATTTTTTGTATCAGATAATATTTTAGTTACATTTTTTTCATACAAATTTTTCTTCTGCTTTATTGTTCTGGTGTAAGCGCTCTTAAGCTGAGTATAGGATTCTTTGGATTCCGATGAAAAGTTATTGAGCTTACAGTTCCTAAGGCTATTTTTTAGTTGGACTTTTAGAGTTCTACAGCTTTTATCAAACCAGGGTTTATTATTATTTGTGTTGTTCATGCTGACGTTCATTTTTTTATATAATCCTAATGAATTGGCAGTTTCTGAAATCGCTAATATGAAATTATCATATGAAGACTGTACCTCCTCTATGAACGTCACCCTCTGAGACATGCGCATTGAGGTCTTATAATCAAATGTCAAGAGGTCATTTAATTTCATTCTTAGGGTGGCGTGATCAGGTCTAGACCGTGAGTAGCGAGTACCTGAATGATCCCTACTCACGGACAGCTTCAACTTTACATGGACAGGAAAATTATCAGAAAATGTTATATTATGCAATATTTCTAAATCATCTATCACAGTAAGACCAAAATAGTTTACCCAAACTAAATCGATGACACTAGAGCCCGTATTACTGAGGTAAGTGAATTGCGCGGGGAAGTCATGATATGTTCTGCCATTGAGTACTATAAAAGAATTTGTTTGCATAAAACCAAGAAGATCATGACCCTTTGAATTCACTACCTTGTCAGAGCTAGAGCGAACTTTGTACATGTTCACACCTTCTAATGCTTCCTCTGTAATATCGCCTAGCTGGGAGATTCTACAGTTGAAGTCACCACCTATAATGATCGGGGTATCTGGATACAATTCAATAACGTAAGATAAAGACGATTGCAACATTTCCAAAACATAACATAGTTCTAGGGATGGTTTGAAGTATGGGCAACAAATAATAACTTGGAAATTACAATAGCTAACTGAGAATAATATCCACCATGGACATGACTCCAAGAGGTTAACAGTAAACGTGTCTCGTACATATATAATGATTCCACCACTAGCTCTCCCTCGAGATTTGTCCTTGGTTGCGGGAGAAAATAAAATATTGTAGGATGGGAAGTGTGAATGCTGGTGTTCACTCGTGAGCCATGTCTCAGATATACAGAAAATGTCTATTCTGGGAGATTTGTTGATCAAATCATTGATATTTGTTGCGCCATTACAGTTCCAAAAAATAATATTTAGTGATTGCTACCAGTCGCGTGCATTCGAAGATGAGCTATTGTTAAATCCACGGGGGGCTTTGTTGGTTTTCAGTCCAAGTTCACTTATTGGCGAGTTTTCTTCCTCTCGAGGTCTCTTTGAATTAGGTGCGGTTGCTTTATCAACAATAATTCTTGGGCTTTTGTTGATATATTTAATTGTCAAGTTGTTTTCACCGTTATCTTTCCGACTTTGCAATTCAGCACGTAAGTTTTTCAAGTAATTTGACTCAGTTGGTGTGGAATCAGATTTCAGTTTCAGGTCTTGAAAGCGTGTATTCAGCAATTTTACTTTATTTTTCAAAACAAGTAATGCTTCTTGTTCACTGCCCAAAATGGCTTTGAACAATCGAGGTTTTCCATTCGAAAGGATTTTACCTAAGCGGAATCCACTTTGCATGGATATTTTTTGTCCAGCAGTTATTTCAAGGACGTTGTTCACTTCTGCGAAATCTTCTTGCAATGTATTCTTTTCAGGCAATCCGACTATAATAACGTTCTTTGACCTTTTCATCCGTTCCAAAAACTCTGCATGAAAATCATTAACATTAGTTGTTGATACTCTGCTTTCTAGTTCGTGGACTTGTTTTCTCAGTTGGATATTTTCATCACGAATGGACGCTATGTCAGCAACACATTGATTTATAGTTAGTGATTGGGCAGTTAAAAGGGCAGACATATCTTCTATTTTATTGTTGCAATCAGACAAAGCTGTGGACACAGAGTCGAAGCGAGCCATAATCGCATCGAAGTGGAAAGTGTTCAAACTATGAGCGGCAGGCAGAGACGATGTCGGTTTGAGACAGTTTTCGCATGTCCACTGTTCGATTGACCCGGTCGAACCAACGATAGGGCTAGGTCGGCAACACCACCGGTGCGCACAGGATTTACATGCTGAACATAAAATCTTGTCCTTGTCGCTGATCGACTTGGCACAAGAGATACACTTGTAGGAGCTAGACATCGTGGCTTATCAGCTTTGTACGACAAAAAATATTTCGCACAATAGGTGCGATATCGTTGTTGCCGTTGTTGGCTCGTTCGGAACAACAACAATGAGAGATCGAGATGATCCACGGCGATCAATTTGCTGTTCAGGCGGATAGTTGGGTCACTTACCCACGTGTCTAGAAGTAAGTAGGTATTTTTTCACTGTACTAGTGAGATAAGATTTACAATGAGACTTATTTCCAGATCTATGTTAACAGTATACAACACAGTAGAGAGCACTCTTCGCAAAACACAACCGCAGCGTACGACGGTCAATACCAAACTCCAAGTATACCAAATTTTACAAGTATGTGATTCAGCTAAAAATCTTGGCTTAGTGATGGATGAAAACATGTGTTTTTCTCTTCATATCAAAAATATTGTAAGCAAAGCATTCGCATCTTTGAAACTAATTTATAGTGCTCGGCATTTTCTAAGTGTAAAATTAAACGAACCTTATGTGAGTCATTGGTATTGAGTCACTTCAATTATTGTGATTTCATCTATGGTCCATGCTTAACAAGGGTAGACAAGGATAAGATTCAGAAAGTGCAAAACAGCTGCTGTAGACTAATTTATAGTATCAGAAAATATGATCATATTTCTCACAAACTTCAAGAATGTAACTGGCTCACGTTAGAGAACAGGAGGCAGCTCCACTTAGGTACTTTCACACATAAGCTTCTCAATGATCCCAACCTACCATCAGCTCTCGCAAGAAAATTCATTCCTAGATCGAGAATATATTCAAAGAATGTTAGAAAGAGGTTGACCCTGACCATGCCTCAACACAGAACTGCAATGTTCCAAAAGTCGTTCTATTCAAATGTACAATCAATTGCCTGATGAATTCAAAAAATATAATATCAATAAATTTAAATATAAATTAAAAAAACAATTACTTGAATCACAAAGGGACTCGACCTGATTCATATCTAAACTCTATAATATAGTCACTATATTATGTACAATTTTCCATTTCATTCAAAAACTGCTCGATAAACTGTATGTACTCATTCTATATAATATGCTTTGTATTATGCGTGTGATACATGTGATACAACTGTCGCATTATTTCAACTTTTTCTTTTGTATTTCCTCTTTGGGCAATCGCCCTCTGGTGGTTGAGTAGAATAGCTTTAAGCTAGACTTCGCCATCAGTTTTATTAACCTGTAATGATTATTTTCTTTATTCGCAATAAAAGTCGTTTATTATCATTATCATTATTGAATAAATATTCTGAAAAGTCCTGCGAATTCGATTATCAATACAAAGACTTTATATTATAGTTCATCAATATCCACAATTTTTTTGAAACCAAATACTCGATCGACATTCACGCGAGACGTACTGTTGAGAGATTTGTCACCATTGAGTGAAGAATTTAATATTCCGGAAGTAACTTTAATTAAAAATGATGATACGAGAAGTAGTAAGTGGAATAAAATAAAACTCCAGTTGGACCGGTCCCCGTTTATGTGTAATAAATGGAGTTCAAAGAATAAATAATTATGAAACATTATCGATAATGAATGATTTTCATTTGATACCGACCAGTGGTCATGCAGGAATTCAAAGAAATGTATTGTTATTGATACAACTGAATTCATGAAAAAATGCGATAGTTGTCAGAAACAAAAATATAGCAAACATATTAAACAACCTATGGTAATAACATCCGCCGCTACAGCAGCTTTTCAAAGAATATTTTTGGATATTGTTGGTCCTATAGAGAAAAACGAAAATGATTTTTCATATATACTTCAATGTGTACTTTCAAAATTTGTTGGGGCTTACCCAATGAAATCAGAAGATGCCGTAACAGTCGCAAGAAGATTTGTTGAAAATTTTATTTTGAGATACGGTATTCCGAATGAAATTGGTACAGATAGAGGTTCGGAATTCATATCTTCGACAATAAACGTAGTTTGTGAATTATTGAAAATTAATCAATTACAATCTACAGCTAACCACCATCAAAGTATTGGATCATTGAAAAATTCACATAAAAATTTGGGAGCATATATATATAAATCCTTTATTTAGTCAGAAATGACAACTAATCTAAAAAATACATACCTACATGGATTATACGTCAATATAATATAATTCGTCAATATAATAAAATTTGCATAATAAAATAAAATAAAAAAAACATACATACATATTAAAACATATCACATGAACATTGAGTGTAAAATTTGAAGATCACTTGTTTATCAAATGTTGTTTTAATTTCCCTTCAAAAACATTTATTGACGGAGAACCTTTTATATCACTGGGAAGATTATTAAATTCACTAACACCCTTCACAAATACTGAGTTATATGTTGAGTTTTTGGTGACTGCAGGAATTCTTAGGTTTTCTCTGTTTCTTGTATTATGATCATGAATTATTTGATGTCTATACAAAATTTGCTGTAGGTACAATGGCAGAACACCAATTTGTATCTTGAATATGAAGACAAGTGTTCGAAACAAGAGGTACTGTCTTATCGACAACCATTTCAATCTCCCTAGCATAGAGCTTTCAGAATCAAATCGTGAACAGCAGAGTATTATTCGCATTGCACGATTTTGTAATTTTTGTAGACGCTGTAATTCATTCTGATTCAATAGGTATAGAATAGTAGCACAATAATTGAAGTGAGGCAATATAAGTGTATTGTAAATTACTGTTTTTGACCATTTTGATAAGTGTTGTGAACACCTTCTCAAATAATTAATTTTGAATGAAATATTTTTGATTACAATATTGGCATGTTCTTTAAACACTAATTTACTAATAACTAATTTACAATCTATTATTACGCCTAAATATTTGAATTTATCTACTCTTTGCAGCGATACTCCACCAATAGATACATCCATTGGAGATTCAATGATTTTATTATATTCCCCTTTTTTACAAATTACCATCCATTTCGATTTTCCTATGTTTACTTTCAATGCATTTCCACGACAGTAACTATTAACTTCATCCAGAGTGCTATTAACTACATCAAAACAATGTGTACTCTTGCTACCTGAAAAATATATTAATGTGTCATCCGCAAACAAATGTATTGAGCATTCTTTCACTACACTTACTATGTCATTAATATATATCAGAAATAGTAAAGGCCCTAACACACTTCCTTGGGGTACTCCAATTTTGTTTTCTAGAACATCCGAAATTTCATTATTGATTTTAACTTTCTGTTTTCTATTATCTAAGTAGTGTGACAGCCATTGTAAAGCACAATTAACAATTCCAATGGCTTCCAGCTTCTTCAATAGTCTACAGCGATCTATTGTTTCGAATGCCCGTTGCAAATCTAAAAATACTGCCACCGTAATCTTATTTTTTTCTAAAGACATTTTCCAGTCATTTAACACTAATTGTAATGCAGTTTCACAGTTATGCTTACTTCGATAACCTGACTGTATTGAAACGATGGTATTATTATTTTCTAAATATGCTATGAGTTGTATATATATCTCAGATTACAAACAGAAAACCAAAGTAGATGTTGAAGTTCAAGGATTCCTTATTGGTGTTTTACATTTACGGTACACAGAAACCAAATTTACTTCTTTTGAATTAGTTTTTGGCAGTATTTACACAAGTGATTCAAAATTACTGATATTTTTTCATAAAAGCATGTTGTCTGAAAACTGCATGAGTATATTTTCATATTTTGTCCAAAGAGTCCGACTCCGAAAGAGGAGGGCTCTTTTAGCAAAATATGAAAATAACCGAATGCAGTTTTTTTACTGACAACATGCTAGAATGGAAAATTATCAGGTTCATTTTGATGCACGAGTGTAATTCGTTAGAACATTTTCGGAGTTAGAACAAAAATGTATGTGCTGAGTTTGAAATTTTACTTGGATTTACATCAAGCAGGTAGGTACATAAAAATTATATAAAAATAAACAAATCGAACACAACCTGAAAATTATCTGTATTGCAGTGGAATACACAGTTGTAAAATTATAATTTTTTGGGCCTGGTGTACTACTTGTTGATGGATTCGAGTTTGCTATTAGAATTAGAATTAGAATTATTTATTTACCACTTTGGTACATTTAGTACATATGGCATGTCAAAATACAATAAAAGATAATACAAATATAAATATATATACACATACACAAAATTAAAATAATATAGGTGAAAAAAATAAAATATATAGATTAATGAATAATGATAAACGTCAAAATCACAACAAAAATATTAAAAACAGATAATAAAAATATATACCTATGTCCATTTTTTGGTTTATGCTTAAATTATATATATATATATATACATACACCAGCTAACTAGTTGAGATCATCATCCATGTACTCTTTCGCACTGTAATAACATTTTTGCAGTAACAGGTTTTCTATTGCATTTTTGAATTTTTTATCTGAACCAATTTGTTTAATTGCAATTGGCAGTTTATTGAAGAGAATGATCGCATTAAATACAGGAGAGTTTTCGTATTTGGAGGTTTTGTGATTTGGAATCCTTAGTAAACCGCCATTTCTGGTATTATAGTTGTGAATATTTGAACTAGATACTAGCTCATCTAGATTACTCCTAGCAAAAGTGATACATTTCAAAATATACACTGAGGGAGCTGTCAACAATTTCTCTCGTAAAAATACTGGCTTACAACTCTCCAAATAGTTCATATTGAAGATCAGTCTCAAAATACGTTTTTGTGCCACAAACACTCTACAGAATTCACTAGTACAACCCCATGCCATGACATTTAGGGATATATGAGAATACGCCATGGCAAAATATATGTTCAGTAGGCCTGATGTGTCTAGACATTGTTTCATTTGTTTAATGGCGTAAAATGCTTTATTCAACTTATTACATACATTGTTCACTTGTGGCTTCCATATTAGACTTTTATCTAAGTGAGTCCCTAGAAATGTCACTTCATTACTAATTTTAATCTCACCCATGATTTTCAAATCATGTGTTAGTACGTTATTTTTCCTATTGTGAAAATGCACTACTACTGACTTGGATGAATTCAATATCAATCTGTTTCGTTGACACCAAGAACTGAAACAATCTATAATATTATTTACATTTGTAATCAATTCCCCAATATCACTGCCTGCAACTGTTATGGTGGTGTCATCTGCAAACATGGTTACGTGGCATTCTTTCATGAACTCTGACAAGTCATTGGAATATAATAAGAATAATAAGGGCCCAAGAACTGACCCCTGGGGAACTCCAAGTCCGACGTCATAAAAACTTGATTTAATGCCATTACATTTTACAGCCATAGTACGCCCATGTAGATATGAGTCCAGCCATTTCACAATATTATTGGGAAAGCCAAGTCCTGTTAATTTTTCTGTTAAGAATTCAGAGGAAACTGTATCGAATGCTTTCGATAGATCAAAAAATAAAGACATTACAAACTTATTTGAATCAATAACTTCATAAATATGATTCAGTAAACTGTTAGTTGCCGATTCTATTGATTTATTTTTTCTGAATCCATGTTGACTTCTAGATAGTATCATATTTTCTTCCAAATAATTCATCATCCTAATTGAAACAATTTTTTCATATATTTTAGAAAGAGAACAAATGAGAGAAATTTGCCTGTAGTTGTCAATTTCACAACGGTCCCCTTTTTTGAAGAGCGGCATAACTAAAGATTTTTTAAATTCAGTGGGGAAGTATCCTTGATAATAAGATTGATTCAGTAAATATGTCAAGGGGGTTATTACTACATCTATAATTTGCTTGATTGTAACCATTGACAGTTCATCCAGCCCAAATGATGTTTTATTTTTCATCATGCTTACAGTATTCAACACTTCATATTCCGTTATGGGGTCATTTTGAAATGGATGAGAGATAATGAAATTTCTAGACACTGTGCAAGGCAAGGAAATATTTTGACCGACAAGTTCCTTCAAAGCAAATTGCGCAGCATTTGAGAAAGTGCTTGCAAATAATTCAGCTAATTCATGTGAGTCTTCAATTCTTTTAGTATTTCGATTCAGAATAATAGTTTTTTCATGCATTTCAGTTTTTTTCCCTAATTCATTATTTATGATATTCCATGTTACTTTGGTTTTATTACTTGCATTCATGATTTTATTGTTGAAATAATCAGTTTTTCTTTGTTTTATTTTAATTTTATGATCTTTCAATCTCCTTTTGTATATATTCATAGACTCTACATTTATTTCTGGTCCATTTGTGATTACGTGGAACATGTCTCTCAACTCTTTACCTTCTTCAATAATATCATGAGATATCCAAGATTTCCCACTGTTGTTTTGTTTGAGAACTACACGACGTTCAGGGCATGACACATTAAAACACCAGGAAATAGATTGTAGGAACTGAGAAAAACTATCTCCTATCAGGAGATCATTCAGCTCTTGAAACCAATTTACAGAGCTTAACCTTGTTCTGAATTCAGCAATATTTTCAGGATGAAGCTGGCGCTTGGTTACTATATTTAGTTTTGATTGTTTCTTATAGTGTTCATTTTCCACTTTGAAAGTCAGAATATGTGACAGGTGATCTGCAATATTTGGTTGAACTAATTCACAATTATAACTTACCTCTGAGAGGGTAGTTGACATATAGTCAATGCATGTTCGACTAGTGTGACCATTAACATTCGTAAAAATTCTGGTTGGACCAGAATTATAACTCATAGAACTTATAGCTACATTAGCTACATTAGTTTCTCTATTGAGGTTAGTAGTATTATTGTCTCTCATTTTCTCTACTATACTTGCATGGTGTTCCTCGTCCAGTTGGAGATATGGCTTTATGGACTTGTTGTTGTTTTGTCCAGTCATTTCAATCAAGGTATTTTCTTCAACCCCTTTCTCTGTCAAGTTTGAAACAGCTGTTGCACGTAGTGAATTATTGGTTATTTTAACTTTTTCAGTCGCCAAACCTGACTTTTTTGCTAACGTTGGCGTCCATTGATAAATCATGTTTTTTCCGACAGGATTGTTCTTGTACCAATTGCCCGATTTCCAAGAAGGATTAACAGTTGAGAAGAATCTTGGAAAACTTATATAATTCCTCTTCTCCATAAACTTTCTGAAAAACCTTACCGAAAACAAATCCGGGTTAACTATGTTTCTAACCAGCCACTTGGAAGGAGCACAAGGTCTATCCCCTCCTTGCGTTGTTTTGTCAAATATTAGATCAGTAGTTAAGCTAGGCGGCCGTGACTATAGGAATAGGGCAAACCATGTGTTAGAGAGATAAACTCATAGGCTAATGAGTCAGAGAGACGCTGTGACGTCACAACGTTGCCGCTTTCTCTCTCTGAACATGGAACACTTTTGAAATTGACAATTGATTTCAAAAAATTTTAATAAGGCATTTCCTATTAGAAACCTGAAACATAAAAATGAAAAACTCTGGTTCACTAAGGGTCTTAAAATTTCAGCTAAAAATATGCGCTCCCTGCATCAGATCAGAAAATATATAAGAAATGACAGTGTAAATTTCCTTACTTTTTATAATAAATATAGGAATACTTACAGAAAGACAATCAGGACTGCAAAAAATATGTATTATGAAAACAGGATAGCTCATTCGCACAATAATCAAAGAGAAACTTGGAAAATTATAAACGACTTGAGAGGCAAAAAACAAGCTGCTGATAATGTACAAACAAAATTGAGTTCAGATGAATTGAACACTTTTTACTGTTCAATAGCAGAGAAATCGCAAAAATCAATTATTGTTATGAAAGATCCATTGGCCTACCTCAGCGAAATTGTGGTGCATGAAACTTTTTTTCTCATACCAACTGATATACAGGAAATCAAGGGTATCTTTGCTCAATCGAAGAAAAAAACTTCCTCTGGTTGGGATGACATTTCCCTGAGAATATTGGAGCAACTTCCTGATAATGCACTTACAATCTTGGCAGAAACAATAAATATCTCCTTCTCTCGAGGGGAGTTCCCCTCATTCCTAAAAATGGCCACAGTAATTCCTCTGTACAAGGGTGGTGATCACGATTTGCCTGCAAACTTCAGGCCAATATCACTACTACCCAGTTTTTCGAAGTTAATTGAGAAACTTATAAAAAAAAGGATGATAGTTTTCCTCAAAAAACATAATATCTTGAATTCCCACCAGTTCGGGTTTCAATCATCAAAAAGTACACAGGATGTCATATTCTCGTTTCTGGAAACCCTTTATCTAAATCTAAATGACCAAGATGCAGCGGCTGCAATATTCTGTGACTTATCAAAGGCGTTTGATTGTGTGAATCATGAGATACTTCTCCGAAAGCTGGAACTCTATGGTTTTCGAGGTACTGCACTAACTTGGTTCAGTTCGTATTTGGTTGACCGTCGTCAGACAGTGTTGCTAAGTGGGACAGGTTCAAGAGAAGGCATAGTGAGATGTGGTGTACCACAAGGATCGGTACTGGGACCATTACTCTTTTTGATATATGTAAATGATTTAACCAAAGTGGACATTGAAGGAAAATTTACATTGTTTGCAGATGACACGACAATCCTATGTCATAACAAGAATATCACAGAGCTTCATAACGATATAAGCGCGGATATAGAGAAAGTGAAAGAGTGGTGTGATGCCAATCTTTTATCTTTCAACATCAGAAAAACAAACATTGTATCATTCAATTGTACTCTAAATGATGTCACTCTAGCTGATGAAGTTATCCCCAATGTCTCTGACATTAAATTTTTAGGACTACACATTGACGACAAATTAGCCTTTGAAGGTCATATTAGTCAATTGTGCAAGAAACTAGCTTCGGGCTGTTATGCAGTCAGAATTGTATCAAATGAGCTGTGCATCGCAAATGCCAGACAGGTATATTTTTCACTGATAGAATCACACCTTCGTATGGCATTTGCTTCTGGGGTGTGTGTTCAAAAAACCGGTTCAACATGGTCTTCTTGCTACAGAAACGGGCTATGAGATATATATGTAAAGCCAAGTACCGGGACTCTTGTCGTCCACTATTTTTAAAACAAAAAATTTTAACCCTGGTTTGTATTTTTATGGAAACGGTATGCCTCCTGCATAAAAAATACAGGAATATTTTAGACTACTCCCCCTCATATAGTACCCGTCGCCCAAATCAGATTTCTCTATTGAAGCCTTCATCTGCTCTTACTCAAAAGTCGCTCTTCTACCAAAGCAGAAAAATGTATAACCATCTGCCATTAAGAATAAGAGAGATTCGGGATCTCAAATTCAAAAAAGAAGTAAAAAAGCTATCAGTTGAGAAGGCCTATTATACACTGGAAGAATTTTACCTAGATTCATCGAGATGAAACATTGCTATCAAACCATTCACATGTTGTGAGTAGAAACTGTATATATATTCATTCACAAACCTATAATTATTTTATATTTTTATATTTTTATATACTTTTTGTATTCGACTTTATTGTATGTTTTTATTTTCATGTTTTTATGAGTTCATTTATATTATCATTTATTGCTTTGTCTATGAGATTTTTTGTATCTTCTGACAATAAAGTACTTGATTGATTGATTGATTGATTGATATGACATGGAACACTTCCCAACCGACATCTTGTCAATTGGGAAGTGCTCCAAGTCACCGCTGATTCATCCAACAATTAAAAAAGCCTTCGACGACGACGGGATTTGAACCCGAGATCATCGGACTATGAATCCGATACGTAACATCATCGCCACGACCACTACACAGTATAATTAACGGTGGAAATCGAGGCGACGAGAGACCGCGCGCGCGCGCGCGCTGCGTGACGTAATCGTGCTAGATCCGTTTCAGCGATATCTAAGCGATGCGTTCGCTTGGTACATTGTTGCCGGACGTTTCAAATATTCCGAGTAACCGTCGCGTATACATAGTTGCCGAAAATATGCCATTTCAGATATGGATATATTAGGGGGGCTGCGTGGGGAGACGCGGGGCTCTAAGACGATAGGTTCTTCGTGTTTCCACTCAACTTATTCAAGTTGGAATATCTATAGGAAGATTTACATACATAATATCCGGAATTTGAAAGTTTGCGATGTTAGATGAGATATAGGTGGAAGCATAGACAAAAAATTCATTAGTAACAATATGGACTCTGAAGAATACAGTTGTAGTCTCGAGGAATTCGGTAGATTGGTACAAGAATTATCCAAGGCTTATGAAGATAAAGAAAATGCTAGGAAAGTTTGGGATAAAGTTTTAACAAAACGCAATTTACCCAAGGCAAGATACCCATTGCAACGCATTGAACCCTGCACAGCACAGGACAATTCAAATCAATCTTTGTTGTGAGGAGGGTGGGAGGAGGAGGAGGAGGATAACCAAAAAACAATCATCAAATATAATCATTTAAATTGCAAACACCGCTGCTGATCGTACAATAATGGAGGCCGTTCTAGCATTTCTACACGGCGAGAAGAGCCTGCAAGACTTTTCCAAAGATGAATTGAAAGAATATCCAATCAAATATCTGATACTACATGCTAGGCCATGGGAATTGTTGGATGTTTGTCATAAATTACCAAACGAATAACAATGTAATTTTGAATTGAGGATTCGTTTACCATGTTTCATTCATTATAATAGACCGGATTCTCGAACCCAGGTAGATGGACCAGTCAGTTCACAGCACGATTGCCACGGTTGTAATTATTTTTTGAAATGTAGAGGACCCATCAATTATTAATAAATAGTATATGAATATCGAGTTTGTTTTATTGCATCATATCCATCGTTATGAAGTTAATTTTCATCTACATTTGTTTGGAATATTTGCTGATAAGCGCTAAAACTTCGTGCGATTGTGGTTAAGCATTTCCTGTTATCGCTCTGATAACCTCAATAACTTCCTGCACATGTTTTTCCAACATTTTTCCACATTTCACCAATTAAATGCGTTTATCAGTTTATGTGCTTCGATGTTTTTTATCAACATGTTTTTTCCTGCACACGAGTCTGCTGCAGTCTGGGAAAATCAGTTATCAAGCACGTGGACCGTTTCTGATTATAAAAGTGATTCGCACACCGACAGCAGACACTTGTATTCCAGCTCTCTTCGAAGACGCAGCAGCAACAACCATCGCAAACCTTTAAATATTTCTGTGCTCGTTTGTTTGCTCCAAATAACAATAATAGTAAGTACTCTTTTCTATCAAAGTGTCCATTTATATTCTTGATTATATTTTGTATAATAATTTATTTACTCAATATTCAGCATATTATGGTCCTTTTGCATTTCTTTTTGTTCAGTTTTTTCAATAATTTGCTCCTGAATTTCTACATAAAATTCAAAGTTATTTTTTTTTCGCAATCAAGAAAAAATACTTATGATGCTTTTTCATCTCCTTCTTCCCCCCAGATGGATCTAACTCTTCTGAACGCAGCTTCATTGGTAGAGAAGAAGCCAATTGTGAAGTTGGTAGACTTACCAATTAATCAACCACACCTCATCGAGGGAGCTAAAGTAGTCAACTCGAAATTCGGGAAGACTATTCTGATCGACTTGAAGGAGACAGTTGTATTCCTCCCAAACAGAGTAACTAAAGACTACGAAGCCCACGTGGATCAGTTCATCTCCGGAAAGTATTCCGGGAATTATTGAGAATTAAGAAAGTAAGTCGTTTTTACATTTTTTGCGTGTTATTTATCGAAAGAGATGGATATCGCCGAGAAATCAGATAATTCAGTTACTGTTATTAGAAAATTGAGGAAAATTTTATTTGACAAATTCACGAGTAGATATGAAAAAATTTGGCTCAATCGTTTGAGAACATATATAAGATTATGTAATGGGGAAATTCGAAAGAATAATGCATCCATTGAAGTATTGAAGAAGCTTCAAACGAACGTGGGACATTTCAAACATTTCAGAAATTCAATTCAGAATAGACATCGAGGCTCAGGGATTGGGAAATTGGAACCTAAATTGAAAAATAGAGTGCAATGGAAAGATATCGCAACTGCTTTTGCAAGTAGGGTCAGGACGGAAATTATTATAAATTTAACTCATAAGGACTTGAAACAATTTTTGGTTGATTCGTTTTTGCTTTTCAAAATTAAAATCAAAAAATTATTGAAGGAATTTCCAATCATGAAAATAGATGCGAATTTTTGTGGGGAATTTGTAAAGAAATCAGATGATGGAGAAATATTTGACTTGAAATACTTTAACACCAAGAATGCTATTGTTGACGTAGCGACTAATTTACAACAATGGTTTTCCGATAATATTTGTGACAAAATTTCGAATAAATTGAGTGAATTTCAAGAACGTGACTCGGGTTGGGCTTTACGAAAAATAATTTCAATGGAAATAAATATAAACAAATATCAAATAGGAGATGGGTCATCCTATATAAAATTGCCGCAAAATATCCTCAAGAAAAGAGCTTGTTTGAATATAAAAAATACAGACTCGGCCTGTTTTTATTGGTCAATCGTGAGTGCATTGTATCCAGCAAAAATAAATAGAGAGCTCACATCTTCATATCCATTTTACACTACAGTTCTGAAAACTGAAGATCTAGATACGCCTATGCCTTTGAATAAAATTCCAAAATTCGAAAAATTAAACAACATTTCTGTGAACTATTTCATATTAGAGTTGAATGTAGTCAAGGAAAAATAAATCTACACTCTGACACCGGCCAAGCTAACGAAAAATAAACTTGAAAAATATGTGAATTTACTCCTCATTCAAAATGAATATTTCCCAAAAATTAATGATTATGATGCTCTTCCAAGCAACAATGATGATGATGATGATTCTGATATCAAATATCATTATTGTCTCATTCAAGATTTATCTCGTTTAATAGGAAAACAAGTTAACAAAGATGAATGCAAAAAATGTATTTGTGATAGATGTCTGAATTATTTTAAGTGCGAACAAAAATTCAAAGATCATGAGACAATTTGTTCTCAAACGAATCATTGTAAAATTTCTTTTCCAAAATATGATCATATGAAATTTAAAAATTTCACATAGAAACAAACAGCCCCATTTATTATTTATGCTGACTTTGAATGTAAATTGGAGCATATCGATGATAGAGTTACATCCAAAACAGCCAAATACCAGAAACATGTGGCCTACAGTGCCGGGTATTATCTGAAGTGTGATCATGACGATTCACTGTCCTTTTTTGATAGCTACAGAGGTGAAGATTGTATGGATTGGTTCGCAAATGCAATGTTGAAAATAGCTGAATTCGTTCAATCAGAAATCGAAACGATTGTGCCGATGATTGAAAAAAATCCTGACAAGTGTGAAGCCAAAATTTGTCATATTTGTGAGAAGGTATTCAAAGACAATGATATCATTGTACGTGACCACAATCACTTCACGGCGTTGCTTCGTGGATTTGCACACCAAGCCTGCAATTTGAATTTTCGAAAATTGTTTGTAGTGCCCATCGTCTTCCACAATCTCACTGGGTATGACAGCCATTTTATGATTAGAGAACTGAGCAAAAAGGGCAGCATGAGCATACTGCCAATCAACAAGGAGAAATACATCTCTTTTACTCTACATGACGAAAACACAGACATCAAATTTCGATTTATTGACTCTCTTCGGTTTATGGGCACATCCTTGGATGAATTATCTTTTACTATGGATCGAAAAGACTTGAACATAATTAAAAGAGAGTTTAATCACTTGGATGAAGAAACATTCGGTCTTCTCACCAAGAAGGGTGTTTTTCCATACGATTACATTGATTGTTTGGAAAAATTAAACGAGACTAAATTAACATCTAGCGAATCTTTTCACAATAAATTAAATGACGAACACATTTCAGATGAACAGTATGCTCATGCTCGAAGCGTATGGAAAGCATTTGAAATTTCTGATTTAGGGAAATATTCAGACATTTATTTAAAAACTGATGTATTGTTGTTGGCTGACGTGTTTGAGAATTTTCGAAAAAAATGCTTGGCATCCCATGGGCTGGATCCAGCAGGGTATTATACCATGCCTGGAAATACCTGGGATGCTATGCTCAAGTACACCAAATGTGAACTGGAATTATTGAGTGACGTTGACAAAATCATGTTCATTGAAAAAACCATACGGGGTGGAATCTCTATTTGCAGTAGTCGGTTCTCGAAGCCCAACAACAAATATATGCCTGATTTCGATCCAATAGACCCATCAAAATATCTCACTTATTTAGATGTTAATAATTTGTATGGATGGGCAATGTCGGAATGTTTACCCTATGGATGGTTTTCATGGTTGGAAAACGTTGAAAATTTTGATGTTATGTCTATTGCAGACGATGCCCCTGAGGGGTATATACTGCAAGTAGACTTGGAATATCCTCTTGAGCTTCACAACCAACATAAAGACTTTTCATTCGCTGCGGAACATCGCATACCGCCCGGCTCAAAATTACCCAAACTGATGACGACACATTACGACATAAAATACTACATCCTACACTATGGAAATTTGAAACAATGTTTGGCCAATGGACTGAAACTGACGAAAATACATAAAATTTTGAAATTCAAACAATCAGCGTGGCTAAAGTCCTACATAGATTTAAATACCCGATTGAGGACTCTGGCTACGAGTGACTTCGAAAAGAATTTGAATAAACTAATGAACAACGCCGTTTTCGGCAAAACCATGGAAAATATACGTAAACATAGACTGGTGGAACTCGTGAGATCGTGGGAGGGGCGCTACGGGGCGAAAAATTTGATAAGTAGTCCACAATTTCACAGCCGAACAATTTTCGACGAGAACTTGATGACTATTGAATTGAAGAAAGTTGAAATCATCTTCAATAAACCTCTGTATGTGGAAATGGCAATTTTGGATCTATCAAAAATATGCATGTACAACTTCCACTATGATTTTATGCTTCCAAAAATGACTATTGAAAACTGTAAATTGCTATACATGGATACCGATAGTTTTATATATGAACTGAAGTGTAATGATGTATATGAGGAAGTGATAAAGACCGATATTTCCAAATTCGATACGTCAGAATATGCATTAGATAATAAATATGGAATTCCTCAAGCCAATAAAAAAGTTTTAGGCTTGATGAAAGATGAGGCCAATGGAAAAATCGTGACTCATTTTATAGGGTTACGTTCAAAAATGTATACTTATAAAGTTCAGGAAGGTAAGGTTGTTAAAAAAGCTGAGGGAGTCAAAAATAATGTAGTTAAATATAAAATTGGCTTCGATGACTATCTAAATTGTTTGAGAGAATTCAAGCAAAAAACAACATCCCAACGCTGCATTCGTTCATATGCCCATAACGTTTTCAGCATTGAACAAGCGAAAATTACCCTTAGTCCTCATGATGATGAACGCTATTTAATACCAGATTGTTTTGATACACTGCCTTGGGGACATTTTGAGGCAAAAGAGTTATGATTGTACTTGCAAAAGCAGATGTAAAATCTTTTTTCTCTTTTTTCAGAGATCATGTCATCATCGTCTCTTTTACGACTTGAAGATCAGAGCATCAAAGTAATTTGTGAAAATGTCGAAAATATAACATCTTTCAAAAATTATTCAATCTCACACCAATTGCTACCTATTTCGTTACTCAAGGAAATAATAAAAAATATAGCAAGTTCCGACGGAATTATATCATTAATAATGTTCGAAATGATCAAATCAGCAGGTTAGTCTCATTGAAAAACAAAAATGTTGTACACCAGATAACCATGAGCCGACAAATGAGAAACGCAATTTCATTCTGCTCTGATTGGACTCAAGAATATGTAGAGGAATCCCATTATTGTGTTTGGGCTAATTTTTACAAAATGAAGCAGTTCAATTTGGTTTTATGTCACAGCTGTTTGAAAACTTTGATGGATGTGTTGAAAATGCATAATATTGAAATCAATTTGCATATTTTTCGAAACCATTTTCATCTATTTTATAGAACATAAGACTTATACATATTGTATCGGGATAGAAATTTGTGGTGTCAGAATAGTTTCGGAGAGCTTTTATTTAGGCTCAAACAACGATATGAATGTGACATGGCTCTACATGTAAATCCACATCACAGTGTGGATCCAGATGGCTATCCCTATTTTAATCGATTCATTGATTCAGGTGACGAAGATTCAGACATTGATTATTAATTATTATTTCCTTGACGATATTCATCTCTCTCTCTTATCAATAACATTCAAAAATAAAGAAACGACTTTTTTTAATTCTAAATAATCTCCTCAATGCCATGTACTACCTACGCTGCTGCTGAATTATTGTTCTTATGAAACATGCTTATTATATACTACGCTACTGAATAAAAATTATGAAAAAAAATCTATTTGTATTATTTATGTATGGTATGATAGGTGTGATGAAAAAACATATTATTTTCAAAGTATTTTATTCAAATCAGATATTATTCGATCTTTACAATAATAAAGATATTCTAAAAGTCCATTACCTGACATACTACTAGCAGCATTACAAAATCCATATATAATTTCTTCCACACTCAATACAGTTTGTTTGTTTCTAATCCATTCTGCTGCAGTATCTAAAAGATTATTATAGTATATACAAAAGTCCAATTCATTCATCATACTAACTCGATGTGATAAATGTTGCACTTCAACACTCAAAATATCGACGACATCTCCTTCCATCAAATCAAATTTCACATGATGTTTGGCAACTGTTAGCACCTTGACGCCATCCAAAACAGCTTGGGTTACGGTGGCATAGTCCCCGCAGGCGCTCACCACAGGATCGTATTCGTCGATGAAGCCAGGCAGAGGTTGGTAGAAAAAATCTTGTTGAAGATCTCGCAGCAATTCAATGAAGGTTGCCCATTCGTAAGTAGTGAACGAAATCTTTGTTGGATAATAGGGTTTATTCAGAACGATGGCAGGGTTGAATTGTCTAGCTGGACTCAACCCACACTGAATCTCGTAGGTGGAAAGCGGGAACGAAGTATTGAGCAGGTAATGTGTTTCAGCTTGTGCCGCCTTCTCAAACATTTCCAAACATCTATCGACTTCAGCAAAGTAGTCTGGCGGTGATGAAGAACCATCATCTTCAAAATTCATTTCACAGGATGGAGGATAACCAGAGTCTTCACTCATAATAATTGTAAACTGATGCGAATGCTATGCTGCTCAAAGCTTTTTATATTCCCACTCTATATCCGACTGGATGATAAGCTGATTCCAATGCGATGTGTGTGTGTGTGCGAAAGGCCCCCCAAGTTTGCTTGATTTGTGCTACTTTTGCATTATAATCTATTGTCGGCATCAATCCAACTATTGTGTGTCTTATCGAGCCCCAACCATTTAACAAACACCTTCTCGCCTTTTCGTCGTAATATTTTCTCTACCAAGTAAACATCAGGATTTGCAGTTTTTTGCAGTTCCTCCGAATAAAAGGCTCCTTTGATTAGCGCTCCTTGCATATCTTCAAAGAGATATGTGGTAGGATTCGTTATGCGAACTTCCGCAATCTTGAATAATTCCGTAGTCCAATTGGGAGTATAATTTTTGGCAAAGACATATTTGGCCTTACTGATTCGCACCATATCACCAATTTTAAATTTTCGAAATCTCAGGTAAAACGTCAATCCAGCGATATGATCGACTCAAGCTGAAATATTTGTAGAGTTTCTCCTTCAGAGTGCGAATAACACGTTCAGCCATTGCTGCCTTCTTCACCGAATACGTATTGTATTGATTGATTGAAAATTTTTCATTAGACTTTGGAATTTTTCATTGAAGAATTCGGTGCCTTGATCTGTTTGCAAATTTTTCGGACAACGGTTCGTGTGCTGCGTCAGAATATCGGTGAATGCTCGAATAATGTCGATGCCAGTCTTGGATTTCAGTGGTCTAGTCCATAGGAATTTGGAAAAACAATCAATTACGACCATTATCAGTTTGAAATTTTTATTTTTTGATGCATATGGGCGCATCTCAGCTAGATCCATTTGCCATAAATCATCTAATCCTTTAATGATGGTGCGACGACGAGGAAATTTTCTTCTCACAGGTTTATGCAGCTCATTGACGAGTTGAACTTTTTCCTTGGAGTATTAAGACGACATGTTTTTTATTACTCACTATAGCACAGAGTGATTTGAAAAATGGAAGTATAACGGTTATATGGGTTTTGACGAAGATGACGGCTGTACAACAGTATATACATTCTTAGCCAACTCAGTTTTAAGTTTGTTAATACCGGCGGCATGTTGTAGCTCTCTATTCTTGCTTTTTTGTTATTCAGTCTTTAAAATATCAATGCTTTTTTGGAGCGACTCTATCACATCTTTGATGACCTTTGAATCTGAATTGATTTTCTTCTCTAGTCTAGGAATCAAATCATTGTCCAATCGGTTTGTTTGCTGTACGATTTTTTGCACCATGATCGACAGTTGTGCCAAGTTTCCATTAAGCGTCATATGTTTGTTTGTCAAATCATTATTCAAATTCCCAAGTTTTGCAATAGCTTTTGAATCTGAATCGATTTTCTCCTCTAGTCTAGGCACCAAATCATTGGCTAATCGGTTTGATTGCTGTACGGTTTTGTGCATCATGTCCGACAGCAGTACCAACTTTCCTTCAAGTGTCATATGTTTGTTTGTCAAATCATTAGTCGAATTTCCAAGATTTGCCATTATGCTTTCAAAGTCTTCTGAATTTTTTTCCCATAATCATCGAATGCAATCTTGAAATCCACTCGTATTTGTGAAAGACAGAGTTCAACGTATTCCCTGTTTGCCGCATCTGCAGCATCAGTGGGTGCTTTCACATTACACAATTTCAAATGCCCAATGTCAATGTCTCCGGAGGGAGTATAGGAAAATCCTGATCTTACTATCGTTGTTGAATGACCATCACCACCGCCTCTGCCACAACCGAACTTGTCGAGACTCATTATGAAAATGATATCCTAATGCATGTTCACATATTTGTATACTCGGTGTAAGAAAAAACGTGACGAAAACGCGACGCACGTTTCACGCACGTTTAACGCACGTTTAACGCACGTTTGACGCACGCTTCACGCTTCAGATATGATGGCTACAATTTCATTGTCGTTTGATGTATTTCCAGCCTGCTGTGAGGCGATGAGTAATTTCAAGCGGTCAACCAACCCATTTGGATCATCCCAATACATGTATTCGATTGGGGCGGTGTTATAGGTCATCTTCAAACCGCGACCACAAGTCGTCTTGGATCTAAACATAATAATAATTTCCTTGTATTTATATCTACTCGAACCCTTCATTTTTCCAAGAGCATTCTGATGGACCTTGGAGAGCGTGAGTAATTTCTTGTATTGAGCTCGGTTATCTTCAGCATAGGCCGGATCATTGTAAAATAGCAATTGATAGAGTCCTGGAGTGCCGCGAAAGCGATAGCCCCCAACAAGTATATCTCCAGTCCTTTGATGGAAATTCAGTTCACTCTTGTTTAGGAACCATTTCGATGTTTTTGGATCGTACACGGGACCATAAACTTTATCGATATTCTCATCATCTGTCCAGTATTGTGTTAGATATTTTTGTGCCATCGGAGGATATTGATCAATGTAATCATTCAAGGCAGCCGATGAAATATTTTGAGGGTCAGTGAAAACGTCATCATCCTCATCAGAATCATCATCATCTTTGTCAGCAGCAGCAGAATCAGTTTCAGCTACGTATACAAGAAGAAATTGGTTTCATCTAAATCAGGTTTTTTCGTCTTTGTTTCTTGTTCATCAATGTCCTTTTTGATTTTCTTTCTTGGTAGAAATGATCCATCAAGTTTTTCTCGAATTCCTTTGGACGTAGTGGCAATATCTTTGAGAGGCGTTGTCAGAGGTTGAAATATTTTCTGAAGAGCAGCATCATCTTCAGACTTGCCCATCTTCAATGCCAAATACTTACTTGTTATCGATTTCGACAATTCACCAATTTTTTTCTTGCGTCGTCATGATGATTAATGGTGATGTATGAATAATTATCAAACCTTTATATATTTATCGAAGCCACTTCTATATCTACCAGCATTAATGTCGAATGTCTTTGCAATGACTAGTGTTCCAAATTGACTACTGCCATTCCAACATTCTGAACAAAGCGCTTCAAATTGATCGAATGACATGTCTGGTGAGACATGCTCATCGAAAACATGCTTCAAGTTAATTTCATCCTGCCGAAATAACACCACTAGGTTACTATTTTCACGAATGAGCTGTTTGGGAATTTTTGAGTATGTTTGACACAGGTATGCAACGTCAATGTCCTTGTGCCTGCACATTGAATAATATTCACGAATTTTTCGCTGCTTGTCACATACCCGACTCCTTTCACTGAATCCAGCACTTGTTGCAACAGCTGATACTTTGGTTGGTACAGCGACTTTGAATACACGTACACGTTTTTGAATTTCGCGCCATTCGGACTGAAAAGCAAGGACAGCATTGCATTGGTCTTTCCACATCCACTGGGTCCACACAAGATGGCTCTGAAGGAATGCGGAAGCAGTTTCCCATGTTTACCACTACTACTTATCGATTCACAATTAGCTACCACATCCAAGTTCTCAATAGGTAGCGTCCGTTTATGTTAAACGACCTCCATAATGTGACAGTATGCATTGAGGTACGCTGCTATAAATATAGGTGGCGCTCTTCATACTCATCATTCTATATGTTGCTCCACCAAGGTGAGGGTGTGTTGAATTCTGTAATCAATAAGCTCCCCATCGAATTACACATACCAGGCTATAGATTTTGTGGACCAGGTACAAAGCTAGAAAAGAGGCTTGCTCGAGGAGACACAGGCATTAATCCATTGGACGACGCCTGTCGACAACACGACATTGCATATTCACAAAATCGATCTTTGGAGGAGCGTCACAAAGCTGATTGGGTACTCGAGAATAGAGCGTGGGAAAGAGTCAAAGCAATGGACGCAAAATTCGAAGAAAAAGCTGCAGCTTGGCTAGTTACTACCGGGATGAAAGCTAAACGCAAGCTTGGCATGGGTCTACTGCGGCCAACATTTACCAATGTTATAAAGTTCATAAAAAATGTTCTTTCAAAATCCAATAGTAGTGATAACCATAAAGGCAGTGGTTTGAAAAAATCTGCATTGGCTGCACTTAGAGCAGCTAGAATTGCCATCAAGAGAGCTGAAGGCAAGGAAAAGATTCGAGTACCAAGAATCAAACCGTTCGATTCAGAAAAGAAAAGTGGTGGTATCTTCCGATCTTTGCTGCTTTGGGAAGTCTAGGATCATTGGCTGGTGGAGCTGGTGCAGTCGCAAAGACTGTTATTGATGCTAAAAATGCAACAAAGAAACTGGAATAAGATCGACGTCATAATAAAGCGATGGAGGCTATCGGTTCGGGTTTGTATCTACGCAAGACATCACGAGGATTCGGACTATTTTCAAAGAAACAACAAAAAAACTACTAGCTAAGCTACCCAATAAATCCATGTATGATTCAGAAATAATAAAGTATACCAAACAACTGAAAATACCATATTTTCGAGGTGTTTTTATGCGAGACACTCTACCACCTATCGGCCCATGGCGTCATCGCGACGAGTGTGCAATCATAAATTTGGATACTTCAAATCATTCTGGTACACATTGGGTAGCTTACAAGAAACATAATAATGTTGTGGAATATTTCGATAGTTATGGAATGTTGAAACCACCAAAAGAATTGGGCCGATACTTTGGTGAAAATGTGAAAATCCTTTATAATAATGATCAATATCAGAACATATAAACAAAGTAATTGTGGACGTCTCTGCTTGGAATTTCTCTATAAAAACAAATAACATGTCACATGTACATCAGTCATGTCTTTGATATTGACGTTGAAGAGTCGTACTTTTACGCTCTCCATAGACTTTCTCACGCCACTACAGCTCGATCCGGAGTCAGACTACGGTCTAGCATTGTTGGGATTCCACTGCTACAATAGCATTCCAAATATGGACAGAGGTGTCTCCAAGTTTTATCTGCAGGACAAAACATCTAAAACCACAAAAATTATAGAAATTTCTGAAGGATCATACGACATTATCGAAATTCATTCGAAAAGAATTGAATATTTCGAGTGCAAAAAACGTCGACGATATATTCTCGTTGAAACCCAATAACAATACATTAAAGTGTGAGATCTCGAGCAATAATTCAACATTGATTATACACCCAAGGATAGTATTGCTAAAGTATTGGGATTCTCAGACTCTGTGCTGGAAGCACAAAAAGTTCACTGTTCTGATTTGCCGGTTAACATAGCCAAAGTCCGAACCATTCACATTGACAGTAACGTCCCTGCTGGAGCTCTTTACAACGACAGACCATCACATACGATATACGAAATTGCCATTTCGGTTGATCCCGGGTATGCAATAGACGAAACTTCAAGAAATCTTATCTAGCTACCCATAATTAGTAGACGAGAACAACCAAATATTACACTGCAAATACTAGATCAAGACTTGGGGCAGGTGAATTTTAAAGGTGAAGAGATCATAATCAGATTGGAATTGAAGAAACTTCAGCGATGGGACTAGTGTTTGATAACTCTGCCTATAAATCTGAAGAGTATCCTGCTTCCACATCAGTCTCAAGAACATCCTTGAGCAAGACAGACGTGGTGCACCGTCATCGTTCGAGGAAACAATTGGCATTATCCAATATCCTATTTCTCAAATCAATCGGTTACAATGTCCATGACGGCTCCAGTATTCGACGTCTTTCGCAAACCAAGGTACGATGAATCCATCACCAAAGTGGAGTGACGTACCTATCATCCGTACGTCAAGTCGTTTGAGAACAATGATGTCATAGACATTACTATCAATCAAGCAGATGTATGGCTCGCCATGTTTGAAGGTGTTCTCGTCATCAAGGCTAAATTAGATGTAACTGGAGGTGGTACGGGCACTTTAACTCACAATGCTGGTGCATATCTCTTTGATTCTTGTACCTATGAGTTGTGCAATAAGGAATTGGATGCTGCCAGATATCTGGGAATATCGAGCACAGCTAGAGGATATTTGTGCTATGCCCCCGAAGATTCGCGCCATCTAGCTATAGCAGGATGGAACTACCTAAATGCTCCCATTCTCAATGCAGATGAAACGTTCACCATGAACATTCCACTGAAATACTTGTTCTCCATATTCAATGACCATCAGGTGGCGACACTGGGAAAGCAGTCGATTCGTTTGGTTCGATCGCGCAGTGATGCCAACAGCGTGAAAGTTGAAGAAAAGGCGGTTACTGGCGGCAATAATGTACCTGCGAGTGGTTTGACAAAGAGCACTGTTAAAATCACAATCGAAAGCATAACCTTGAAAGTGCCACACCTCAATCCGAATGATGATATAAAATTCCAGCTGTTGAAGCGTGTGCGAGCAGATGAACCTATGATGATAGCGTTTCGCAAATGGGAATTGCACGAACTGCCTGCACTAACCCAAGACTCCACCACCAAAATTTGGTCTGTCAAAACTTGTACGGCAATGGAGAGCCCCAGATATGTCGTTTTTCCAAACCAAAAAGATTGATGATATACATGAGGATGTTACATTTTTCGATCATGCCAACATCAAATCCATACGCTTGGCTCCGAACGGTGACTTCTATCCGCAAGAACGAGCACTTCTAGACTTTTCCACCGGTCAATACTTTGACGCCTACCACAATTATTCGGAATTCAACAAGAGCTATCACAATTGTCTCTTGAAGCGTTCTCTAATGACCTTTACCAAATTCAAAACTCGATCAATGTTTGTCATTGATTGTTCGAGAAGAAGTCTCGGTCCGAAGGCTTCGACAGTCGACATCAAGTTGGATATTGAAGCAACCATGGGCTTTCCTGCAAACACCAAGGCATATTGCATCATTATTCATAACCAAATCATGGAACACCTCCCACTCAGCGAAATTGTTCGAAATATCGATTGATGAGTGAAGGGATGTTCATTCAGTTCATTCCAAGACGTCATGGAGATCGCACTGGTTGATATTCAAGGCTTCGTCGTTGCTGGAGAATTCATCCCGAAGGAAATGTCAATTCGCATTGGCATGAAAATCAGTAATTTTCTATTCAAGCCATCCACAGAGTACGCTAATTTCAGCAAAGAAGATAAAGAGATGGTGAACTATGTTGAACGCTACGTTCATGGCTTGAAATACTCTAGTGGCTATGTGGATCTTAATGAGATGAACCAAATTCTACAAGATAATCTGCATCAGGCAAATCTCATCTACGTAAGATACAGTTCTTGAAGCAAAACTTGGAGGAATTGGAGATATGCTGTGATATCGTTAATTTGGAGGACTTCAATGCTTCGTGGTGGAAAATTGTCAAATTTCAACCTACGACTCCAGCATCATCTTCATGGAGGAGGAGAAAAGTTCCAGTGCAGTCTTCAAAATATTCAAACTCTTTACAATTGGTTTTGTACTATTTCACCTAAATAAAAAAACTTGCTCTAAAACACATAGACTTTTATTTCTTCCAGAAACGATGTACAATAATGAGTAAAATTAATATAGCTACAAATGCTTAATTGATGTATAATAAAGTATTCAATCTTGTGAAGAATTTTTCGTAATCCACTTGTGGTGGTGGTGGTGGTGATATCGACATAGGTGATGAAATAAGCTGCCAATCTTCCATTTCCCCAAAGTTTCTATCGTCGAAAATCAACCGAATCTTGAATTTTGTTTCATTTGCCCCTAGCGACAGCACTTCTATCGAGAACACTTCCATTTGACCACCATTGATGAATACTCTCTTCATAGCAGTCCACTGACATGTTGTATCATTAATGAAGCAAATTCCTGCTTCGCTAACTTTGTTGGGCACATTCATGTACAAGATGTTTTCCATCATTGAAAATAACAATATTAATGATGATTTCAAGATTGCCATGATGTTTTCTTCGATATCGTTTCCAATAAAGTAATTTTCGAAAAAGTTTTAATCATCTGCTGTTTATCTTCGTAGTGTTGAATTATGTGGTTGAGTTCTCTTATTTTCTTCTGGAATTTCTGCAGTTGTCGTTTATACTCTTCCGAAGACATTTGGCAACTGTTACAAAACACCCAACTGCGTCATTCTTACGTCTAGAATTACATGCGCATGCGCAATAACAAAAGTTTTCACACACTTCGCACGCCATTCCGTTAACCACATCATCGAGATCTGATATTGAGAAACACTTTTTTCTGCAGCAATAGCGTTTTGATGTTTCAGAGCAACGATATTCCAAATTGTATGTGTTCCTCATCATGCTTCGACTTGAATGGTTACATTGACAGACGATTAATGAGAATATGAAGTCTTATAAAATACTCTGCCAGGTGTGGGATTCGAACCCACGCTCCTTCTCGGGAAGCAGGGCTTAGACCGCTCGGCCAACCTGACTCTCTATAATTTACAAATAGAGAAAAGTCGAGTGGAAACACAGAGAACCTATCGTCTTAGAGCCCCCCGTCTCCCCACGCAGCCCCCCTAATATATCCATATCTGAAATGGCATATTTTCGGCAAACTATGTATACGCGACGGTTACTCGGAATATTTCAAACGTCCGGCAACAATGTACCAAGCGAACGCATCGCTTAGATATCGCTCAAACGGATCTAGCTCGATTAAGTCACGCAGCGCGCGCGCGCGCGGTCTCTCGTCTCCTCGATTTCCACCGTTAATTATACTGTGTAGTGGTCGTGGCGATAATGTTACGTATCGGATTCATAGTCCGATGGTCTGGGGTTCAAATCCCGTCGTCGTCGAAGGCTTTTTCAATTATTGGATGAATCAGCGGTGACTTGGAGCACTTCCCAATTGACAAGATGTCGATTGGGAAGTGTTCCATGTCATATGTCAATTTCAAAAGTGTTCCATGTTCAGAGAGAGAAAGCGGCAACGTTGTGACGTTACAGCGTTGCAAGCTATCTCTCTCTGACACATCAGCCTATGCGTTACTCTCTATAACACATGGTTTGCTCTATTCCTATAGTCACGGCCGCCTAGCTTAACTACTCGGATTATATTCCAGTCTGTTAGTTTTTTCATCCGCGTCATTAATGTCTTCTTTGAAATAGAGAGTTAAACATTTTACTCCCTCTCCTCCTCGTCAAGCTAATTCATATAATGAAACAAAAAATAACTTTTTTTGTAAGCCATCAGGCGTATTTTCATCACAGTTCTGTATCATGGCTTAGAACTCTTCGTATTTGAATGATACAGCGCTTTGTTTTCTTTTCCGGGGATCTGTCTGTAACTGCTTTCTTTTTGCAATTTTTGCCTCGCGAGCATTTTTAAATTCTGTGTCATTGAAAGGATTGAATTTAATATTATATTCGTCTTGGTATTTTTCCATTAATAGTTTTGACGTCACATTCTAAACAGTCTTCACAGTATATTCTTTATGATCCTCACCGTTTTTCTCTTTCATGTTGTAGGCCCAGTCAGTGAGAATATTTGCCAGCGACGGTATTGGAGTATTTTCGTTTAAACTATTATTCCTTCCTACAATGAAATCCATAAACTGTTTCCATGTATATTGATAGTTCAACATTGTATTTTTTGGTTTGCTCTTGATGATTTTTTCTTGAATTACAGTTATCGA
Source organism: Chrysomela aeneicollis (assembly GCA_029955515.1). Lineage (NCBI taxonomy): Eukaryota > Metazoa > Arthropoda > Insecta > Coleoptera > Chrysomelidae > Chrysomela > Chrysomela aeneicollis. The sequence continues at coordinate 4,030,715 of JARUHQ010000013.1, read as the reverse complement.
ATCATTCCCGAAACGTGACATTTCAACGACGTTTAAAATTCAGTATTTATGCCTGTCAAGATGACAAATGTACATTTCAACAATCGTTACTATAGATACACGGACCGAGCGGGTATTTTTCGATACCTACCGGGTATTTACCAGCCCGAAAATGTCCTGGCGGAAATTTATCGCTGTAATTGATCGAAAATGTCCCGCATCATATGGGATTTTTAACATACGATGGAAATATTCGGTAAAATTTGTAATATTCCAAACAAATTGAATTGAATTGATCCTTTATACAATGTTGAAAATTATCCTCTAGAATTGAAGTTCAGATTACAGTAAGCACAAGAAGATGAAAGAATAATCTAATTCTAGAAGAATCTAAAAGAATCTAAGAAAGATTTATTATCTCTTATTAAATGTTCACAGAAAGAATTTTTTCAAATGGATATCAAATCAATTTTAAACTAAATTGAAATATTCGAATCCATTTATAGATTCTGACAATTTATTGAGAGTAGGTGGTCGTTCATCAAAGGCAAATTTATCCCATGATACGAAACATCCTATAATACTATGTTCTAAACATCCAATGACTCGTCTGATAATTTTAAATGAAAATTATCGATATCTTCATGCAGGTTCCCAAACATTATTATCAGCATTTAGGCAACGTTATTGACCTATCAATGAGCGTTCCAATCCAACTAGTATTATTCGAAAAATATCAGATATACCAGAGTATAGAATTACGCCGAATCGCCCAGTGTTAAGCATTGATTTCGCAAGCCCATTCAATATACTATATGGTAAGCAATTTCCCGTCTAGAGCTCTGTGACGCTGTACTCCTCTCCGAACTAGAATGTTCAGTCATAAATTCTTACTGCGATAAAATTCAATTCAACAAAATAATTGCCTGGACTGACTCCACCATCGCGCTTTCCTGGATGAGGTCAAAAACTTATAAATTTTCTTGTCAGCAATCGTATTACTCAAATACAAGAAAAATAATCTCACAATATTTGGCGGTCTATCATCTTCATCTCAATCAGTTCATCATCCGTTATGATGGGCGGGACCATCGTGGCTTTCTGCCAATGAATCTGCGTGGCTAAAAGTTCATGATTTATCGTCTATTTATCGAAGGAAAAAAAATTTTCTAGGAACCCTGATAAAAAATCGTTCCCCTATATCCAAGATTCAACGTATTGTGGCATGAGTATGTTATTCGATTTATTTTCAAAAAATCCAAAACTGCTTTCCGATACTGATTTGAATGATGCCCTCTTTACCCTAATAAAACGTGTTCGGCAACATGTGTTCGCTAGTGAAATTGCTAATTTGAAAAAGAAAACTCCTCTTTCAAAAACCTTTCGAAAGCTCAACCCATTTCTGGATACCCAAGGTCTATTGAAGGGAGGTGGTAGACTCTCAAATTCCCGACATTCATACGATGACCGATTTCCTATTTTTCAACCTAGCGATCATCGACTCACCACATTGTTGATGAAATCACAAACAATATCTACATCCTGGAGTTCAGACACTACACTTTATTTCATCCCAAAGATTCTGGATATTCTCAGCCAAGAAAATAATTCGAAGGGTTATTTCGAAGTGCCGGAACCGTTGAAAACTCAACCCTACCCCCTATCAACCTCCGATGGGAAATCTTACATCTTTTCGTATATCACAGGTCAAACCATTCTCAGTTGTTGGTGTTGATTTCTGTGGACCTTATTGGATAACACTTGCAAAAGTTAGAGCTGTCAAAAACCTGAAAGCCTACGTTAGTGTGTTCGTTTGTATTACCCCCTTCCAGTCCTCATTTCGTAGGACTCTGGGAAGCAGGTGTCAAATCTGTGAAAACACGTATTTCCAGACCTATGAAGAGCTGAACACACTCTGAGATCAGATATAGGCAATCTTGAATTCGCGCCCCCTTTGCGCAGTAAGTGCCGACCCTAATGACTTGTCAGTGCTCACACCTGGCCATTTTTTGACACTCGAACTTTTGATTTCTCCACATGATGATAATCTCGGACATTTGAGGTTGAACCGACTGAGTAGATGGCAACTTATCCAGCGGCTCCATCAGGACTTTCGGACGCGTTGGTCCAAAGAATATTTGCACACTCTTCACCAGCGCAGTAAATGGAACGTCGTTTCCGCACCTATACTTCCAGGTACTTTAGTATCAATTCAGGAAGATAACGTTCCTTCCCTGCGTTGGCAAATGAGGCGCATTCTGGAAACCCATCTGGGTTCCGATGGAGTTAGTCGGGTCGCTACCGTAAGGACTTCCAGTGGGACATTTAAACGTCCATTGGTGGAGCTATGTGCCTTGCCATTGCAGTCTGAAACTACATAAAAAATGATCCTCATTTTGGTGGGCGGTATGTTTCGTTTTCGCTCACTACTTCGTTTAGTTTTTTTTCTCTGGTGTTTATTATAGTCCAAAAATCTCTTAGTTTTTTTTACTAATCGAATTTGATACGAGTACTTAAATGTTTTGTTTGTTTAAACCAGAAGACATTACGCACCGGTTCGTCAGTCTCAAAAAACTGGTGTTTTTAAGCTGGTACAAGATAGTTCGCCCAGCGACCAGAAATGAACGAACGGTTGATGGTGCTGTGTGTGAATCTCAATCTCCCTATTCAATCTCATTTTCGTATTCCTAGTCTTTCAGCCAGGAATTCACTAGTAAGTGGTTATATCACAGCTCATTCTTTGATTATTGATTTGTCGTCTTTGTATTTCTAATGATTCGTCGACTGCATGAATTATAGTTGAAGAACCATTTTGAAAATACAGTCCACAAAATCATCGAAAACCAAACAGATGGTGAGCATCAAATTAGTAAGTTCCATTCAAATATTTTCAGTTCAGTTAATTAAATAATTTCATCAATTTTATATATTTCTCATCAAAATTTACTCCGATGTGGAGAATCCTGTAATCAATCTTTTTATTCGTTTTTATTGTTTGTGAGTACATACATTCAGAAAATTAGTAGTTTTTTTTAATTGAGAATTAGATAGATAGATAGATAGATAGATCTTCATTTGAATTAGGATATCCTAATATACAAATAAGCTAAGAAGTATAATTAAAAAAAAGGTATGTGATAAAATTCGAATGAATTAAAAATTCAAAATATATTACAAACATTGGATGACTACATTAATGAATTAATAACAAGTTAGATGATATAAGTTGAGATGAGCGTAATAATATAACAAGACAAAAAAAGAATTGTATCAATATTTAACAACACATTATACATATAGTTAGTGTACATTCAAAACAAGTTTCTTAATTTCGTTTTTGAAAGTGTTCAGAGATGGGCTATTTTCAATTGCATTTGGTAATCTGTTGAACTGGTCAACACCCTTGAAAAATAATCAGTTCATGGTGCTCTTGTAATTTGTTCTATTTATATATAAATTGTTACCATTACTAGTGAAGTGTTGATGGATGTCATGATGAAAGACAATGAGCTGTTTGAAATATGATGGTCCCAGATTGTTCAATATTTTGTACATGAGTATCATTGTCAGATAAAACAGTCTTTGGGTAGCAGATTGGCTATTCAAAACATTAAGCATTATATTGATAGGAGTATCCCTACTGCATTTCAAAATGATCCTTATGCCCCGATTCTGAAGTTTTTGGAGTTGAGACAGTTTATTCTGATTGAATAGATATAGGACAGAGGAACAGTAGTCAAAGTGTGGCTGAAGAAATGACTTGTAAACTGTGATTCTTGACTCGGTTGAGAGATTATTGGCAAGAGAAAAAGAATAATTTCTTCGAAATTATTTTACGAATAAACTCAAAATGTTCATCAAACGATAGAGTGTTGTCCATCTGGAATCCCAGATATTTAGTTGTATTCACTATTTCAATTTTTTCATCTTCAATATTGAGGTTAATACTTTTTGAATCTATTTGGCTATACTTAAATTTAGTGGTCATTATCATGGCTTTTGTTTTCAATAAATTTAGTTTGAGCTTGTTTAATTTCAAATACTTGTTGGCACTTGCTAAAGTAGTATTCATTTTTTGTATAGCCATTTCACGGTTCTCATCACTACATGCCAATAATGTATCATCCGCAAAAAAGTTCATAAATTCACAATCAACAAACAGTGGCATGTTATTTGAATAAAGTATGAATAAAAGTGGTCCCAAAACACTACCCTGGGGAACTCCAACATCAATATCAATTTCACAAGTGACTATATATTTCATTCTCACCCGTTGTTTCCTATTGGTCAAATAATTAGAAAGCCAATTGTACACTGTGCCCTCTATTCCATATCCATTCAATTTCGCTAGTAATATCAACCTATCAATGGTCTCAAATTCTCATTTGAGATCAAGGAACACAGCCACAACAAATTTGGTTAGGTTAGGTTAGGTTATTAATTAAAATGTCGTTTTCTTCAACATATTCAATTAGTTGTTTATATAATATATATATATATATATATATATATATAAGAAGGGTAGTCTCTTGACTGGACTAGTTGAAAAAAACACAATGAATTTTGGGAAACCACTTGTAAGTAATTTTCCTTGAGGTTGCAGTCATTAGGTATTGGCCAGGTGCAAAGAATAACTCTTTGTTAAATAGTCGAGCTTTCGAAATATTTTATTTCATTATCAAGACATTAACGTGAGGATTTCATTTTGTGCCGTTGGAAATTCCAACGGCACAAAATGAAGCGTAATTTCGTTAAATTCTAATTCTCTTTTTCACATTATACAAAAATTCTTTTAATATGTTAACAATATATTTGAGTGCATCATCCTCATGTGTTTGCTGAATTCTTTATACAAAGTATCCTCACGTTAATGTCTTGATAATGAAATAAAATATTTCGAAAGCTCGACTATTTAACAAAGAGTTATTCTTTGCACCTGGCCAATACCTAATGACTGCAACCTCAAGGAAAATTACTTACAAGTGGTTTCCCAAAATTCATTGTGTTTTTATATATATATATATATATATTCACCACCACAGTGAGAATTTCTGTAGTTTGGAAAAACATATCGTTTTCTTTGATTATTATTTTTTTTTACATCTTCTATTCAAACAGATCCTGGCACCTACTATTTCACTTCAGTATCTTGGCTTTTCTGAAGAAAAGGAAATTCTTACCCACGACCCTCCCGTATCAATCTGAGCAGCCCAAAGGCAAGAGCAAATTCAGATAAGTAGTTTCGCATAATACAGTTTTATGTATTTTTCAATTCTGTCATTGATTTCCGCTTATTTTCTTTCCTTCTCGTCGTTAATACTCCTCGATATTTGAAATCTTTGATTTGTTCTAATTTTATATCATCTATCAACATTTTTTGTTCTTCGTCTCCGATAGGCATCACTTTGGTTTTTTCTTCGTATATTTTCAATCGTTTTTTCTTAAGTAGTTTATCCCATACATTATATCATATTGTGAACGTTGTTCATTCTCAGCTCTCAGTATCATGTCATCGGCAAATGCTATCTATCTAGCTATCTATCTCAACTATTTGCATATTTTTGTAATCAATGCACAATTTTTTCGGTATTCCTATCAGATTCCTTGATGATGAATATATTGAACATATTGGGCTAACTGATCCGTCTTGTTTCGAAACCTTCTCATTCCGTGATATTCTTGATAACATAATCTATCTATATTATTCATATATATGTTTCATCATATTGTAATGGAATTCGGCGAAGTCATGAAGAAGTATCGGCGATATTAAAATATCCTCCTGTATTGGACATTTCAGATAGCTTTCGATTGTTCGTGAATGATCTAGAACAGAAAAGGATGGAATATCCTGGAAGCCATCAGATGAAGAGAGATGACAGGAAAGTGACAGTTCGAGAAGGTTCTAGAACAACTCAACCACGATATATATACATGGCCAGATAATGGCAGAAGTTAGTTGAATACGACGTTGAGTTACATTCATAACCTACAAAATAAATAGTTGTTATAAATTAGTCTGTCATAAGTGTTAGTGTTCGTTGAAATAAATTAGTTATCAGTTTAAACCCAGTCGTCGTTAACTTCTACCCACGAAGATCGTAACAATTGGTGTCAGAAGCGAGGATTTGTGATTTTCTTTGAACCTTAGTGAACGAGCAGTAAAAAAAATGAAGAGACTCAGTGAATTGAAGGTAGCGGACTCAAAACGTGAGCTGGAAGAGAGGGATCTCGAGACAGCAGGTACGAAATCGGTGCTCCAGGTTCGTCTCAAAGAGTACTTAACCGACATCGGCGAGGATCCAGAGACGTTCGTCTTCGAGGAACCGGAAGATAAGATCGCTGCTCAGATTTCTGCCCAGCGAGAAGAGATAGCGGCTCAACAAGAGAAGATCACGGCTCAGCAGAATGAGATTGTGGAACAAATTTCTGCTCAACGTGAATAGGCTTCAGCGCAGATGGCTGCCCAGCGTGAAGAGATAGCGGCTCAGATTTCTGCCCAACACGAAGAAGTTTCGGCGCAGATAGCGGCTCAGCAGGAAAAATTATCGGCTCTGCAAGATAGGATTGTGACCCAGATTTCTGCTCAGCGTCAGGAAGTGTCGGCGCAGATGGCTCAGCAGAAAAACATCGTGGCCCTAATTACAACACAGCGCGAGGTAATTTCGGCACAGATTTCCGAACAGCAAGATCAGATCGTAGCCCAGATAGAAATAACGAATAATCTTCAGGGCCAGATAGAGGAATTGAAGTTGAAACTGGGACACCAGACACTGGGTAAACCAGAGGACAATGGACAACTCGTGACGAAAATAGAACCCGACACAGTAACTACTGTGAATCGAGTGAAGCCACCAACGTTTGACGGAAAGACATCGTGGCCGAATTACCTGAAACAGTTCGAAGCAGCTGCCAAAGCAAATGGGTGGACATCGAAGGACAAGGCGGTGGCTTTAACGGTTGCTCTTCGAGGTGATGCATTGAACATCTTGCAAGCCATTCCGGAGAGTGAGGTCGATAGCTCATTAAACGTCTCGACATGCGATATCGTCATGAACATCTGCAGGAGGTTTTTCAGTCACAGATGAAGAACCGTCGACAGAAAGCCAATGAAAGCCTGCAGGAATTCGAAGCAGACGTAGCCAGGTTGGTTCATTGTGCATACCCATCAGCTCCGGAGTCCCTTATGGAATGTCTAGCTATACGAACATTCGTGAACGGGTTGAGAGATAAAGAAATGCAGAAAACGATGCCTCTGACTAGACCCACGAAACTCACGGATGCACTGGCAGCTGCGTTGGAGTTCGCGCCATTGATTACGATGAAGATAACAGAACCCCGAACCATTTGCAGAATTCTCATGAAGGATTAATTGATGTCATAAAGAGCGAAATGAGGAGATTCTTTGATAAAACAAAGAAACCAGTCCGGTGCTGGAATTGTGGAGAGCTGGGACACCTCCAGAGAGGTTGTAAGCGAGCCAAGAGGGTTGCTGGGGAAGGATCATCTTGCTCACAGCCGCAGGAAAACTTAAACGGGTCGATCTGAAGGGGGCAGCTTCGACCCGCCATAATAAGGACCCCCTCATCATTGTGGCGTTTCTACAGCGTGACAATGGCAGCATCTATGTAGACGGCCAGATCGACGAAAAAAAGTGCATGAACTCCTGAAATCCTCGAAGAAGCGACTTGTGAGTTCGAGATGGCGTTCACGAACGGCCACGGGCGAAGCTGCTACCGTTCATGGTGAAATAGATGTGGAAATTACAATTGGTAACCTCAAATTTCCACATCGAGCTATTATGGCAGATATCGAGGAAGATGTTATTCTGGGGATGGACGTCATGGGCGCACACGAAATTCAACTGGACCTCGGAAAAAGAACAATCAAAATGGGTGCTGAGGAGATTTTTCTACATTCCCGGAAAGAAATTGCGGCCCGAGTAACATTAGCAGAGGACGTAGTGCTACCAGAACGAAGCGAGACGATCGTAGCAGCTCGGATCGTTGGTACGGTTGAAAAAGGTAGCCCCATCATTATGGAACCTTGGAACCATGACGAAGAGGTCGGCCGTGGTGTGCTAATCGGCAAGGCTTCACTGACATCACAGGAACTTATCCCGATTCGATTGATTAACGTCAACAATCATCCTTTGACAGTTACCAAGGGAACGAAGATTGGAATCTGTTCTACAGCGGCCTTGATAATCCAGCATGCGGATACAACCAACAAAGGAGTGTTTGACTCCGAGGAAATGGTCTCTACTGCAAGCGGTGGTCTTGATAAACGTGAAAGAAAGCGGTTAATCGAATTACTGCAACGATACAGGGCCATTTTTGTACCTGCGAATGGAAAAATGGGAAAAACTGACATCGTTAAACATAAAATCGACACAGGAAATGCCAGACCGATTCGTCAACCAGCTCGAAGGTTACCGCAGGCAAAAAGGTAAGTTGCTGACAGGATTATCGTGGACATGGAACTAGAAGGGGTGATCGAGCCATCTGACAGTCCATGGGCTTCACCAGTAGTTTTGATGAAGAAGAAAGATGGGAGTACTCGATTCTGCGTAGACTATCGCCGACTGAATGATGTGACAAAGAAAGACAGCTATCCATTGCCACGTATTGACGACACACTGGATACATTGGCTGAATCAAGGCTATTTTCAACACTGGACCTCGAGAGCGGATATTTTCAGGTGGAAATGGATCAAACAGACAAGGAGAAGACAGCATTCACCATTGGCACTGGCTTATGTCAATTCAAGGTGATGCCTTCCGGGCTCTGCAATGCACCTGCCACGTTTGAGCGAATCATGGAAAATGTGTTGAGAGGACTGTCCTGGAAAACATGTCTTGTATATTTGAATGACATAATTGTAGTTGGTAAATTTAGAATTTAGTTAGTTCAGTTGGCAAATTTAGAAGAATTCTTCCGAAGACTACGGACTGCAAACTTGACTCTCAACCTGAAGAAATATCATCTACTGCGAAAACGAGTTAACTACTTAGGCCACGTCTTAAGTAGTGAAGGGGTAGAGGTCGACCCCGAGAAGGTACGAGCAGTTAAGCAATGGCCAGTACCAGAAGATAAACATCAGCTCAGAAGTTTCCTTGGACTTTGCACCTATTATCGACGTTACGTCCGGATGTTTTCGGATATCGCAAAGCCACTAACTCGCCTCACCGAAGAGAAACAACCATTTTGTTGGGACGACGAATGTCAGGCCGCCTTTGATGCACTGAAAGAACATTTGACCACGACAACGATCCTGGGTTATCCACTTCCAGAAGGTCAGTTTATTCTTGACACAGATGCCAGCAACATCGGCATTGGAGGGGTCCTTTCACAGCATCAGGATGGACAGGAGCGAGTTATTGGATACTTCAGTAAGGTGTTATCCAAGCCAGAACGAAACTACTGCGTCACCAGGCGGGAACTCCTAGCTGTAGTCAAATCAGTGGAGCACTTCTATAAGTATCTCTACGGTAGGAAATTTCTGATCAGAACAGATCACGCAGCGTTGAAGTGGCTTCTACAATTCAAGAATCCCGAGGGCCAGGTAGCTCGTTGGATTGAGAGGCTACAGGAGTATGATTTCGAGATAGAACATCGAGCTGGGACAAGCCATAAGAATGCAGATGCCTTGTCCAGACGACCTTGTCCCTGTGTGTCCACATTGTAGCCGTCTGGAGGTTAAGGAAGCATCTATCAACAGAACTACTATTGTCAGTGATGATCGGTTGCCAGCAGCAATTCGACAAGAACAAGAAAAGAATTACGAGCTTCGAAAACTCCGGGAATGGAAGGAAGCAGATCGTCGCCCCACTTGGCAAGAAGTGGCCCCATTATCACAAACCTTGAAGGCTTACTGGGGTCAGTGGGACTCTCTGCTACTGAAAGGAGGCCTCCTGGAGAGGAAACTTGGAAACGATAACGGATCAGATCTTCTAATGCAGCTTGTGGTCCCTAGAAGCCGAGTTTCGGAGGTACAGCGCTCCTTACACGACGGGACTTCAGGAGGACATCTGTGAGTGAACAAGACTCCACAGAGGGTTCGTGAGCAGTTCTACTGGGTGAACTACAGCGATGATGTCAGAGAATGGTGCCGTAAATGCACCGTCTATTTCGCAAGTAATGGGCCGCATCAAAAACCAAGGGCCCCTATGAGGCAGTACAACGTGGGTAGCTTATTCGAGAGAATTGCTATAGACATTGCTGGGCCATTTCCGATAACCGATGATGGCAATCGATATATTTGTATGGACTACTTCACAAAATGGGTGGAGGCGTATGCGATTCCTAATCAAGAGGCTGTTACCGTCGCTGGTGTACTAATGAAAGAACTCATTAGTCGTTTTGGGGTTGTAACATGTAGTTTGGCGTTTCACTGTGGAGCTGAATGTTTAGCAGACCAAGAGATAATGTTTATGGTAGGTGATAGTTGGGTAGTGCCTGTAAGGGCTGGATGCCTTATGTGGTAGGAAATTTCCATGTTCTTTTCAGTGTGATATGATTACTTGAAGGTTTATTCAGTGCAGAGGTTGTTCTGGTTTTCCAGGTGGTAGAGCAATAATAAAGGTTTTGTGTAACCTAAACATAAGGATTTGATATAAAAGGGGTCAAGGGATCAAGAAGGGGTGAGGTCAGAGGTATCTGTAGTTTTTCACTGACTTGCTGAACATGTTATTTTCTTGTAATTCTTCTGGATAGGATTCAACAAGTGTTTATTTTCGATAATACTTCTGATCACATCTGTTTTGAGCTGTCAGTTTCCAAATTTAGATTTGAGGTTAATTTCTCCTTCTGATTTTACGCAAATTCTTATTTAGTTCTTCGGCGTTCAGGGTCAAAGTCATCTTGACACTGTATAAGCTCATTTCAGAATCACATGATTGGTCTGAAAGCAAGTTAGGTACCAGTGTAGTAGTGTGGACTGGGGATATTACTGTTAGTGATATTTTGATTCCCCTAAATTTGAGTCTCAAACATTGGGCTGCGCAGTGGGTGATTATCCCTTTAAAACCAGTTTTTATGAACGGTTTATTTTCCTGCTGCACAGGATGTTTCGCGAAATTTCGTAATATCCGTCTTCTCCAAAAAGTTGCTAAGAGAGCACTATGGTCCAAATTGTCCTTTTTGGTTTCGTCCAACTTGTGGGATCGACGTGTCCCGGTAAGAGTCCAATAGGATTTATTTTCCATGGACAGTTGTTCATTAGATCAGACGGCCTCCTATTTGGGTGCAGCGTCGTCGCCATTTTAAACCTGAGGGTCACCGCTGGGGCACCCAGTTGTTTTTTACCTCCAGAACTAGAACTAAGCGATCGTTCCTGGTACCAACTTTCCAAAACACCGTCATAAGGGCTATAATAAGCAGCCTTCATGTGGACTAGTTGATAGGATCTGCCTCTTGTAATATCCTGATGGCACCTTCATAGCTCGTTGGCTACATCAGAAAGTCAGAGCACCTCTCTACTGAGTCGTCCACCTATCTATATCCTGGGGAATTTAAGGTCAGATACAACAATTTTGTTCCGGTGATGCAGTGACATGTACCTGTGTCAAATAAATTTACCAACTACTCTTAATTAGTAACAATTTAGTTATATAAATTTTCTTTAATTCAAATTATCATCTAAACACTTCTGTGAACCAGGAATATAGGCCTATATGGAAGGAGAAGTATCTTAGATTGGGGAATTCAATCTGCTTTTCGTCCTGTTTATGCATTCAATTAACATGAGAAGCATTCAGAACTTGAATACTCGAGTACACCTACAGGTGATATTGTACATGTCACAAACTAACCCCTCAAAACAATTGAGATTAAATTCTGATGCAGTCACAGAGTGTTTGATTTTTTCTTTGTTTTCTACCAGGAAAAACTTAGTGGCGCCCGATTAGCCCCACCACTTCATATAATTTTTTAATTCACGACCTGCTCCCAAACAACAGAGCTGCCGTGCCTATAACTTGGTCATTCTTTTAAAAAATTTCAAGAATACGTTATAGAGTGCCAATGGAACTTCACTCTGATCAAGGCCGAAATTTCGAGAGTGAGGTATTTCGGACAATGATCGAGAAGCTAGAAATCAGGAAGACCAGAACAACACCACTACATCCTCAATCAGACGGAATGGTGGAGCGCATGAACCGGACTGTGGGAAAGTATCTATGCAAAGTCGTAGATCAGCATCAACGGGATTGAGACCAACATTTGCCCTTCTTCCTGATGGCCTACCGATCAGCAGTGCAAGAATCTACAGAACAGACTCCAGCAAAAGTGCTGTTTGAGCGAGAGATGCGGCTTCCATGTGACCTGATTTGGGTGCAGACCCGGTGAAGACGTGGCAGGTGAAGATTACATAGCGAACCTGAGGAGGAAGATGAACGATATACACGAATTGGTTCGTTCTAATCTTCGGATCTCCAGCGAACGAATGAAGGAACGCTATGATATCAGAGCTAATGGCAATTGCTACGCAGAAGATGATTTGGTTTGGCTCCACAATCCCCAATCCACAATCCCCAAAGTTGCAGAAATCTTGGAAAGGACCCTACCGCGTTAAGAAGAAGATCAATGACGTTATCTACCGCATCATCAAAGTTCCCAATGGCAAACCAAAAGTCGTTCACTTCAACAGACCCGCACCATTCGAGGAAACGCTGGATCAACAAGTGCAGCAAGTAGAACTTCAAGACGAAGAGGAGCTTACTTTCGAGGACTTCATGGGAGTATACAGCGGTTCATCGAAGGCACGGTATGACGTTACTAAAGAAGAGCAGCGTGACCTTTTTACCGTCCCTGTAGAATATGCACTAGCCCACTGCATAGCCCAGGACCTTCAGATGTTCCGAGGAATAGCCAACGAGTTCCGGAAAAGATTCGGCAACCTAGAAGAGCTTCAACAGAGCCCATCCATCAGTCGAGCTCTGAAAATTGAAGGTATCAGTCCTGAAGGAAAAAGATCGCTCTATTATCTGACAACTAAGGGAAGGCACTTCCAAAAACCATCCTACAAGAACCTCTGGGATGCATTGGTCGACCTGCGAAGCGCTATATTAGAAGAAGGAATACAGAAAGTAGCTGTTCCAAAGCTGGCTTGCGGTTTGGATGGCCTGAACTGGAGGATTGTTCGAAATATACTGGAGGTTGTATTCAGATTTACCGGAGTTGAAATTCTGGTATGTTGTTGGAATCCCAGAGCGAATCCAAGGGAGAAGACCATGTTACTTCCATCAAACTTCAAATTGCCGAAATGGACCCAATCGCTCCTATAACACCTCCTCACCATAACCAGAGTAGTGCATTCCAGGAGAAATGCCTTTTAAGGAGGGGGCAATGTAATGGAATTCGGCGGAGTCATGAAGAAGTATTGCCGATATCAAAATATCCTCCTGTATTGGACATTTCAGATAGTTATCGATTGTTCGTGAATGATCTAGAACAGAAAAGGATAAAATATCCTGGAAGCTATCAGATGGAGAGAGATGACAGGAAAGTGACAGTTCGAAAAGGTTCTAGAACAACTCAACCACGATATATATACAGCCCAGATAGCACAAGTACGTCCCGAAGACGTCCTCAAACCGTACACGTCAGACCTCAACGACGTCCCGAGGATGTCCTATTTAGATACGGCGTACGTCCTCTGGACGTTTCGGGGACATACGATGTTACAAAATCGGAGGTCCCCAGGACGTACGAATTAGGGCCTCATTAGGTCTGAACAGGACAATTCAACATAAAAACCTTCTGTGACTTCTTCACAGAGTTATTGTTATTCTCCGAATGTTGTGAGAATACTTTTAAACTAATATGAAAAAAAAAAAAAAAAAAAAAAAAAAAAAAAAAAAAAAAAAAAAAAAAAAAAAACGCTATCACGAAGTCACCCATCCAAACCCTAACCGCGACTTTGGTTTCTTGACTTCTGTGATTGAACTTAATTCCTCATTGTATGCTCGCTATTCCGATTTGTTATTACTTGGATTACTCCAGTGTGAGTCGAACAACAATTATTTTCAACAATTTATATTACTCAATAGGCCATTTTAGTGTTCCTGGCTGTCAATTCGGCATATTTTTAGTCCTCAAAATTGAATTAAAATCAGTAGACTAGATGTCAATAATTATGATCCACTTCTATCCAATGCATTAATGCATATATATCATCTCTATAGTTGATATACATATTTCACAATAACATAAAGAAGTAAGAAAATAAAATGCGAATACTGTTGCCGAAAATATTTGTCAAACCTCCATGCACAAATAATAACGTACCGAGTTGATTTTCAGAAAGTTCTCATATGCACATAAAATATATAGGTATATAAAATACAGGTTCTTACTTTCGGAGGCACTGAATGACCCAAAACATCTATATATAAGTATAAAAAAATCTCTTGAAACCTTGAAAATATGTCCTGAGGACGAATACAAATGGACGTCCTGGGGACGTCCACTAATTAACGTCCTGAGGACGTCCTATCAATAGCCAGGACGTTCGGAACAAATGGGGACCTAAAATGGACGTCCCGGGGACGTCATGTGCTATCTGGGAGGGCCATATAATGGCAGAAGTTAGTTGAATACGACGTTGCATTACGTTCATAACCTACAAAATAGATAGTTGTTATAAATAAGTATGTCATGAGTGTTGGTGTTCGTTGAAATAACTTGGTTATCAGTTTAAACCCAGTCGTCGTTAACTTCTACCCACGAAGATCGTAACAATATTCATGGTTAAGTCATCGATTTTGAACTTTTCCAGACTTCTTGTTTTAAGTACTCTGTCGAAAAATGTCTCGAAATCTATGAGTTCTAGGTTTATATTTTGGTTTCCTGATCTTCTCTTTTCTATTATTAATTTTATCCTGAAGAAAGGGTCCTGTATGCTTCTTCCGGGTCTGACCCACTTTCTGGTTCTGAGAATTGTGGTTTTATTTTGTATCTTGATTTGTCATTTATTATTTGTTTCATAATTTTTGTTATGGTATTCAGTATCGTGATTTACTTATAAATATTGCAATATTTGTGGTCCTTTTTTTGTATATTAGCGTTATTGAGAACTCTTTCAAGCCACAATTTCCGTAATAAATATAATGATCTGCTCATAACAATGAAGTCTAGAATATACAACTGCAGATTCCTTATGTAGATGCAATTATACCTTATCCGTATTGAGTGGAACAAGAGCAGTGCAACCTCAGTTGCAATGCTGAATCTCGCCCTTCAATCGAATCAAATATAGTATCATCATTATTGTTATCATTATTATATACCGTTGTTATGGTTATCTTGAGTAGAATCCACAAAAGGCTAAAAAATATGCAAGGTGCTATTTCAAAACATAATAAAAATAAGTCTCTGCTGTTCGAACCAGAAAAGGTCTTCGGTTTTGATTCAAATGAAATGAAATCAACCGAATGATGGATCAAGAATCTTTTGATTTTTATCATCCGAAATGGCTGAGATATGCAATTGAAACGGTATATTGGGACATCTGATATATATTTACAATCCATATCAATTATAATAATATTTAATCTACATGTCAACAGAACACAGATGAATTTAAATAGCTCGTGTCACTTACTATCACTACCTACTTACTATTTGTGGGAATATCATCATTGTGATGTACATCTTGATAGACTCTATATTGCCAGATATATATTGGATTATTGCAACGATATGAAAGAACTCCAAATACATAAGGGTACAAATTGAGACACATTTGATCCAATTCTCGTATATAGGGATGAATCGTATTCCCATTATATTTATGATAAACTGAAGTGGGTCGCCTGAAAAAAAAATGCTACGTCGCTCACCAAAATATACAAATTATATAATTCAACCATTCGACCACCAATGAGTAATATACGAGGTGATATATGTCCTACTAAGTGATTTCAAATACCCACAGAAATATATATATGTTTCAATGCCTCCAACTTCAATCTCACTAGTAGAAAAGCTGTCTCCTCGACCAGCAAACACCTTACATAAATTGGCGGTTTCGCGAAGTCTCGTGGAACATGTATTGATTGTGAGTATACGCATATTTGTTCAAGACATGGTACTGTATTATCCACAATGTTAACATAAACCAGATGATATTCAAATTACTCTTTGAGTGCGTCACTTCATGTTTCCAATGTGTCCGTTTATTCTTGTGAACGTGAGTTGACTTCATTCATAACACGTTGTTTCTATCTTTCGATCATTGATAATACTTTCATATACTTCACGAAATGACGCATTCTACTCTCAAAACAATTTCGTTTTCTAAGGGCTAATTGAAACAATTATTTTCGTTTATCATCTCAAATATCCACCAACCCTCACTCCTCATTTTTTTTATCAGTCACACTTCAATGCCTAAATTTTCCAACGATGTACTTATTGGTTTCGGGGTGTTTTCACAAAACATTATATAATAATGAATTGAATAATCAAGATATTGACTCACACTGGATTGAAAAATGTTCATTATTTTTTATGTGAAATGATTAACGAGTCCTTTGAATCTATATAAACGTCAAAATCAAATTATTTCAGACGAGCAAATGCATCACAAAATCCAGGTTTGTTCTTCTATTTATCCAACGATTGACTCAAAAAAAAGAACAAGGAAGGGGGCATCAATTGAGCGAAGGATGAAAATAGAAAAAAAAAAGAGAAATTTTTATTTTCAAGTATTTTTCGAACGTTAAATCAATTGAATTTTGATTCAATTCAAGAAATATATATAACGCTACTCTCTACCTTGCTACGTATAACGCAGCTATAGTATATCAGGTAGATAATACAACAATGAAATAATATTTCAATCAAATGTAATTAATATTAAAAAAAATGTCTGCGTTATTCCTGTATTTTACTAATGAACGATATATATGAATATAAAATTTGAACTATCATTGCGTATACGATTTTACTCGTTTTGGATAGAACCAAACTTGGAAACCTTGGAAAATGCGAAGCAGGAACCACGAGTCCGATAAATACTCGCCCGGTATTAGCATTGAGTAAAGCACCGACAGATAGAGCGATTTGCGAGCGATCCAGAATCGCTCATTAAAATGATTCCAAAGCTTTTATGCACGACTGAGCGTAAAATGACACTTCATCGCCCGGTTGTGCGGGCGTGAAATAGCACTTTACCGCCCTTGAACTACTTTACCGCCCGCCGGGGCGTAAAATGCCCGCCAGACAATAAATTATTAATTATTCACATCCTCAGCTGCTTAACTGATTTCTAGTGGAGTATAGTTGACACTTTTTTCGTCACCAACTAGTCTGGAACATGAGCAAATTGTATACCCTTTATAACTCCCTTATTATAAGAGATGGAGAAAAAGTGAAAACATTCTCATGTAATGCTCTTTCGACGGGAACATCATGGGCATAGCAAAATTATTGTGAGGAAATTCAAATCGGTATTTGAGAACCGTTTCATTCCTATCATGCTTGAGAGGTGAAGAGGTATTTACAATAAAAATATACTGGTCGTGCATAAAATGTTGTATGTATTTCGAGCGTAACTTGCTTTTATGGACCTAGTTGATAGCCCTTGCTAACGCTCAAGCTATTACTCACACGCTGTGGTCCATAAATGCCTATTTTACGCCCTTTAAACATAAATAACTATTGAGGTGTTTTTTGGGTTGTAGGTCTTCATTAACAGAAACTACATCATATAAAAGTCAAAGTTTCGACAGTTTATTCTGTCATCATCAGGGCACTGAAAATACAGATGATAAGTTAATCATTCACGGGTTCATGTATGAAGTGATTGCATATAAATAAAAATTATGAATAAAATAATGTATCACAGAATTCACAATGAATCAATGGTATGTATAGTATGATAATAAATTTGATATAAAGGTACAAGTTGATTCATAAATATGAAGATATAAATAGGAGATGATTGAATACTCACATAAAAATAAGCTTCCAGTGTAGAGAAAAGAAAATTATAACAAAACATATATAAGTAAAGAAACAGGATATTAAAATCTCAGAAACGAAGGATTACCTTTGAAGTTTATCAAAACATGCGTTCTGTTGGAATGCTAGATCTATACTGAAATAAATGATGAAGAATCGCTTTGTTAAAATTATCGCAGGAACGTTTATTTGTTTTTTATCGGTTTGCCGTGTTTGTAATCAAACTTCATGGATGAGATTCAAATAGGCACTATTTAGATTTTCGACATCCTTTCTAAAATTGACCGTTTTATTTTTCACGATATAAATCATTTCTGCTAGATTTCTCTCGAAAAGAGTTGATTCATTTGATACTAGTTTTGTGTTTTTAGGTCAAATTCATGATCAAATGTTATACAATGTTCAACTAGAGATGTTGGGTGTTCTATAGTGAGTTTATTCTTCATATCACGTTCATGTTCTTTCAGTCTAGTTTTGATTTATCTTTTAGTTTGTCCCACATAATTTTCATCGCAGTTATTGCAAAGAATTTTGTATGTGATATTGGATCGTATATCGAAGGGGGTTTTCTCTTCTATTTTGCTGAAAAATATTTTTCTAATCGAATTTTCATTTTTGAATGTTGTGGTGATGTTTTTCTTTTGGTCACTCAGAACTCTTTCAAGATTTTCAGATAATCCATCTACGTAAGGGATTTTGTAATATCGGGTTGTTTTTTGTTGTTTTTGTTGTGATGTATGTTGTTGGTTAAAAGGAGGGTAACGGGCCGTACTTTCGACCATTCCGTAAGAGGTCTCTGGGATGACCACATCGTAAATAAATAATCATACGACAGAAAAGCCAGTAGAAACCTTCACGTCCGTCTACTCTTTCCAATTCGCGTTAGTCAGAAAGCGTTCTCAACAGGTGTCATCCCAAAACCTCATTTACATCGAAAATTACTGGGTAATATTGTTTTCTTCAGGGCCGCATTGAGGAATATCATTCTTTATACTGCATATAACTTAAATCATTTTTTTCAAATCCATTTATATCGGGAACTCGTAAGATATAGATATTGGATAGTATAATTATTTCAAAAGAAATCTTATTATTATTGGAAGACAATAACTCGAGAAATACCAACTTCATATTTTCGAGTAGGTTTTCCAAATAATATGGTCACAGCATGGAAATACACCAATGAATCCTCGTAGCTCTCATTTCGAAATCACAATGACGTACAAGGCCAAGCGATTTTGGCTTTTTCGATACTAGCGATGAAAAAACTAATTTTATTATCAGTCAATGGTTTTTATAGGAAATCATGTATGGAACTTGGTGTATTGAGGGCCAGAGATTGAGGTTCACAGCAAATAACAAACACAATCGATCCATCGAAAACTATTGTTTGAAAAGTCAAAGATATGTGATCAATATATAACCTAAGGAGCGAAAAAATATTAATAAAAAAAATACGCTATAACTACAGTACAATATAAATATAAATAAAATAGTCGAGTTGAAATGCTTAGTATATATAAGACAAGAACAAGCGATAATTATGTGATAAAACACTTTTTCGATATACATGAAATATATAAATGATATGAATTGAAGACTTCACTTGGTATATGATTATTTGATACACAGAACAAACATATGCATATACACCCTCGTAAGAATGAAATGAAGTGAGGTTAATAATTCTTTTTAATGGATTTTTGAGTTTCTCTCGTGAATAATTTCAGTTGTTTTTTAAAATGGAATAAGCTAGGTATATTCCGGATTGTTTCGGGCAATAAATTGTACATTTTCGGAGCATTAAATGAGAAACTAGTCATTCCGAGTGATTTTGTGATTTGTGGAATGATATAATTATTTTTTTGTCTGGTGTTGTACATATGTGTTGGTAAGTCTCCTGGGTTTTTAAAAGTATGGTACCGGATGGTCACATGGTAGTAATAAAGTTGTTTTGTATTAAATACTTCTGTTTCTGTAAAAAGAAGGTCAGAAGGATATCTGGATGACCTTCCCAAAATAATTTCGAGAAATCTTCGTTGTAGAATTTCGAGGGGTTTGGGATGCGATTTCAAGGCGTCGCCCCATGCAAGTATGTCATATCGAAGATGACTTTCGACGAGCGCAAGATACAATGTTAATGATTGTTGTGTAGGTAGATTTTTTTTCAAATATTTCAATTTGTAGAGGATACATTGTAACTTCTTGATGATGTACTTTATGTGTATGTCCCATTTCATATGGCAGTCTATCATGACTTCCAGATATTTAACATTATTTTTAGTTGCTTTTATCAGGTCAGTTTCTCCGTCAGATATTTGATTATCGGTGAAGAGGGGGAGATTTGTTTTATTGCAGCTAAAAGGTAAAAAGTTCGTTTTTGAAAAATTTATTGTTAATAATCTGTCTTCAAGCCATTTCTTAATCAGAATAAATTCCGTTTGTACGATTCTTTTCACTTCTTCCCATGAATCAGCTTTGTAAAAGATTGCGGTATCATCGGCAAATCCAACAATGTCCCCTTTACTCTTCACAGAAAATGAGCCATTTAAATAGATGTTGAAGAGTAGTGGTCCAAGGACCGTACCCTGGGGCTTCACTGATAACATCGTTTATTCTAACAGTTTGACGTCTATTCGTGATGTAGCTTTTGAATAGATCTAATGAAGTATCTCTGATACCTATATCCTCTGAAGACTGGAAGAGTAATTCATGGCTTACGGTGTCGAAGGCTTTCGATAGATCAATGAATACACACATGCATGGATTTGTTTTCATTCAAAGAGTTGTGAATTTTTTCTGTCAAAGAGAGGATGACATCTAGTGTGGAGGTTTTCTGATTGAATCCATACTGTCGTTCAGAAATTAAATTATATTTTTTTATAAAATTTTGTAGTCTGATTTTCAACACCTCTGCAAGAATTTTTGATAAGTTGGAGATGAGAGATATAGGCCTATAGTTATTCGCTAGTTTTCTGTCGCCCTTCCTATATATTGGTATAATAATAAAATCTTTGAAAACGTTGGGCCAGATGCCAGTTTCCATACACTCGTTAAAGATATAGGTGAGAGGCTCGATTATGTATGGCATGACGGTTTTCAGGGTTTCCGCTTCAATTTCATCTAGCCCTACAGCTTTATGGTTTTTCAGTTCATTAATAAGGCTTTTTAGTTCATGAGGGTTTGTTGGTAAGAGTATGAGCGAATTTGGAAGGGACGATCTACTGGTTTTGAAGTTTGGATCACGATTTATTTTTTCTGCAAGTTTGTTTCCAGTGTTATTGAAAGTTACATTGAATTGGTTCGCAATCTCTTTATCATTTGTCAACGTTTACCCTAATTCAGTTTTGATTTCATTTATACTTTGATCTTCGTTTTCTCTGTGTTACTTACTTCTTGCACAACATCCCATGGAGCTTTTGCGTTCGATTTACTGGTTTCGATTTAACTCTTGTAATAATCAAATTAAGTTTTCTCGATAAGGGTTGTCAATTTATTTCTATATATTTTTTACTGGTTTCTCAAGTTGTTGTCGTTTGGGTGTTTTGTTTTTAATTTTGTCATGTTATTTTTTGTATTCGTTGATTTATTAAGTAAGGCATTTGTCATCCAGAGAGTGATTTTTGTGTTTTTTCTTCTTCACTGAAATCAGATTTTACCTCCTCACAAAGAACTCCCCTTGGTGCTGATCTATACATTTGAAATATTTTCAGCGCTATCACCTATTGGGCTGTCAGAAAATATTTCAATACCTTCATACCTATCATTGCATTTTTGGATTGCTATATTTTCAATTGTTATTGAAATCAGGAGCTTTTTATCGCAAACAAATGCGTTTGAGAGTAGAAAAAAAAACAAGAAATTATTGGATTCATAGATTCATGAAAAAATGCATATTTTGTTTGATTTTGTGTTTTTTCGATCAAGGCTACTTCTCTCGTATTCACAATAATTCGATATATGTATATGCAAAAATAAATTCTAATTGATTCATTTGGTGTGATATTTCTGTACCTGAATACGCGATATTCAGGTATTGATTTTTCAAATCTATTTCATAAGATTCAATATGATAGGTTTACCTTCCTAATGATTGAATATCTCGGCCATATCTCAAGATCATAAAATTGCTATTGGAAATAACATGTCTAGTGATCTCATATCGTACCAAGTTTACGAAGTCCCTTATAAGGTTAAAAAAATAGTTGAAAAAGTAGAATGCCCTATAAATTTATTGTGAGATCAGCTACCTATCCTTCCGAAGATTGAATTTTCAAATTTGTAATTCGTTTCGTCATCGAGATTTTTGTGTATATTTGAATCTGAGTCTGAACACTAAATTCCTATTTTGCAATTTTTCTACAGTTGGTGCTCATTTTTTCAGTTGTTTCTCACAATTCATAAATTACACGAGAAGAGTGAAGGGCAATATAAAATAATATGTGGTGATTTATGGTAATTTATGCAACAAGCGCTCAGAGCATCTATTGATTGATTTCTGCGCGCCGAACGGTTTCATTCAATCTGGACTACTTTATACCGTATAAGAGGAACAAATAAACAATAGGGTTCGTTTTCATTCATGATTCCTCGTTACATAACATATGAGTTTTTGAACTATCCCTATATATTCAATATACCTATTCAACTGAGATTGGAAATAATATAAAAATATAAATATAAATCAAAAACAGTGTTCCGCAAATTTTCATTCGATCTTGAATTCTGTATGCAGGGTCGATTGATTGTCATACTTATACTATATTCAACACATTCAACTTTTAGATTTTATATAATATACGAATCATTATTTCTTGAATAAATTCTGTATGTGGGGTCGATTGTGTTTTCCAATCATAAAATATGTTTTTTTCTTTTTATTAACCTGTTGATTTCATTTAGTTGTCAAGGATTATATGAAAACTGCTTTCTTCGAATAGGTATTTCTTGAAAACAGAATACTTATCATGATAGTTATCGAGAATTTACATATATACACAGGGTATAATATGTGAATTCACAAGCAACCACGATATTCGCATTTCAAAAGTTGTAAGACATAACCTAAATTTATAACTCGGAAAAGAAAGGCAATATAGCGAATGCTTGTTCTCGCCACTGAATAAATCTGAAAAAAATTGATTGCTCATAATTTTTTTCATATCTTCTATAGTTATAAACATTGAGATCTGCTAATGCTGTATTTTCTGAGTTGAGTGGAATCAAAATAATATCCTATTGTTCATTACAGTGGTTCGCTAATTCAAACACTCAGTACAAAAACTAAACAATTTATTCCACTAACAACCCGTTATATAAATATACATAGTTCGATAAACAATAAGTCACTACCCACACTATTCACTTTGAACGCTATTCGCTTTCTCGAATTATTGCAAATATTTTAGATAAGACTAGGATCTCCAATTGTCGCCACAGGCCACGGCAATAAATCATCCACTAATTATTATGTCGGCATCTTTTTGATAATTAGCCACCGCGCTGCCGAGATGAAATTATTTCGATTTCACGGAAAAAATCCGTAACAGTTATTTTATAGATTCATCATGAATTTGCGAAATAAACAACAAAAGATGTACAAATTAAATTAGCACTTATCTTCTTCGATTATTGGATAAACAATCGCCAAACATTTCTTTTACTTCCTAAAGAATTTGATCTTTGCAATTTACCTTACTCGTAAATTACTAAAATAATGAATATCGAATGCAAAGAGTAGTCCCAAGAAGATCCGGCAACCCTGCAATTCATCTACGCATTAAAATAAAACACTCAATTATAGTTTTTTGCTGACTGAAATTCTGCGGCGCCATATCATATTCATGAAACGCTAATAGAACATGCGATGGACATTGCCGCCATCTGTGTGGCAAGGTCTAAATTTCACATTCTTTCACGAATGTGAAGAGAAACTGGAAACGATAGTTGGGAGAGTAATTTTTCCATAAACCTTGCATAACTAAATCTGAACAGATCGGTGACATGCAATTCCCCATACCCCCAAATTTTATATATTATCATACTCCACATACCATTCTCCTTGATTTATTGTGAATTATGTGATACATTATTTTATTTATATTTTTTATTTATATACAATCACTTTATACAGACAGATCAAACTGTCGAAACGTTGGCTTTTAAATGATATAGTTTCTGTTAATGAAGACCTACAACCCAAAAAACACCTAAATTCACCAAAGGAGGTCGTCAACCTGATTGAATAAATAACAGTTATGGGTGTCAGGTGAAAAGAGTAAATGTTCATTTTCTTCTCAAAAGTAGTTAGAGATGCCATCTATTAGCGAAAATAATGTATTAATCCATGCTTTATTCAAATCATGAGAAAACGTGTAGGGTCACAATGTACAGCATTGTTTTGAAATGGTATATACGGAGAACAGGGAATGTCCAACCGAAAACGTAATAAACCGGAAACTAGTTATTTTTAGTCGATATATTATGATTTCAATAATCGGGCTTCGTCTCTTTTCAGTAGCAAACTTGAAAATGTGGAGAACGTACTGTCGTATTGTCTGCGTTCTCTATACGAAAATGACTGACGATTCCAAATAAAAAAGTGGTTAAAATTTATAATGTTGCTCAACAATTACCTCTTCAATCGCATGAGTTTGGAACGTTTTGCGAGTGTAAAAGACCCAAGTGTATGGAGAAAGTTAATACGAGTGACAGACGAGCTATTCCTGATTATTTTAATTCACTAGATTCGAACAATAACCGAAATTCCTATTTGTGCTCTCACAGGGTGGTATTCAGAGACGAATTCAATATAGGATTCGGATATCCTAGTTACGATACGTGCAGTCAGTGCGACCAGTTTTCAGTTGAAATGAAAGCTGCTGACAATGGTTCTGCAAGCGATAACTCGGAAGTTAAGAAGCTGAATAATGAAGAAGAGCTTCACTTGCGAATTTGAAGCCATAGCAATGGACTATCAAAAAAACATATCCCTTCCAAATATGTCTACTAATGATTTATACCTTAAGCGTCAACTCTCCATGTTTTCTTCAATATTATGCCAGTCTTCCACATGCTGAAAAATCAAGTCAAAAACGTACGAAGACATATGATGTCAATCTTAGTTTTCCCAACAAACAGGATGGAATTGGTTATAAATCGTTATAGGAAAGAAGAAGCAAGTCTACGTGATGAAGAATTAATGCACAAACGTCCAAGGGTAGATGTCAATCGTGCAGGTTCTTCTAATGAATAGGATGAAATTAGTTCAAAAATGAAGGGTAGACACCCAAAACGTAAAGTTACACCAAAGAATACTACCACCAAGAAGATTAAACTTCAAACTACTAAGGTAAGAACTGAACCAAAAGAATTTGTTTTATAAAGATTACTTTCTTGTTATAGGTATACTCGAGTGGACATTCCCTGTTTTCAACTAAAATGAGCAGACGATACTTTAATATTGCGGCTATTTTTGACAAAAGTTTCACTCTTATCTTCAAGTTGAATTATATTTCAGTTGTTGTATATTAACGGTCTTCTTGAGAAAAATTGCTTTTATTACATGAAAGATGAATTAGCTGTGCAGTTTTAATCTTTGAAATCGAATTTACTCTAATATATGTCGCGAGGACATTCCCTGTTTTCACCTGACACCCTTCAAGTATGGTTGAATCTAATGCAGTATATATATTATTTTCTATATGTGGTGGGAAAAGCTATGCAACTTTGGAGTCTCATAGAAACCTTGCCTGAAGTGCCTGAAAATGGGTTTCGCTGCGACTGAACAGTAATATCAGTAACTTGTGTAATGATTATTATATAAGCGCGTGTGCCGTGTGGCGAAAAAAAATATCACAGTGAGCTTTCGAAAAAACCTTGCATAAAACGATTATGTCGTTATAGATAGGACTACTGAACTATTGAATTTTCTATAATGAAATTAAAAGAAAAAATAATCATAATGAAGTATCGAAAAAACCTCGCGTGAAATAACGCAATGTGACTATTGAACATACATTTATTAACTGAAAAACTTTCATGGAAGTGACTACGGATGAATGTATTCCTGAGGCAATTTTTTCAAATCTCAATTTTTACTGCACAATTACTTTAAATGCGTACTTGTTGTCGCGGACTATTCGCTGCAAATGAGAGCGGGAGGCAATATTTTTGGTACATCTCATGCGATGATACTCGTATTAGGAGGAGGTGCATGGAGTGCGAGTATATATAATTCAATGTTCTGCGTGGTATATGAAAGGAAAGTAGTTATTTTCTGCTCTCAGTCTATTTTGGGAAATTGAAGAATATCCAAACAATAAACCTAAAACGAATGAAGAAAAGTCTGCTGAAGATTTATTCGTAGAAACAACAAAACGTGATTCAAATGGCAGATATTTATCGTGAGATATCCTCTTAAGCAGTCTAGTAACATGCTAGGAAACTCGAAAAAACTAGCTGTCCAGCGATTTTATTCTATCGAAAATGAATCAAATGAAGACGATACTTCGAAAAATCGATATGTACAATTCATGAATGAATGCATAATTTTGATTCACATGGGAAGAAATTATGAGAACAACGATAAAACAGCTAATATATCAAATCACTTTGTAAAAAGAGAAAATAGCTCAACGACAAAACTTCGTGTTGAATTTGATGCACCTATGAAGACATCTTCAGGATTCTCATTGAATGATATACAGTTATTAGGCCCTACTATACAACAAGATTTAATATTGATTATAATGTGATTTCGATCTCATGAATATCAATTGACGGGTGATATAACAGAAATGTATCGACAGATATTGATACATCCTGAGGATAGAAAATTACAACGTATATTTTGGGGCTCTGATCCTAGTCAACCAATTGAAAGTTATGAGTTGAACACTGTAACTTATGGCACTTCGTCAGCACCTATTTCAGCAGTTAGATGTTTGCATGAAATTGGCATACAAAATATGAGTAGATAATCTCTAGCCTGAAAGATTACCATGAGAGATTTTTATGTAGATGATTTACTCATGGGAACAGACAATCTCACGGATTTACTGTGAATGAATGTTTTTTTAATAGTTCAGATATTCTCAATAAAATAAAAAACTCACAATCTGATCAATCAACATAAGCAAATACAATAAAATTCATTCTCTAGAACTTTTGTGGCATTCGGATTCAGATATGCTAGAATATGGGATAAATCATGAAATTGAAAATCACAATCCAACTAAACGTACCTATGATACTTTCCTCAATTGATTCTAGAACTTCGATATTTGAAGATATCATGGGATGATCCTCGAGATGTATGTTACGAATGAAATACATTTCAGAATAAATTACATTTTTTAAATGATATTCAAGTACCACGATGGGTTTTATGTTCTGATCCAACTTTCACCGAATTACATGGTTTTGCAGATGCTAGCGAATTAGCATATGGTGCATGTATCCATATCAGATCAAGCGATGAATCTGGTGATATTCATATTAATTTATTATGTGCAGAATCTAAGGTTGCACCTCTTGAATCTCTTAGCATACGAAAACTTGAATGAAGCGCGGCACTATTATGAGCTAAATTTTATGACAAGATCAAAACAGCACCAAATATAAGATTTGATGGAGAACTTTTCTGGAGCGATTCAACTATTGTATAAGGTTAGATAAATCGAACTTCAAGTAACTGGAAGATTTTTATAGCAAACCGAGTATCAATCATACAATCATTAACTAATCAAGATAACTGGCAACATATAAATACTGAACGAAATCCTGCCGATTCACTTTCCAGAGGTCTCAACCCTCGAAGCATTTCCCAATTCAGAGAAGAATAAAGGACCTCTGAGTCCACAAGAGTTACAATTTTCATTACTTATTCTCACAAGATTAGTTCAGAGACAAATGTTTTCATCAGAATTGAAGAGTCTACAAATAAATACACCAATAAACCCAAAAAGTCAATCATTACAATTAAACCCTTTCCTGTATTTTGATGGTTTAATTCGAGTAGGAGGGCGGCTCAAATATTCACATTCTGACACTAACAAAAAAAATCCAATTATTCTACCAAGAAAACATAATTTCACGAATTTACTTATGAGACATCAACATTAAAAGTTATGTCATACAAGCCCTCTACTTTAACTTGCTTCTTCACGTGACAGGTATTGAATACTTGCCGGTCGTAATCTAGTATGCAAGATTGTGCATGATGTGCATGATTGTGCATGATTGTGCGTTATTTGTTTCAAAACGAATCCAAAATTGGATAGCAAATATATTATGACTGATTCACCAGAATTAAGAGTTACTTCTGCTAGACCTTTCATACATGTTGGTTACTTCTGCTAGACCTTTCATACATGTTGGTATAGATATTGTAGTCCATTCAACTGACGAGATCGTGAAACAAGAAATTACAAGATAACCAAAGTATATGTGTGCGTTTTAATTTATTTTGCCACCAAGGCAGCTCATCTATAACTTGTTAGTGAAATGACCAATGAAGCATTTCTAGCATGTTTATATAGATTAATGGCAAGACGTGGTAAATGTAATCATATTTTTCCTGATAATGGAACTAATTTCATTGAAACTAATGCTGAGCTTGAAGAATTCTTAACAGCAATTGATGACGGAGTTCGAACTGAATTGAATCAGGAAGGTATTCAATGGTATTTTATATCTCCGCGATCACCTCACTTTGGAGGATTGTGGAAAGCTGAAAAGCAGAAATCCGTGATAATGTCAAGGAAACCCAGTATTCCCCTTTATAGTTCCCGACTATTGAAAGGAGGCGAAAATGTTCAATCCCCAATCGTATAGCTTCACTTTCCCGTATAGAACATCCTCGAGAGGAAAAATAGAAACATAAGTGGAACTGAAACTATATTCCTGATGTTAGAATTTTAGATCATATGTCAATTAAGTGAACAGCGGCAGTGGCAAAGCACCGATATTCCATTTTCCGGGAAATCCTAGATGTTGGTGAAGAAATTTCCATAAGTATCCTATATAAAAGAAATGTTATTCCGGGTATTTTTATTCATATTCTTTCTAACACTTTACTATCGTTTTTTTTTTATTGAGGGTATTTTGCTTCAGTTCTTGCTTCGTTCTAGAGGTCACACAATGACAATCAATGACAAACAATGACAAAATGTCCTGTTTTTACCCTGATTTTTCAAAATCCAGATTTCGCATGAATACCCCCCAGAAAAGGCATAAGAGTTAGTTAGTTTGAGTTCTCCGCGAACAACGTTCTGAGCCGTGAAAGTGCGATTGTCGATTGTTGTGAGTGCCCGATATCGTATCAAGTGAACCGAGTAAACCAGACACCCTGTGTAGTGCAAGTGCTTTTGCCTAATTTTGGATTAGCCGAGCCGTGGTATTTTGTCCAGCTTACCACCCAGTATAACTGTAAGCGATTTTCCGGAGTTATATTGATTCCCTAATCGGTTATACACCATTTGAAACGAGTAATTGGAGAATCCAAATTAACATTCGAAGATTATTCTACTGTTCTGGCTCAGGTTGAGGCATGTTTGAATTCAAGAGCATTATACCCAATGATCCCAATGATCCTTCTCCCATTACCCCTGCACACCTGTTGATTGAAGAGACCCTACAAATCGTTCCTTGTCGGGAGTGAAAGAATCTATAATATCCCGGTTCAAGAGGTGCCATGAAATCATACGAGATGTGTGGAGCCGATGGTTCAAGGAATATATATCTGAACTTCAAGTTCGACACAAATGAAAGGAAAATCATTTCCAACTTCTGCAACCTGATACGATTGTACTTCAACTACATCCAGGTCTAGATGGCGTTGTGCGCGTTGCAACTATGAAAACATCGAGTGGTGTTTATAAAAGGTGCAGGAAATATCTTAAGAGTCGAGATGAATAGTTAATAAATAATTTAATGATAAAAAGAATATGAGATTTCAATGACTATACGTTAACTATATTTGAATAGATGAGGCCGATACTTGATGAAAATCCATTATTGAACAATGTTTTAATGTGGAAAACTACAAGATTATCACTAATTTGGGTTACAAACCACGACACGTGTTTTGCTATACTATAGCTTCTTCAGGTGGAGCATTTTAACTAACTACTATTGCAAACTAATCAAATATATATATAAAGATATCAGGTAAGAAGAGAAGGATAAAATGAAACGGAAATTACATTCATTCATATTGTCATTATTATGAAATAAATTTAATAAAGGGGAATTATTCAAATGAATCTGGTCATTTAACAAAAATGGTGATTTCTTGAGTTTGTTGATTTCAAGACTCTCTAACAAATTTAATTTTTGTCCTTTTTTTCTGAATGTAAAAATTTCAAAATCATTGTTGAAACTATGGTGTTATGTTAATAAGTGACTGGCAGACGTTGAATTAGTCTTATCATTTATGAAACTATTGAAAATAAAAACATAAAAAAACAGATT
The DNA here is from genome assembly GCA_029955515.1 of Chrysomela aeneicollis. Taxonomy (NCBI): domain Eukaryota; kingdom Metazoa; phylum Arthropoda; class Insecta; order Coleoptera; family Chrysomelidae; genus Chrysomela; species Chrysomela aeneicollis. The sequence goes on along the minus strand of JARUHQ010000013.1, from coordinate 4,000,295 downwards.
CGGGTTTCCATTGTTCTCCACTATTTTCATTCTGTAGAATTTAGGCAATTTGTTTCAATTTTTCATCATTCTTCTGAATCATCAACACACATCAATCACGAACATATTCAATCTGTTTTCATAGATTTATTCGTTCACACCTTCTTTTGATGGTTCTTCAACGGGTGCCCGACTCAAGCTATTTACATGAGACATCTTTCCACCAGCTCTATGTCTGATTTCGAGTTCATACTCAGCCAAAGTAGTATACCATCTAGCAATCTGCGGTAAAAGAGTTTTCTTCGCATTTGAACATACTTATGCTTGACAATCACTCACAACAGTAAATTCAATTCCCAACAGCATTGGTCTCAGCCTTTCAGCACACCATACTATCGTCAACAACTCCAGTTTTGAAAAATGATACATCGTCTTTACATCGCTCGTTTTCTTGGATACGCAGTATGTAAGATGCATTTCACCATCTGTACCTTCTTGTAATAAAATACCTGCGATACCTAAACTAGATGCATCACAATAAAGTTCACTTTTAGCTTTGGGATTATACATTTGTAATATTGGTGCTTCTTGCAACAAGTCTTTTAGATCAACTAAAGCCTTCTGTTGTTCTTGTTTCCAAAAGAAATGTATGTTTTCCCTTGTCAAATCTGATAATGGTCTTGTTATTACTGCATAATTCTTGATGAATCTGCGGAAAGATCCGGTCACACCTAGAAAACGTCAAACCTCATTTTCATTCTTCGGTATCGGACATTCGCTAACAGCTCTCATTTTCTCTTCTTCCAGGAACTATCCCATCTGCAGTCAATTGGAAGCCAAGAAATTTCAAACTTCTTTTCAAATTCGCATTTATCGAGTTTAGAAGTCAATTTCGCTTTCAATATCGCAGCAAATACTTGCCGTAGTTTGTCCAACATTTCTGTCCAATTTATCGCATTGATTAATATATCGTCTAGATACGATACAGCTACAGTATTTCTCAAAGGTCCTAACGTCAAACACATAATTTTCGAAAACTCAAAAAGGGCATTCACCAAACCGAAACACATTATTTCAAATTCAGCCGTACCATCTGGGATGAATAAAAGCTGTCTTTGATTTTGATTTTTCATCAGGTGGTGTTTGCGAATAACCTGACATCAAATCCAATGTACAATCAGCTAACAACTCGAAGCAATATGGGGAATTGGAAAAGCTCAGTTTAAGCATTCAATCTACGACAATTTTCAACGAGTCTCTTTTCACCGGACGCTTTCGGTACGAGAAAAGCTGGTGATACATATGACGAGCTCGTTTCACGTACTATACCGCACTCACGCCATTCTTCAACAGTTTCTTTCATTGTCTTTCGATTTTGCAAATAGGAACGATAAACTTTTCCTTTTACTGGTTTGTTATTGTATTTCAGTAGATATACTAGGAAAACACCACTACCAGCATAGTCCATGTGTTAGAGAGAGAAAAGCTTAAGCTAATGGGTCAGAGAGAGATAGAATGCAATGCATGCTTCTCTCTCTCTGTCCGTGCATCGACGCGGGATTTGAACCCAAGACCATCGGACTATGAATCCGATACGTAATATCATCGCCACGACCACTACATGATATAATTAGCAGTGGAAATCGAGACTACATGCTGCAGTCGAGCAAATCCGTTTTAGGAGGCTGCGTGGGGAGACGGGGGACTCTATGTGTAGGTATGTTTCCACTCGACTCATTCATTTTGTTTACGTCGTAACCACAAAAGCAGATAAGGTGGCTCAAGACCAAATGCCGCGAGATTTCCAACTGCAAACTGATAAGACGATACATTCAAGTTGGAATATGTAGAGGATGATTATAAAAACTCATGTACATGGTGATCTGCTGAGGCTGGGAGAAGGCATGGAGGTTCCTATAATTTTTTCTGTATGTTAATTTTAGAGAGTCAGGTTGGCCGAGCGGTCTGAGGCGCCAGCTTTGAGCCCTGGTTCCCGAGAAGGAGCGTGGGTTCGAATCCCACACCTGGAATTTTTTTTTCAATTGAGACTTTTTATTTCCATGAATCGTCTGTCGATGTTTTCATTCGAGTCGAAGCATGATGAGGAGCACGTACAATTTAGAATATCGTTGCTCTGAAACATCAAAACGCTATTGCTGCAGTAAAAAGTGTTTCTCCATATCAGATCTCGATGATGTAGTTGACGGAATGGCGTGCAAAGTGTGCAAATATTTTTGTTATCGCGCATGCGCATGTAATTCTAGACGTGAGAATGACGCAGTTGGGTGTTTTGTAACAGTTGCCAGATGTCTTTGGAAAAGTATAAACGACAACTGCAGAAATTCCAGATGAAAATAAGAGAACTCAACCACATTATTCAACACTACGAAGATAAACAGCAGATGATTAGAACTTTTTCGAAAATTACTTTATTAGAAATAATATCGAAGAAAAGATGGCAATCTTGAAATCATCATTTATATTGCTATTTTCAATGATGTAAAACATCTTGTAAATTGCAATGAAGTGTTTTTCAGTAAACTTCATTACTACTGGTTCCGGATAAGTCCGACCGATTACTACGTCGTGAAAAGTAAACCAGAAATCCGTGATAATGTCAAGGAAACCCAGTATTTCCCTTTATAGTTCCCGACTTTTGAAAGGGGGCGAAAATGTTCAATCTCCAATCGTATAGCTTTACTTTCCAAATAGCCCCGTATAGAACATCCTCGAGAGGAAAAATAGAAACATAAGTAGAACTGAAACTATATTCCTGATGTTAGAATGTTAGATCATATGTCAATTAAGTGAACAGCGGCAGTGGCAAAGCACCGATATTCCATTTACCGGGAAATCCTAGATGTTGGTGAAGAAATTTTCAAAAGTATCCTATATAAAAGAAATGTTATTCCGGGCATTTTTATTCATATTCTTTCTAACACTTTACTATCTTTTTTTTTATTGAGGGTATTTTGCTTCAGTTCTTGCTTCGTTCTAGAGGTCACACAATGACAATCAATGACAAACAATGACAAAATGTCCTGTTTTTACCCTGATTTTTCAAAATCCAGATTTCGCATGAATACCCCCCAGAAAAGGCATAAGAGTTAGTTAGTTTGAGTTCTCCGCGAACAACGCTCTGAGCCGTGAAAGTGCGATTGTCGATTGTTGTGAGTGCCCGATATCGTATCAAGTGAACCGAGTAAACCAGACACCCTGTGTAGTGCAAGTGCTTTTGCCTAATTTTGGATTAGCCGAGCCGTGGTATTTTGTCCAGCTCACCACCCAGTATAACTGTAAGCGATTTTCTGGAGTTATATTGATTCTCTAATCCTGATCAATTTTTTTTACAAATAGTAAAACGTGGAAAATTCATTTTCAACTGTTACTGTTTCGTCAGGCCAGTTGAAATTTACAATTATTCCTGACTTTTGGAAGGACCATGCTGTTTTTAGATTCCTGAACTTGAGAATTGATCGTAGAATTGGATTTTCCCCGGGCTACGATCAAATCGCAAGCAAGTACCGTAAAAATCAGAAGTAGTCGGTATTTCTTTTATATCTCGTTATTTTCCTACTTTTCCTGTCCTTTCACTGCCTGTATTTTCACTGTTGGAATTTCGAATTGATCGTCGAATTGGATTTGAACCGGACTACGACCAATTCGCAAGACAAATATAAAGTCAGTGGTATCCCGGTCGCGGTATTTTTCATTTCTTCATTTCCAATTCTTTGCAATCCAGAACTTGTGAATTGATCGTCGAATTGGATTTGTCCTGGAATACGATGAAATCACAAGCCTGTTACCTAAACTTCTATTATTTCATCTCTACGGGATCCCATATATATTATACAACAACGAAACCTTTCGAAACAGCATAGCAAAGTAGAATTGCAAGCGAGGGTATTTGTTGAAGAACTTTTAGAGTATTTTCTTGCAAGTGTCTATTTTTCCACCGGAAAAATCCAGACCAGAAAACACTGCCTGAGAATCAATATAATTCCCCAGACCAGATTATCACTTTCTCGAATCTGTTTAGCACTTTACCTGACTATCTGTATTGATTTGCATTCTGCCTGAATATTGGATTTTAAACGTACATCTTATGATTTGTCACAACTCTGGTTTCACATAACGCCTTGTATAGAGCAATCGAAATATCACCGTCACATTGCCATTGTCTTTGCTGTTAGCGGTATCTATCAGATATATTGTATTCCAGTGTTGATTGTGATAAAAACATAACCTGTATCCAGTTGAACTAACTACCTGAACAAGCCTGTCATTGAAAGCTCGTTTATTTCCGCGAAGACAGAAATTTTGTGTTCGTATTTGTTTTTGCGACATCCGTAAGTTAACGTCATGTTATTTTGTAATTCGCTGTAAATTGTCACCACAGAGTACAGTGAGGTTAAACTAATCTTTGTCGTCACTTTTCATATGATTTTGTTTTGAGATAGTTTGGATAATTGGTATAATTTCCTGGGAATAGTACTTGTATCTGATCTGACGAAGTGTGGAAAGTTAAAGGTTATGTAATAAATAATATAGAACCTTTCCTGAATTTTTATTGATTGAATTTCTGATTTGATTTTTCCTGTAGATTATTATCTATTTAGTGAATTTCAATAAATCCTGTTGAAACCGAAACTTAGTTTAAAATTAAATACCATCTATTTGAAGTAGCTTGTATTCCAGTATAGATCAAGAAATTGTAATTAAAGACAACATTTTCTTATTAGTAACTTGCTGTACCGGTCTAACTATCTGACCCCTGGCTTACACAAGGGGAAACATTGTATGGAATAACTCTGTATCCCTTCTTCACTGAAGCTACCCTAGGGCCTTCTAGGAACTCTAATTCTAGAAGAAAGTGGAGCATACCACTTCATAAAAAAAAACTGGCGCTCGGGGCAACCGCTCTAAAGCAAATAGAGAACTTAGCCCTGAGGCCCTTTGTAGGACTCTTGACCGAAAAAAGAGCCTTACAACATGAATGTGTCCAATAAAGTTAGCGAAGCAAGAATTTGCTTCAATAATGATACAACATGTCAGTGGACTACTATGAAGAATGGCGGTCAAATGGAAGTGTTCTCGATAGAATTGCTGCCGGGTGGAAATGAAACAAAATTCAAAATTTGGTTGATTTTCTACGATAGAACATATGGAGATATGAGAGATTGGCATTTTATACCATCACCAGTGTCGACGCCGCTACCGCCACCACCACCACAAGTGGATAACGAAAAATTCTTCACAAGATTGGATACTTCATTATACATCAATTTAGCATCTGTAGCTATGTTTATTTCACTCATTATTGTACATCGTTTCTGGAAGAAATGAAAAAGTCTATGTTCTAGAGCGAGTCTTTTTTATTTAGGTGAAATATTACAAAACCAATTGTATAGAGTATGAATATTTTGAAGACTACACTGGAACTTTCCTCCTCCTCCATAAAGATGATTCATGCATGCTGGAGTCAAAGGTTGAAATGTGACGGTTTGCCACCACGAAGCATCAAAGTCCTTCAAATTAACGATATCACAGCGTGTCTCCAATTCCTCGCACTTTTGCTTCAAGAACTGTATCTTTTGATTTGCCTGATGCAGATTATCATGTAGAATTTGATTCATCTCATCAAGATCTACATAGCCACTAGAGTATTTCAAGCCATTAACGTAGCGTTCAACATAGTTTACCATATTTTTATCTTCTCTGCTCAAATTAGCGTACTCTGTGGATGGCTTGAATAAAAAATTACAAATTTTTATGCCAATGCGAATTGACATCTCCTTCGGGATGAATTCTCCAGCAACGACGAAACCTTGAACGTCAACCAGTGCGATCTCAATGATGTCTTGGAATGAACTGAATGAACGTCCCCATTCACTCATCAATAGATATTTCTAACAATTTCGCTGAGTGGAAGGTATTCCATGATTTGGTCATGATTAATGATGCAATATGCCTTGGTTTTTGCAGAAAAGCCCATGGTTGCTTCAATATCCAACTTAATGTCGACTGTCGAAGCCTTCGGACCGAGACTTCTTCTCGAACAATCAATGACAAACATTGATCGAGTTTTGAATTCGGTAAAGGTCATTAGAGAACGCTTCGAGAGACAATTGTGATAGCTCTTGTTCAATTCCGAATAATTTTAACAGGCGTCAGAGTATTGACCAGTGGAAAAGTCTAGAAGTGCTCGTTCTTGCGGATAGTAGTCACCATTCAGAGCCAAACTTATGGATTTGATGTTGGCATGATCGAACAATGTAACATCCTCATGTATATCATCAATCTTTTTCGTTTGGAAAAAGACGCTGTTAGCATCACTGCGCGATCGAACCAAACGAATCGACTGCTTTCCCAGTGTCGCCACCTGATGGTCATTGATTATGGAGAACAAGTGTTTCAGTGGAATGTTCATGGTGAACGTTTTGGCTGCATTGAGAATTGTAGCATTCGGGTAGTTCCATCTTGCTGTAGCTAGATGGCGCGAATCTTCGGGGGCATAGCACAAATATCCTCTAGCTGTGCTCAGGCAGCATCCAATTCCTTATTTCACAACTCATATGTACAAGAATCGAAGAGATATGCACCAGTAGTTAAAGTGCCTGTACCACCTCCAGTTACATCTGATTTGTCCTTGATGACGAGAACACCTTCAAACATGGCGAGCCATGCATCTGCTCGATTGATATTAATGTCGATGACATCATTGTTCTCAAACGATTCGACGTACGGGTGATAGGTACGCCACTCCTCTTTGGTAATGGATTCATCGAACCTTGGTTTGCGAAAGACGTCGAATACTGGAGCCTTCATGGACATTGTAACCGATTGATTTGAGAAATAGGATATTGGATAATGTCAATTGTTTCCTCGAACGATGGTGCACCACGTCTGTCTTGCTCGAGGACGTTCTTGAGACTGACGTGGAAGCAGGATACTCTTCAGATTTATAAGCAGAGTTATCAAACACTATTCCCATCGCTGAAGTTTCTTCAATTCCAATCTGATTATGATCTCTTCACCTCTAAAATTCACCTCCCTCAAGTATTGATCTAGTATCTGCAGTGTAATATTTGGCATTTCTCGTCTACTTACTATGGGTAGACAGATGAGATTCCTAGGAGTTTCGTCTATTGCGTACCCAGGATCGACCGAAATGGCAAATTCGTATATCGTATTTGAAGGTCTGTCGTTGTAAAGAGCTTCAGCAGTGACGTTACTGTCAATGTGAATCGTTCGGACTTTGGCTATGTTAACCGGCAAATCAGAACAGTGAACTTTGTGTGCTTCCAGCACAGAGTCTGAGAATCCCGATACTTTAGCAATACTATCCTTGGGTGTAAAATCAATGTTGAACCTATTGCTCGAGATTTCACACTTTAATGTATTGTTATTGAGTTTCAACGAGAATATGTCGTCGACGTTTTTTGCACTCGAAATATTCAATTCTTTTAGAATGAATTTCTCAATGTCGATATGATCCTTCAGGAATTTCTATAATTTTTGTGGTTTCAGATGTTGCGTCCTGCAGATGAAACTTGGAAGCACCTCTTTCTATATTTGGAATGCTATTGTAGCAGTGGAAACTCAACAATGCTAGACCGTAGTCTGACTCTAGATCGAACTGTAGTTGCGTGAGAAAGTCTTTGGAGAGCGTAGAAGTGCGACTCTTCAACGTCAATATCAAAGATATGACTGATGCACATGCGTCATGTTATTTGTTTTTATTGAGAAATTCCAAGAGACGTCCATATTTACTTTGTTCATAATTCTGATATTGATCATTATTATAGAGGATTTTCACATTGTCACCAGAGTATCGGGCCAATTCTTTTGGTGGTTTCAACATTTCATAACTATCGAAATATTATCATGTTACTTGTGAGCTATCCAATGTGTACCAGAATCATTTGAAGTATCCAAATTTATGATTGCTTACTCGTCGCGATCACGCCATAGGCCGGTAGGTTAGGTTATGGTATTTTCAGATGTTTGGCATACTTCATTATTTTTGAATCGTACATGGATTTATTGGGTAGCTTAGCTAGTAGTTTTTTTGCGACATCCGTAAGTTAACGTCATGTTATTTTGTAATTCGCTGTAAATTGTCACCACAGAGTACAGTGAGGTTAAACTAATCTTTGTCGTCACTTTTCATATGATTTTGTTTTGAGATTGTTTGGATAATTGGTATAATTTCCTGGGAATAGTACTTGTATCTAATCTGACGAAGTGTGGAAAGTTGAAGTTTATGTAATAAATAATATAGAACCTTCCCTGAATTTTTATTGATTGAATATCTGATTTGATTTTTCCTGTAGATTTTTATCTATTTAGTGAATTTCAATAAATCCTGTTGAAACCGAAACTTAGTTTAAAATTAAATACCATCTATTTGAAGTAGCTTGTATTCCAGTATAGATCAAGAAACTGTAATTAAAGACTACATTTTCTTATTAGTAACTTGCTGTACCGGTCTAACTATCTGACCCCTGGCTTACACAAGGGGATACATTGTATGGAATTACTCTGTATCCCTTCTTCACTGTAGCTACCCTAGGGCCTTCTAGGAACTCTAATTCTAGAAGAAAGTGGAGCATACCACTTCATAAAAAAAACTGGCGCTCGGGGCAACCGCTCTAAAGCAAATAGAGAACTTAGCCCTGAGGCCCTTTGTAGGACTCTTGACCGAAAAAAGAGCCTTACAACATGAATGTGCCGAATTAAGTTAGCGAAGCAGGAATTTGCTTCAATAATGATACAACATGTCAGTGGACTACTATGAAGAGAGTATTCATCAATGGCGATCAAATGGAAGTGTTCTCGATAGAATTGCTGCCGGGTGGAAATGAAACAAAATTCAAAATTTGGTTGATTTTCAACGATAGAACATATGGAGATATGAGAGATTGGCATTTTATACCATCACCAGTGTCGACGCCGCTACCGCCACCACCACCATAAGTGGATAACGAAAAATTCTTCACAAGATTGGATACTTCATTATACATCAATTCAGCATCTGTAGCTATGTTCATTTCACTCATTATTGCACATCGTTTCTGAAAGAAATGAAAAAGTCTATGTTCTAGAGCGAGTTTTTTTTTATTTAGGTGAAATATTACTGTAGTTCGATAGTCTGTTGTGGAAGAGACAAAAACGGATGTTCTCCAATAATTGAGAAAAGAAAGCTCGAATTGAATAGGTCAACTATGATGAAAAAAATTGATAATAATATGCGCTGAAATGACCAACCAAACTTGAACCACAGAAGCGATCAATATCTCAAGTCACTGAAACGACTTACTTGGTAGTTCGATGGAGTAGACTTGGGAGATATAGGCTCTTGTAGGGAGGGCCCTCCAGATGTGCCTATTTTACGATGGTCCAGTCCAATTCCGAGGTCTGAAGGGCGAAAACTTCACGCACACAAATCAAAGAAAATAATAATTCTTCGGGGAAAACACGCGTCTTTGAGTAATGCGGAATTAAGTCGAGAACTTCGTTATAATTCGCGGAGCACTTTTTTTATTTTAGATACACACTTTAATCCGGGTGTTCCAAAAGCTACTGCCGGTCCCTTTTCAAATCCTGCGAAATCCAGCTAATTTTTCACTGCCAGGTCACGCATGTGACCTTCACTTGGTAGTGGGGGAAGATCATCGCCTCAGTGACATTATTAACTCTGTTTATATTTGATAGTAAAGTATACAGGATGAACGTTTGGTCAATCAGTTTGGATAATATTTGAATTTTAACATGCTCAATAATGTAAAAAAAAATAAATAAATTTGAGTATGGCAAATACTCAACATACTCCCCGCCCAAAAGGTGAGTATCTAAGACGCGCCTTTTCCAATGAAAAAGGAGGAAAAAAGAATAAATTCAAAAAAAAGTACGTACACAGGTGAACACACGACTATTAATAGTTGTGACTACTCATTATCGATAATGGGTAGAGGACGCAACTTCACAAGCGCTCTTTCGAGCACGCCATTGGCTGTCATGATCGAGGCTACGCGGGCAATACCGTCCGCTCCGGGATGGAGTTTCAAAATCCTACCCAAATTCCACTGCAACGGAGGGACATTATCGTTTTTAATCAAAACTAAGGCTCCGGGCTTCATTGGCTTCGATTGATTAAACCACTTATGGCGTTGTTGCATGGTATGAAGATATTTTACGCTCCATCGCCGCCAAAAATCTTGATTCAAACGTTGAATCATTTGCCAGCGAGTTAATCGATTAATTTTTATTTTGGATAGATCATGTTCTGGTAAAGCCGAAAGTGGTTCGAGGGTCAAGAAATGACCAGGGGTTAAGGCTGAAAGGTCATTTGGGTCAGTACTCTGCTGAGTTAAAGGGCGTGAATTTAAAATCGATTCAATTTGAAACAATAATGTATAAAATTCCTCATAGCTTAAAATTTGTTGGCCAATTACACGTTTAATATGAGTTTTTACCGCCTTAACTCCGGCTTCCCATAAACCTCCCATATGGGGCGAATTTCCCGGTAAGAAGTGATGCTCAATAGATTGTGAATCTGCGACAGATTTAATAATCTCTTGTAATTGCCTGAACGAACCAATGAAATTGGTGCCTCTGTCAGAATACAGATGCGATACTCTTCCTCGACGCGCGATAAAGCGACGAAGCGCGGCTAGAAATGCGTCACTCGAAAGGTCTGAAGCCAACTCCAAATGAATGGCTTTGGTTGCCATACATACGAAGAGACATATGTAACCTTTAACACTTTTGGAGCCACGACGACGGCATAAGGAAATGGCAAATGGGCCTGCATAATCGACGCCTGCATGAGAAAATGGTTTGAGCTGGGAAATTCGAAAAGTTGGGAGATTTCCCATGAATGGTTGCGTAGAAACTGGATTAGTTTTCCAAAATTTCACACAATTTACTCAGACGGGAACGTATTGCTCGCCGCGATGACAGTATCCAAAATTTTTGCGCAATCAAAAACTGAACGGTGCGAATACCGGCGTGTAAATGTATGCGATGATACAATTCAATCAGTAGATCAGTGAGCCGACAATTTCTCGGCAATAGGATAGGATGCTTTCTATCATATGATAAATTTAAATAAGTTAACCGTCCTCCTACTCGTAAAATACCCTCAGAATCTAAAAACGCGTTCAATTTCTTCAATGGTTTGGAGAATGTTTCGGATTCAAGTTCCTGCGAAAAAAACAAAAACTGCGTTCGTTTAACGATTAGATTAAGAGCTTGATTTAATTCTATTAGCTTGATGATTTTCTACTATTGAATATAAACCGTAGGGAGAGTGCGAAAATTCGTTGAATTTTATCGAAACAGGAATATTTTTCTAACAAATCATCTATTACATGATTCTGAGACATGACAATAAGGGAGATTTTGCGCTCTTCCTCGTTGGTGTGAAAATTATTAACGTTCGATCCTATTTCGTTCAAAAAATCCTCTTCAGACGACGATAAGAAAGCGGGCCCTGGAAACCAGTTCGAACTTTCTACGAGTTCCGAGGGAAATAATCCTCGCGACGCGGCATCTGCAGGATTATTCTTTGATTTTATGTAATACCAATTAGCGTTGGGAAGATTTTCTTGTATAAATGCGACTCTATTGGCGACGAATGTGTTACGTATGTTTGGTTCTGTTCGCAACCACGCTAAAACTATCTGCGAATCCGAATAAGTGAATATGCGACTGAATGTCAACCGTCCCTCGTATGTCTTAAGTACCCAATTAATGATTTTGGTTAACAAAACTGCACCACATAATTCCAAACGCGGAATAGTTATTTTCTTGATAGGTGCTACCTTTGATTTGCTACAAACAAATGAAGTGGAAAATTGATTGTTTGACTTGAACCTGAAATATACTACAGCCCCAAAACCTTTTTCACTTGCATCCGCGAATCCGTGGAGCTCGATTCGTGCAAGATCCTCAGGAATAACTCTTCGCGGTACTTGAAGCATACTTAAAAGATGAACTTCGGTTCTATATTTCGTCCATAGTCGCAAAATCTCTCCGGTTGGCTCATCATCCCAATTCAATCCCAAAATCCATAGTCTTTGTATCAAATGTTTCGTAAAAAAAGTTATAGGCGTGAGTATACCCAGTGGATCAAAAATCCGCGCAAGCTCGGACAAAATGTTTCTTTTGGAACAATTCCGTTCAAGCGGCGTTACATTAAATGAGAAGCAATCCTGAACTGGATTTCATTTGAGTCCCAGAACTTTCAGGGATGAATCAGTTTCTTTTTCGAATGCTAACGACTCGAGTGAAACATGTTCTTTGGGAAAATAATTAAGAAGTGATGGGTCGTTGCAACTCCACTTCCTGAGCTCAAAACCACCTTTAGATAAAAGCGCAATTAGATCATGTCTGAGTACTTCAGCTTCCGCTAGTAAACTACTACCGGTGCAAATGTCGTCTATATAGGTGTCCCTTTTCATGACGGATGCGGCATGTGAAAAATTAAATTCTTCATCCGTTGCTAGCTGATGAAGTGTACGAAGTGCAAGATATGGAGCACAATTGACCCCAAAACATACAGTTTTAATTCGATAATCGACTATTTTATCCCTTGGCGAAAAACGAAAAACTAGACGCTGATAATCACGATGTGCTGGTAAAACAAATATTTGTCTGTACATTTGTCTGATATCTGCAGTGAAACAGACTTTGTGCAATCGAAAATTGAGTAAAATACTGGAAATATCTGTTTGTAATTTAGGACCTGTGTGCAGACACTGATTGAGGGATACGTTGTTCGATAATTTTGCCGATGCGTTAAAAACTATTCGAACCTTAGTGCTTTGACTTTCTGGACGAAGTACACAATGATGTGGCATATAAAAACTGGAAAGAGGTATATTTTCACTGGAGGTTCTCTCCATATGACCCTGATCCAAGTACTCGCGAATAACATTACAATATTCTTTATACAACTCAGGCGTTTTTAGTAATCGCCGTTCAAGAGCAAAAAACCGACGAACCGCAAGGCTGCGACTATCGGGTAATTCAGGCATCATCTCACGAAAAGGCAACGGCACAACAAACCGACCATTAGCGTCCCTATAGTATTTTTCTTGGAAAATCTGTTCGCAGAGGTTATCATCCGAATTCAATGCGGGTACCTCTGGAACAGTCTCTATGTCGAAGAAATTCTTGAGGGTAGTTTCTACAGACTCTAATTCCTGAGAGCGACAAAGAAACGTGTGAACTTTTGAGGAAGGCTCCTGATTGATTTTTCCTATCAAAACATATCCGAACACAGTTTGCAGGGCATCGGGTTCTCCCGACTCACCCTCCAATCGACCATATAATAAGAGTTGTGAAAACACATCTGCACCCAATAAAATATCGATGTCTCCAGGTCGATAGAACTCTGGATCAGCCAAATGTATGTTTTTTAGATGCGACCAGGCTTGATAGGCTATTTTACTCGAGGGCAATTTCTCACAAATCTGAGGCAAAATTAAAGCGTCAATGACAAATACGGGCTGCTCCTTTTCAAACGGTTTTACCATAAGCGTGACTCCCCCCGTATTTATTACTCGATTGGCGTCTCCTACATCTTGCACAGCAATAGGAGAATTAAATTTATTCAAACTTAAACGATTGAAACATGTTTGTGAAATAAGCGAAGTTTCTGAGGCGGAATCAAGAAGAGCTCGGGATTTTTGATAAATTCCTTTATTATCGCGAATTTCGACGATTGCGGTTGAGAGGAAAACTTGAGAAGTTTCATTAAGCAATGTCGCACAAGTATTTACTACGGGTGAATTTTCCGCATCCTCATTTTCTCTCGCAGAAAGTGGGTCACGTGGCGGAGCTATTTTCGAAGACCCTTGGGTGTCTTTTTCATAATGCAAAGTTGTATGATGGTTTCGTTTCCCACATTTTCTACAACTAGATGTAGATTTACATGTTTTCAGATCATGATAATTGCTTAGACAATTGAAACAGAGATGTAATGCTTTACAAAATTTATAGCGTTCATTTTGTGTTTTATTTTGGTATGTGGGACAATTATACAATAAGTGATCATCGTTACACAGTACACATTTATGCGAAGGGGATTTATTTCCGGTTCTCGTGAAAAAGGATGAATTGGATTGATTTGAACTGCGGAAAGGATTTTTTGCGGAGTTTTGCGATAGTTTTTGATTTTGTGAAAATGAAGTTTTTTCAGATTTCTTAATATTCTTTCCTAGCGGGGAAAGCGACAATGCCTCCAATCCATTGCAGTGTTGTCCCAGAAAATCTGATATTTTGTCATATTCAGGAATATCTGTAGAACTATGAAATTTCTCAAATGCCTTGGCCGATTCAGAATCTACCCGACTCAGCAACATATTTCCTAGAATGAAACCCCATTTATCAGTAGGTAAGTTCAAATTCTTGAGACCGGACAAGTTTTCTGAAAACGAGTCTAATGATTTTCTTAAGCTTTGCGGATTTTCTGAAGTTAATTTCGGATGATTTTCGATTTCTGCCCAATAGGCGTTGGCTTGAGCTCGAGTATTACTGTATCGTTTGATCAAACTCACGTAAGCCATGTCGTAATTATCAGATGTCATGGGGGTACATTGTACCAAAGCTAAAGGCGGCCCTCTTAAAGAAGACAGTAAGTAGTTGAATTTCTCAATATTCTTCAGAGATGCGTTAGTATGCACAAGCGCATCGAACATATCTCTGAATGTCGGAAAATTTCGATAGTCTCCACCGAACTTCGGCAATTCGATTTGTGGGAGTTTGACGTGGGAATGTGAATGAGCGTATGCTTCAGTATGATTTCCTCCTAGAGTTTGATCGAATTTTTCAAAAAGATCCGCCTGAACAGCCTTTGCATGATAGAAATATTTCTGAAATGTTTCCTTATCTACATCTTGAACCGCTAAATCATTTGTTTCGTCTGCCGCAAGTATGGTAATGATTTGAGAATGATACTTTTGGAATTCCTCAAGCAATAAATCGAGAGTTCCGCAACGAACTTTGAATATTGTTCTTTGCGTTTTATCTAATTTTGCGGCGTCTGCCAAGCTACTAAGTAATTGGATCTCATTGGGAAGACTTTTTCTAAGAGCGACATAACGTCTAAATGATTTATCAGCCATATTGATCGCGAATATTCTGTATATCGAACAAAGTGTCGAGAATCCTGAAATATACGGACAAAAACTCGACGAGCCACTATCTGTAAACAGATGAACTTTTTGTACCAGTTCGAATATTGAGGAAATCGAAAAAAGATCGCAAGCTCGAAAAACTGGCTTGGAAGTCGATGGAGATAGATAGCGAAGCAAAAAGTGGAAGCAGCGTGTTCACCTTGTACCTGTGCGAAATTTTGGTAATGGCGCGAATTTGCGTGAATAAATTACAGGGCGACGTCCTCTCAAAATTTGGGAGGTGAATACGACTATTTATGACTCAAGTTTGATTTGAAATGTTGGAAATGATAGTAATTAATCAGGAGGTTATCGATCGTAGCTTATCTCTTGCTAATAATAAGACTAACAGATAATTTGAATGCCGGAAAAAACAAAATTATTTATTTGAATTTCAAATATTGTTTTAAGAAATGCCAGAAGGGCCTGATCCGGCTCGAAGGACCATGTAGTTCGATAGTCTGTTGTGGAAGAGAAAAAAAACGGATGTTCTCCAATAATTGAGAAAAGAAAGCTCGAATTGAATAGGTCAACTATGATGAAAAAAATTGATAATAATATGCGCTGAAATGACCAACCAAACTTGAACCACAGAAGCGATCAATATCTCAAGTCACTGAAACGACTTACTTGGTAGTTCGATGGAGTAGACTTGGGAGATATAGGCTCTTGTAGGGAGGGCCCTCCAGATGTGCCTATTTTACGATGGTCCAGTCCATTTCCGAGGTCTGAAGGGCGAAAACTTCACGCACACAAATCAAAGAAAATAATAATTCTTCGGGGAAAACAAGCGTCTTTGAGTAATGCGGAATTAAGTCGAGAACTTCGTTATAATTCGCGGAGCACTTTTTTTATTTTAGATACACACTTTAATTCGGGTGTTCCAAAAGCTACTGCCGGTCCCTTTTCAAATCCTGCGAAATCCAGCTAATTTTTCACTGCCAGGTCACGCATGTGACCTTCACTTGGTAGTGGGGGAAGATCATCGCCTCAGTGACATTATTTACTCTGTTTATATTTGATAGTAAAGTATACAGGATGAACGTTTGGTCAATCAGTTTGGATAATATTTGAATTTTAACATGCTCAATAATGTAAAAAAAAATAAATAAATTTGAGTATGGCAAATACTCAACAATTACAAAACCAATTGTATAGAGTATGAATATTTTGAAGACTACACTGGAACTTTCCTCCTCCTCCATAAAGATGATTCATGCATGCTGGAGTCGTAGGTTGAAATGTGACAGTTTGCCACCACGAAGCATCAAAGTCCTTCAAATTAACGATATCACAGCGTGTCTCCAATTCCTCGCACTTTTGCTTCAAGAACTGTATCTTTTGATGGCCTCTTACGTAGATGAGATTTGCCTGATGCAGATTATCATGTAGAATTTGATTCATCTCATCAAGATCTACATAGCCACTAGAGTATTTCAAGCCATTAACGTAGCGTTCAACATAGTTTACCATATTTGTATCTTCTCTGCTCAAATTAGCGTACTCTGTGGATGGCTTAAATAAAAAATTACAAATTTTTATGCCAATGCGAATTGACATCTCCTTCTGGATGAATCCTCCAGCAACGACGAAGCCTTGAACGTCAACCAGTGCGATCTCAATGATGTCTTGAAATGAACTGAATGAACGTCCCCCTTCACTCATCAATAGATATTTCGAACAATTTCGCTGAGTGGAAGGTATTCCATGATTTGGTCATGATAAATGATGCAATATGCCTTGGTTTTTGCAGGAAAGCCCATGGTTGCTTCAATATCCAACTTAATGTCGACTGTCGAAGCCTTCGGACCGAGACTTCTTCTCGAACAATCAATGACAAACATTGATCGAGTTTTGAATTCGGTAAAGGTCATTAGAGAACGCTTCGAGAGACAATTGTGATAGCTCTTGTTCAATTCCGAATAATTGTAACAGGCGTCAGAGTATTGACCAGTGGAAAAAGCTAGAAGTGCTCGTTCTTGCGGATAGTAGTCACCATTCAGAGCCAAACTCATGGATTTGATGTTGGCATGATCGAACAATGTAACATCCTCATGTATATCATCAATCTTTTTCGTTTGGAAAAAGACGCTGTTGGCATCACTGCGCGATCGAACCAAACGAATCGACTGCTTTCCCAGTGTCGCCACCTGATGGTCATTGAATATGGAGAACAAGTGTTTCAGTGGAATGTTCAAGGTGAACGTTTTGGCTGCATTGAGAATGGGTAGCATTTGGGTAGTTCCATCCTGCTATAGCTAGATGGCGCGAATCTTCGGGGGCATAGCACAAATATCCTCTAGCTGTGCTCGTTATTCCCGGATATCTGGCAGCATCCAATTCCTTATTTCACAACTCATATGTACAAGAATCGAAGAGATATGCACCAGTAGTTAAAGTGCCTGTACCACCTCCAGTTACATCTGATTTGGCCTTGATGACGAGAACACCTTCAAACATGGCGAGCCATGCATCTGCTCGATTGATAGTAATGTCGATGACATCATTGTTCTCAAACGATTCGACGTAGGGTGATAGGTACGCCACTCCTCTTTGGTAATGGATTCATCGAACCTTGGTTTGCGAAAGACGTCGAATACTGGAGCCTTCATGGACATTGTAACCGATTGATTTGAGAAATAGGATATTGGATAATGTCAATTGTTTCCTCGAACGATGGTGCACCACGTCTGTCTTGCTCGAGGACGTTCTTGAGACTGATGTGGAAGCAGGATACTCTTCAGATTTATAAGCAGAGTTATCAAACACTATTCCCATCGCTGAAGTTTCTTCAATTCCAATCTGATTATGATCTCTTCACCTCTAAAATTCACCTCCCTCAAGTATTGATCTAGTTCTGCAGTGTAATATTTGGCATTTCTCGTCTACTTACTATGGGTAGACAGATGATATTCCTAGGAGTTTCGTCTATTGCGTACCCGGGATCGACCGAAATGGCAAATTCGTATATCGTATTTGAAGGTCTGTCGTTGTAAAGAGCTTCAGCAGTGACGTTACTGTCAATGTGAATCGTTCGGACTTTGGCTATGTTAACCGGCAAATCAGAACAGTGAACTTTGTGTGCTTCCAGCACAGAGTCTGAGAATCCCGATACTTCAGCAATACTATCCTTGGGTGTAAAATCAATGTTGAACCTATTGCTCGAGATTTCACACTTCAATGTATTGTTATTGAGTTTCAACGAGAATATGTCGTCGACGTTTTTTGCACTCGAAATATTCAATTCTTTTCGAATGAATTTCTCAATGTCGATATGATCCTTCAGGAATTTCTATAATTTTTGTGATTTCAGATGTTGCGTCCTGCAGATGAAACTTGGAAGCACCTCTTTCTATATTTGGAATGCTATTGTAGCAGTGGAAACCCAACAATGCTAGACCGTAGTCTGACTCTGGATCGAACTGTAGTTGCGTGAGAAAGTCTATGGAGAGCGTAGAAGTGCGACTCTTCAACGTCAATATCAAAGATATGACTGATGCACATGCGTCATGTTATTTGTTTACATTGAGAAATTCCAAGAGACGTCCACATTTACTTTGTTCATAATTCTGATATTGATCATTATTATAGAGGATTTTCACATTGTCACCAAAGTATCGGGCCAATTCTTTTGGTGGTGTCAACATTTCATAACTATCGAAATATTATCATGTTACTTGTGAGCTACCCAATGTGTACCAGAATCATTTGAAGTATCCAAATTTATGATTGCTTACTCGTCGCGATGACGCCATAGGCCGGTAGGTTAGGTCATGGTATTTTCAGATGTTTGGCATACTTCATTATTTTTGAATCGTACATGGATTCATTGGGTAGCTTAGCTAGTAGTTTTTTTGTTTCTTCAAAAATAGTCCGAATCCTCGCGATGTCTTGCGTAAATACAAGCCCGAACCGATAGCCTCCATCGCTTTATTATGACGTTGATCTTCTTCCAGTTTCTTTGTAGCCATCAATAACAGTCTTTGCGATTGCACCAGCTCCACCAGCCAAGAATCCTAGAGCTCCCAAAGCAGCAAAGATCGGAATCAGCGGAAAAATACTACCACTCTTTTTTTCCGAATCGAACGGTATGATTCTCGGTACTCGAATCTTTTTCTTGCCTCCAGCTCTCTTGATGGCGATTGAAGCTGCTCTAAGTGCAGCCAATGCAGATTTTTTCAAACCACTGCCTTTATGGTTATCACTACTGCTATTGGATTTTATTAACTTTATAACATTGGCAATTGTTGGTCGCTGCAGCAGCCAAGCTTGCGATTAGCTTTCATCCCGGTAGTAACTAGCCAAGCTGCAGCTATCTCTTTGAAGTTTGCGTCTTTTTCTTTGACTCTTTCCCACGCTCTATTCTTGAGTACCCAATCGGCTTTGTGACGTTCCTCCAAAGATTGATTCTGTGAATATGCAATGTTGTGTTGTCGAAAGGCGTCGTCCAATGGATTGATGCCTGTGTCTCCTCGAGCAAGCCTCTTTTCTAGCTTTGTACCTGGTCCGCAAAATCTATAGCCAAGTATGTGCAATTCGCCGGGGAGCTTATTATGGAGGTCGTTCAACTGGAACGGACTCTACCTATCGAGAACTTAGATGTGGTAGCTAATTGTGAATCGATAAGTAGTAGTGGTAAACATAGGAAACTGCTTTCGCATTCGTTCAGAGCCATTTTCTGTGGACCCAGTGGATGTGGAAAGACTAATGCAATGCTGTCCTTGCTTTTCAGTCCGAATGGCGCGAAATTTAAAAACGTGTATTCGAAGTCGCTGTACCAACCAAAATATCAGCTGTTGCGACAAGTGCTTGATTCAGTGAAAGGGGTCGGGTATTTTCCATTCAAAGAGAATGATGACGTCATCGACCCACCGAAAGCGAAAAACAACTATATATTTATCTTTGATGATGTATCATGTGACAAGCAGCAGAAAATTCGTGAATATTTTTCAATGTGCAGACTCAAGGACATTGACGTTGCATACCTGTGTCAGATATACTCAGAAATTCCCAAGCAGCTCATCCGTGACAATAGTAACCTAGTGGTGCTATTTCGGCAGGATGAAATGAACTTGAAGAATGTTTTCGATGAGCATGTCTCACCTGACATGTCATTCGATCAATTTGAAGCTCAGAATGTTGGACAGCAGTGAATTTGGAACACTAGTAATTGCAAAGACATTCGACATTAATGCTGGCTTCGATAAATATATGATGGTTTGATAATCATTCATACATCACCATTAATCTTCATGACGACAACCGATAAACATGGTAGTGTTGATGATGCATTACGCAAGAAGAAAATTGGTGAATTGTTGTTTATGGTCCCGTGTACGATTCAAAAACATCGAAATGGTACCTAAACAAAAGTAAACTGAATTTCCATCAGAGGACTGGAGATATACTTGTTGGCGGCTATCGCTTTCGCGGCACTCCAGGACTCTATCAATTGCTATTCTACAATGATCCGGCCTATGTTGAAGATGACCGAGCTCAATACAAGAAATTACTCACGATCTCCAAGGTCCATCAGAATGCTCTTGGAAACATGAAGGGTTCGAGTAAATATAAATAAAAGGAAATTATTCGACCAATGTTTAGATCCAAGACGACCGGTGGTCGCGGTTTGAAGATGACCTATAACACAACCCCAATCGAATACATGTATTGGGATGACCAAAATGAGTGACCACTTGAGATTTCTCATCGCCTCACAGCAGGCTGGAAAAACATCAAACGACAAAGAAATTGTAGCCATCATTAATGAACTGAAGGAGGCCGACAAAATATCTGAAGCGTGAAACGTGCGTGAAGCGTGCATTAAACGTGCGTTAACCGTGCGTTAAACGTGCATTGAACTTGCGTGAAGCGTGCGTGAAGCGTGCGTCGCGTTGTTGTCACGTTTTTCTCACGCCGAGTATACAAATATGTGTACATGCATTAGAATATCATTTTCATAATAAATCTCGACAAGTTCGGTTGTGGCAGGGGCGGTGACAGTCATTCAACAACGATAGTAAGATCAGGATTCTCCTATACTCCCTCCGGAGACATTGACATTGGGCATTTGAAATTGTGTAATGTGAAAGCACCTGCTGATGCTGCAGATGCGACAAACTGGGAATACGTGAAACTCTGCCTTCCACAAATACGAGTGGATTTCAAGATTGTAAGATGCGCCCATATGCGTCGAAAAATAAGAATTTCAAACTGATAATGGTCGTGATTGATTGTTTTTCCAAATTTCTAAGGACTCGACCACTGAAATCCAAGACTGGCATAGACATTACTCGAGCATTCACCGATATTTTGACGCACACGAAACGTTGTCCAAAAAATTCGCAAACTGATCAAGGTACCGAATTCTTCAATGAAAAATTCTAATGAAAAAGTTTTCAATCAATCATTGAAATATGTTTTCGTTGAAGAAGGCAGCAATGGCTGAACGTGTTATTCGCACTCTGAAGGAGAAACTCTACAAATATTTCAGCTTGAGTGGATCATATCGCTGGATTGACGTTTTACCTGAGATTACCAAAAATTATAACAATCAAAAACATAGTACTACAAACTCTAAACCGTGTGACGTTACTGAAGCCAATGAACAAGAAATTCTCAAATCTACATACAATCACATCAGAATAGCATGATTTCAAAAATTCAAAACTGGTGATATGGTGCGAATCAGTAAGGCCAAACATGTCTTCGCCAAAAATCATACTCCCAATTGGACTACAGAATTATTCAAGATTGCGCAAGTTCGCATAACGAATCCTACCACCTATCTCTTGGAAGATATGCAAGGAGCGCCAATCAAAGGAGCCTTTTATTCGGAGGAACTTCAAAAAACTGCAAATCCTGATGTTTACTTGTTAGAGAAAATATTACGACGAAAAAGCAAGAAGGTGTTTGTTGCATGGTTGGGGCTCGACATGACACACAACAGTTGGATTGATGCTTACAATAGATTATAATGCAAAACTAGCACAAATCAAGCAAATCTGGGGGCCTTTCACGCACACACACACACATATATCGCATTGGAATTAGCTTATCATCCAGCCGGATATAGAGTGGGAATATAAAAAGCTTTGAGCAGCACAGCATTCGCATCAGTTTACAATTATGAGTGAAGACTCTGGTTATCCTCTGTCTCTAGAAGTGAATTTTGAAGATGATAGTTCTTCAGATACCTCATCATCATCACTGCCAGACTACTTTGCTGAAGTCGATAGATGTTTAGAGATGTTTGAGAAGGCGGCGCAAGCTGAAACACATAACCTGCTCAAAACTTCGTTCCCGCTCTCTACCTACGAGATTCAGTGTGGGTTGAGTCCAGCTAGACAATTCAGCCCTGTCATCGTCCTGAAGAAACCCTATTATCCAACAAAGCTTTCGTTCACTACTTACGAATTGGCAACGTTCATTGAATTGCTGCGAGATCTTCAACAGATTTTTTTTTACCAACCTCTGCCTGGTTTCATCGACGAATAAGATCCTGTGGTGAGCGCCTGCGGGGACTATGCCATCGTTTTTTACTTTATCTGTATTAATATATTTATATTTATATGTGTGTGAATATGTTTCTTCTTCACAAGTTTTGCATGTTTTATATTTATTCTTTCATGTATGACGAATATTTTTATATTTATTATATTAACTACATAATTTTCCAATTCTATCTCAACTTTGTCAATGAGAATATTTATTCTTGGACAATAAAGTATATATCTATCTATCTATCTATAACCCGAGTTGTTTGGGATGGCATCGAGGTGCTAACAATGACCAAACATCATGTGCAATTTGATTCGATGGAAGATGTTGTCGATATTTTGAGTGTTGAAGTGCAAGTTTTTTCACATCGAGTTAATATAATATATGATTTGGACTCTTGTATGTACTATAATAATCTTTCAGATACTGCAGCAGATTGGATTAGAAACAAACAAACTGTATTGAGTGTGGAAGAAATTATATATGGATTTTGTAATGCTGCTAGTAGTATGTCAAGTGATGCACTTCAAGAATATCTTTATTATTGTAAAAATCAAATAATATCTGATTTGAATAAAAGACTATGAATATAATATGTTGTTTTCAATTTTTCCACCTATGCAATAAAACAACAAACTTTTTCACATCATGTATATTCAGTAGAATAAAGTATAGTAATACATAGTACAAAACAAAAATTGAGTAATATTGTATAGTGATAATAAGTATAAAATAGTATAATGATTAAGTAGCATAGTACAATAATGAAAAAAAATGGTTGTTTTTTAATTTTTGTATGATATTTATGAAAGATGAAGGTATCACCAAAATCGGATAATCTCATAGCAATTTTTGATTGTTCGATGCTGAAAACGTTGTGGGCGTATGAACGAATGCAGCGTTGAGATGCCGTTTTTTGCTGGAATTCTCTCAAACAATTCAAATAGTCATCGAAGCCAATTTTATATTTAGCGACATTATTTTTCACTCCCTTGGATTTTTTAACAACCTTACCCCCTTGAACTTTATGAGTATACATTTTTGAACGTAACCCTATAAAATGAGTCATGATTTTTCCTGCGAAAATGGTTCGACTGTGAAATTGTGGACTGTTTATCAGATTTTTCGCTCCGTAGCGCCCCTCCCACGATCTCACCAGTTTGACCATCCTATGTTTTCGGATGTTTTCCATAGTCTTGCCAAACACCGCATTATTCATCAGTTCATACAAATTCTTTTCGAAGTCGCTCATAGCCAAAGTCCTTGATCGTGTATTCAACTCGATTTACGACTTTAGCCACGCCGATTGTTTGAATTTTGAAATTTCATGTATTTCAGTCAGTTTCAGTCCGTTAGCCAAACATTGTTTCAAATTTCTATAGTGTAGGATGTAGTCTTTCTCGTCGTAAAGTGTCGTCATTAGTTTGGGTAATTTTGAGCCAGGCGGTATGCGATGTTCCGCAGCGAATGGAAAGTCTTTATGTCGGTTGTGTAGCTCGCGAGGATATTTCAAGTCTACTTTCAGTATATACCCCTCAGGGGCATCGTCTGCAATAAACATTACATCAAAATTTTCAACGTTTTCCAACCTTGAAAACCATCCATAGGGTAAACATTCTGACATTGCCCATCCATACAAATTATTGACATCCAAGTACATAAGATAATTTGATTGGTCTTCTGGATCGAAATCTGGCATATTCTTGTTGTTGGCCTTCGAGTACCGACTGCTACAAACTGAGATTCCACCTCGTATAGCTTTTTCGATGAACATGATTTTGTCAACATCATTAAATAATTCCAGTTTACATTTTTTGTACTTGAGCATAGCATCCCACGTGTACCCAGGCATGGTGTAGTACCATGCGGGATCCAGTCCATGGGATGCCAAACATTTTTTTCGAAAATTCTCAAACACGTCAGCCAACAACAATAAATCAGTTCTTAAATAAAGGTCTGAATATTCTCCTAAATCTAAAATTGTGAATGCTTTCCATACGCTCTGAGCATGAGCATACTGTTCGTCTGAAATGTGTTCGTCATTCAATTTATTGCTAGATGGTAATTTAGTCTCGTTTAATTTTCCAAACAATCGATAAATTCGTATAGAAAAACACCCTTCTTGGTGAGAAGATTGAATGTTTCTTCATACAAACGATCAAACTTTTTTTCAATTATATTCAAGTCTTCTCGATCAATAGTAGAAGGTAATTTATCCAAAGATGTTTCCATGAACCGGAAAGAGTCAATGAATCGAAAATTGATGTCTGTATCTTCGTCATGTAGAGTGAATGAGATGTATTTCTCCTTGTCAATTGGGAGTATGCTCATGCTGCCCTTTTTGCTCAGTTCTCTCATCATGAAATGGCTGTCATACCCAGTGAAATTATGGAACACGATGGGCACTACGAACAATTTCCGAAAATTCAAATTGCATGCTTGGTGTGCGAATCCACGAAATAACTTCGTGAAGTGATCGTGGTCACGTACAATAATATCATTGTCTTTGAATACTTTCTCACAAATATGACAAATTTTGACTTCACATTTTTTTCAATCATCGGCACAATTGTTTTTATTTTTGATTGTACAATCTTGGCTATTCTCGACATTTAATTTGCGAACCAATCCATGCAATCGGCACCCCGATGGCTATCGAAAAAAGACAGAGGATCATTAAAGTCTTACTTCAAATAATAGCCTGCACTGTATGCCGCATGTTTTTGATATTTGGCCGTTTTGAATGGAACCATCTAATCAATATGTTCCAATTGACATTCAAAGTCAGCATAAATGATAAATGAAGCTGTTTAATTGTATGTGAAATTTTAAATTCGAAATGATCATATTTTTGAAATGAAATTTTACAATGATTTATTAGAGAAGAAAGTGCCTCATGATTCTTTAATTTTTGTTCACACTGAATATGATTCAGGCATCTATCACAAATAAATTGTTTGCCATTGTGTTCATTCATCTGTTTTTTTAATAATCGAGATAAATCTTGAATCAAGCAAAAATGGTATTCAATATCAGAATCATCATCATCAAAAATTCTCCACAAAAATTGGTATTTATCTTCATGATTGGAAATTCCTTGATCAATTTTTCGATTTCAATTTTGAATATAACGAAACAATTTACCAAAAATTGCTCCAATTCCTCATGTACCAAATGTATGATGATACCTGTTCTGATCCTACTCGCGAAAGCAGATGTTCATCTCTCCACTGCACTTCATTTCTCAATTTGGGTTCCCATACCCCACCCTGTAAACCCTTGTGTCGATTTTGGATTCAAATTTCTGAAATGTTTGAAATGTCCTACGTTCGTTTGAAGTTTTCTCAAAACCCCAATGGATGAATTATTCCTTCAAATCTCTTTATTATTTTATATTTGTGAGAACACGTTTCATAACAGCTGTGCAAAAAATAGTAACGTGGAATTTGTTAACGATGACCTGATAAAATGCTGTGTTGCGGAAAATAGAATGGGTGACACCGATCAAGCGTTTTTTGATGCCATTAAGGATTTATCAGTTGATAGTAAGTCAATCAGTTTGGATATCTTCAATTACATTATTAAACAAAAAGATATGATAATTCATGAGTTTTGTGATAAAATAACTCTGATGAATGAACAAATTATTCAGCTAAGACAAAAACCAAATACTACGGTTGGAAAAACTACTACGAAATCCTACAAAAACCAGGAAGAAGATGAAACATCAGTCTCTCTATCAGATAAAAAAGAAGTGCCAGCGTCCGGGAATCGCACATCGGCAAACAGTGTTGCCGGTCCTTCCGTTTCTACCGAAAAACCGAATTTCACTAAAAATGATGTTTCTTATGCCTTCACGCTACTAAACACCAAGCAAAAATGTGAAGACATCATAAATCTCAATAGTGACGTTCCGGAGATAAATGACAACACCTGGAAAGTAGTTTCGAGATCTAAGCCTAGAAGAAAATTGATAGTTGGTGAAAACACTTCTTTGGAAGTGAATGGAAAAGAACTCTCAAATCCACAAGCCTACATGTGTATAGGGTGGACCCTACGATGAATGCTGACGAATTGAACGAGACTCTCACGGCACGTTTTCCGGAAGTTAAAACCGAAAAACTGAATTCCAAACACCCAGATTTGTATGCTTCATTCAAGGTAACAATTCATGACTCCCACTTTGCCGAGTCTATGGATCCTGCAATATGGCCCAGAGGAGCTTACGTGCAGCGTTGTTTAAACTTGAGGACAACGGTCAACCCCCCCACCACGTGATTGACGTAGCATCTACAAACAATTCCATTCGACGGTCCTTACCTAAACATATTAAGAATAGAAACAGTTCTGAGAATTTCGAATCCAAAAAACTGAGTGTTTTTCACGTTAATATCCAGTGCCTATCAAACAAAGTTGATGAATTGATTTTATTTATGGAAATGAATGATTTTGATATTTATTGCTTGTCCGAACATTGGATGCGTGAGGATAATCTCAAGTCAATTAACTTACCAGGATACTATTTAGCCAGTTATTTCTGTAGGCAAACAAATGCACATGGTGGTGTAGCCATTTTTGTGAAACATTCTTTTTCTGCAGTTGATCTATGTCTCAGTGTATCTTCAGAATTTGACATCGAAATTTGTGGAATTGAAATTTCAGGTACACTTTTTGTTACACTATATAGATCTTGCGCGGGTAACTTTGACTAGTTCTTGCAATCTCTCGACTCTTTTCTGGAAAATATTCTGTGCACTAACAAAAAAATCATACTTACAGGAGATTTCAATATAAATTTTTCATCTGCCTCGTCAAACTGCACAGCTCTGTCTAACCTGCTAGCATATTTTAATTTAGACATTACACTCACAGTCCCAACGAGAATAAGTAAGGACTGTGCCACATGCATAGACAACATAATGACCAATTTTGATAGAATATGTTTCAGGTGTTTTAGATCATTTATTCACATCAACCTCGACTTCAATTACAACTGCAAGTGGAAGGACTGAACATCGCCGGCTCCTTGTACCACTCCGGGTCACGGCCTACCCCTCTCCTTCTGTAGAAGGAGTCCTTGATGACCTGCTGCCTGCCGAAGCCGGTCTTGCGCATCTCCTTCACCAGGTTCCACATGTTCCAGCCGTACTCCCAGCTGGTCACCTCTGGCAGGTAGAACCTGTCTTCCTAGCCTATCCGATCATCTCGGTCAATTTATTGATCTGGATTTATCATTGAAACTTGAAGAATCGAACAAATACTACAGAAATATTACCCATTCTGGTATAGGAAAACTGTTAGAAATCTTGGAGACCTATAACTGGGGGGATATTCTCAATGAGGTATTTTCTCCAAATTTTATGACAAAACACTTCGTGAATCTTTTGTGTTACCATGTTACTCGAATTTTCGCAATAAGAAAAAGTAAACGTAAGCACAAAAATCAATCACCAGTAAGCTGGTTCACTGAAGAATTACGCAATAAAAGAAATTTTCTCTCCGACGTCAAGGCTATTTACAATGTTAAAAAAGATCCTATTATTCACAATGCATTCATAACGTTGCGTACAGATTACCGAAGTTCCTTGAAAGAGGTTAAGAGACGTGCATATGAAGACTACCTGAATAACTCACAAAATATCAACAGAGATGCCTGGAAACTGATTAATTTCGAGGGTAACAGAAATCCCCACAAAGAAACTGAAACATCTATAAATTAAAACGATTTCAATGATTTTTTTACTAACATTGCAAATAATCTGATTGCTATACTCCCCGATGCGAAACATGACCCTACTGATGTCTTGAAAACTCTGCAGACACCTGTAGACTCCTTTTCTTTCTTTCCGGTTACACCAGGTGAAGTAAAGAGTACCATTTCTAGTCTGAAAGACTCTTGCTGTCATGACATTTACGAACTAAACAGTGCTATCATCAAACCTATTGCTGATATCATTGCTGAACCTCTAGCTTTTATATTGAACAACTGCTTCTCTCTGGGTATCTTTCCAGATGCACTGAAAATTTCTGTAATTCTTCCACTATTAAAAAAGGGGGATCCTCAGGTAATGAACAATTTTAGACCAATTGCGATCATTCCCATAATTGCAAAGATTATAGAGATACTGGTTAAACAGAGATTAACTTCTTATCTAGAAGTAAATTGTTTACTTTGCCCCGGACAATTTGGTTTCAGAAAAGGTTTTTCAACTACACAAGCTCTTTTAGATGTTGTTTCAAAAGCTGATGATGGCCTAGAAAAAGGGGAACATTCGCATATTACCCTCTGTGATCTCACTAAAGCATTCGACTGCGTGTCCCATGATATATTGGTTGAAAAACTATGGAATACGTGGTATTCCATTGGAATTTTTTAAATCTTATCTGCGGGGGAGATCTCAGTGTGTACTGGTAAATGGAGTTAAATCAGACTTGAAAGAAATCTCGCATGGTGTTCCACAAGGTTCAATTTTAGGACCATCTCTGTTCATATTGTATATTAACGACTTATATTATCAGGTCCTACCTAAAATTGCATTCTCTTTGCCGATGACACACCGCTTATTGACCAAAATAGTTATCTACATGAGCTGACTCTCTCTTCTACCCACACCCTGGAATTGGCTGAGAGGTAGTTCTCATCGAACAAACTCATGCTCAATGCTGAGAAAACACAAAGTCTTCTCATATCATCAAATGCTTCAATTGCCGAAGGTAAATATGTGAAATTACTTGGAATCCATATTGATGATAAACTCAATTGGTTGTACCTCACTAACAAACTTGCTAGTAGATTATCCAGTGCTTTATTTTTAATTCGTAGACTGAAACACTCGGTGGGCATCGGTACCCTCAGGTCTAGCTATTTTGGTCTCTTTCATAGCCATATGACATATGGTCTTATTTTGTGGGGTCGTTCTTGTCATGCAAGCAAAATATTCATTTTCCAGAAAAGAGTTGTGAGGGTGATATCAGGTGCCGGATACAGTGACCACTGCCGTCCCCTTTTCATCAGGCTTCAAATCATGCCACTTCCACTTGCATACATTTTTCACACTCTTATCGAAATACATAAAAATAGAATAAAGTTCCCCATACAGTCAGATATTCATCCTTACCCAACAAGGTCAAGTAACTTACTGAGAACTACTAGATACAGGCTGGCAGTATCTCAAAAGAATCCTTAAACTTCGATTTCTACAACAAACTACCGATCAAAATAAGACAAGTCAATGACTTCCAGTTCAAAATGAAAATCAAATCATTTCTTCTAAAGAAGTGCTTTTATTCAGCAGATGAGTTTCTCAATTACAGATTCACGGAGGATGACTTGTGAAGAAGACTATTTCAATTCATGTAACGTGTTGTATATCAAACTCTTTATATTTGTGTAGTCCTGTCATACTATTTTAATGACTTCTAGGATGATTTTAAAGTGTTTCGTGTGATATAACAGCGTCTTGTCTGTCTATTGTAAAACCTTGACTTGCTACAAACATACAACAATGTAACGTAGTCCAATAAACTTTACTTTACTTAACTTTAATTCACAAAGTCTTATACATGTTCTCAAACGATTAAGCCAGATTTTTTCATCTCTACTGGTGAATTTATCAAATAAAATTTTCCTCAATTTCCGAATAACTGCAATCAAATTATGCGATTTCTCAGAAATATCCATCTCTTTAAGTAATAACACACAATAAATGAAACAACAACTCACTTTTGTAATTTTCGATTATTTGGAATTATGCTGCTGGGTGTGGCTTCCTCACGTTGATTTTCCTCTTAGGTATAAAGGAATATTTCCCTGGTATGAACTACTCTATGTGAAGCGCATATACATTCGTCACCCTCGTTGTCAGGAAGACCACGGAAGTAGATGTTTTATGCCGATTCTAGACCTCCTCCCAAGGTCACACACCCCCACGTGGCCTTGGGGGGTCAATGACCTTGGGGGTCAATGACCTTGGGAGGAGTGACCTTGGGAGGAGTGACCTTGGGAGGAGTGACCTTGGGGTGAATGACCTTGGGAGGAGTTACCTTGAGAGGAGTGACCTTGGGGTGAATGACCTTGATGCGATCTTGGGAGGAGTGACCTCGAGTTGGCGACCTTGAGAGGAGGGTGCCCTTGGGAGTTGCTGTGGTCTTGAGAAGAGCGCGTCCTTGAGGAGGGCTTTCTTTCTTCTGTGAGCGTGACCTTGTGTTTCCACACCTCTGAAATGGGAGGGGGTGCGACCTTGAACACTGC
Source organism: Chrysomela aeneicollis (assembly GCA_029955515.1). Taxonomy (NCBI): domain Eukaryota; kingdom Metazoa; phylum Arthropoda; class Insecta; order Coleoptera; family Chrysomelidae; genus Chrysomela; species Chrysomela aeneicollis. The sequence goes on along the minus strand of JARUHQ010000013.1, from coordinate 3,969,380 downwards.
TGCCGCATGCGCATGCGCCATTCCCCCACGAGAGTTCAAGATCGCGTTGGTGAGAGTGGGGGAGTTCCTATAAATTGGCGATTCAGTGCTATAGTTGTCACAAGCAGTAGCAGCAGCATAACTAGTAATCAATAGAAATAAATATTGACTCGTAAAGCGTGTATCCTTGCTTGATAACAAGTGTTATTTTTATGTAAGTAAATTCCTATATTCTATATATTCTTTTGTACTCTCTTTCACGTGTTTAATCTAGAGATGGGTTCACCTAAAATTGATTTGATCGCGATCAATAATCAAATCGCTGAAGGGTATGAATTCACCAAGCAAGTGCTGGTCTTGAATAAGCCTTATCTGATCAAGAAAATGACAATATTTGAAACTAGATTTGGTAGATCTGCCACCGTTATATTATTAGATGAAGAAAGTGGGGAAACTGTGAAAAGTTGGTTGCCCAAAAGAGTTTCAGATGTGATTGAAGAAAGCGATCTCCATTTGATCAACTCCCGCGGGCTTTATACAATAGCATACCTGGGGCAGAGTGAACCATCATATGCTGGTGCGAAAACGCGAACGCTTATGAGGTTCGGCATAAAAGAAATACCCCTTAGCGAGACTTCGCCTCAGTAAATAATTGAATTATTTTTATGATTAGTTTAGTATTAGTGAAAGGGAGTTTAAAGATTATATGTATATAGTAGTTCTTACATTCTCGCCACCCTCGTCGTCGCATTTACCATTTATGGTGAGTAGTTTTTTTTAAGCTGAGGGTATGAGCTATGTAATATGAAACGTATTTGTCGAATTATCTCCTGAACTCTTTTTTTGTTTATTTATTTGTAGACTCCAGTACTCAACTTCTAAGGATATGTGGATGCACTATTCTAGCCAGTTTTGGCCACCTGCTGAAGACATCGAATCAGCAGTCAGCAGACTTAAATGTGAACTCATCGATTTGGAGCGTGATTCACTCCATGCAGCCAACTATGATATGAGCGCATGTTTCAATCAAGAACGAGCCCGAGAGATTTTAGCGGATGCTGATCGATATAAAATCGGTAATTTTCTATGCAGTCGCCTAGAACACGGGAGTATAACTTTGGAGCAGTTTCTTGAAGAAATGGTGAAGGAGGGTTTGGAATGCTTCCTTCATGATCTAGTTGAATTCCTACCAACTATCATCATCGAAAAATACGGTTTGAGGGAAGCTTCAGAAGAAGAAGGTGGAGAAGGTGAAGAAGGTGAAGAAGGGGAAGAAGAAGTTGGGGAAGAACAAGAAGGTGGCGGGGTACAAGGGGGTGTCTAGTATACTCTTATAGTCTTTAGACTCACTATTTCAATCACTGTACATAATAGGAAAAATAAAACATTATTCGACATTTTACATCTTTTATTATCCGAAAAAAAAACTGCTACAAATACATATATCTTAAACTATGGTGGTAGTGATTCATCTGATCATAGCTTCATAATTCTTCGTTCACACACCCATCTGTATGGAGCCATCTAGAGCGCTATATGTCATGACTGCGTCATGTAGAATGAGCGCATACACTCTTGTATTGGCTGGAAATTTTGATTTGCGAGTCTCAAATTCCAATTTGATATCTACTGTTGAGGATTTCATGGCGTCGGCTTGATGGCTGCAATCGATGATAAATAATGGGTTCTTCCTGAATTCTTCTATACCCATCATCGGCTCACTCATATCTTTACCATAGTAACTCTTTTGGAAATTTTCGTAAGCATAATAGGCTATAGCATCCAACTTCCTGTCGAATTCTAAATTCCACCGCTCGTATGGGTATACTTCTGAATTCAAATACACTCGAATATTATTAATGTCAGCATTAATGAATTGGGTGGCATCTTGAGATACATCATCCGTATTAGTAGATTTCTGGAATCCTATGATAATGTATCGCGGTCGCTCGAGGCTGTTGGTAGTTTTGACAGCCCAAATGTCTGAAGATGTTTCACGGATAGTTGGTAACTCATACAAATCCCACATCCTATATGCTATTTTTATCTTCGCAGTGGAACTTTTATTGATGCGATTCAATAGTTTGAGTTTTTGTTTATCTGACGGCATGATATGCCTTATTCTCCATTCAATCTTATCAATTTCTATTTTCGCATTAACTACTCCCATGTAGGAGTTTTTGAATGAGCGAGCAATGATTAGTATCAACTCTTGTTTTATATTCAAGACACCCTTATTATAGTCCTCAGCGAATCCCATCAAGTATTTTAGTGGTAATTTTCCGCTGAATACGTGATTGATTTTGTCTAGGATCGGTTGATTATCATCATCAATTCCCCAACCAAGGGTCTCTAGAAATTTTTTATTCGATTCCCCATAGGAGATCATACATTTCATAGCTGTAGTGATGCCTGGTTTTCGAATCATACACACTTGTTCGCCGCCTATCTCATAGCGAATTTCGTCGAAGAGGAATGCTAGAGCATTATTGGATAAATAGCAATCTGCTGTCAAATCATCTGGCATGAATTTTCCTTCGATGTAGATGTAGCTCCTTGCAATATCTAATATCAAATCTTGAAAGTTGACAGCTATTCTTATTTCGTCAGAGTTCTTGAATGATGGTGAACCATATGGTTTGTATGTGTGTTCATGCAGGCTGATTAGGGAATGATCGAAGATTGGTTCATCAAACACTTCCAATTGGAGGCTACTAGAAGTTGTGGAAACCATCTCTATTTTTTCTGTAGCACTTTCAGTCCGATAGATTTCAAGAAATCAATATCGCTCTCAGATAGGTTATGATGCCGCCTTGTCTGATTGAGACGTCGATTGCTAATGAATCCGCGACCGCGTTTACACTTCTTTTTATTATTTCTGCGGTCATTATGGGGTGTGGGGTTGGATATTCGCTTTGATTGGTTACCGAAGCAGAACCCCATCTTTTCTCTGCTATTTTTCGAGATCAATCTAGTTGTTTCAGTTCAAGCTTCACAATAATCTTCTCTCCTCGGAAATCGACCAAACAATTTTCATCATCCAAAATTCTCAGTGTAATGTTATCGATAGACTGACGTCCGGTCGGGCTGATTGGTAGATATATAATGTTTTTCGGTTCCTTCGACAGCTTATATCCAGGATCCACATTGATGTCGAATTCATACAACGTGTGAACCTCTTCCCCATTCAGGTACGCCCCGCTCGTGATATTGCAATCGATGCGTATTAGGCGAACTTTAATAATTTTCACCGGCTTGGTGGATTTATGTAGAAAGTTGGATGGGTAGAATTTTTTCTCGAAACCCAACACTTTGGCTATGGAATTCTCAACTGACAACATAATTCCATATGAAGATTTCATTTCACACATTAGAGTGTTATTATTAGCTCGAAGATAAAATTCAATATTATTTTTACTCTTTTTACTATCAGAGGAGGGGTTTGAAGATGATATAGCTTCTTGTATAACTCTATTGATTTCTTCTTTTTCATAGGCGCCTGGTGGTATATGAATCATTTTCAAGTTCTCAGAGATGCGACCTTCTTTCTCATCCCAATAACCCAAAGCGTTATTAGTCTCATCTATATTGGCTATGGAATTGTAAGAATAAAAGCCGTGTAATCCCATACCGTAAGTTCTTCTCGCATCTAGTTCAATTGGTGGGTAAAAATCAGCGCTCAAAACACTATGACCACCCGATATGGTGAATGTTTGCGACATAATGTTGGTGGTGTGTAAAGAAAACGGCGAAAATGGGTAACAAACCTCAATGACCATTCAACAGCTGCAACTTGATCGCTACGCGAGACATTGAAGAATGTTTTTATTTTCGCATTGATAATCATTTATATATAAAAAATTTTTATTACATATTGCCACATCTACATTTTCATTCGACAAAAGCAGCAAAACACTTTTCGTGGTATTGGTCCATCGTTGACATCAACACCGTCTGGTTGATTATCGCATTTCTCGTGATGATGATCCTCACAAAATTGGTATTTCGACACCTCTGGATCGTCTTTCAATCGTTGCGGTAGCTTATCCCATACTAGAGCTATTTCTTGGGAGGCCAATCCAATCAGTACTTCCTTTGGTAGGTCGGCGAGTTCTTTCTCAGTCATTTTTAAGAGAGAGCGTGATTTAGAGTAAGCTAACAACGCATGGGCCATTTCTTTGATGCTTTCTCGATCCATGATGAGCTACTTTTCGTTTGTGTTCTTCTTCGAGAGAAATTTCAAGCACAAATGCCCGCACCAGACTGTGTTGTATTCTTGTTGGCGCTCATAGTTATATACTATTTTGGTAGCTCTAAGCGCCTGCGGCCCTCTATTCAGATATTTCACCAACTCTTTTGGTGGGGGTAAATCGCCATAGCTATCATAATACTCGACTACTTTACCGCTTTTTTTATATGCAACCCAATGTGTGCCATCACCTTGTTCGCTATCTAAATTCAATATGGCGGATTCTGTACGATATGGGCCGGATGAGGGTAAATTATCCCTCATATATATACCTCGAAAGTTTGGTATTCCTATCTTTTTTATATGTCGTGATAGGTCCACATCTGTTAAAGCCCTTCGAGGTAGGCCATCTAGTTTTTTGGAGTTTGGGACTTCAAATAGATACCCAACCCTTTGCGGTATGGTTTCAGATAGACCCCCTTGCCCATTTTACCTAGAGCAATAGCCTCCATATGTGTGTTGTGGCGGTTCGCCTCAGCGAGTTTCTCCTTACTTTCTTTGGAGGAATTGATAGCACGAACAACGCTTGCACTACCTGCAGCCAAACTACCCAATGCTGATAATCCAGCAAAAATTGGGATTAGTGGGAGAATGCCGCCAACTTTGGGGATTGGTATTATGCGGGGTGTTCGAATATTTCTCCTTCCTCCTGCCATTCTCACGAATTTTTTAGCTGCACCGACGGCCTTCAGAGTTGTTTCACCCAAGTTTCTGGTGAGCGTTCCCCTGTTCCCCATTTGGCGTAGCGCATGTCGAACTTTGTGCACTATTCCCGATCCAAAAGCTATCTTTCTCATGCGTTTGGGCGTGGTCCGCTTCTTCTTCCTTTTCAGCACACTACCGCCGCACCCCAAACCGAAGCGCCTTTTTCCCTTCATTATATTTGTTGTTTTCCCCTTACGACAAATACGCCAACTTTTTTTCTTTGTTGAAGTGTATCGCTTGGCGTTCATAATATAAATGAGCTTTGCGACACTCGCAGATCATTATAAAGTACTTGACAGTCGCATGATGCAGATTGTTCGACAAAATGAGACATTCAGTGTGGAAAATTTTGATGAAAAAGTTGGGTTAGGAAATAGTGCAATTCCACAGCGTAGGCATGGGGATCTATTTCCCAATACAATTCGAAGTTTGATTATTGGTCCATCGAATTGTGGCAAGACGAATGTTATGATATCACTGCTCACCAATCAGAATGGCTTACGATTCGCCAACATATACCTCTATTCAAAATCATTGTATCAACCCAAGTATGAGTATTTACGTAAAGTATTGGAACCGATAAAGGGGTTGGGTTATCACACTTACAGTAACAATGCAGACATAGTTGAACCTGCCGATGCAAAACTTGAGAGTATATTTATATTCGATGATGTTATATGTGAGAAACAGGATGTGATTAGATCTTATTTTTCGATGGGGCGTCATAGGAATGTCGATTGTTTCTATCTTGCGCAAACCTATTCGAGAGTGCCTAAACAACTAATTCGCGATAATGCGAATTTCATAATCATGTTCAAACAGGACGAAATGAATCTTCATCACATATTTTCCGATCATGTATCCCCAGATGTGACATTCAATCAATTTCGGGATATGTGCGCACATAGTTGGACGGATAAATATGGTTTTCTCGTTATCGATAAGGATAGTGAGATTTGCGAGGGACGCTATAGAAAAGGGTTTGATTGCTTCATATATCCGTGATACCCTGATGTGGTTGAATCATTCGATCGCTGGATGGCAAAATGAGCGCATCTAGCAGTGAAAAAATGGATGAAATATGTCTCAAGCAGAAACTTGTCGAAGCAACTGATGCGGTGAGAAAAAAATTCAAAAGTTTGAAGAGCGCCCACCTCAGCGATCAGATAATGCTTGAGAAGGTATACAAACCGCTAACGAAACCATTGAAAGCTATCTCAGAAGCTGCTGCGGTAGCGATTGCCCCCTCCCAAATATCGGGTCTGAAAGTACCTATCCTTAAAATACCGCAGCCTACGCACCATTCTACGCCGATGCGTAGGAAAACGGTGGGAGATGCTACAGAAATGTTTGATAAACATTTGGAATCTGGAAATTCCAGCAAAAATTCGCAATTGATGCAGAGCGAACTCGATTATGTGACAATGATGGAAACACCACCAACATCATCAACTTCACACATTTCTAGCGATAATACTACCGCTATTGATACAACAACTCTACAAGATCGAGTGCAGCAGCATTTGGATAATTTGAAAACTGGAAAATCTAATTATGATACAGTATATGGTGTTCGTATCGATCCCAAAACGGATAAATTAAGGATGGGTAATATGGAAATTCGTTTTTTGAATGATCAAATCGAATTATGGCGTGATAATAGAAGGAGTAAGGTATTTCCAGCTTCTTCTGAACTATATGATTTGATTTTTATGAATCAAGCACCTGGATCTATTAGCGATCGAGATGAGCAGATATATACCTCCATTCTGAAGACTACAGGATCCGCATATAAAAATTATGATATCAGAGGAGGTTTGAATGCTGAATCCTCTAACTCGAAAAAGAAATATCGACAAATCATCAAACCTCTCATAGATAGCCCACATTATATGAGGAGTAATCCTCAACGATTTGATATCAAAGGCGGTAAAGGAGTAGTGGGGGCAATACCGCGCAAAAAAGTTCTGAATAGAAAACGGAAAGAATTTGTTTATTGGAATGATGCTGCAGAATTGGTGGAACGTCTTCGATTATTGTGGAGTTCTAAAATGGTTGGTCATACAGGGCATGATAATGAAATAATGTCGATAATAGAGGAATTGAGTGAAGAAGGTATCATACGTTGATTTTTCAAAGTGCGAGCGCCATATGTATATGCGAGTTTGGAAGATTAGTTATTAGTATATGAATGAAAGCCGAAGTAATCGCAGCGGGAAATCTACGAAGTGGAAGATGAAAATAAGCCCAACCAAAAGGGCGATTGCTAATGAATTACACAAACCCGCGAGGCGTAACTTCAAAAGGAGGAGAACGATAATCAAAGGATTTGCTGACCTGTGGCAAATTGATTTGGCTGAAATGCAAATATATGCAGATGAGAATATGGGCTATCGATATATACTATTCGTTATCGATTGCTATTCAAAATATTTATGGGTTGAACCGATAAAAAATAAAACTGGTGTGGAAGTGACAAAAGCTATGGAAAAAGTGCTGAAGCGAGCTGAATATTCTCCAAAAAATATTCAAAGTGATTTAGGCAAAGAATTCTACAATTCACGCTTCGAAAATTTGATGCAGAGATATAAGATCAATCACTATTCAACTTATAGTATAATGAAAGCAGCTATTGTGGAGCGAGTAATTAGAACATTGAAGACTTGGATCTATAGAGAATTCTCCGCCAGAGGTGACTATAAGTGGCTCGACATTCTCGCAAATTTTGCTAACGAGTATAATAATAGAAAACATAGAACAATTGGTATGAAACCTGCTGACGTAACACCTTCAACAATACTTAAAGTATATAGCCACCTGAAAATAGCGCCACCAGCAAAATATAATGTTGGAGATGTTGTCAGAATAAGCAAATTCGAAGGAGTTTTCGAGAAAGGATACTCAGCCAATTTTTCCACAGAATTATTCACCATATCTAAAGTGAATATTACCAATTCGACGACATACAACATCAAAGATGTCAAAGGTCGCCCTATCAAGGGATGCTTTTATGAATTGGAATTGTTGAAAACAGTTGAGCCAAATGCATATCTAGTTGAGAAAGTGTTGAAAACGAAGGGGAATAAGATATTTGTCAAGTGGCTAGGATTTTCTGAAGAGCACAATTCTTGGCTTGATAAATCTGCAATTGTTTGAAGTATTTAATTTTTTTTTCAATAAATGAGTCTGTTGACATTTCCTATCGCCTATTTCTTTCCTACCCAATTTTCACCCAATAAGGAAAAGTCGCATCAGAATTTAATATATTTTATTATGAAAATTTGCAAATAATATGATGAACACAAACCAAAATATATATTCACAACTATATACACCTTTATTTATATTTATAAAAAAACTTTATTTTCAAATATATACACAATCATCTTTATTCATATTTTTATACACACATTCACAACTATAATCACATATTCACAATAATTTACAATAATTTATTTACATACTCACAACTATATATACATCTTAATTTATATTTACAAAAACTATTTACAATTAGGGCCTTAACTAAAATTTACAAAAAAAACTATATACAACTAGGTTTCCTTCCCCAGTAAAACAGCACTCGCGCTCTTTCTGCATGGCAGAAATTCGCTGAAGCTCAGCAATCTGAGCTTCAACCTGCGCGTTGTCGTGAAGGGTTCTCGTTTTGCGGTCGCTCATCATTGCCAACCACCGCACCAACTCGTCATTGTATCTCCTTAGTTGGGTAGCAGGCAGTAATGGTCCCGGCGGAATGCTGTTTGACGGGGAAGGCGTTGATGGGGAAGGCGTCGGCGGCGCGGCATCCTCACTCTCCGCCTGTGAAGGCGAAGCCGCACCTCCAGCTGCCGGTGAAGATGGCGGCGACGGCTGCGACGGCGGCACATCCTCCGCTAGCGGCGAGGGTGACGCAATACCCGCCGGGGATGGTGTCGCAACCTCCGCCTCAGCTGCTGGCGATGGCGATGGTGGTGGTGGGGATGATGGGGGCGTCGCCGCAACCTCTGCCTCCAGCGCCGGCGATGGTTGTTGGGGAGGTCGCGGGGTAGCATCTCCATGAGGTGGCGCGGCGTCGGCGAAAACAACGATGGTGATGACTTCGTCATCAGGCGGCGGAGTGGCGGCAACTGCAGCCTCATGAACGATGGCATCACCACCATTGTTTTCGCCAACAAGCGTACCCTCAGCAGCAGTAGCACCTTCATCGTCGGAGATGGTGACGATGCTGATGCTTCCAGACTGTTCAATTTTATTGGCATTAGCCACTTCCGGTGCATCACCCACGGCGCCTACTCCACTGGTTCCCTCATCAATGGCGGCGATCGCATCACCGTCCGCATTGGTTCGAGCACTAGCCGGCTTGATCACGTCCACTCTGAGGACGTTGATTGCCGGCTTTCGCTCTTGTTGAGCGGTACGCCGTTCCGCGTACCACTCAGCAATATCACCTCCGCGGTAGGGGTTTGCCTTGCCACTATTATTGAGGAACTTGCGGAGTATCATTGAAGAAGAGGAAGATTTGCCCTTCTTGCTAGGGCCGGCCTTAGAAGGCCCCGCAACCGCCTTCGGGCTAGTCTTCCTCTTCTTCGAAGGTGCCTTGGGCGACGCTTTCGAAGACGTCGATGCCCTCGATGATAACGCCCTCTTTCCACCAACACGGCTACCAAAGATCTTTTTCTTTGGTTGCGGTGGTGGTGCAAAATCATCCTCGCTATCATCGAGAAAGATATGTTGAAGGGGGTTAGCAACCTTCCTTTTTGACGAGGACATGCTTTTCCCCCCAACAGACCCCGATGATTTCGAGCCACAAACCTTCATTTTCTTGGTTTGTGGCGCGAAATCATCAGCATTGTCATCTTCGGGCAGGCTTTCAACCAACATTGACGCTTTGCCTGAAAGCGCCATATCCTCCTCACTCTCCGACGATGAAGATGATTCACTCACCCTGCGACAGCTCATCTTAGCCCCCTTGGAAGATGCCCCTTGCGACATCGCCGGCCTCTTCTTACCCCGGGTGCCAGCCGCACCCACGGTATCGTCGCCGCACATGCTGTCCCACGTGTCAGCGAGAAGAGCTCTAAGATCAATATCATCTTCGGGAACATCAAATGCGTCCATGGTGATGTTCTCGAAAAATGATGAATTGATGCCTGAAAAAATTTCGAGAAAAATATTAGGATGGTGTTACAAGAAAAAGAGTTGAAAATAACATACTTAATTGCTGGAGCTCCTCAGAATTGTCGGGAGCGGCAGAGGATCCAGCGGCGGCGGAGTTGTTGAAGGCCATCTCGTATTCCTATAACAATGAAAACATGTTAAGTCGTGTATTGCATTGTATAGAGAAATTATGAAATTATCGCAAAGAAAAATATTATAAGTTATAGGTTATTATAGCACTTAGCAAAACTCGACTATATCACAATGAGAATGAAGTATGTTATAGAACTCGAAAATTTATATTTCACTATATGTACTCACAAGGAAATACTTACAATTGGTTCAGAAGTAATACTCCAAAAAAAAAATTAGCCGGTGGTGTGGTAGCTCGAGAGGAGGGCAAGCAACGGTGTCTTCTAGACCGGGTCCAAAAAACACTTGAAGATTCTACAACTTGGAAAAAGATTCAGTATTAGTATAATGAAAAAAAACAAGGGTAAGAGTTTTCCACTTCGGAAAAATAATTCGACATTGAAGCAATGAGGAAAAACATTCAGAGTTGGAGAAATAGAAATAATCTGATGTTATCACAAGGAGAAAAATGTTCAAAAGTCCCAGCTTTTATCACTTTGAAAATGATTCGATATCAATGCAATGAGAAAACATTCAGAGTCAAAGAAATAGAAATAATCTAATGTTATCACAATGAGAAAAATGTACAAGTCCTACATTCACCACTTAGAATATAATTCGATATCACAAGTACAAAAAATATAAAGATGTATACAAATTCACTATACACACTTCAAAGGTAATACTCACAGTTGGTCTAGGAGCGTCTATTCTGAGTAGCCCAACAGGAAGGCAGCGAACAGAATGGGTTGAAGATGAAAACACTCGAAGATTCTATCACTTGGAAAAAGATTCAATATTAGTATAATGCAAAAAAAACAAGAGTAAGAGTTTTCCACTTTGGAAAAATAATTCGACATTGGAGCAGTGAGGAAAAACATTCAGAGTCGGACAAATAGAAATAATCTAATATTATCACAACGAGAAAAAATGTTCAAGTCCCAACTTCTTTCACTTTGAAAATGATTCGATATTAATGCAATGAGAAAACATTCAGAGTCGAAGAAATAGAAATAATCTAATGTTATCACAATGAGAAAAATATACAAGTCCTACATTCACCACTCAGAATATAACACAAAATCACAAGTACAAAAATATAGAGATACCTATATACAAATTCACTATACACAGCCAAAAGGTAATACTCACAATTGATCTAGCGGCGTCTAGTAGGCAGGTCTAGTCGAGGAGAAAGGCGGGCAGCAGAATGAGTTGAAGATGGAAACGGTTTGCAGATTCTATCACTTGGAAAAAGATTCAATATTAATATAATGAGAAAAATTAAAAGAGTTAGAGTGTTCCACTTTGAAAAATAATTCGAAATTGGAGCAATGTGGAACAAACATTCAGAAAATGATTCGATATTAATTCAATGAGAAGAATATTCAGAGTCAAAGAAACAGAAATAATCTGATGTTATAACAACGAGAGAAATCTACAAGTCCCAGATTCACCACTTAGAATATAATACAAAATCACAAGTACAAAAATATGGAGATATATACAAATTCACTATACACAGTCAAAAGGTAATACTCACAATTGATCTAGCAGCGTCTAGTAGGCAGGTCTAGTCGAAGAGGAAGGCAGGCAGCAGAATGATAAATTCGAGTGCGCGCTTCGCTTTTGTGCTCTTTCCTCCCTCCTAGCTGAGAGTGGGAGTGACTGATGACGGGTGACAGATGATGATGGCGCTACTGATGGCGGATGATAGCTGACACGGTACACCTCAACGACCAACTACGGGCACGGAATACTTCGCGATAGTTTGGTATGGCAAATAATAGTGATTGTGATAGATGGCGCCCCTGTTTCAAGGTCATTAGTCTTAATAGCAGGTGGCGCTACTGATGGCAAGTGGCGCTACTGATGGCGAGTGACGCTACTGATATCGGGTGATAGCTGGCAGATGACAATTGACAGGGTGACTGTCACGGCGGCCATCTTAGTCGGAAAGAGTATTGAAAAGCGGAGGTCATAGCGGTTTCAACTCCTGAGTCGACCACTAGTTTGAGAAGAACTCCTCAATTATTCTTCAGTCAATATGTATCCGAGTGCCTGGGATAACAAGCCAATTATTGCAGTGAGGCCGCTTATCGCGAATGAGGCGATATGCTGCCACAATTGCGGGGACGCCTTCGTGCCAGGAGACCTTAATCCCAGCACGGGAATATGCCAGCGTTGCTCGTTGGCGAATACGACAAGAACGGGGCCCCCATCTCCTGTACCAGCGCAGTCACCAAGTTCCGGAGCCCGATGCGATAGGTGCTGTAAAAAGCTGAGGAATTCCAACTTTGGAATCTGCCGCCCAACATGCCGGGAATGCAGCATGGGTAGAAGGCTGCACTTCCATAGATGTAGAAGCTGCCGGCAATATCGGAATGATTGCTGGCAAGGGATTTGTAGAGGTTGCAATTTCAGCAAGAAATTCTTTTGCGAGGTGGTGGGCCACTTTTATAGGGGGCCCTCCGAACATTTGGACAAGTGTTGGTGCCTACCCCTCGAAGAGAGACTTCGAAGAAGGGCTAGGGATTTGGAGGTGCCGGCTCCAACATTTAGATACTATAGGGGTGATATTGAAGGAGACTATTGAATTAGTGTATATATTTGATTATTTATTTTTCTATTTATAAGTTTTTATTTTGTATATATTTATGTATTTCTAGTTCATAAGATTTTATTTTGTATATATTTGAAATTTGAAAGTGTATATAGTTATGTAAGAGTGTATAATGAATAAATGAAAAAAATAAAAATAAATTATCTATTTTATTTTGATAAATTTGACAAGAGTTCCAAATTATATCGCCCAGCATTAAATACAAGTAATATTTTCTGATCGAATTCCACCTTGACACAAATATTTGATACCTCGGCAAGGATTTTGGATTTCATGGGGGGGGGTGCTGATCGAATCCCACCTTGACACAGATCTTAGGGTGGTGCTCCAAGGGGGGGCGGAGTTTTGGGGGGGCGGAGTTTGGGAGGGGCGGAGTTTTGGGGGCGGAGCTTCCTCGGGGGGGGGGGGGGGGGGGTGGGCGTAGCCAATTTGAGACTCTCCCACTTGTTGAGGCCCAGCCCTTTGGCTTCTCCCATTGGTCGTTACGCTCGGACCTCATTACACTAGCCCACTTCTTGTTAACGCCCACCACTTTGGTTTCTAATATTCGCCCTACTTCTCAGACATCATTTAAACTCCGTCTAACATGGTTCGCGCGTTGGAGTATCAATGCCCAGTTACATCAAGGCGTTATTGCTGCCGCAGAAAGTGTTTCTATCTATTCGAATACAACGATGTCGTAGATGGGCTTGCATGCAGGAAATGTATGCATTATTGTTATTGCGTGTGCGACTGTGATTCACATAAATATGGGATTTTCACTTCTTTTGTGAGCACAGTTAGGCATCTACGAGAGAAACTGAAACGGTAGACACTTGAGGACCACTTCTTACTTATTAATGGTGTATTCAAATCATGACAAACAATTTGTATTATGAAAAAATTTATTGAAATATATAATATAAAAAACGATATATATTTGTTCACTTCACTTTCGGCTTCAACCTTTTAGCCGTGTAAGGCGGCACTCTCGACTTCTTCTTCCTACGTAGCTCCCTTCTTGTGATAACGGGAGATAAAATGATAGTTTCATCGGAGTCTGATCCAGGGTCGAGTTCGTTGTTGTTCCCCATCTCGGCCCGCACCACACCCATTATCTCCTGCATTGCTTCATCGGCCCGCCGCTCGTCCAAGTGTCTCTGCACCATTTCGTCGATCTCCACCGGGTTGGTGCGTTGTCTCTCCCGTATGGCGGCCACCATTTGTCTCATGGACATATTTTGATATTGTCCAGACATAATTGAATGCTCACTTGTAGATGGTTCTATAACAATTCAATGACTACTGCTCGACTCAGGAGTTGAAATCGCTATGGTTAAAATTGCTACCTCCTCCGCTTTTCAATGCTCTTTCCGCCTAAGATGGCCGCCGTGACAGCTGCCCTGCCAATTGTCACCTGTCACGTCAGTTATCGCCAATCATGCCAACTGTCAATTAGGAAGTGTTCTGTACCCGTAGTTGGTTGTATTTGGGATGTATGACTTTTGACAGAAGTGAAGCGCCACCTATCGCACCAACTATAATTTACCAACTGCCATCTCCCATACCGGATGTCGCCGATCATACCAACTGTCGCGTCAGGCATTCTCTACTTCGCCCATAAGGAAATTGGTGTGGAAGGTGTCAGGTAAAATAATCTCGAATGACAATATATATATTTATTTATTTACATCATAAGTACAATATGTTGGAATATAAATGTTTCATCATCATTTCAAATGTTGAGAGACCCAACTCCATACTGCATGCGATTGCCTCAAGCTACAATTAACCCTTGCAGATAGCGTATGATTCATACATAGAGCAGCTTCTTTTTCGAATACTGGTACAGGGTTTTGAAGACACATATCATGCTGATATTTTTCAATATTCACAATGTATGGCTTATAGGCCAATTGTTCTACATACTGTTGTAAAATCTCAAACTTTTGATGCCCCTTCACATAAACTATACTAGCGCTCGCAATAGGCTCAAGCACCTCACCCATCAGTTGATCATAGTCGATGAGCCCACTCGAGTATCTTATACCGTGGATGTTTCGTTCCACATAGGTTACTTGCTTTTTTTCACTCCGAGTTAAACTGTTATAGGGCTTAGGCGGTTTCAATATGTAATGATTAGTTTTCTCCCCATCTGTGATAGATATTTCTTTGGGGTGGAATACACTATTATCACCAAGCACGAAACCTTGCATGTCAACAGCGAGTAGTTTCATGGTGGCCGCCTTTCATACAACTGACTCTAACACACCTTTGCGGTGAAGAATATCAAGAATGGCTGAGGGGTGGGGGATTATAGCCTACTGCGCAATAATATTACAATAAATGTTTCGAGTATAGAAAAATATTATTACTTCAAAAATGGTAAATATAAACTTCACTACATATATTGCAACAAATAGGAGCAACACCTACCGCAATTGTTTCATGAAGTTTTCGATTACATAACTTCAAAAATGGTAAATATAAACTTTGCTGCGTACATTGCAACAAATAGGAGCAACACCTGTCACAATTGTTTCGTGAAGTGTTCGATTACATAATGTACATAAGAATGACCGAGGGACATTCATAAATTTATTTCGCTCAAGTGCTTTTTCGCTGCATTCGACGTCATCGTATCCTTCATCCGTGAAATTGTCCATGCCTTGCTGCCCAACAGCGATTTTGGAAGGCTGCAACGAGAAAATATACATTTATAATATGGAAATGATTCCCAAAATCGAGAATATTATCGAATAAAAAATATACTCACAGCTTTCCCCTTTTCTTTATCATGCTCCTGAATTGAAAGTTTCGCAAGCGTCTCGCTGACCTCGGTAGTCATCTCAACTGCTGTTGCCAATATCGCAGCTAGTCACCAACTCGGAGGAATGGAAATATCTTATACCCCTTATAGGGCATGTAGCAAACAATCCTCCCCTCCCCCTACCCCCTCTCCCGGTATAGAGCTCACTGCTGAGGTTCTAATTGCTCCATCAACATTTCAATTAGCGAGTCTAATCTTTTGGACCGTTCATTATCCTCCCCCTGATCATTCTGCGACAAGTCGCTTATTGCCTGATGTAGCCAAATTGGATTTTGCTCCGGACTAAATCGATAAAAATCGATATCATTATGACCCCAAGGAAGAGTTCTGACAGTATTGGGAATAATAAACCGCTTATCGTCGTGATATGAAAGAGCAACTTTGTTTCTCATCTCCGTGAAGATGTCATGCTTATAGCTACGAAAAGTATTCATCTTGTGAAATATCAAACCACCTTTCTTAACGATGTCTTTATAACTATCTAGAGATAGTTCGTTTCTTATAACAGCCCTGGAAACACCTTTCGCTTTTTTCACCTCGCTAGTCGTTGATTTGACGCAATAAGCTTTGGCGCCAGTACCATAAAAACTAATTAAGGGGTTGTTTGGGAATTCATCTTTCATTTTGCCGACGATCGATTCTGTGCGAGGCATGTTGAAGTTATTTTTTACAGGATAATTAGACGTGTCGAAATATTCTATGTTTTCTTTCATAAAATCATAGAAATTTTCGCTATCAATTTTCAAGATGAGGGAATCAGTATCGGTATACAATAATGATGATGATGTTCCAGGAAAATTTTTCTTGATACAATCATATAAGAAATCATAGATTACAATTTTCGACACATCTAATATGCTGAAGCCCACATAGAGCGGTTTATCATAATGCACGCTAACCCTACCCATGTGAATTGCAAAGAAATTTTCATGAAATATCGTGCAAGTCTTATAATTGGGAAGGGCCGTCAATGCATTAGCACCCTTCCGCTTCCTGATACTCTCCCAATGGGTCACAAGTTTGATATCGGTCCTTCTATCGACATTTTCCATAGTTTTACCATACACACAGTTGACCATCTTTTTAAATAATCCATTATCGGCTTTGTTCGTACTTTTATTGCGCATCTCAGTATTGAGGTCTACATATTTCTTCAACCAGCGAGATTGATTGAATTTAAGAACTCTATGTAATCGCGTCAAGATTAAACCATTTCTAATCGCCTGTTTCAAATTTCGATAATGGATTATATAATTTAACTTATTCGATAAATTCGGAATCAGTTTCTTATGAGCGGATTTTGAACCTGGCGGACTGATGGTTTCCACAAGAAAAGGTAAATCCGAGTGTGCATCATGTAAATTTTCAGGGTAGTGAATATCTACTTCGAGAACATACCCGAACGGATCATCATCTGCAACATTCGAGATATCCAAATTTGAGATTTCAACATCAGTTAACCATGTGAAACCAGATGTAGGTAGTGGTTGCGACATACTATGACCATACAAGTTGGTCGCATCCAAATACATTATAAACGACGATGGATCATCAGGGTTGAAATTTGGGAGGAATTTATTATTAGCTACATGGCTTCTCATACTACACTGGCTGACACCGCCTCTTATTCCCTTCTTAAAGAAATTCACCATGTCGATGTCAGTTAAGAGTTCCAATTCCACTTTTGTGTAGCGCAACATAGCATCCCACGATAGACCAGGGGCTGTATAATATTGACATGGGTCCAACTTGTATGTCTTCAAACTAACCTTCCGAAAATTTTCAAAAACATCGCATAATAACAAATTATCCGATTTCAGATATACGTCTGAATAATCCCCAAGCGTTTTACATTTGAATATCTTCCAAATACGCTCAGCTCTACGATAATCCTCATTCGAAATGTGTTCATTCGATAAATTATCGAAAAAGTCATTTTGAGAAGGTAAACCTTTATGCTCCAATTTATCGATAGATGTAATAAAACTATACGGAAATACGCCTTTTCGCGTCATTAGCTTAAATTGTTCGCGATCTTGAAATGCTCTCGCTGTCTCCACACACTGTTCCGTAGTCAGATTTTCAGCTAGAGAATGCAGCGGATCAGAAAGAAATTTATAGCTATCTAAAAAGCGCAACTTCATGAACATTTTATGATCTTTCCCATCTTTTCACAAGTACTCATCAACAAAAACATGTTTCGTGAATGAAACATACTTTTCCTTAGTTTGAGCGATACAATCCACCCTCTCTTCATGCTCGAACAATTGTTTGATGAAGAGGTGGCTATCATACCCGCTCATATTATGGAAAAAGATGGGGTTGAAGTTAGGTAGCTTGAAATTCAAATTACATTTAGAATGTGCAGCGCCATCTCTCTTTTTACCAGTCAGGTGACAATGGTCTCTAACTTTAACATCTGTGGAATCAAGTGGCTTATCACAAATGTTGCAAATTGTAGCGGTAGCGAAATCAAGCTTTTCTGCAGCACTCAATTTAGCCATAGGAACAACACGTTTCAAATGCATATTATATATAGCCTTAACATTATCGACTAAACTGGAGACAAACTTTTTTGCTACACCTTTTCCTCGGAATGAAACAAATTCAGTGAGGGAATCATCGTAGGAGCATTTGATGAGATATGCAAATGAATGCGGCTCGTGAGCGAATGTTTTATTAGTATACGACCCCGTAGGATCTGGTTCACAAGTTTGGATGGGTTTCAGAACAGATTCAAAATCCGCATAAATAACGAATGGTACTTTCATCTGTTTCTCAAAACTTTGGAATTTTAAAATATTCCCGGGAGCGCTATTTCCGAATTTATCAACCTTGATTTCTGGAGATGGAACCGTAGTGTATGTATGATTGCAATCATTCAATTTATGACGTAGCAACTTCGACTCATCGGAGAAACATATCAGACACCCATCGCAAAAGAAATTCCTATGCCCTCTGGCATTTAATTGGCTTGACACTAATCGCGATAAATTTTTTATCCAGCAATAATGCCCCTTACCGGAATCGTCCGAGATATAAAGTAAGTTTACATGCCTACCCAATCTATTCTTAGCATAATGAAGCGGCCCAATAACCCTATATTTCATTTTTTGATCATCGAATACGCTCTCTAACCCATAAACATTGATGGAGCAATCATTTTGATTTTCGAACTTTGGAATATCACTTACTTTCATAGGAAACTCTATACCAACCAGATTCAATACTGTAGAAAAGTGTGGGTAGGAAGATGTTTCGGTATTCCTTATCCTCGCAGGATACAAAGCTGATGTAACTGCCCAGGCGAAACAATGCTCATCCTGATTAATAATGTTTACCACCGCTTTCTTGTTCGCAATATAGGTGGGCAGCTTTATGTAAGACCCGCCTCTTAATGGACTATATTTATTAATATTTATTTCTAGAAACAAAATCTCTTCTAAAGCCCAACCTGTAATATCAAAGTAAAAAAAAGAAATAAGCAAACTTAGTCGACATCTGATTTTTTCAAACAACTCACCAGAATCACGTTCCTCGAATTCGATAGCTAGATTCGAAAGACAATCCCGAAATGCGTCAACGATATCTTCCAAATCTGACGATGAAGCAATTATGCGATTCGGAGCCATGAAAGATTTCACATCTCTCACATCTCGGGTTTCAATGACATATCTACCAAAAACTTCCATGTTCACTTTAATCGAGTGATGAATCAGTAGCATATTATCTAATAGAGATATAATTGTAGCTCTATTCTCATTGAAGAACGCATTGTAATCTAAAATGTTCGTTCTACACTCTAACCTATAGCTAATAATGCGGCATTTGAACGCGCTCTCGATCGCATATACGCCATCTCTGTAGTGCATGCACGCATTAGAGCGATGCTCCAAGGTTCTCTTATGAGCACCCATCCTATCTGATGGAACATCTTTAGCGCAGGGCACACATCTTTGCATACTTCTAGATGTCGATGGCGCTGGCGGATTCGAAATATCCAGTCGAGCCCTTTTTGCACTAGGTTCACCCAAATTATCCAAATCACCAACACATGAAATTCTTTGATGGCGGCGTAAATTATCACTACGCGTAAAGGTTTGGAAACAAGCACTGCAGGTCAACATGATGATGATGAATAAAAAACGCTTTTATCACTCACGAACAAACAACAAATGCTGATTAATATGTGATTCCCAAGAAACTGTGCTCCGCTCTGCGCACCCTTGAATTTATAGAAGTACCGCCTCCCCCACTCTCACCAACGCGATCTTGAACTCTCGCGGGAGAATGGCGCATGCGCACGCAGCAGCAGTGTTCAAGGTCGCACCCCCTTCCATTTCAGAGGTGTGGAAACACAAGGTCACGCTCACAGAAAAAGAAAGCCCTCCTCAAGGACGCGCTCTTCTCAAGGCCACAGCAACTCCCAAGGGCACCCTCCTCTCAAGGTCGCCAACTCGAGGTCACTCCTCCCAAGATCGCATCAAGGTCATTCACCCCAAGGTCACTCCTCTCAAGGTCACTCCTCCCAAGGTCATTCACCCCAAGGTCACTCCTCCCAAGGTCACTCCTCCCAAGGTCATTGACCCCCCAAGGTCATTGACCCCCCAAGGCCACGTGGGGGTGTGTGACCTTGGGAGGAGGTCTAGAATCGGCATAAAACATCTACTCACGGAATTTCCTAGTTCTATTAGGATCGTCTTTCCAAATTTCGTCTCGACCGCCTTTGCTGAGAAGATTGTTTGTGGCTCCCCGATCTTCAGGTCGCCGATCTTGATGACTGGCTTCCTCTCCACCAACGAAGCTGCGTTCAGCTGAGTTAGATCCATCTGAGTGGAGATAAGAAGATAAAAAGCAATTATAATAAAATTTGAGGAAAATTTTTCATCAAAACAATTTGGATGCAAAAGAAAAATTTCTGGTTGTGTGAAAATTGAGGATTGAAAATGCAGATAGTTGAGACACTTGAAAAAATTATTTTCAAAACCCAAAAATGCTGGAGATATGCGCAGGATTTAGGCACTTGAATCAATTATTATACAAAATAGAATTGAGAATAGAAACGAGCACTTTAAATGAAAATGAGTACTTACTATGATTGTTATTCGGGATGCACACACTAACAGAAGCACAAAAATTTGAAGCTGAAGCGGTACACCAACAAGATAAATTTTCTTGGGCGAATGCTGGGACTGAACTGACTGCTGCCGGTGTGCGAATCAGTTTTATAATCAGAAACGGTCCACGTCCCCAGACCGCAGCAGCCTCGTGTATAGGAAAAGGCTTGTTGATATAAATATTGAATTGCACAAACTGATAAACGCATTCAATTGGTGAAATGTGGTTTATTTAACAGGAAGCTCACATGCTCATCTGAACTGTTGCAAAAACACTCAACCACACGTGCAGGAAGTTATCGACGTTATCAGAGCGATAACTTATTGGCAGATATTCTGAACAAATATAGATGGAAATTAACCTCATAACGATGGATATGATGCAATAAAACAAACATATTCATATACTATTTATTAATAATAAATGGTTCCTCTACATTTCAAAAAATAACTGCTGTGAACTGACCGGTCCATCTACCTGGGTTCAAGAAACCGGTCTAATATAATGAATGAAACATGGTAAACGAATCCTCAACTCAAAATTACATTGATATTAATTATATTGATTCTTTCAATTCATATTTGGAAAAGTCTTGCAGTCTCTTCTCACCGTGCAGGAATGCTAGAACGGCATCCATTATTGTACGATCAGCAGCGATGTTCGCAGTTTGAATAATTATATTTGATGATTCGTCCTGATGAATTGTCCTGCGCTGTGCAGGATTCAATGCGTCGTAATGGGTATCTTGCTTGAGGTAAATCGCGTTTTGTGAAAACTCCATCCCAAACTTTGCTAGCATTTTCTTTCTCTTCATAAGTCTCGGATAATTCTCGTACCAATCTACCAAATTCCTCGAGACTACAACTGTATTTTTCAGAGTTTATATTGTTTCTAATGAATTTTTCGCCTATGACTCCACCTATATCTCATCTAACACCGCAAACCTTCAAATTCTGTATAAAAGTATGTTAACTATGAAAAATTCTTCTCCCAGCCTCAGCAGATCACCCTGTACATGAGTTTTTATAATCATCCTATACATATTCCAACTTGAATGTATCGTCTTATCAGTTCGCGGTTGGAAATCTCGCGGCGTTTGACCTTGAGCTACCTTATCTGTTTTTTGGTTACGACGTAAACAAAATGAATGAGTCGAGTGAAAACACGAAGAACCTATCGTCTTAGAAGTTCCCCGTCTCCCCACGTAGCCCCCTAAAACGGATCTGCTCGACTGCAGCATGTGGTCTCGATTTCCACTGCTAATTATATCATCAATTATATAGTGGTCGTGGCGATGATGTTACGTAACGGATTCATAGTCCGATGTTCTTGGGTTCAAAGTGAAGCTTCTGCGCAAAGGGAATAAATGAAAATGCACGGAAGCGGAAAACTCGGCTTTCGAAAATACAAAACAAAAGTTGTAACAGTCAACGCTATTGTATCATCCTCGTGAGGATACAGTTTTGTTTCGGAATTGATGCGTAGGATACAAGACTGGGTGCACAACTTTTTCAAATGGTTGAAGGCGAGCGGCACGTAATAGCATGGGATCCCCCAATTCTTTCAGAGCGGGAAATTCGGTAACACATAAATGAAACAGATTCTCTGGGTATAGTTTGGGACACAGAAAGGTTCATACATTTTTGTTGGGCAGAAAATTTCGAATATACTAAAACAATATGACCGTTACTTATCTGAAAACTTGCAGGCTTTTGGAGGTTCCTATACTCGACTCGGTATACTACCGCATTCTTCGAGTCATCGGGAAGTTCGTGAAAATACTCGGTGTGGATAAATCTTCAATCTACGATTTCATTCAGAGAATAATTTATGCGTACAGGGCCTGATTGAAGTATATTTATTCTTCTCCAACTATCTCACAGTTGTGAATAAATAATTAATAGGTGATTAAACTCATTAAATGAAATGCGTATCAGCCAAATGGAATAAATTCGATAATAAATTGACAGGGGCGTCTTAGAAAAAACGTCGATTGTTATTTTCAAAAGCGCATTATTTTCAACAAAAAACACTGGTCAATAACAACTTTCTTCTTTGAAATTTGTATTTAATTCGTTATATCGAAATGGAAACATTGAAATGATAATAAAAATATCTTGAAATCACTAATGAAATAAGTCGAATGAAAAAACATTAATAAATATTTTTGATAAAGCAATCAAACTCATATATGACATTCGTTCGATAATTAGCAAAATTTGGAGTGATAACTCGGAATAGGAAAAAATGTCATGTCCGCTCATCCCTGTTGTGAATAATTTTTATAATAATCATAGTCAACAAGTTTCATTATTGGTCACTAGACCCTAACCTAGGCCGAATGAAAGCGATTTTTTATTTGAATTACACTTCAATCCGAGTATCTCGTGAAATATGTGCGATTTTTATTGCCTGCTGCCTCTTTGACCTCGTCTTCGACAAACTATTCGTGACTTGGCGAGGGCAGATAAGGACGAGCAGAAAAAATTGGGTTTATATCTGGTGGGGTCGTTCCGATCACTCGGATTTCTCCGATCAGGTGTGGGTGATTCAACGTTACCGAACCAGACTGGAGCGGTACGAAAGAATTATCAAACAGCTTTAAACTTGCGTGGCCAATGGAAACATTCTAGGATGTACCGATTGTAAATAAATATTACAATCTTAGGTAAATCATATTTCATTTGCGAATGTTTCGGATGCAAAAAAATGAAATATTTCATGAATACTGTATTTTGGAATATCCTTGATAGATTCCATGTGAAGAAAATCTATTAAAGTGTCAAAAACTAGAAGCTCTCATTAAACTTGAAAAATCATGGTCCTGTTTCGCAAGTTGGTTCGGTTCTGAGAGTTGAGTAATTCTGCTGAATGTTTCTGCTATCTACTGACAGATGGACGATCGCCTGAGCAGTTGCAATATTGAAATTGCCTGGTTTCAGCTAGCGCCGCCTACGAATGAGTCAAGTAACTAAGGGTAAATCTGACTTCAAAATTTAACATTGGGTGGTGCATCTTGTTAGTGTATATAATCAAGGCTTTATATTGATTATAGGCTCCCTCGGTGGTACGAGAAAAACGCTGCTCTCAGAATTGCAAAAAATGCCAGTTTGCCGTCAGAAAGCACACGTTTTGGCTGGGGCAATGCAGAAGGCCGTCATACTTGGATCATTGCGTCTACTAATGGCACACGATATCCGGTCCCAGAGATCACTTACCCCACGGCGTGGGGAGTGGTCACTGGTTTTTCCTTCAGCTCGACTCTGCGTGGTTTCGGAGGCCGCAGAGTCGTGACTGGAATGGATTAAATTCAAATACATAATAATAATAATAATATCGCTTTTATTGCTGCAACCTTAAGGTAACATATAAGTACAGTATGCATGCATGTGTACACATATACGTAAATAATGAGGAAGACAGTGTCCAGCATTATCTCTACTGCCTTGTTATTGACTGTCGCTTTGATGGTGAGAACTTTATCACGCTTTTTTCTCGCCCCTGATGCAGATAAGACGAAGCCGGGGACTATTGGCGACGTCCTTGCTCGTTTGGGTATTGCCTTGTATTTTCAATGCATGCTGAAGCGAAATGACCTATCCTGTTGCATTGGTAGCACCTAGGTCTCCCATCGTTTGTTCTTGTATTAGGGACGAAGTTTCTAGGATCATTATCCCTGTTTTGCCATCCTGATGGCTGTTTATTCTGTCCCTGGTACCTTCTTTCATATCTTTGGGGTGCTTGGTTCCTTGTGTTAGACTGCCAGTTATTGTATCCTCTAGAGTAGTTTGATTGTCGACTGGGGTAGTTTGGTCGTTGATTTTGTGGATTTGGTTGGCGACGGGGCCAATTATTGTATGTCTTAAGTAAATAGGCTGCAAGAGAACGGGACCATTTTGACCACTTTTCCCATGTTAATCTCCATAAGAAATTCTAAGGTCCGAAATAGCGAAAATTGACCAATTCAAGGTCAAAGCTGACGTCATTCAAGATGGCCGCCGCGACACGTGACATATAACAGCTGTTGACTGTCATATAATGTTCCATGTCGCTGCTGATTCATAGAAACAACCAATCAGAATCCATAATAGCCACGCCCACTTTTGTTAGCGGGTAATTCAATTCATTATTGAGGTTATGCTTGCAGCATTGGATATTGCTCCCTCAACCCCCCTCAGGTTTCCGCTGTACCCCTTAGGCCTTCGCTGCACGCCTTTGGCCCATCAGGCCTCCACTGTACCCCCTTGGCCCCCTCAGGCCTCCACTGTACCCCCCCTTGGTCCCCTCAGTTCTCCGCTGTACTCCCTTGACCCCCACCCAGGTCTTCGCATATACCTCGACCCCCCTTTTCCCCCTTGGGCCCCCTTTATGTCTCCGATATGTCCGCTATATTATTACGTCAGAAACGCGTCATACACTACTGACAATGAGAATTGATGAAAAAAGTCCTTCTAACGGCGGGATTTGAACTCCAGACCAACGGATTACGAGTCCGATGCGTTCCCACAGAGCTACGACCACTATATAATTTAATTGCAGTCAATGTCGATGCAACGTTATCGCACAGCGTGACGTAGTCGAGCAGATCCGTCCCAAAGATGAGAGAACGTAGCAACCTCGGCAAGCGGGGAGCAGGGAAACGAACAATGGCTTATACATCAGTGTATGAATAGAGATAATCGCATTCAAGGTCAGGTTCGCTACATTCCATTGATGATTCAACATGATACAATATTTCGCGTGACGTTACAAAGATAAGAGACGACAAAGCGACTGACACTGTTGCCAGACGTTTGAAAAAATTAGGCATTGATGCCAGACGTTTGAAAATATCTGGAAATATACTATAATGCACCTACAGCTTACACAAGTAGAATCCGAACCACCACGTGTGTAAATTGATGGATAACGTTTGACGAATGACAGGGTGTGGCTGCCTGAAGTTAGGCGTCTGACATTTGACGTATGACGTTAACATTTCAAAATGGCCCCCGACATCACAAGGTTACCAACTGTTTAGTAATTTTCGTGTTATAAAGTAAATATACCTACATCTTACACAGGTAGAATCCGAACCACAGCATTTATATCGACGTGGCAGGATCCATAAACTCGTGAATGTGAAGATGTCAATGACAGAATGATTCATTTTCTCGACGAATTATCAAAAAATATTCACTTCCGGTTTGTCAAAAAGCGACATAGGGAAAAACTAATGTTTTATTCGTAATCCCCATGACGTGTACACTTCAAAAACATTAACTTCCGGTTTCACTTCCGGTTACAATTTTTCCATTTTTCCACTTAACATAGTCATGTGGGTACTCTGAGAGAAGGATTTTTCACGGACATTCTAAAAATATCATTTTACCTATGTACAAAGTCTCAAGGTCAAAGAGATATCAATCAAAATTGATCGAAATAATGAAAAAAATCTATGTAAACAATTCACAATCTCTTCGTGTAATGATTTTCTGGTAGAACCAGCTTTTCGACAAATTATCAAAAAATATTCACTTCCGGTTCATCAAAAATCGATAGAGAAAAACTAATGTTTTATTCGTAATCCCCATAACGTGTAGACTTCAAAAACATCAACTTCCGGTTTCACTTCCGGTTTCCATTTTTCCACTTGACATAGTCATATGGGTACTCTGAGAGAAGGATTTTTCACGGACATTCTGAATATATCATTTTACCTATGTACAAAGTCCCAAGGTTAAAGAGATATCAATCAAAATTAATCGGAATATTAAAAAAAATCTATGCAAACAATTCACAATCTCTTCGTGTAATGATTTTCTGGTCGATCCAGCTTCTCGACGAATTATCACGAAATATTCACTTCCGGTTCATTAAAAAACGATATAGAGAAACACTAATGGTATATTCGTGATCCCCATGACGTTTAGATTCCAAAAACATCAACTTCCGGTTTCACTTCCGGTTTCCTTTTGTCAGTAAAAAGGTTCATGTGGATACTCATTGAAAAGGATATTTTGCGTACATTCCGAATATATTAACTTACCTATATACAAAGTCCAGAGGTTTGCGAGATATCAATCAAAATGTATCGAAAAAATGAAAAAAAACAAATAAAACTGCAAATCATCTCTTTGATTATCACTTTTCTAACCGATTCATCTTCTTGATGAATTATCGAAATATATCCTCTTCCAGTTCGTAAAGTAGCGAGATAAAGGAAAAATAATGAGATGTTCGTGATCCTCATAACGTTCGGACATCTAAACAACAACTTCCGGTTTCACTTCCGGTTACAATTTTTTCAGTAAACAGAGCCATGTAAGTACTTTGAGAAAATAATTTCTCACGGACATCCCGAATATATCAACTTACCTATATACAAAATCTCAAGGTTTTCGAGATATCAACGGAAATTGGTGAAATAATCTAAACAACACTGTTATACGAGAGAAAGTGCTATGAAGAGTCGATTTGAGTCCACGGTTAACTCATGTTTCCATCGTTTCAATCAATATGCTAGTAGGAGACTATAATTTTTGTACAACTCATATCAAAAAACGCCATTCACACCATTCTGAAACCCTTCTAGGTAAAATGATAAGAAGAAAATCGATAATAAATTTTGAGGTAATCAATAACACATGTAATATAATCGGAAATCTCAAGGTGAATGTCTTAAGGTCATAGAGTTAACAAAATCTCCAAAAAAATAACTCTGATCAAGGTATGTTTATATATTCCAAGGCTATATAACTATTGAGATCACATTATATTGGAACCAGATACTTCAATCATGCTAAAACATCATATGTTATTTGAGCAAATAAAGTATTATTATTATTATTATTATTATTATTATTATTATTATTATTATTATTATTAATCTTCTCAAAAAATATGTCTCGAAACAGATATAATTTTCTATATTCAGGACTGCACTTCCAGCATCGACAACACATGGAACATAATCGGAAATCTCGAGGTGAATGTTTCAAGGTGAAAGAATTATTGACATCTCAAAAACGGAGCTCTGATCAAGGTATAGTTATAAATTCCAAGACTGTATAACTATTCAGATCAAATTATATTGAAGCCAGATACTTCAATCATTAATCACCTCAAAAAATATGTCTCGATACAAATATACTTTTCTATAATTAGGATTGCTCTTTCAGCAGAGAGAATATGTGTTAACGTCTGCAGAAATCAATGTTTTCATACACAATATTTTCGATAGCTTCAACAATGGAACCAACAGAATGATAAATATTTTCGATAGCTCCAACAATGGAACCAACAGAATGATAAAAGCTATCTAGTCTGGAAGAAATATACTGGGTGTATAAGAAATGACACTTAGTGTTTTAAATAAGTGTACCGTTCGAAAAAATACAAATATACTGACTGGTACAGATACGTTTGAAAGGTAGAATTTGATAGTTGATGCTCAACGACTGGAACTTGAGAGCCTTGGTCACGTGAGGATGGTTATAGTTATATTATGATCAGTGACGAAATGAATTTTATATTGATGAATTATTGAAAAAGTATTCTAATATAGGAGAAAACAAATCATACATTTATGATCCTCATGATGAAAAGAGCACAAACTTTTGGTTTTACTTCCGGTGTCACCATTTTTCCAGTGAACAATGTTATATGGGTAATTCAGAAGAATGATTTTTCACGGACATTTCAAAAAGTCAACTTGCATATATTCTGAGTCTTAA
Source organism: Chrysomela aeneicollis (assembly GCA_029955515.1). Lineage (NCBI taxonomy): Eukaryota > Metazoa > Arthropoda > Insecta > Coleoptera > Chrysomelidae > Chrysomela > Chrysomela aeneicollis. The sequence continues at coordinate 3,940,893 of JARUHQ010000013.1, read as the reverse complement.
AGCTTGCGGGATATAAACAAATTGTTATTTATTGATAAACATTCGATAACAATGACAAACGTAACGAATACAGCACACATATGTCTCGCAAATACAAAACACGCGCAGACGTCGCATTCTTATCAAAAAAGTGTCGAAAACGATTAATGGCACAACGAAAAGTCACGCATGCGTCTTACATACATCATACTGACATCGTGTATCCGTCAAACATCTATCAAACAACGCCATCTAAAAACTTTGAATACGATGATTTCCATAACAAAACGTCACGCATTCATCGAAAACAAGTAGAAAACATCAAAATTCATCACTTAAGTCACGCATACAACACAAATGCGTCGAATATTCGTCGTACAAACGTCACACCTCGTCGAAAATCCATCAAACAGCGTGTGAAACCCCCATAAAAATGTACTGACATCGCAAATAAAGAATGGTAGCTGTTGAAGATTTGCATCTGGCATCTGACATTTGGTGTCCCAACATTTGACGTACTAAGATTTCCGTAGTTTACCAACATAACGTTGTAGACATAAATATAATTAAAATTCAACCTTTCGTTCAGTCAAAAGTTAAAAAAATTGAAGCGATGATGAGAATTTCAAAACATAGGACGATCATTGAAGAACGTCGAAAACGTTGAAAAATAAAACATGCCGCATACGTCGTGCATACGTAGCGCATACGTCATAAATACGTCGTTAAAACGTCGCGCCTACGTCGAAAATCCATGATACAACGTGTAAAAACCTTGAAATGATAAGAAGCATGACAAGACAGCATTCATCGAATAACATTGAATATTTAAAAAAAAAAACTTCACGCATTCATCGTACATACATTGTACATACACCGCGCAGACGTCGTGCCTTCATCAAAAATCTATCAAAGAACGTATAAGAATTTAAAACCAATTGATAGCATGACGAAACGTCAGGCTTGAGTCATACATACATTGCATCGACGTCGTGTCCTTGTCAAAAATCAATCAAACAACGTGTGAAAACGTTCAAAACGATTAATGAATCTAATAAACGTCACTCATCCATTGAAAAAACATAAGGTATGCGTCGTACATTCGTCGAAAATGCGACGTACATACATCGTGCAAACATCGCATAAGCCTTCTGAAGTACGACTTTCAGATGCAATTTTTAAAATTGACAAAAATTTATACAACATTCATACAATTTCACACCTTAATCAAACTTAGAAATCAAACATAAATAAATTCAAAAATCAATAAATGAAAAATTCAGTATGTTCAGATTATTTAAACGAGAAATATCATATGACAGATTTATCATTACAATCGAACCACTAAGATCAAGCTCACGTGGAGATATCTCAATTCGACTGATAAAATTCAACGTGTGATATATCAATGAGAGTAACGTACTAGGTGTGACATTTCAACGACTGGGGCATACTGTAGGAGTGATATACCCCCGAACGACATTTGATGGGTGACATATCAACGTTAAAATGAATTTCATGTAGTACTTCAACGGATTTTTTTATGAAGATTATAAATATCGACTACACGAAAATTGTAGGGATGTCTTTGAAAAATTCAACGACAGACGACAAAGCGTACTAGAAGCAAGAAAGGCGAGTAATTGATAGATTCGACGATAGGGTCGATAGGAGTGAGTGAGTCATAGACGAATGACTCGGTGTTGAAACCAGATTATTATGATACAGGGTGATACAAAATTCTCAATGAATCATGACATGGAATATTCACTTCCGGATGGCGGAAGATCTACGTGTATTTGTATGAAGAGGACGTAAACAAAATTTCCACATACACATATGGGTGTGGTATCTGACCGAATAGCTATGTTTAAAACTTCAATTATAATTATTAACATCAGTTTTAAATTCGTCAAATTATGGTTACATGAAAATAGGACAGTATGTGACATGATACATCAAGACTATATTCATTTCATTATTGCTTCCAAATTCAAGCTGATCTATGTAATGAAATATGTATAATGAATCATTTTTTCACCACCACTTCTACAATAATTCACCAACAGATTTCACCCTCAATGAAAAAACCATACACTTAGTTGAAAAGCCTCGATATCAATAAAATGATGGATTCAGGAATGGTAGTAAATGGAATAACATCAAACCTAACGTCATACATGACGTAGAACCTGACATCATACGCGACGTCTGAGACGTGCGTAAGACGTTAGACTATCAGGTTTTCGATCGAGTGAGCTTCATGAATGTGGAAGAGGATCGTTTGCTAGGTCACACTTTTTTTTCAAGTTTTCAAGAAATTCGCAAATTCAATAAATGGATCTGGTGGTAACAATAATCATTTTATGAAAAATAAAAAAATAATCCACTTTCATCCTCAAAATTTGGTAAATGTTATACACAATAATTCCTAGAGGAAAAATAAAAACGAAGAATTATAGATTTTTATATATATTTCTCACACATTATTCAAATCTCTCAATACATTCATTTTATGAAGGAACAAATATTCCCTGAGTGCATTACTTACTGAACTGTCATTTGATATTTCACAAAATGAATACAGAGTTTCAAAATAATCAATATAACCAGCATCTTTATTGAAAATCGATTTAATCAAATTCAAAATATTATTATAAAATGTACAGAAGTTCATGTTTTCCAGTAAAACCACCCGATGGCCCACTAAACTTCGATGAACTTGAAGGATCTGCGTAGCATCCTCGACATCGATAAGGAACTCGACATCATGTTTTTTGACGAGTAGACATTTGATCCCATCAAACACCAATTGTGATACTTTGCAGAAATCTCCACATGGAAACGTTACTGGCTCATATTCATCTTAGTGGGTTGGTAACTTCTCATAGAAAAAATTGTCCAATGCTCGTTTCAGTAAATCAGTGAAAGTTTTCCATTCCGTTGTACAAAAAGATTGTTTATTTGGTTTGTATGGTTGTGATAAAATTATAGATGGATTGAATTTTCTTGCTGGACTCAAACCCACCCCTACCTGGAAGGCTCTCAACTGGAATAATGTGTAGAGTAGGTAATGTTCCTCGGCTCGGGCTGCATTTTCGTACATTTCATGTATCTATTTATAGTCCCCCTCCACATTCGAGAACAATAGAGTTGAAATCATTATTGCGAGATGAATCTTGACATATCAAATATAAGAATAATGCTGATTCAAGTAGAATAGCAGAAAAACAAAGGTATTTCATGAATGCGTTGCTTATCTCCCCACATGATGCCCTGAGGAATGCAAAGTTGCATATCGAATATGAGATGTAATAAACATGATGATTCAGGGAGATAACATCATCACAATCTTTGAATTATGGTCGTGATTCATGATATCATCATCTACCACCTGCGAACTTATCAAAGATCTCTTCTATATTGTCGATTCATCTGATGAAATACAGAGAATAAGCATGACATTATCATCGCCAAATGAAATCCGAACCACCACATGTGAAAACCCCAAATTGATGGATAATATTTGACGTATGACAGAGGCGTACTAGGGCTGTTGGAGTTTGGCGTCTGACATCTGACAGTTAACGTTTGACGATACGTCATGCATACGAAGTCTTTTTTCAATAGAAAATCTATCAATCAACGCACAAAAACTTCAAAAACAATGGAAAGCATGACGAAACGTCAAGCATGCGTCATACATACATCGCGCAGACATCGTGTATTTCTTAAAAATCTATCAAACAATATATTGAAACTATAAAAACGAGTGATATCATGACTAGATATAATGCATTCATCAAATAACATCGAAAACGATAAAAAACATCACGAATACGTCATGCAACTTATGTCAACTGTCAAGTATTCCATGGCGCTGTGTCATATGTCAATCGGAAAGTGTTCCATGATGCTGCTGATGACGCCAGAGTATGGAAACGCAACGCGTCATAGACTACTAGCTCGACCAATCAGAAGCCGTCATATCCCAAACCACTTTTTTTTGCGGGAAATTAAAGTTATTTTTATGATATCACCCCTTAGCCCCCCAGGTCACCGCTGTGCCCCCTTTATGCGTAACACGGTAGACTCTGAGTTTAAGTGGGGCTTCGTGACGTCAGATTCAGAAGTTAGGTTAGGTTGGGTCTCGAGACGTTAGACTCAGAGGTTATGTTAGGGCCCCGTGACGTTCGATTCTAACGTTAGGTTAGGTTGGATCTCGAGACGTTAGCCTCAGAAGATAGGTTAGGTCTCCGACCTAACCTAACCTAACGAACTAACGTCTCGAGATCCAACCTAACCTAACGTTAGAATCGAACGTCACGGGGCCCTAACATAACCTCTGAGTCTAACGTCTCGAGACCCAACCTAACCTAACTTCTGAATCTGACGTCACGAAGCCCCACTTAAACTCAGAGTCTACCGTGTTACGCATAAAGGGGGCACAGCGGTGACCTGGGGGGCTAAGGGGTGATATCATAAAAATAACTTTAATTTCCCGCAAAAAAAAGTGTTTTGGGATATGACGGCTTCTGATTGGTCGAGCTAGTAGTCTATGACGCGTTGCGTTTCCATACTCTGGCGTCATCAGCAGCATCATGGAACACTTTCCGATTGACATATGACACAGCGCCATGGAATACTTGACAGTTGACATAAGTTGCATGACGTATTCGTGATGTTTTTTATCGTTTTCGATGTTATTTGATGAATGCATTATATCTAGTCATGATATCACTCGTTTTTATAGTTTCAATATGTTGTTTGATAGATTTTTAAGAAATACACGATGTCTGCGCGATTTATGTATGACGCATGCTTGACGTTTCGTCATGCTTTCCATTGTTTTTGAAGTTTTTGTGCGTTGATTGATAGATTTTCTATTGAAAAAAGACTTCGTATGCATGACGTATCGTCAAACGTTAACTGTCAGATGTCAGACGCCAAACTCCAACAGCCCTAGTACGCCTCTGTCATACGTCAAATATTATCCATCAATTTGGGGTTTTCACATGTGGTGGTTCGGATTTCATTTGGCGATGATAATGTCATGCTTATTCTCTGTATTTCATCAGATGAATCGACAATATAGAAGAGATCTTTGATAAGTTCGCAGATGGTAGATGATGATATCATGAATCACGACCATAATTCAAAGATTGTGATGATGTTGATGTTATCTCCCTGAATCATCATGTTTATTACATCTCATATTCGATATGCAACTTTGCATTCCTCAGGGCATCATGTGGGGAGATAAGCAACGCATTCATGAAATACCTTTGTTTTTCTGCTATTCTACTTGAATCAGCATTATTCTTATATTTGATATGTCAAGATTCATCTCGCAATAATGATTTCAACTCTATTGTTCTCGAATGTGGAGGGGGGCTATAAATAGATACATGAAATGTACGAAAATGCAGCCCGAGCCGAGGAACATTACCTACTCTACACATTATTCCAGTTGAGAGCCTTCCAGGTAGGGGTGGGTTTGAGTCCAGCAAGAAAATTCAATCCATCTATAATTTTATCACAACCATACAAACCAAATAAACAATCTTTTTGTACAACGGGATGGAAAACTTTCACTGATTTACTGAAACGAGCATTGGACAATTTTTTCTATGAGAAGTTACCAACCCACTAAGATGAATATGAGCCAGTAACGTTTCCATGTGGAGATTTCTGCAAAGTATCACAATTGGTGTTTGATGGGATCAAATGTCTACTCGTCAAAAAACATGATGTCGAGTTCCTTATCGATGTCGAGGATGCTACGCAGATCCTTCAAGTTCATCGAAGTTTAGTGGGCCATCGGGTGGTTTTACTGGAAAACATGAACTTCTGTACATTTTATAATAATATTTTGAATTTGATTAAATCGATTTTCAATAAAGATGCTGGTTATATTGATTATTTTGAAACTCTGTATTCATTTTGTGAAATATAAAATGACAGTTCAGTAAGTAATGCACTCAGGGAATATTTGTTCCTTCATAAAATGAATGTTTTGAGAGATTTGAATAATGTGTGAGAAATATATATAAAAATCTATAATTCTTCGTTTTTATTTTTCCTCTAGGAATTATTGTGTATAACATTTACCAAATTTTAAAGATGAAAGTGGATTATTTTTTTATTTTTTATAAAATGATTATTGTTACCACCAGATCCATTTATTGAATTTGCGAATTTCTTGAAAACTTGAAAAAAAAGTGTGACCTAGCAAACGATCCTCTTCCACATTCATGAAGCTCACTCGATCGAAAACCTGATGGTCTAACGTCTTACGCACGTCTCAGACGTCGCGTATGATGTCAGGTTCTACGTCATGTATGACGTTAGGTTTGATGTTATTCCATTTACTACCATTCCTGAATCCATCATTATTTTGATATCGAGGCTTTTCAACTAAGTGTATGGTTTTTTCATTGAGGGTGAAATCTATTGGTGAATTATTGTAGAAGTGGTGGTGAAAAAATGATTCATTATACATATTTCATTACATAGATCAGCTTGAATTTGGAAGCAATAATGAAATGAATATAGTCTTGATGTATCATGTCACATACTGTCCTATTTTCATGTAACCATAATTTGACGAATTTAAAACTGATGTTAATAATTATAATTGAAGTTTTAAACATAGCTATTCGGTCAGATACCACACCCATATGTGTATGTGGAAATTTTGTTTACGTCCTCTTCATACAAATACACGTAGATCTTCCGCCATCCGGAAGTGAATATTCCATGTCATGATTCATTGAGAATTTTGTATCACCCTGTATCATAATAATCTGGTTTCAACACCGAGTCATTCGTCTATGACTCACTCACTCCTATCGACCCTATCGTCGAATCTATCAATTACTCGCCTTTCTTGCTTCTAGTACGCTTTGTCGTCTGTCGTTGAATTTTTCAAAGACATCCCTACAATTTTCGTGTAGTCGATATTTATAATCTTCATAAAAAAATCCGTTGAAGTACTACATGAAATTCATTTTAACGTTGATATGTCACCCATCAAATGTCGTTCGGGGGTATATCACTCCTACAGTATGCCCCAGTCGTTGAAATGTCACACCTAGTACGTTACTCTCATTGATATATCACACGTTGAATTTTATCAGTCGAATTGAAATATCTCCACGTGAGCTTGATCTTAGTGGTTCGATTGTAATGATAAATCTGTCATATGATATTTCTCGTTTAAATAATCTGAACATACTGAATTTTTCATTTATTGATTTTTGAATTTATTTATGTTTGATTTCTAAGTTTGATTAAGGTGTGAAATTGTATGAATGTTGTATAAATTTTTGTCAATTTTAAAAATTGCATCTGAAAGTCGTACTTCAGAAGGCTTATGCGATGTTTGCACGATGTATGTACGTCGCATTTTCGACGAATGTACGACGCATACCTTATGTTTTTTCAATGGATGAGTGACGTTTATTAGATTCATTAATCGTTTTGAACGTTTTCACACGTTGTTTGATTGATTTTTGACAAGGACACGACGTCGATGCAATGTATGTATGACTCAAGCCTGACGTTTCGTCATGCTATCAATTGGTTTTAAATTCTTATACGTTCTTTGATAGATTTTTGATGAAGGCACGACGTCTGCGCGGTGTATGTACAATGTATGTACGATGAATGCGTGAAGTTTTTTTTTTAAATATTCAATGTTATTCGATGAATGCTGTCTTGTCATGCTTCTTATCATTTCAAGGTTTTTACACGTTGTATCATGGATTTTCGACGTAGGCGCGACGTTTTAACGACGTATTTATGACGTATGCGCTACGTATGCACGACGTATGCGGCATGTTTTATTTTTCAACGTTTTCGACGTTCTTCAATGATTGTCCTGTTTTGAAATTCTCATCATCGCTTCAATTTTTTTTAACTTTTGACTGAACGAAAGGTTGAATTTTAATTATATTTATATCTACAACAATATGTTGGTAAACTACGGAAATCTTAGTACGTCAAATGTTGGGACACCAAATGTCAGATGCCAGATGCAAATCTTCAACAGCTACCATTCTTTATTTGCGATGTCAGTACATTTTTATGGGGGTTTCACACGCTGTTTGATGGATTTTCGACGAGGTGTGACGTTTGTACGACGAATATTCGACGCATTTGTGTTGTATGCGTGACTTAAGTGATGAATTTTGATGTTTTCTACTTGTTTTCGATGAATGCGTGACGTTTTGTTATGGAAATCATCGTATTCAAAGTTTTTAGATGGCGTTGTTTGATAGATGTTCGACGGATACACGATGTCAGTATGATGTATGTAAGATGCATGCGTGACTTTTCGTTGTGCCATTAATCGTTTTCGACACTTTTTTGATAAGAATGCGACGTCTGCGCGTGTTTTGTATTTGCGAGACATATGTGTGCTGTATTCGTTACGTTTGTCATTGTTATCGAATGTTTATCAATAAATAACAATTTGTTTATATCCCGCAAGCTTTAATACTCAGAATATATGCAAGTTGACTTTTTGAAATGTCCGTGAAAAATCATTCTTCTGAATTACCCATATAACATTGTTCACTGGAAAAATGGTGACACCGGAAGTAAAACCAAAAGTTTGTGCTCTTTTCATCATGAGGATCATAAATGTATGATTTGTTTTCTCCTATATTAGAATACTTTTTCAATAATTCATCAATATAAAATTCATTTCGTCACTGATCATAATATAACTATAACCATCCTCACGTGACCAAGGCTCTCAAGTTCCAGTCGTTGAGCATCAACTATCAAATTCTACCTTTCAAACGTATCTGTACCAGTCAGTATATTTGTATTTTTTCGAACGGTACACTTATTTTAAACACTAAGTGTCATTTCTTATACACCCAGTATATTTCTTCCAGACTAGATAGCTTTTATCATTCTGTTGGTTCCATTGTTGGAGCTATCGAAAATATTTATCATTCTGTTGGTTCCATTGTTGAAGCTATCGAAAATATTGTGTATGAAAACATTGATTTCTGCAGACGTTAACACATATTCTCTCTGCTGAAAGAGCAATCCTAATTATAGAAAAGTATATTTGTATCGAGACATATTTTTTGAGGTGATTAATGATTGAAGTATCTGGCTTCAATATAATTTGATCTGAATAGTTATACAGTCTTGGAATTTATAACTATACCTTGATCAGAGCTCCGTTTTTGAGATGTCAATAATTCTTTCACCTTGAAACATTCACCTCGAGATTTCCGATTATGTTCCATGTGTTGTCGATGCTGGAAGTGCAGTCCTGAATATAGAAAATTATATCTGTTTCGAGACATATTTTTTGAGAAGATTAATAATAATAATAATAATAATAATACTTTATTTGCTCAAATAACATATGATGTTTTAGCATGATTGAAGTATCTGGTTCCAATATAATGTGATCTCAATAGTTATATAGCCTTGGAATATATAAACATACCTTGATCAGAGTTATTTTTTTGGAGATTTTGATAACTCTATGACCTTAAGACATTCACCTTGAGATTTCCGATTATATTTCATGTGTTATTGATTACCTCAAAATCTATTATCGATTTTCTTCTTATCATTTTACCTAGAAGGGTTTCAGAATGGTGTGAATGGCGTTTTTTGATATGAGTTGTACAAAAATTATAGTCTCCTACTAGCATATTGATTGAAACGATGGAAACATGAGTTAAGCGTGGACTCAAATCGACTCTTCATAGCACTTTCTCGCGTATAACAGTGTTGTTTAGATTATTTCACCAATTTCCGTTGATATCTCTAAAACCTTGAGATTTTGTATATAGGTAAGTTGATATATTCGGGATGTCCGTGAGAAATTATTTTCTCAAAGTACCTACATGGCTCTGTTTACTGAAAAAATTGTAACCGGAAGTGAAACCGGAAGTTGTTGTTTAGATGTCCGAACGTTATGAGGATCACGAACATCTCATTATTTTTCCTTTATCTCGCTACTTTACGAACTGGAAGAGGATTTCGATAATTCATCAAGAAGATGAATCGGTTAGAAAAGTGATAATCAAAGAGATGATTTGCAGTTTTATTTGTTTTTTTCATTTTTTCGATACATTTTGATTGATATCTCGCAAACCTCTGGACTTTGTATATAGGTAAGTTAATATATTCGGAATGTACGCAAAATATCCTTTTCAATGAGTATCCACATGAACCTTTTTACTGACAAAAGGAAACCGGAAGTGAAACCGGAAGTGAAACCGGAAGTTGATGTTTTTGGAATCTAAACGTCATGGGGATCACGAATATACCATTAGTGTTTCTCTATATCGATTTTTGATGAACCGGAAGTGAATATTTTTTGATAATTTGTCGAAAAGCTGGTTCTACCAGAAAATCATTACACGAAGAGATTGTGAATTGTTTACATAGATTTTTTTCATTATTTCGATCAATTTTGATTGATATCTCTTTAACCTTGAGACTTTGTACATAGGTAAAATGATATTTTTAGAATGTCCGTGAAAAATCCTTCTCTCAGAGTACCCACATGACTATGTTAAGTGGAAAAATGGAAAAATTGTAACCGGAAGTGAAACCGGAAGTTAATGTTTTTGAAGTGTACACGTCATGGGGATTACGAATAAAACATTAGTTTTTCCCTATGTCGCTTTTTAACAAACCGGAAGTGAATATTTTTTGATAATTCGTCGAGAAAATGAATCATTCTGTCATTGACATCTTCACATTCACGAGTTTATGGATCCTGCCACGTCGATATAAATGCTGTGGTTCGGATTCTACCTGTGTAAGATGTAGGTATATTTACTTTATAACACGAAAATTACTAAACAGTTGGTAACCTTGTGATGTCGGGGGCCATTTTGAAATGTTAACGTCATACGTCAAATGTCAGACGCCTAACTTCAGGCAGCCACACCCTGTCATTCGTCAAACGTTATCCATCAATTTACACACGTGGTGGTTCGGATTCTACTTGTGTAAGCTGTAGGTGCATTATAGTATATTTCCAGATATTTTCAAACGTCTGGCATCAATGCCTAATTTTTTCAAACGTCTGGCAACAGTGTCAGTCGCTTTGTCGTCTCTTATCTTTGTAACGTCACGCGAAATATTGTATCATGTTGAATCATCAATGGAATGCAGCGAACCTGACCTTGAATGCGATTATCTCTATTCATACACTGATGTATAAGCCATTGTTCGTTTCCCTGATCCCCGCTTGCCGAGGTTGCTACGTTCTCTCATCTTTGGGACGGATCTGCTCGACTACGTCACGCTGTGCGATAACGTTGCATCGACATTGACTGCAATTAAATTATATAGTGGTCGTAGCTCTGTGGGAACGCATCGGACTCGTAATCCGGTGGTCTGGAGTTCAAATCCCGCCGTTAGAAGGACTTTTTTCATCAATTCTCATTGTCAGTAGTCTATGACGCGTTTCTGACGTAATAATATAGCGGACATATCGGAGACATAAAGGGGGCCCAAGGGGGAAAAGGGGGGTCAAGGTATATGCGAAGACCTGGGTGGGGGTCAAGGGAGTACAGCGGAGAACTGAGGGGACCAAGGGGGGGTACAGTGGAGGCCTGAGGGGGCCAAGGGGGTACAGTGGAGGCCTGATGGGCCAAAGGCGTGCAGCGAAGGCCTAAGGGGTACAGCGAAAACCTGAGGGGGGTTGAGGGAGCAATATCCAATGCTGCAAGCATAACCTCAATAATGAATTGAATTACCCGCTAACAAAAGTGGGCGTGGCTATTATGGATTCTGATTGGTTGTTTCTATGAATCAGCAGCGACATGGAACATTATATGACAGTCAACAGCTGTTATATGTCACGTGTCGCGGCGGCCATCTTGAATGACGTCAGCTTTGACCTTGAATTGGTCAATTTTCGCTATTTCGGACCTTAGAATTTCTTATGGAGATTAACATGGGAAAAGTGGTCAAAATGGTCCCGTTCTCTTGCAGCCTATTTACTTAAGACATACAATAATTGGCCCCGTCGCCAACCAAATCCACAAAATCAACGACCAAACTACCCCAGTCGACAATCAAACTACTCTAGAGGATACAATAACTGGCAGTCTAACACAAGGAACCAAGCACCCCAAAGATATGAAAGAAGGTACCAGGGACAGAATAAACAGCCATCAGGATGGCAAAACAGGGATAATGATCCTAGAAACTTCGTCCCTAATACAAGAACAAACGATGGGAGACCTAGGTGCTACCAATGCAACAGGATAGGTCATTTCGCTTCAGCATGCATTGAAAATGCAAGGCAATACCCAAACGAGCAAGGACGTCGCCAATAGTCCCCGGCTTCGTCTTATCTGCATCAGGGGCGAGAAAAAAGCGTGATAAAGTTCTCACCATCAAAGCGACAGTCAATAACAAGGCAGTAGAGATAATGCTGGACACTGTCTTCCTCATTATTTACGTATATGTGTACACATGCATGCATACTGTACTTATATGTTACCTTAAGGTTGCAGCAATAAAAGCGATATTATTATTATTATTATGTATTTGAATTTAATCCATTCCAGTCACGACTCTGCGGCCTCCGAAACCACGCAGAGTCGAGCTGAAGGAAAAACCAGTGACCACTCCCCACGCCGTGGGGTAAGTGATCTCTGGGACCGGATATCGTGTGCCATTAGTAGACGCAATGATCCAAGTATGACGGCCTTCTGCATTGCCCCAGCCAAAACGTGTGCTTTCTGACGGCAAACTGGCATTTTTTGCAATTCTGAGAGCAGCGTTTTTCTCGTACCACCGAGGGAGCCTATAATCAATATGAAGCCTTGATTATATACACTAACAAGATGCACCACCCAATGTTAAATTTTGAAGTCAGATTTACCCTTAGTTACTTGACTCATTCGTAGGCGGCGCTAGCTGAAACCAGGCAATTTCAATATTTCAACTGCTCAGGCGATCGTCCATGTGTCAGTAGATAGCAGAAACATTCAGCAGAATTACTCAACTCTCAGAACCGAACCAACTTGCGAAACAGGACCGTGATTTTTCAAGTTTAATGAGAGCTTCTAGTTTTTGACACTTTAATAGATTTTCTTCACATGGAATCTATCAAGGATATTCCAAAATACAGTATTCATGAAATATTTCATTTTTTTGCATCCGAAACATTCGCAAATGAAATATGATTTACCTAAGATTGTAATATTTATTTACAATCGGTACATCCTAGAATGTTTCCATTGGCCACGCAAGTTTAAAGCTGTTTGATAATTCTTTCGTACCGCTCCAGTCTGGTTCGGTAACGTTGAATCACCCACACCTGATCGGAGAAATCCGAGTGATCGGAACGACCCCACCAGATATAAACCCAATTTTTTCTGCTCGTCCTTATCTGCCCTCGCCAAGTCACGAATAGTTTGTCGAAGACGAGGTCAAAGAGGCAGCAGGCAATAAAAATCGCACATATTTCACGAGATACTCGGATTGAAGTGTAATTCAAATAAAAAATCGCTTTCATTCGGCCTAGGTTAGGGACTAGTGACCAATAATGAAACTTGTTGACTATGATTATTATAAAAATTATTCACAACAGGGATGAGCGGACATGACATTTTTTCCTATTCCGAGTTATCACTCCAAATTTCGCTAATTATCGAACGAATGTCATATATATGAGTTTGATTGCTTTATCAAAAATATTTATTAATGTTTTTTCATTCGACTTATTTCATTAGTGATTTCAAGATATTTTTATTATCATTTCAATGTTTCCATTTCGATATAACGAATGAAATACAAATTTCAAAGAAGAAAGTTGTTATTGACCAGTGTTTTTTGTTGAAAATAATGCGCTTTTGAAAATAACAATCGACGTTTTTTCTAAGACGCCCCTGTCAATTCATTATCGAATTTATTCCATTTGGCTGATACGCATTTCATTCAATGAGTTTAATCACCTATTAATTATTTATTCACAACTGTGAGATAGTTGGAGAAGAATAAATATACTTCAATCAGGCCCTGTACGCATAAATTATTCTCTGAATGAAATCGTAGATTGAAGATTTATCCACACCGAGTATTTTCACGAACTTCCCGATGACTCGAAGAATGCGGTAGTATACCGAGTCGAGTATAGGAACCTCCACTTGCTGGACAAAGTTTTTGGCTTCATTGCTTCCATATGGGTGGACCCTCTTATTAGTTTCAATACTCAAGGGTGCAAGGAAGCTGGAAAGACGGCACATCGCTCATAAAACAATAAAAATTGGCTCTGATAGTCAGGCGGCACTGAAAGCGCTTGAATCCAAGAGCTGCAGTTCATCAGCTGTTTGGAACTGTCAAGAAACCTTGAACAGGCTAGGACAATGCAATAGAGTCTGGATAACAGGTCATACTGGCATGGAAGGCAAGAAAAAAGCGGACGCACTAGCAAAAAGGGGGGCCATAACAGCGTTCACTGGGCTGGAACCGTTTATCGGTTCAACTTACAGCACTGTCAAGAATGGTATATCAGCAGTCTACCGGGTCTAAGCCATTCCAAAGCATTTATCCCAGCAACAAGATATGAACAAGATTCTAGACCTCAGTAAAGCACATCTCATAGTGATAGTAGGACTGTTTATAGGTCACTGCGAACTCAGGTACCACATGCATAAGATCGGACTAGCAGATAATGCAGAATGCCGACTATACATGGAAGAGGATGAGACGGCAGAACAGATCCTGTGTACCTGTCCTGCAGTGTCCAGAATCAGGTTTTCCATTTTTTGTGACACAGTAGTTCTACAAGCAAACCTGATTAAATACTTTTTCAAAACACTACTCAGTTTCTTGTGCAGACTGGGTCCATTGAAAGAAATATAAATATAGGAGTGAGCCACAATAGGCCATACAGGCCGAGGTGGAGGGCCTATTATCGACCCACTCACATTAAAACCTAACCTATATATGTTGGTTATGGAAATCATCCATTCTCAGAGTGGTCCAATTTGAATTCAATCAAATGAAAAACTCAAAGTCGGTCGACCACACAATATAATAAAATAATGAACAAGTGGGTGTAACTATAGTTTCGGCTCAACAGCCATCATCAGACACAGTAAGTAATCTGTAATAGGAGAAATAATACTAGATAACAAAATGGTGTTCCCAAATACTTACAATCAAATTCAAAGGAAGAGGTATAAACCATATCAATGCCAAAATCGGATATCGGAAATCAATCATACATCAAAATACATCTTGTTTAAATTTGCTTAGTCACCAAAAAGATTGTATGCTGAATAGGAAAAAACTACTTTTGAAGATCTGGTTTTTGCAAAGATGCCTACATTTCAATGTTTTTCCCAACTCCATATCTCTGAAGACCAATGCCAATTCTAGGACTTCAAACTACACTCTGAGAGCAGTCAAAAGAATTTGGATTCAACAGGAGATCAAGCACCACTATTGTGATCTCAACTTTACTAATATTGAGTTAAAATTCTTATATTTTGTTCTCAATTCCAAAATTTCTTCCAATGAATTCAATATAGTTGACAGTGAGATACGTGATTGGGTGGAAGATTCAGGAAAATTCATTTTCAATAATTTAAACAATAAACTCCATAATCTCAGATTCAAATTCAACAAATCTCATTCTACTTCACAAAAATTCTCTGAACATAAGTTTCATCCAAGATTTCTCAATCAAAGCTCCATTAATTTCACATCAACTGAAACAGACCTTTTATCCAAAGGCATTAATTTTAATATTCATAACTCTAATATAAAAAAGAACCTTGAAACTTTAGCAGTAGATGCAGAACAAATTATTACTTATTCTAACATTGATAATAAACCTTTACTTAGAGCTCAGGTAGCTACAGCTATTAACTCTATTTTTCCAATCATAAATTTTCCAAAATAGACACTTCCTTGAAATTCACTGTGGGTTCCATAAGAAATAAATTAAAACATAATGATTGAATCCTTTCAAAAGCTGACAAAGGAAACTGTATTGTAATTCTTGACAGGAAAGATTATGTTTCTAAGGTTGAGAATTTTCTTAATTCCAGTTCTTTCAGTTCAATTAGTCTAGATCCTACTAAGAGTTATTTCAATAATTTAAAAAAAGAATTAAAAATTTTCTCTCCTACTTTTGAACATTTTGACAAATCCATTTATCAATTATTTCCAATGGGTCCAGCTACCCCTTTATTATATGGTCTGCCTAAAATTCATAAGATTAATGTTCCTATAAGGCCAGTTGTTTCTTTCATTAATACTCCATGTTGCAAACTTGCTCCTTTTCTCAATTCTCTTTCAAGAGACCTCACTTCTTTTGATAACTGTTACTCCGTCAAAAATTCTATTGACCTTGCAAATAAAATCAAAAACATTAATATCCCCAAAAATTCAGTTCTTGTCTCTTTTGACGGTACCAACTTATTTCCCAGTATTCCTCCAGATGATTGCATTTCATTGGTTAGGGATTTATTATTTCAAAACAACATTTTGACATATCATGTGTTTAATATCTGTTCTTTATTGTCACTTGCTCTCAATCAAAATTTTTTTCCAATTCAACAACAAATTTTATAGACAAATTTCTGGCCTTGCTATGGGTAGCAATTTGTCACCTCTATTAGCAGAAATTTTTATGAATAACCTTGAAAAACAATTTCTTACAAACCCGTTATATAACTCCAAACTTGTTTTCTATCACAGATATGTAGATGATTGTTTACTCCTTTTCAATGGTGATCTATCTGATGTCCAACAATTTCTTGGCTATATTAATTCTTCACATCCAAACATTAATTTCACTATGGAACTTGAAACCAATAACTCATTACCATTTCTAGACTTACTTATCATTAAAAACCCCTTTTCATCAGGATTTGAATTTGAAATTTATAGAAAACCCACTGCCACAGACACTATTATTCCATTTAACTCTAACCACCCCCAATCTCATAAGTCAGCAGCTTTTAACAGCCTATTTCATAGAGTTTTTTCACTTCCTCTTTCAGATTCATCATTCAACAAAGAAATTAATATAGTCAAGCAAATTGCAATCAACAATGGTTATCCGTTAGATTTCATCATGAAACTCTATTTCAAATTCTATACAAAATTTAGATTATCCTTTAATGTCACTACAAATCAAGATCCTTCTCCTACGGTTTACAAGTCTATCCATTTCTTTGGTCACTATTCCTTTTTATTGTCCAAAATTTTCAGAGACTACAGTTTCAATATTTCTTTTAAAACAAATACTAATATTAAACATTTACTAGTCAACTCTAAAAATAAAGTTTCTTCAGACAAGAAATCAGGAGTTTATAAACTCAATTGTAACGATTGTAATTCTTCATATATTGGTCAGACAGGTAGGTGTTTTGAAACTAGAGCCTTGGAACATAAGAGATTGATTCACAAATTTATCAGTACAAACAATTCCAATACAACTTCTTCCTTTGCCAACCATATTATTGATTCCAACCATTCTTTTAACGTTGATTCGAACATTGAAATACTACACTTCTGCAACAAAGGACATAGATTGAACCTCTTAGAAATTCTTGAAATTCAAAAATGTATTAATAACCCAAGAGTGAATTGCTTAAATGATCAGACCAATTTTGAACGTAATCGTATTTTTCGTACCCTACAATTTTCTTAATTCAGTTTTTCCTAATTTTCAAATTTTCCTTAATACGCCTCTGAACTCGTATATGAATGTTCAATCTTAACCTTTGATTTTCTTCTTCTCACAAACATAAATTTTTCTCTTCTATAAGCTTCAAGGTTTCTTGTTATAGAATTTTATTCTCATCCAACTTTATTGAATGAATTTTTGCTGAATCTTCCACCTCAACTCACTATTTCTCACCAAAATTTCATACAACTTTTATTATATAAATTTCATAGACATAAAAATTCATTTTTCCATGTCAACTGTACTTCCACAAGTCATTGTCAAATTTCAACCGTAACCATTTTAATTCTTGTTAGTTGAATACTGACTACCATCAGTGGAGGATGATGTTCTTCAACTCTCCTTTGATTTTGATATTTAGCTTCTTTTGGTGGCTAAGCAAATTTAAACAAGATGTATTTTGATGTATGATTGATTTCCGATATCCGATTTTGGCATTGATATGGTTTATACCTCTTCCTTTGAATTTGATTGTAAGTATTTGGGAACACCATTTTGTTATTTAGTATTATTTCTCCTATTACAGATTACTTACTGTGTCTGATGATGGCTGTTGAGCCGAAACTATAGTTACACCCACTTGTTCATTATTTTATTATATTGTGTGGTCGACCGACTTTGAGTTTTTCATTTGATTGAACTATATATGTTGCTATTTGAAATTTCATAGCTGTCACACACGGTAACAGAATCAAGGAATGAATTGTATTGCATTTCCATCACGAATGATATCTTGATCGAAAATTGAGTTGTCCGAGCATTTTTTTATTATCCGATTGTTTTATCAAATAGAAAAATAATACTGTTTTTTCAATCCTGTTTGGACATCGTTATAGTTGAAGGGCTGGAAATTATTCTTATATAACTGTGAACTCCATGAATACGACTACTCACCACATATTATATTAAAGCCGTATTTTCTGAAACCGATGTTTTCATTCGATATGTTTGATGAAAATCGAATAAGATATTGCACCTAATACGAACATATAATCTGACGTATTATTGAACATTATTAATAATAATAATCGCATCTATTACACTGAACTTCGAAACCCATTTTAATGACATTTTGGAATGAAATCTTCATTACTTATAAGATTGATTGACTTACCTGGTAAGGAAGATCAATCAAAATTTTTCGAGCTTGTCTTCCGAAATAATTACACTCAGTAGTAGTCGTAAATCTACATCTATCGATACTAGTTTAACGGATATTGAAATGAATCACCATCTCGCCACCTGTTATCGGCCTATATGATTCACTTCGTTATTTGTAGTGAATCTTCAGATAATATATTTTGTTCGTAGGGAGGGAGGAATGCAATTAATTCGGAAGACAAGCTCGAAAAATTTCGATTGATCTTCCTTACCAGGTAAGTCAATCAATCTTATAATTTTTCTTCGCTTGTCTTCCTTCATAATTACACTCAGTAGATGTTTAAAGTAATCTTATATGATCTGAAAGGTTTTTATTGTACAACATATTCATATCGATTTTTTATTGGTCTCATTTTATAGTCAATAACCTATGAATGAGTATCATAGTTGTACATATTGTATTAAACTATTCAATAAAATGAATCCAAATCATTATTATTATCATAATGGATGATGGGTACAAAACAATTATTATTATTATCATATCTTCTATTCTAAAAACCAAAGTAGGAAAAAAGCTCCAAGTCATCTCCACATCATTTATTAGAACAAGGTTATAGGGAACATGTTTCGAGTACATATGTACTCATCATCAGCCCGAATAAAAATGATTGCTACAAGAGAAAATGGGGTGAAAAATATGGTCTTTATAAGAAGTATAACTAGTACTCACTTGAAGATGAAAAAATTACATAACGAATAAGAAAATTATTGTAAGAAAATTTTAAATGGGGCCCTGTACCCACAAATTAGGGATATCAGGACGGTAACATGGTGAAAATGGATTTTTGCAAAGTCACAAAGTACATCATCAATATCATCGACCACGACATTTTTGCAATACAAAATGGCTGTAATGGAACCGGAAATATGGTTATTGAATATGACAATGACATTACAATGACTTATGTGACAAGTGATCGACATAAAGCATGAAACAACAATAAGTTCAATCAAGTGATTATGATGAAAGATATTGACATAAAATACAATGGCATATGACACAAAACACTTTTCTCTGGAAATCAATCAAAAATTGCATTGGTATAACAACAATGGAAATTGAAGAAAATAGGAGACAAAGATCAGAAAAATACACTTCAGAATTTGAGCTGATTAAAAAATTTTTGACAATCAAAGTGTGTTTGTTCATTAAGTGAAATGATATTATTGTTTTTGATGGAAGAATTAATCTCATAAATTTCTTCTATTCTATTCTATTCTTCTATTCTATATACTGCTCTTGCTATTCATCTGAATATTCCCAAGGAGTTTATTATAAAATTCACCTTTTTTTTAATGCCTGATGCCAGCTATCTGTTGAGAGCTTGAGCGATAGTATTATGATGTGGTGGATAGTATTTTTTTAATATATCACGAATGATTTCGTATTTTCAACCGATATCTCAGTTCTCTAACCAACCCTCAGGAGTTTTATTTAAAACTTGTACGAGTTAGGATAGCGGGGACCTCACCTATTATAGTAGGATCCTGAACCGTTCCTTGAAGTCTTTCAAAAATTCCTGGCACCGCCAAAATTCGATTCAGTTAGTCTGTGTGCATTTGATTATTGTAATCTTGATGAATTTACGTTGAGGGCCACATATTTGTCCCATTTCAACGTTTCGATGTAACCCAACTATTTTCGAATAACGAATCATACGATTGGTGATCGTTTTCAAGTGTTCTAGCAATGTATTACTATGCAATCACAATTTGGTAACTTCATGTTGTCCATAGCAATTTTCATTGGTCATGAACTGCCAAGTTTTTATGCACTCAGTATATTTCTGTCTGAGGAAGGTATACACTGAGTGCGCACTGTTTTTTTCCAATGGAAATTGCTAGAGTCGTGCATACAGAACTATATAAGAAACCAGGAACGATATTTCTCTGTTCTTATGTGGGTATATAGGATGAATTTTATATCCATTTATTGACAAGAACAAATCATCATTCTGATATAATAAATGCACCTTTTGAATATACCTGATTTATTTATTCGGCGATTATTGATAGATAAGTTAAGATTGTTGTTTCCCATCAAATGTTGTTTCAGTTCAACTTATAAATGCTTTGTATAAGATGAGTTGGTGACAGATATAGTGAACAAATTTTGGCAAAAGTAACATATTTGCTTGTTACCTCTCAATTTTCTGACGTTTCTGTAAAGTCCTTGAGTTTGAACAGAGGTTACTCAATGTTGGGATGTTTGAAGTTGAGAATGAACCTGTATTCGCCATCAGGTTTTAGACTGAGGAAATAACTTGACAAGAATTGATATTTACCTGTTTTATATTGTAGTTCCTTCATTCAAAAGTTCTTCAATCATCTTATCGTAATGTTTTCCTGCGACCGAGGTATAGAAATTTTGGGTCAGACTTCCTAGTGAAGTAGTGATTCTTAGTTATAATTTTCCATGGTCCTGTTAACAAATCAAGAAACCATGCCTTGTCTGCGTCTGCTGTCCCATGAGCGGTTAGCTATTTTGCAGTTGAGGTGAGGTGAGGTTGCTGATAGTCTGAATACGCATCAGTTATAATTTTTCAGATTTATTTTGGTGGCATTATTCAATTTCGCCTTGAAGTGTCAGGGCTATCCATTTGTTTTGTTTGGTATCAAAAAAGTGTGTTTTTTAACCACCAACTTAGTTACAAAGCAACCGTCGTGAGTTTTCCTATAACCCATTACAGTTAGGTAAACGGGGACCTCAGCTTTCTAAGTTTCATCCAAAGCACTACTCGGCTGGTTACTGTGGTTTATTTAATGATATTAAGGTCTTATATACTTCAAGGCCTCTTTCGATTCGAAAAATCAAACCAAATCTTTGCCAGGAGGAACTAGATATTTCTATGGTTGATGCTCATCGAAAATCATGTCTATCATTTCAGAGCTAGCGATTTCGAGCAGCCAGACCAGAGTGATCCATAATGGCCACCGTTTCATTTGTCAAGCTTGACACCTACATAACTGCTATATAGAAATAATTTTTCATTTTCTAGTGAGATTTTCTAGGTTTCTCCAAATAATTCTAACATCTATTTTCTATCCCAGTCTCCTTTTACTGGCTTGCACGATGTTCCACCATTAACATTTCCCATCGTGTAGTCGAAGAATAAAAAAAATATGTTATGGAATATGATATTTCTTACTGTTTGACAATTCAATGTTCCTTTGACTGCTTCATCTCTTCACCTCCAACCTCGAAACCGAATGGGACAGCTTTTCAGAAAATTGGTCGAGTCGAAGAGCCTTTTGCAGTTAGGGCATCGAGTTTTTTTTTGTGATTTGATCCATGCCTGTATTTTCTTCGGGCAAGTCTAATACCCCCACAACTACCCCCATAGGTATGGATCAGGTTGTTGATTCGGTTCTAATCTATGTTTATATTCAGGTTGACTTTGCTGGTCCTCGTATGCAACGAGACACAATATTCTGACTATAGTCGGCCTTGGAACAATAGAAGGAGAGCTTAATGAAAAAGGCCGAATAAGGAACTATATCTCAGAAAATCTGCGGTGAGAGAGAAAGGGACAGATTGAGCTCAGTCCCTAGATCCGCGTTTCGATCTATAGAAAGATCTACATTCGATACCGATCTATGGAGAGATCGAAGGTTGTTGAATCAGAATTATATACATTATAAACATTGTTCAATCAAATCCAGTTTGATTTGTAGAAAGATCGAAGAAGCGGAATATACAAGGATTACTTGTATATTTTGTCTCTTCTGTTCTGATTTTAACCGTCACTTTCAATTTGTTGATATATGGTTTCAATTATATAAGTCCAGTTCGATATGTAAAAAAGGTCGAACTACGAAACGCACTCATCCTTGTATATTTTTCCATTTTTCTCCTGATTCGAACCTTCTCTTTCAATTCGTTGATAAAGCAACGATTTGTTTTTGGTTTTAATGATATAAATCCAGTTCGATCTGTAGAAAGGTCGAACTACGAACCACTCATCCTGGTATATTTTGTATTTTCTCTTCTGATTCGAACCTTCACTTTAAATTTGTTGATAGAGCAACAATTTGTTTCTGGTTCCAATTATATAAATTCAGTTCGATCTGTAGAAAGGTCGAACTACGAAACACTCATCCTTGTATAATTTTTTCCTTTTTTGTGATTTGAGCCTTCACTTTCAATTTAACGATAAAGCAACTATTTGTTTTTGGTTTCAATTACATAAATTCAGTTCGATTTGTTGAAAGGTGGAACTACAAACCACTCATCATCATGGTATATTTTGCCTTTTTTCTCTTCTGATTTGAACCCTCACTTTCAATTTGTTGATAAAGCAACGATGTGTTTTTGGTTTCAATTATATTAATACAATTCGATCTGTGGAAAGGTCGAACTACGAACCACTCATCCTGGTATATTTTGCCTTTTTTCTTCTGATTTGATACTTTCAATTTGTTGATAGCGCAACGATTTGTTTTTTGGTTTCATTTTTCTTCTGATTTGATACTTTCAATTTGTTGATAAAGCAACGATTTGTTTTTTGGTTTCATTTAAATTAATTCAGTTCAATCTGTCGAAAGGTCGAACTATGAACCAAACATCCTGGTATATTTTGCCTTTTACTCTTCTGATTTGAAGTTTTACTTTCAATTTGTTGATAGAGTAACGATTTGTTTTTGCATTCAATAATATAAATTAAGTTTGATATTTACGAAGGTCGAACTACGAACCACTCATCCTGGTATATTTTGCCTTTTTTCTTCTGATTTGAATCCTCAATTAATTGATAGAGTAACGATTTGTTTTTGCATTCAATAATATAATTTAAGTTTGATATTTACGAAGGTCGAACTACGAACCACTCATCCTGGTATATTTTTGATTTTTTTTTCTTCTGATTTGAATATTCACTTTCAATTTGTTGATAGAGCAACGATATGTTTTTGGTTTCAATAATACAAGAGCCATATCGTTTTTTACTTACCAGGTATGAGAGCAGCATCCAGTAGAAAGCTTTGGGCAAATGTTTTCATCAAAACGTCGTATTTCTTTCAAGAGTTCATCGTATTTTCTCCTCTTATTGTGTCTCAATTGTAGGACTTCGGCTTCTATGTCATTTTCTTCTCATTTCACTAATTTTTTTGCGATGTTCCACACATCGTTCTTCACTCGATAGATACAAATTACGAAGTGAATCATATAGGCCGATAACAGGTGGCGAGATGGTGATTCATTTCAATATCCGTTAAACTAGTATCGATAGCTGTAGATTTACGACTACTACTGAGTGTAATTATGAAGGAAGACAAGCGAAGAAAAATAATTATTAATATCATGAACGTACCATAACCTCCATAAAACCGTACTTACTCATTAGTGACCATAAGGTTGAAGCTCAATGAAAACAATTCTAAAGGTAATCAAAATTTGTGAATATACACCAGTATGAAAGCTTTTTTCTATATTGAAAAACTCGTTTACCAGAATGAAAAGTGTCTTACTTCTCATAGGATTATTTTCTATGTCGAACAGCAATTTCTCATTCATTTCTTCACTTATTCGATTCACAACTTCAAGGAACAACGACAGCTGGTTGATTTCAAATGGATTCTGAAATTATAATTGAATTTTCCTAAATTAATGTAGAATATTTCGTTATTGTCTAGAGGATTATCGATTCTCAATCACTCCATGATATTAGGAATATCAATTTCTGAATTATTAATTGAGTTGCACGAATGATACGTTGGATAATATTCAAGTCATTGTAACATAACCCAAAGACCACCTTGTTTGAGGATAGCCACTTGTTCAAAATCAGAAAGTTTCGGATATTCTGATACTAATACTCTTTGTACCAAGCTCTCCAAATGAGAATCAGTAAATCAGAATTGTCTTGTAAAGTGAAATGTTCTGGATATTTTGATTCTAGGTTATAGTTCCCAATTTTTTTCCTTTTCAAAGCCTACTGTATCAGCATTCAGCTTACTTTCTCAGCCTTCAGCTACAATTTTTGAGTATTTTGTGAAGCCTTTTCCTCATATTTTTATAATTTCAACAAGATAAATTGATATTTTTGCATATATTGATATGCATTTATTGGGAACTTTTGGAATATTCCTGTATGTTCAATATTCGTCAAATTTGAGAACTTCATAATTTCAATGATCTCAAATCAACGGAATCCATTGAGAATATTTCAATAAATCAAATTGGTATTTCGAAAATTTATAATTAATTAGGTTGGCAAGTCCTATGAAAACCTAGTGCCAATAATTCTTCCAGTTCACTCCAGGGTCAACAGGGCAGTGAATCTATATCTGGTAGACCTTAGAGAAAAATATATAGGTAATCTTGATTGTCCAGAACTTCCAAACCAATGAAAGTCACAGTAACTTGAAATCAGATAAGACAATGCCGGCTAGAATAACCGTATCTCAGGAAGCATTCTTTTCCCAGAAGGAAATTGATTTTCACGTTAATGCTAACCTGAGATAGATTCTGACTAATTGCTACTGGCCTTTTGCTTATTTGATTCTGAACAGACCCTGGCTCAGTGACGAGGGGTGGTGGGTATATGAAATAAAAAATCTGAGAAAAATTGCTATTGACAGAGTGATTTATTATTGAACAGAAAACCGAAACCTTTGGCTGAATATTGAAAAGTGAAATAATGGTAGTTCAAATTAATGAATAAGTGGGGCCCCCTTAATTGAATACGACGATCATTTTCTTTGAAAATAATATAGCTAGTGGGTGTTATCAAATAGGACAATTAGGAAAATAATGCGATAATCTTATCTGGTAAGTAACAGCACAATTTCTCCAGAGGTGCTTAGGGGCTTCTTGACCATTGACTCCAATTCCCGCTCAAATCCAGCATGCCCTGATATCTTTCCGTCGCCCAGGTACCACCAGTGATGCAAAAGGTGAAGTAGAGGAGACCCCTGTCCTGTCGATCCTGTCGTTCAGGCTGGCCCTGTCAGTGAAGGGGCCGAAAATGCATCAATGTGCAGAAGTAGAGGTCTGTTAAAAAAGAGGCCTGAAAGTACATGTCAGATACAGTTGACATCTGATGGAAGTTCTCCGAAAATGAGTACCTGACAGAAAGGAGACATACCTGATGATCTTGGGCGGCCTCAAAGTGATTTGTATTTGGCTGAGATCCAGAATTTCGGAGTGGTTGAAAAGTATATCCTCTCGAAGAGAGAACTTGTTTCCAAATCCAACAAGTTGATGATTTTCTACAGCTCTCCGAAATTTGTGATTTTTATCCGCAAAAATGCGAAAGCTGATTTCACGATTCACGAGGATACCAGAAAAAAACCCTTTTTTATATATATCTCACTATCTGGTTCCCGCCGAGTGATACAACCAGAAAGTCAGGTCGACGGGTGACGTCTAGTCAGCTGTCAACATTGGAAGATTCGAGAAGGTTATGTTCATGACCTCGTGCCATGTTAGTCCCAGAAAAAGCGAAGAAGAACTATAAGAATGACATTGTGATTACACTGACAGCGACAGCAGGATGACATTGTGATGACACTGTTCAGCTGATTATACAGGTTATGTTTTCGTGTGTATATTTTGATAACTTAATTTGGCCAAATTACTTTTCACCTATGTTTTCAGGACTTTACGAATCAGTTTAGTCAATTCAATGGAACTTCCTTCGCCCCCGAATGAGGTAATCACGGGTTTCAAAAGGTAACCCCACAATTTACTTTCGACGATGATAGAGAGCCCTATGTGTTGAAGACCAGAGATAGTTCACGTGAGTGTTATTGCCGAGGGAGTTTTCAACATCCACTACAATACTATATATTTCCAGACAAACAATTCGCCTACGAATAGTCTCATTTGGAACAAAACTTGAAGATCTCTACCAGCAAGAACAACTAATAAAACCAGGATTGGACGTATTTTCACCCTTTTCAAGGTAAGTCAAACCATTCATTTGTCTTTATATGAAATTAAACGGTTCACTTGCTTTCAGGTTCTCCTTCAGCGAACAAGATTATGTATTACCTTTCCTATCAATATAAATTCATCCACTGAGAAATATTGATAGTTATGCTACAGCCTGGAAGAATGAATGGGATTCTATTCACATGTTTACTTTGTGAAATTCTCATAATAAAGCAAATAGCAGGACTCTTGTATTGTTTCAAAGAGTGTGGCAGATTAAACCTGTAACATAATGAACCACCCGAATGTCTCCTCGATTTTCAAGCTCTGTAGGTTTAAGGTTCAAACCTCCTGTACATTAACTCATCATGTAATATAATTTGGATTTTATTCCATTCAAATAGGTACGACAATGGTTATCCAAATGAAGCAAAAAAATCCAGAGAGAAGATACTGATATGAACTTAGAAAAAGCAGATCACCGAAAGAAAAAATCTGTAGCCACAAACTACAAGCTGCGGTGAAAAAAGAGCAAGTCATCAATAATTGATTCTCATACTTAATTGTTTGATGAGATCTGGATATTCATAAGGAAAATTTTTTTCGAAATGAAGATACACGTGACTTCAATGGTTAATTTCAATCCATCTCAAAATCGAAGTGAATAAGTAAAATATTTCAATTACCAGATAATTGAATGTTCATAAAATCATTTAAACCAACCAAATGTCGTCGTTTCCTCTATCCTTCAGAAAAATTTTCAGATTCAAAAAGGAAGAAGGTCCGACCTACCAGATATCAATTCACCTGTTCACCTCGGAAGCTCTAACCAGAAGAGAGTGAAATCAAAAACCTCTCAATCCTAATCAAATAGGCATATTCTATCTCTCTCGCTGTCACCAAGATTTTTATCAAGATCATGCTTGACCAAAGGATTCGCATTAAGCAGTGTCAATTAATACGATACAGCGGAGATATGTTGAAAGTGTATATGAGTTCTTCAAATTGAAAACAATCTCGTAGATGGAACGAAATATTCGTTACACACTACCCTAACTAGGGTTAAAAATTGGATGAATCGAGGAGTTGACAAATTTTTATCATCTTCATCGAGACCCTGAAAAATAGACTTTTGAACCAAATGAGTATCTAGAAACCTGAATATACCCTGAAAATTGTGTAAACTACTTTTTCTATATATTTTTTTTAATATATAAAAGAGGTTTACATAGCTTTTATTGCTCTTGCCTTTGGGCTGCTCAGATTGTTACGGGAGGGTTGTGGGTAAGGATTTCCTGTGAGAATTCCTTTTTCTTATTGAAGATAAAGATACTATATTCCGATAGAAATAGTGGGTGCCAGGATCTTTTTACCTAAAAGATGCCAAAAAAAATAATCAAAAGAGCTGATATCCCTTTCTAAATTAAGAAATTCTCACAGTGGTGGTGTGTTATCAAATAGAAAATAAAACAAACTGATTTCATTTATGTATATACTAACAAGAATTAGGAATGATTATGACAGTAAATATTGATGAAAACAACAAATGAAATTATGGGAATTCACAAAGTGGTTATAAGCTTTGTCTGAAATTTACTAATTAAATTGTATAAATGGAAACTTCAAGTTTGGTGAACACTATCAATGTAGATGAATGGAACAATTAAGTTAGTCTTAATCTTTGAATAAGGAATGTTAATGAAACTGTTTCACAAAATCGAAGAAGTACTCATTCTGGGTTAACAAAATTTCTTCTGTCTGACTGTACTTGCTGGTTCGTGGACAGGATTTTTGAGAGCTCACTTACTCAGTCGTATTCCTCCTGATGATTTCAAATACCTATTGTCCTGCTCAGGACTTTCTCCAACACCAACGATGAGATCTCAAGAAAAGGTTCTAGCAGCCTCTCACGTGATTCAGTGATCCTTTCAATACTAGGTTGGAAGTATCTTGTAGAAATCAGGTCTCAGCAAAGAAGGTTGATTCGACTACTTCAGTGGCTCTTTCTCCTCCCAGAATGGATAATCCCTATAGTCCTCCTTGATAGTATCAGATGTTCCTGTGCAGACAATTTTACAGCAGTATGGTGTTACCACAGAAGAGAGAAGACAATAGAACCTTTGGGCTCAAGTAACCACAATCTCATCAATTCCTCAATCAAAGAAATAAATCAATATCATAAATCAACTGTAGGTCTATTCAATCATATAATGACAATGTTAATTTTGAAGATGAAGAAAATCTGAAAAGTTGATTTCAAAGACAAAGAAAATCTGAAATAATTATTGCTGACTTATGTCAAATCTCAATTTGGAAATGTAATATGCCAATCTTAATCTGAAAAATCAAAGTGGTTAGAAAAGGGAAATCTTGAGATAAGAAAGGAAAATAGATGCTCCTTCTTTAAGAAAACAATCGAGAATCCTGAGGCTTCTTTGATGAGTTGTGAGACGTTTTATTCACTAAAGTAAGGAAAGTGATGAAATTATAATTTCCAATTTATTTGCTTATCTTACTGAATAACTACAGGAAAGAAAGAAAACAGTGTAACCAATTCTCGAGGTGAGAAAGGAAAGCACAGGTGAGGTTATGCACTATCTGATTTATTTTACTGAATATAACAATGCATCACTCACCTGAGCTCAAATTCCTCGATGATCCTGGTTACCAATGTTTAGCTTCCTGTTCCTTGAAAATGGTTAGATAATTCTGCACCAGTCTGTTCTCTTGCATCAGAGAGTATTTCAAAACTTTCGTTTCCTCACTAGTATCTTCTAGATTTATCTACGAAGTAAAAAAAAACAAAGCAGAAAAGGAAGTTTCTCAGCCTTCTGCACGCATAAAAAAAAAATGATCACACCAGATACCGGCAATCGTAATGATCAAGAAAAAAACTAGATATATGAAAAATACGATATCTCCGTACTTTTAATCAATTAGCTGATTACAATGAAGATAAAATCAATTGATTCTATTCAATGATTAACGAAATAATCTTAATTTGAAATCAAAACTTTATCATTTTTATGAAACAAAATGGCGTGCTTTCACCAAGCTTAAACTTCTCAAAACGAAAAGGTAATCAAATCCTGAAAATAAGCAGACAAATTGGAAAATTTAAGGAATCCATAATTAATATGACAATCTTATTGTGTATTTAGTGAATTCAACATCTCACCTCTAGAAAAAGTTTCTCCAGAAAGCCAAATAGAAGCACTCAAAATCAACGATGTGTTTCCTGCAAAATTTGCATCCAAAGAGAACGAATCCTCGTCAAGAATCCCGATCGTCTCGTCTTTCAGTCAACACGTGATTCTCCAGAAAAAGAAGGGCTTATCCGCGCACCGCAGGTTTGAAAGAGAGCCAATTATACCGTAGTTTCTGACCTGACCGACAGGAGACAATACCTCAACATTTTTAGTACCATGGGCGTAGCAATGGGACGGGCAATGGTAGCTGAAAGTAACGGGATGAAAAACTTCCCGTTACAAAGAAATGCCGAACGTTGAAAAAGATAAATTTTGTTTTCGGACTATAGCCAAAGAACATATAGATGATGCACCTAATTGAGATTCAATAAAAATAATAAAAACTACCACTCTACTGTTTATAAGTATGTGGTAGAGTGAACTCTGTGAGGACTGGTTCTCCCCATCCAAACCATAGCGTACGAATGACACCATGAAAACCTGGCCTGGAGATTCGTTTCGCTGCTAGATCGAGATACTGCGCCGTGGAACCATCCATCACCACTAATTTATTGATAGGAGTCTATTGTTAAACCAATCGACTAAGTTGGGAAGATCATTTTCTATCTTCAGTTTCAAGTCTGGCCAGTTTTCATCTTCGTATAGTATCACTGTGTCGTCTGCGAAGCTAAGTAGTTGAGCTGAAATTGAAACGGAAATATGAATAGTAATGGTCCCAGCACAGTCCCCTGATAAAAACGTGACAGTGTTCGGTTCTGTCACATCTCTTCCCTCCCCAAAGTTGGGTAAGTGGAATCACACTATAAAGACGATGCTTTATCCAGATCATTCTGTCGAACTAGTGATCCTAATTATGGGCTCCCTTGGTGGTACACGACAGACGCTACTCTCGGAAATCCAGAAAATTCCAGCTTGCCGACAAAAGGCACACATTTCAGCTGGGGCCATGCAGAAGGCCGTCATCCTGGGATCATTGCGTCTACTCAGGGCACACGATACTCGGTCCCAGTAATCACTCACCTCACGGCGTGAGGAGTGGTCATTGGTTTTTCTCCAGCTCGACTCTGCGTGGTGTCGGAGACCACAGAGTCGTGACTGGAATTGATTAAATTCAAATCTTCAAATAATAATAATAATAATAATAATAATAATAATAATAATAATAATAATAATAATAATAATAATAATAATAATAATAATAATAATAATAATAATAATAATAATAATAATAATAATAATAATAATAATAATAATAATAATAATAATAATAATAATAATAATAATAATAATAATAATAATAATAATAATAATAATAATAATAATAATAATAATAATAATAATAATAATAATAATAATAATAATAATAATAATAATAATAATAATAATAATAATAATAATAATAATAATAATAATAATAATAATAATAATAATAATAATAATAATAATAATAATAATAATAATAATAATAATAATAATAATAATAATAATAATAATAATAATCTCAGGGACGACCTTCTGCAGTGCCACGAGAGCAGCGAGCCTGCGCGTAGGGGATACATGAGGCGAATGCATGCTCTGTGGCTTCAACTCCACCCAGAGCATGCAGCCTTCTCGGCACAAAATCTTCGAGATTATGTATCCCACCTACGCGTTAGGCAGTATGTCAGAGTCCCTTCCCGGCAGAACGACGAGGTGGAAGAACACTTGATTCCGCCCGTCCTGCAGAACAACGAAGGAAGGGACCAAGTACCAGAGGTGAGCCAGATCAGGAATCGTAGGAGCCTTAATAACATCAAGGCCCTACGATCACAAGACCTGACTAGAATGGATGAATCACTTCGTGATACACTTCCAGAAAATGCTGACATCTGGCACATCAATTGTGCCGTGTACGATGCCGTTCGGTCCTCTCAGCCGGGGAGACCAGTAGAATCGGCCTCCCCGAACGAGAGGGCAGAACGACGCGTACAAAAGATGGAAGCAAAGATCCAGTCGGCGAGACAACACACTTCCCGTATCCAGTGTGTGATGGACTATGTGGAGGCCAACAGGCCATTCACGTCAAAAGTGCGACGAATAGCCACCACATTACGGCGCACTCATCACACACTAAACCTGGCAGTGCTAACTGTCATCAAACAGCACTGCCTGGAGAGGATACGGATGTTAGTGGCTGCCAAGCAGTCACTGAAGAGGCGAGCGAGAGGGTTGGCGGAAAATAAACTTTTTCGCGAAAAGCCCTCTCGCTTATTCCAACCGCCTCCTAGTGTAGTTGAGAATCCGCCGACTGTTGATCAGGTGGAAACCTTCTGGAAGGGTATCTATGAGGTGAGGCATCCATTCAACAGAGATACTCCAGCCCTGACGCAGTTCGGAGCCTTTTGTGAAAGGTTCCGGGAGCCTGAGCCCGAATTGCTGCGTCAATCGATTACCACCGAGGAGGTTCGGAGAGCCCTAACGGGTTCTAAGAACTTTGCTGCTCCAGGTCCTGATGGGATCAATAACTTTTGGTGGAAAAAGTTATCCACTACCCACCACCATTTAGCCAGAATATTCAATCTCTGGCTAAATGGAGAGCAGCAAATTCCGGAGTGGTTTATCGAGGGGCGAACCGTGCTTCTCCCCAAGAAAGGAGATTTGTCCAACCCGAAGAATTACAGACCAATAACCTGTTTAAACGCATGCTACAAGCTGTTTACACGCATCTTGTACATGCGTATGCTCCTAGTGGTAGACCCG
The DNA here is from genome assembly GCA_029955515.1 of Chrysomela aeneicollis. Classification (NCBI taxonomy): domain Eukaryota; kingdom Metazoa; phylum Arthropoda; class Insecta; order Coleoptera; family Chrysomelidae; genus Chrysomela; species Chrysomela aeneicollis. Next base: position 3,908,219 of record JARUHQ010000013.1, on the reverse strand, counting down.
GTTTATCAGCGGATATATGAGCAACGAGGGTCGAAGAGGGGTGTCGCTGGCTGCAAGGAGAACCTGCTGATAGATAGATCTATAACGCAGGACTCCGTGCAGTACAAGCGAAACCTCTCTATGGCCTGGATCGATTATCGAAAGGCATTTGATACAACGTCGCACGAATTACTCGTGTACTTGCTCAAGTGCCTTTCGGTACCCGATCCGATAGTGAGATGCATTGAACAACTGATGCCGCTCTGGCGGACTCGCTTCACCATAACATCGGGGAATGCGAAAGTCCAGACAGAGCCGGTCATCATCAAGAGAGGGGTTTTCCAGGGAGACTCCCTCAGCCCTCTCTTATTTTGCATCTCATTGTTGCCGTTATCCGTTGAGCTCAGAAGAACCAAGGGCTACTACTGCGGACCACCCAGTCAACGGAGGCATAAGGTCACCCACTTATTCTATGTGGATGACCTTAAACTCTATGCTTCCGGTGAGAGGGACTTAGACCAATCCCTCAGGGTGGTACAGGAGTATACACAGGCTATTGGGATGGAATTCGGGATGGACAAATGTGCACTGGTTCATCTTAAGAGAGGACGATGCGAGGACTACGACAAGGACGCGCAGCTAGTGGACGGAAGCATCCTACACCACTTGGATGCCGGAGAGACGTACACCTACCTGGGTGTGGAGGAAAGCCACATCCAGGAAACACAAATGGTGAAAGACGCTCTCCGCAGCAAGTATCGGCAGCGACTTCGACAGATCTGGTCTTCAGAACTGTCTGGAAAGAATAAAGTCGCTGCTACTAACATGCTTGCTGTTCCGATCCTACTATACTCCTTTGGAGTATTCAAGTGGACACTAGCTGAGCTGCGCCAACTTGACGTTAGTACTCGCAAGATGATGCACCTTAATAGGAGCCTTCATCCAACTTCGTCCGTTCCACGGTTATATCTCCCAAGAGATCAGGGAGGCCGTGGACTCTTAAGTTTGGAGTATCTCCATAACAGAATGGTTCTGGATAATGCCTGCAAGGTCATCAGGAGTTCGGACCCCCTCCTGCAAATGGTCAAAAGCCATGAGAATGCAGGAGTAGGAGCATTCCTATTCAAGGCAGCACATCGAGCAGCCGATGAGCTCTCTCTGATTTTCGATTCCGAGCGTGAAGCCCGTGACTCAGTCACTGAGCTCGACCACGCTCGGAGGAAAGCCCGCATCAAAGCTGCAGAAGTTGAAAAAACTCTGCAGCTTCACATGGATAAACCTCTACATTCTGTTTTCTTCAACAACATTGAAGACAGGGGTTTATCCAAAGAGCTGACCTTCGCATTCCTAAGGTCAGGCGGGCTCAAATCGGAAACAGAGGGGTTCATCACGGCATGCCAGGATGGAGTTTTCAATACCCTACATTACCGAAGCCGAGTCATGGGTATAGAGGTCCCAGATGTAAGATGCAGGGCCTGCCGTAGGGCGCCGGAAACGCTGATGCACCTGCTTTCAGCATGCACGGTGTATGCAGTTTCGGCCTATATCCATAGACATAATGCGGCATTACGTGTGCTCTATTACCATCTTAGACACACGTACGGTATTGATGAAACTCCAGTGCTGCCTTATGCTCCGGGGGATATTGAGTCCGTTGTGGAGAATGAGATGTGCCGAATTTATTGGAACTTCTCATTCCCCACCCTCAGGCAGATACAAGCTAATAAGCCTGATGTAGTCCTCCTCGACCATCAAACCAAAACGATGTTCGTGATCGAATTCTCGGCACCAGCCGAACCGAACATCGTTTTGAAGGAGGAGGAAAAACGGACGAAATATAGAGATCTTCTCTACGAACTCCGCAGACTTTATCCAGACCATTCTGTCGAACTAGTCATCCTGATTATAGGCTCTCTTGGTGGTACACGACATACGCTGCTCTCAGAACTCCAGAAAATTCCAGCTTGCCGACAAAAGGCAAGCGTTTTAGCTGGAGCCATGCAGAAGGCCGTCATCCTGGGATCATTGCGTTTACTCAGGGCACACGATTCTCGGTCCCAGTGATCACTTACCTCACGGCGTGGGGAGTGGTCACTGGTTTTTCTCCAGCTCGACTCTGTGTGGTGTCGGAGACCGCAGAGTCGTGACTGGAATTGATTAAATTCAAATTTTCAAATAATAATAATAATAATAATAATAATAATAATAATAATAATAATAATAATAATAATAATAATAATAATAATAATAATAATAATAATAATAATAATAATAATAATAATAATAATGATAATAATAATAATAATAATAATAATAATAATAATAATAATAATAATAATAATAATAATAATAATAATAATAATAATAATAATAATAATAATAATAATAATAATAATAATAATAATAATAATAATAATAATAATAATAATAATAATAATAATAATAATAATAATAATAATAATAATAATAATAATAATAATAATAATAATAATAATAATAATAATAATAATAATAATAATAATAATAATAATAATAATAATAATAATAATAATAATAATAATAATAATAATAATAATAATAATAATAATAATAATAATAATAATAATAATAATAATAATAATAATAATAATAATAATAATAATAATAATAATAATAATAATAATAATAATAATAATAATAATAATAATAATAATAATAATAATAATAATAATAATAATAATAATAATAATAATAATAATAATAATAATAATAATAATAATAATAATAATAATAATAATAATAATAATAATAATAATAATAATAATAATAATAATAATAATAATAATAATAATAATAATAATAATAATAATAATAATAATAATAATAATAATAATAATAATAATAATAATAATAATAATAATAATAATAATAATAATAATAATAATAATAATAATAATAATAATAATAATAATAATAATAATAATAATAATAATAATAATAATAATAATAATAATAATAATAATAATAATAATAATAATAATAATAATAATAATAATAATAATAATAATAATAATAATAATAATAATAATAATAATAATAATAATAATAATAATAATAATAATAATAATAATAATAATAATAATAATAATAATAATAATAATAATAATAATAATAATAATAATAATAATAATAATAATAATAATAATAATAATAATAATAATAATAATAATAATAATAATAATAATAGAAAGAGAACACTAACAGAATTCAATACCTCCAAATATTCTACGAAGTCACAAACAAATATGAGAATTGTACAATTATATACACTGATGGATCAAAAACTGATGAAGGAGTGGGATCAGCTTTTTCTTGTATGGGAAACACTCACCAGTGGACATTGAATCCAATATCCTCCATATTCACAGCGGAACTATATGCTATTCTTCAAGCACTGAGATTTATCGGGACGTTGGACATTGGGACATACTTGATTCTTTCTGATTCATGTAGTTCACTACAAGCTATACAAAATAGTTATAACGACGATCCGCTTATTCAGATCATCTCAACAGTGGTCCACATCCTGCAGAACTCTGGCCGGAGAATAATTTTTTTCTGGATTCCAGGGCACATAGGGATAGCTGGTAATGAACTTGCAGATATTGCTGCTCGCGAATCTACGGGACAAAATTATATGAATGACATCCCACTGCGACCCGAAGACATGAAAGCACACCACAAAAATAAAATAAGAGATAAATGGAACCAAGAATGGAACGATAGTAACCACAAACTGAAAATAATAAAAAGCAAAGTCGATGAAATACTACCTTTTCCAACAAACAAAAAGAGAGAACAAGTTGCACTCACACGATTGAGAATTGGTCACACTCATATTACATCTAGCTACCTATTGTCTGGTTCTAGACCTCCAATATGTGAAATCTGCGACGTGCAAGTCACTGTGGAACATTTACTTCTTGTATGCCCAGTATACACCCAAGCTAGGAACAATTGCTCCCTACCGGACACACTTAAACAATGCCTGGAAAATGGAAAATACAGTCTGAAAACGATTCAATTCCTAAAAGAAACAGGTCTAATGAAAAAAGTATAGATGTGTACCTAGTCCAATGAAATGCAAAATTCGAAAAACGAGGCTAATGACCATAGTAGTCGATGCCTCGAAAAAAAAAAAAAAAAAAAAAAATAATAATAATAATAATAATAATAATAATAATAATAATAATAATAATAATAATAATAATAATAATAATAATAATAATAATAATAATAATAATAATAATAATAATAATAATAATAATAATAATAATAATAATAATAATAATAATAATAATAATAATAATAATAATAATAGAAAGAGAACACTAACAGAATTCAATACCTCCAAATATTCTACGAAGTCACAAACAAATATGAGAATTGTACAATTATATACACTGATGGATCAAAAACTGATGAAGGAGTGGGATCAGCTTTTTCTTGTATGGGAAACACTCACCAGTGGACATTGAATCCAATATCCTCCATATTCACAGCGGAACTATATGCTATTCTTCAAGCACTGAGATTTATCGGGACGTTGGACATTGGGACATACTTGATTCTTTCTGATTCATGTAGTTCACTACAAGCTATACAAAATAGTTATAACGACGATCCGCTTATTCAGATCATCTCAACAGTGGTCCACATCCTGCAGAACTCTGGCCGGAGAATAATTTTTTTCTGGATTCCAGGGCACATAGGGATAGCTGGTAATGAACTTGCAGATATTGCTGCTCGCGAATCTACGGGACAAAATTATATGAATGACATCCCACTGCGACCCGAAGACATGAAAGCACACCACAAAAATAAAATAAGAGATAAATGGAACCAAGAATGGAACGATAGTAACCACAAACTGAAAATAATAAAAAGCAAAGTCGATGAAATACTACCTTTTCCAACAAACAAAAAGAGAGAACAAGTTGCACTCACACGATTGAGAATTGGTCACACTCATATTACATCTAGCTACCTATTGTCTGGTTCTAGACCTCCAATATGTGAAATCTGCGACGTGCAAGTCACTGTGGAACATTTACTTCTTGTATGCCCAGTATACACCCAAGCTAGGAACAATTGCTCCCTACCGGACACACTTAAACAATGCCTGGAAAATGGAAAATACAGTCTGAAAACGATTCAATTCCTAAAAGAAACAGGTCTAATGAAAAAAGTATAGATGTGTACCTAGTCCAATGAAATACTGCAAAATTCGAAAAACGAGGCTAATGACCATAGTAGTCGATGCCTCGAAAAAAAAAAAAAAAAAAAAAAATAATAATAATAATAATAATAATAATAATAATAATAATAATAATAATAATAATAATAATAATAATAATAATAATAATAATAATAATAATAATAATAATAATAATAATAATAATAATAATAATAATAATAATAATAATAATAATAATAATAATAATAATAATAATAATAATAATAATAATAATAATAATAATAATAATAATAATAATAATAATAATAATAATAATAATAATAATAATAATAATAATAATAATAATAATAATAATAATAATAATAATAATAATAATAATAATAATAATAATAATAATAATAATAATAATAATAATAATAATAATAATAATAATAATAATAATAATAATAATAATAATAATAATAATAATAATAATAATAATAATAATAATAATAATAATAATAATAATAATAATAATAATAATAATAATAATAATAATAATAATAATAATAATAATAATAATAATAATAATAATAATAATAATAATAATAATAATAATAATAATAATAATAATAATAATAATAATAATAATAATAATAATAATAATAATAATAATAATAATAATAATAATAATAATAATAATAATAATAATAATAATAATAATAATAATAATAATAATAATAATAATAATAATAATAATAATAATAATAATAATAATAATAATAATAATAATAATAATAATAATAATAATAATAATAATAATAATAATAATAATAATAATAATAATAATAATAATAATAATAATAATAATAATAATAATAATAATAATAATAATAATAATAATAATAATAATAATAATAATAATAATAATAATAATAATAATAATAATAATAATAATAATAATAATAATAATAATAATAATAATAATAATAATAATAATAATAATAATAATAATAATAATAATAATAATAATAATAATAATAATAATAATAATAATAATAATAATAATAATAATAATAATAATAATAATAATAATAATAATAATAATAATAATAATAATAATAATAATAATAATAATAATAATAATAATAATAATAATAATAATAATAATAATAATAATAATAATAATAATAATAATAATAATAATAATAATAATAATAATAATAATAATAATAATAATAATAATAATAATAATAATAATAATAATAATAATAATAATAATAATAATAATAATAATAATAATAATAATAATAATAATAATAATAATAATAATAATAATAATAATAATAATAATAATAATAATAATAATAATAATAATAATAATAATAATAATAATAATAATAATAATAATAATAATAATAATAATAATAATAATAATAATAATAATAATAATAATAATAATAATAATAATAATAATAATAATAATAATAATAATAATAATAATAATAATAATAATAATAATAATAATAATAATAATAATAATAATAATAATAATAATAATAATAATAATAATAATAATAATAATAATAATAATAATAATAATAATAATAATAATAATAATAATAATAATAATAATAATAATAATAATAATAATAATAATAATAATAATAATAATAATAATAATAATAATAATAATAATAATAATAATAATAATAATAATAATAATAATAATAATAATAATAATAATAATAATAATAATAATAATAATAATAATAATAATAATAATAATAATAATAATAATAATAATAATAATAATAATAATAATAATAATAATAATAATAATAATAATAATAATAATAATAATAATAATAATAATAATAATAATAATAATAATAATAATAATAATAATAATAATAATAATAATAATAATAATAATAATAATAATAATAATAATAATAATAATAATAATAATAATAATAATAATAATAATAATAATAATAATAATAATAATAATAATAATAATAATAATAATAATAATAATAATAATAATAATAATAATAATAATAATAATAATAATAATAATAATAATAATAATAATAATAATAATAATAATAATAATAATAATAATAATAATAATAATAATAATAATAATAATAATAATAATAATAATAATAATAATAATAATAATAATAATAATAATAATAATAATAATAATAATAATAATAATAATAATAATAATAATAATAATAATAATAATAATAATAATAATAATAATAATAATAATAATAATAATAATAATAATAATAATAATAATAATAATAATAATAATAATAATAATAATAATAATAATAATAATAATAATAATAATAATAATAATAATAATAATAATAATAATAATAATAATAATAATAATAATAATAATAATAATAATAATAATAATAATAATAATAATAATAATAATAATAATAATAATAATAATAATAATAATAATAATAATAATAATAATAATAATAATAATAATAATAATAATAATAATAATAATAATAATAATAATAATAATAATAATAATAATAATAATAATAATAATAATAATAATAATAATAATAATAATAATAATAATAATAATAATAATAATAATAATAATAATAATAATAATAATAATAATAATAATAATAATAATAATAATAATAATAATAATAATAATAATAATAATAATAATAATAATAATAATAATAATAATAATAATAATAATAATAATAATAATAATAATAATAATAATAATAATAATAATAATAATAATAATAATAATAATAATAATAATAATAATAATAATAATAATAATAATAATAATAATAATAATAATAATAATAATAATAATAATAATAATAATAATAATAATAATAATAATAATAATAATAATAATAATAATAATAATAATAATAATAATAATAATAATAATAATAATAATAATAATAATAATAATAATAATAATAATAATAATAATAATAATAGAAAGAGAACACTAACAGAATTCAATACCTCCAAATATTCTACGAAGTCACAAACAAATATGAGAATTGTACAATTATATACACTGATGGATCAAAAACTGATGAAGGAGTGGGATCAGCTTTTTCTTGTATGGGAAACACTCACCAGTGGACATTGAATCCAATATCCTCCATATTCACAGCGGAACTATATGCTATTCTTCAAGCACTGAGATTTATCGGGACGTTGGACATTGGGACATACTTGATTCTTTCTGATTCATGTAGTTCACTACAAGCTATACAAAATAGTTATAACGACGATCCGCTTATTCAGATCATCTCAACAGTGGTCCACATCCTGCAGAACTCTGGCCGGAGAATAATTTTTTTCTGGATTCCAGGGCACATAGGGATAGCTGGTAATGAACTTGCAGATATTGCTGCTCGCGAATCTACGGGACAAAATTATATGAATGACATCCCACTGCGACCCGAAGACATGAAAGCACACCACAAAAATAAAATAAGAGATAAATGGAACCAAGAATGGAACGATAGTAACCACAAACTGAAAATAATAAAAAGCAAAGTCGATGAAATACTACCTTTTCCAACAAACAAAAAGAGAGAACAAGTTGCACTCACACGATTGAGAATTGGTCACACTCATATTACATCTAGCTACCTATTGTCTGGTTCTAGACCTCCAATATGTGAAATCTGCGACGTGCAAGTCACTGTGGAACATTTACTTCTTGTATGCCCAGTATACACCCAAGCTAGGAACAATTGCTCCCTACCGGACACACTTAAACAATGCCTGGAAAATGGAAAATACAGTCTGAAAACGATTCAATTCCTAAAAGAAACAGGTCTAATGAAAAAAGTATAGATGTGTACCTAGTCCAATGAAATACTGCAAAATTCGAAAAACGAGGCTAATGACCATAGTAGTCGATGCCTCGAAAAAAAAAAAAAAAAAAAAAAAATAATAATAATAATAATAATAATAATAATAATAATAATAATAATAATAATAATAGTAATAATAATAATAATAATAATAATAATAATAATAATAATAATAATAATAATAATAATAATAATAATAATAATAGTAATAATAATAATAATAATAATAATAATAATAATAATAATAATAATAATAATAATAATAATAATAATAATAATAATAATAATAATAATAATAATAATAATAATAATAATAATAATAATAATAATAATAATAATAATAATAATAATAATAATAATAATAATAATAATAATAATAATAATAATAATAATAATAATAATAATAATAATAATAATAATAATAATAATAATAATAATAATAATAATAATAATAATAATAATAATAATAATAATAATAATAATAATAATAATAATAATAATAATAATAATAATAATAATAATAATAATAATAATAATAATAATAATAATAATAATAATAATAATAATAATAATAATAATAATAATAATAATAATAATAATAATAATAATAATAATAATAATAATAATAATAATAATAATAATAATAGAAAGAGAACACTAACAGAATTCAATACCTCCAAATATTCTACGAAGTCACAAACAAATATGAGAATTGTACAATTATATACACTGATGGATCAAAAACTGATGAAGGAGTGGGATCAGCTTTTTCTTGTATGGGAAACACTCACCAGTGGACATTGAATCCAATATCCTCCATATTCACAGCGGAACTATATGCTATTCTTCAAGCACTGAGATTTATCGGGACGTTGGACATTGGGACATACTTGATTCTTTCTGATTCATGTAGTTCACTACAAGCTATACAAAATAGTTATAACGACGATCCGCTTATTCAGATCATCTCAACAGTGGTCCACATCCTGCAGAACTCTGGCCGGAGAATAATTTTTTTCTGGATTCCAGGGCACATAGGGATAGCTGGTAATGAACTTGCAGATATTGCTGCTCGCGAATCTACGGGACAAAATTATATGAATGACATCCCACTGCGACCCGAAGACATGAAAGCACACCACAAAAATAAAATAAGAGATAAATGGAACCAAGAATGGAACGATAGTAACCACAAACTGAAAATAATAAAAAGCAAAGTCGATGAAATACTACCTTTTCCAACAAACAAAAAGAGAGAACAAGTTGCACTCACACGATTGAGAATTGGTCACACTCATATTACATCTAGCTACCTATTGTCTGGTTCTAGACCTCCAATATGTGAAATCTGCGACGTGCAAGTCACTGTGGAACATTTACTTCTTGTATGCCCAGTATACACCCAAGCTAGGAACAATTGCTCCCTACCGGACACACTTAAACAATGCCTGGAAAATGGAAAATACAGTCTGAAAACGATTCAATTCCTAAAAGAAACAGGTCTAATGAAAAAAGTATAGATGTGTACCTAGTCCAATGAAATACTGCAAAATTCGAAAAACGAGGCTAATGACCATAGTAGTCGATGCCTCGAAAAAAAAAAAAAAAAAAAAAAAATAATAATAATAATAATAATAATAATAATAATAATAATAATAATAATAATAATAATAATAATAATAATAATAATAATAATAATAATAATAATAATAATAATAATAATAATAATAATAATAATAATAATAATAATAATAATAATAATAATAATAATAATAATAATAATAATAATAATAATAATAATAATAATAATAATAATAATAATAATAATAATAATAATAATAATAATAATAATAATAATAATAATAATAATAATAATAATAATAATAATAATAATAATAATAATAATAATAATAATAATAATAATAATAATAATAATAATAATAATAATAATAATAATAATAATAATAATAATAATAATAATAATAATAATAATAATAATAATAATAATAATAATAATAATAATAATAATAATAATAATAATAATAATAATAATAATAATAATAATAATAATAATAATAATAATAATAATAATAATAATAATAATAATAATAATAATAATAATAATAATAATAATAATAATAATAATAATAATAATAATAATAATAATAATAATAATAATAATAATAATAATAATAATAATAATAATAATAATAATAATAATAATAATAATAATAATAATAATAATAATAATAATAATAATAATAATAATAATAATAATAATAATAATAATAATAATAATAATAATAATAATAATAATAATAATAATAATAATAATAATAATAATAATAATAATAATAATAATAATAATAATAATAATAATAATAATAATAATAATAATAATAATAATAATAATAATAATAATAATAATAATAATAATAATAATAATAATAATAATAATAATAATAATAATAATAATAATAATAATAATAATAATAATAATAATAATAATAATAATAATAATAATAATAATAATAATAATAATAATAATAATAATAATAATAATAATAATAATAATAATAATAATAATAATAATAATAATAATAATAATAATAATAATAATAATAATAATAATAATAATAATAATAATAATAATAATAATAATAATAATAATAATAATAATAATAATAATAATAATAATAATAATAATAATAATAATAATAATAATAATAATAATAATAATAATAATAATAATAATAATAATAATAATAATAATAATAATAATAATAATAATAATAATAATAATAATAATAATAATAATAATAATAATAATAATAATAATAATAATAATAATAATAATAATAATAATAATAATAATAATAATAATAATAATAATAATAATAATAATAATAATAATAATAATAATAATAATAATAATAATAATAATAATAATAATAATAATAATAATAATAATAATAATAATAATAATAATAATAATAATAATAATAATAATAATAATAATAATAATAATAATAATAATAATAATAATAATAATAATAATAATAATAATAATAATAATAATAATAATAATAATAATAATAATAATAATAATAATAATAATAATAATAATAATAATAATAATAATAATAATAATAATAATAATAATAATAATAATAATAATAATAATAATAATAATAATAATAATAATAATAATAATAATAATAATAATAATAATAATAATAATAATAATAATAATAATAATAATAATAATAATAATAATAATAATAATAATAATAATAATAATAATAATAATAATAATAATAATAATAATAATAATAATAATAATAATAATAATAATAATAATAATAATAATAATAATAATAATAATAATAATAATAATAATAATAATAATAATAATAATAATAATAATAATAATAATAATAATAATAATAATAATAATAATAATAATAATAATAATAATAATAATAATAATAATAATAATAATAATAATAATAATAATAATAATAATAATAATAATAATAATAATAATAATAATAATAATAATAATAATAATAATAATAATAATAATAATAATAATAATAATAATAATAATAATAATAATAATAATAATAATAATAATAATAATAATAATAATAATAATAATAATAATAATAATAATAATAATAATAATAATAATAATAATAATAATAATAATAATAATAATAATAATAATAATAATAATAATAATAATAATAATAATAATAATAATAATAATAATAATAATAATAATAATAATAATAATAATAATAATAATAATAATAATAATAATAATAATAATAATAATAATAATAATAATAATAATAATAATAATAATAATAATAATAATAATAATAATAATAATAATAATAATAATAATAATAATAATAATAATAATAATAATAATAATAATAATAATAATAATAATAATAATAATAATAATAATAATAATAATAATAATAATAATAATAATAATAATAATAATAATAATAATAATAATAATAATAATAATAATAATAATAATAATAATAGAAAGAGAACACTAACAGAATTCAATACCTCCAAATATTCTACGAAGTCACAAACAAATATGAGAATTGTACAATTATATACACTGATGGATCAAAAACTGATGAAGGAGTGGGATCAGCTTTTTCTTGTATGGGAAACACTCACCAGTGGACATTGAATCCAATATCCTCCATATTCACAGCGGAACTATATGCTATTCTTCAAGCACTGAGATTTATCGGGACGTTGGACATTGGGACATACTTGATTCTTTCTGATTCATGTAGTTCACTACAAGCTATACAAAATAGTTATAACGACGATCCGCTTATTCAGATCATCTCAACAGTGGTCCACATCCTGCAGAACTCTGGCCGGAGAATAATTTTTTTCTGGATTCCAGGGCACATAGGGATAGCTGGTAATGAACTTGCAGATATTGCTGCTCGCGAATCTACGGGACAAAATTATATGAATGACATCCCACTGCGACCCGAAGACATGAAAGCACACCACAAAAATAAAATAAGAGATAAATGGAACCAAGAATGGAACGATAGTAACCACAAACTGAAAATAATAAAAAGCAAAGTCGATGAAATACTACCTTTTCCAACAAACAAAAAGAGAGAACAAGTTGCACTCACACGATTGAGAATTGGTCACACTCATATTACATCTAGCTACCTATTGTCTGGTTCTAGACCTCCAATATGTGAAATCTGCGACGTGCAAGTCACTGTGGAACATTTACTTCTTGTATGCCCAGTATACACCCAAGCTAGGAACAATTGCTCCCTACCGGACACACTTAAACAATGCCTGGAAAATGGAAAATACAGTCTGAAAACGATTCAATTCCTAAAAGAAACAGGTCTAATGAAAAAAGTATAGATGTGTACCTAGTCCAATGAAATACTGCAAAATTCGAAAAACGAGGCTAATGACCATAGTAGTCGATGCCTCGAAAAAAAAAAAAAAAAAAAAAAAAATAATAATAATAATAATAATAATAATAATAATAATAATAATAATAATAATAATAGTAATAATAATAATAATAATAATAATAATAATAATAATAATAATAATAATAATAATAATAATAATAATAATAATAGTAATAATAATAATAATAATAATAATAATAATAATAATAATAATAATAATAATAATAATAATAATAATAATAATAATAATAATAATAATAATAATAATAATAATAATAATAATAATAATAATAATAATAATAATAATAATAATAATAATAATAATAATAATAATAATAATAATAATAATAATAATAATAATAATAATAATAATAATAATAATAATAATAATAATAATAATAATAATAATAATAATAATAATAATAATAATAATAATAATAATAATAATAATAATAATAATAATAATAATAATAATAATAATAATAATAATAATAATAATAATAATAATAATAATAATAATAATAATAATAATAATAATAATAATAATAATAATAATAATAATAATAATAATAATAATAATAATAATAATAATAATAATAATAATAATAATAATAATAATAATAATAATAATAATAGAAAGAGAACACTAACAGAATTCAATACCTCCAAATATTCTACGAAGTCACAAACAAATATGAGAATTGTACAATTATATACACTGATGGATCAAAAACTGATGAAGGAGTGGGATCAGCTTTTTCTTGTATGGGAAACACTCACCAGTGGACATTGAATCCAATATCCTCCATATTCACAGCGGAACTATATGCTATTCTTCAAGCACTGAGATTTATCGGGACGTTGGACATTGGGACATACTTGATTCTTTCTGATTCATGTAGTTCACTACAAGCTATACAAAATAGTTATAACGACGATCCGCTTATTCAGATCATCTCAACAGTGGTCCACATCCTGCAGAACTCTGGCCGGAGAATAATTTTTTTCTGGATTCCAGGGCACATAGGGATAGCTGGTAATGAACTTGCAGATATTGCTGCTCGCGAATCTACGGGACAAAATTATATGAATGACATCCCACTGCGACCCGAAGACATGAAAGCACACCACAAAAATAAAATAAGAGATAAATGGAACCAAGAATGGAACGATAGTAACCACAAACTGAAAATAATAAAAAGCAAAGTCGATGAAATACTACCTTTTCCAACAAACAAAAAGAGAGAACAAGTTGCACTCACACGATTGAGAATTGGTCACACTCATATTACATCTAGCTACCTATTGTCTGGTTCTAGACCTCCAATATGTGAAATCTGCGACGTGCAAGTCACTGTGGAACATTTACTTCTTGTATGCCCAGTATACACCCAAGCTAGGAACAATTGCTCCCTACCGGACACACTTAAACAATGCCTGGAAAATGGAAAATACAGTCTGAAAACGATTCAATTCCTAAAAGAAACAGGTCTAATGAAAAAAGTATAGATGTGTACCTAGTCCAATGAAATACTGCAAAATTCGAAAAACGAGGCTAATGACCATAGTAGTCGATGCCTCGAAAAAAAAAAAAAAAAAAAAAAAATAATAATAATAATAATAATAATAATAATAATAATAATAATAATAATAATAATAATAATAATAATAATAATAATAATAATAATAATAATAATAATAATAATAATAATAATAATAATAATAATAATAATAATAATAATAATAATAATAATAATAATAATAATAATAATAATAATAATAATAATAATAATAATAATAATAATAATAATAATAATAATAATAATAATAATAATAATAATAATAATAATAATAATAATAATAATAATAATAATAATAATAATAATAATAATAATAATAATAATAATAATAATAATAATAATAATAATAATAATAATAATAATAATAATAATAATAATAATAATAATAATAATAATAATAATAATAATAATAATAATAATAATAATAATAATAATAATAATAATAATAATAATAATAATAATAATAATAATAATAATAATAATAATAATAATAATAATAATAATAATAATAATAATAATAATAATAATAATAATAATAATAATAGAAAGAGAACACTAACAGAATTCAATACCTCCAAATATTCTACGAAGTCACAAACAAATATGAGAATTGTACAATTATATACACTGATGGATCAAAAACTGATGAAGGAGTGGGATCAGCTTTTTCTTGTATGGGAAACACTCACCAGTGGACATTGAATCCAATATCCTCCATATTCACAGCGGAACTATATGCTATTCTTCAAGCACTGAGATTTATCGGGACGTTGGACATTGGGACATACTTGATTCTTTCTGATTCATGTAGTTCACTACAAGCTATACAAAATAGTTATAACGACGATCCGCTTATTCAGATCATCTCAACAGTGGTCCACATCCTGCAGAACTCTGGCCGGAGAATAATTTTTTTCTGGATTCCAGGGCACATAGGGATAGCTGGTAATGAACTTGCAGATATTGCTGCTCGCGAATCTACGGGACAAAATTATATGAATGACATCCCACTGCGACCCGAAGACATGAAAGCACACCACAAAAATAAAATAAGAGATAAATGGAACCAAGAATGGAACGATAGTAACCACAAACTGAAAATAATAAAAAGCAAAGTCGATGAAATACTACCTTTTCCAACAAACAAAAAGAGAGAACAAGTTGCACTCACACGATTGAGAATTGGTCACACTCATATTACATCTAGCTACCTATTGTCTGGTTCTAGACCTCCAATATGTGAAATCTGCGACGTGCAAGTCACTGTGGAACATTTACTTCTTGTATGCCCAGTATACACCCAAGCTAGGAACAATTGCTCCCTACCGGACACACTTAAACAATGCCTGGAAAATGGAAAATACAGTCTGAAAACGATTCAATTCCTAAAAGAAACAGGTCTAATGAAAAAAGTATAGATGTGTACCTAGTCCAATGAAATACTGCAAAATTCGAAAAACGAGGCTAATGACAATGACCATAGTAGTCGATGCCTCGAAAAAAAAAAAAAAAAAAAAAAAAAATAATAATAATAATAATAATAATAATAATAATAATAATAATAATAATAATAATAGTAATAATAATAATAATAATAATAATAATAATAATAATAATAATAATAATAATAATAATAATAATAATAATAATAATAATAATAATAATAATAATAATAATAATAATAATAATAATAATAATAATAATAATAATAATAATAATAATAATAATAATAATAATAATAATAATAATAATAATAATAATAATAATAATAATAATAATAATAATAATAATAATAATAATAATAATAATAATAATAATAATAATAATAATAATAATAATAATAATAATAATAATAATAATAATAATAATAATAATAATAATAATAATAATAATAATAATAATAATAATAATAATAATAATAATAATAATAATAATAATAATAATAATAATAATAATAATAATAATAATAATAATAATAATAATAATAATAATAATAATAATAATAATAATAATAATAATAATAATAATAATAATAATAATAATAATAATAATAATAATAATAATAATAATAATAATAATAATAATAATAATAATAGAAAGAGAACACTAACAGAATTCAATACCTCCAAATATTCTACGAAGTCACAAACAAATATGAGAATTGTACAATTATATACACTGATGGATCAAAAACTGATGAAGGAGTGGGATCAGCTTTTTCTTGTATGGGAAACACTCACCAGTGGACATTGAATCCAATATCCTCCATATTCACAGCGGAACTATATGCTATTCTTCAAGCACTGAGATTTATCGGGACGTTGGACATTGGGACATACTTGATTCTTTCTGATTCATGTAGTTCACTACAAGCTATACAAAATAGTTATAACGACGATCCGCTTATTCAGATCATCTCAACAGTGGTCCACATCCTGCAGAACTCTGGCCGGAGAATAATTTTTTTCTGGATTCCAGGGCACATAGGGATAGCTGGTAATGAACTTGCAGATATTGCTGCTCGCGAATCTACGGGACAAAATTATATGAATGACATCCCACTGCGACCCGAAGACATGAAAGCACACCACAAAAATAAAATAAGAGATAAATGGAACCAAGAATGGAACGATAGTAACCACAAACTGAAAATAATAAAAAGCAAAGTCGATGAAATACTACCTTTTCCAACAAACAAAAAGAGAGAACAAGTTGCACTCACACGATTGAGAATTGGTCACACTCATATTACATCTAGCTACCTATTGTCTGGTTCTAGACCTCCAATATGTGAAATCTGCGACGTGCAAGTCACTGTGGAACATTTACTTCTTGTATGCCCAGTATACACCCAAGCTAGGAACAATTGCTCCCTACCGGACACACTTAAACAATGCCTGGAAAATGGAAAATACAGTCTGAAAACGATTCAATTCCTAAAAGAAACAGGTCTAATGAAAAAAGTATAGATGTGTACCTAGTCCAATGAAATACTGCAAAATTCGAAAAACGAGGCTAATGACCATAGTAGTCGATGCCTCGAAAAAAAAAAAAAAAAAAAAAAATAATAATAATAATAATAATAATAATAATAATAATAATAATAATAATAATAATAATAATAATAATAATAATAATAATAATAATAATAATAATAATAATAATAATAATAATAATAATAATAATAATAATAATAATAATAATAATAATAATAATAATAATAATAATAATAATAATAATAATAATAATAATAATAATAATAATAATAATAATAATAATAATAATAATAATAATAATAATAATAATAATAATAATAATAATAATAATAATAATAATAATAATAATAATAATAATAATAATAATAATAATAATAATAATAATAATAATAATAATAATAATAATAATAATAATAATAATAATAATAATAATAATAATAATAATAATAATAATAATAATAATAATAATAATAATAATAATAATAATAATAATAATAATAATAATAATAATAATAATAATAATAATAATAATAATAATAATAATAATAATAATAATAATAATAATAATAATAATAATAATAATAATAATAATAATAATAATAATAATAATAATAATAATAATAATAATAATAATAATAATAATAATAATAATAATAATAATAATAATAATAATAATAATAATAATAATAATAATAATAATAATAATAATAATAATAATAATAATAATAATAATAATAATAATAATAATAATAATAATAATAATAATAATAATAATAATAATAATAATAATAATAATAATAATAATAATAATAATAATAATAATAATAATAATAATAATAATAATAATAATAATAATAATAATAATAATAATAATAATAATAATAATAATAATAATAATAATAATAATAATAATAATAATAATAATAATAATAATAATAATAATAATAATAATAATAATAATAATAATAATAATAATAATAATAATAATAATAATAATAATAATAATAATAATAATAATAATAATAATAATAATAATAATAATAATAATAATAATAATAATAATAATAATAATAATAATAATAATAATAATAATAATAATAATAATAATAATAATAATAATAATAATAATAATAATAATAATAATAATAATAATAATAATAATAATAATAATAATAATAATAATAATAATAATAATAATAATAATAATAATAATAATAATAATAATAATAATAATAATAATAATAATAATAATAATAATAATAATAATAATAATAATAATAATAATAATAATAATAATAATAATAATAATAATAATAATAATAATAATAATAATAATAATAATAATAATAATAATAATAATAATAATAATAATAATAATAATAATAATAATAATAATAATAATAATAATAATAATAATAATAATAATAATAATAATAATAATAATAATAATAATAATAATAATAATAATAATAATAATAATAATAATAATAATAATAATAATAATAATAATAATAATAATAATAATAATAATAATAATAATAATAATAATAATAATAATAATAATAATAATAATAATAATAATAATAATAATAATAATAATAATAATAATAATAATAATAATAATAATAATAATAATAATAATAATAATAATAATAATAATAATAATAATAATAATAATAATAATAATAATAATAATAATAATAATAATAATAATAATAATAATAATAATAATAATAATAATAATAATAATAATAATAATAATAATAATAATAATAATAATAATAATAATAATAATAATAATAATAATAATAATAATAATAATAATAATAATAATAATAATAATAATAATAATAATAATAATAATAATAATAATAATAATAATAATAATAATAATAATAATAATAATAATAATAATAATAATAATAATAATAATAATAATAATAATAATAATAATAATAATAATAATAATAATAATAATAATAATAATAATAATAATAATAATAATAATAATAATAATAATAATAATAATAATAATAATAATAATAATAATAATAATAATAATAATAATAATAATAATAATAATAATAATAATAATAATAATAATAATAATAATAATAATAATAATAATAATAATAATAATAATAATAATAATAATAATAATAATAATAATAATAATAATAATAATAATAATAATAATAATAATAATAATAATAATAATAATAATAATAATAATAATAATAATAATAATAATAATAATAATAATAATAATAATAATAATAATAATAATAATAATAATAATAATAATAATAATAATAATAATAATAATAATAATAATAATAATAATAATAATAATAATAATAATAATAATAATAATAATAATAATAATAATAATAATAATAATAATAATAATAATAATAATAATAATAATAATAATAATAATAATAATAATAATAATAATAATAATAATAATAATAATAATAATAATAATAATAATAATAATAATAATAATAATAATAATAATAATAATAATAATAATAATAATAATAATAATAATAATAATAATAATAATAATAATAATAATAATAATAATAATAGAAAGAGAACACTAACAGAATTCAATACCTCCAAATATTCTACGAAGTCACAAACAAATATGAGAATTGTACAATTATATACACTGATGGATCAAAAACTGATGAAGGAGTGGGATCAGCTTTTTCTTGTATGGGAAACACTCACCAGTGGACATTGAATCCAATATCCTCCATATTCACAGCGGAACTATATGCTATTCTTCAAGCACTGAGATTTATCGGGACGTTGGACATTGGGACATACTTGATTCTTTCTGATTCATGTAGTTCACTACAAGCTATACAAAATAGTTATAACGACGATCCGCTTATTCAGATCATCTCAACAGTGGTCCACATCCTGCAGAACTCTGGCCGGAGAATAATTTTTTTCTGGATTCCAGGGCACATAGGGATAGCTGGTAATGAACTTGCAGATATTGCTGCTCGCGAATCTACGGGACAAAATTATATGAATGACATCCCACTGCGACCCGAAGACATGAAAGCACACCACAAAAATAAAATAAGAGATAAATGGAACCAAGAATGGAACGATAGTAACCACAAACTGAAAATAATAAAAAGCAAAGTCGATGAAATACTACCTTTTCCAACAAACAAAAAGAGAGAACAAGTTGCACTCACACGATTGAGAATTGGTCACACTCATATTACATCTAGCTACCTATTGTCTGGTTCTAGACCTCCAATATGTGAAATCTGCGACGTGCAAGTCACTGTGGAACATTTACTTCTTGTATGCCCAGTATACACCCAAGCTAGGAACAATTGCTCCCTACCGGACACACTTAAACAATGCCTGGAAAATGGAAAATACAGTCTGAAAACGATTCAATTCCTAAAAGAAACAGGTCTAATGAAAAAAGTATAGATGTGTACCTAGTCCAATGAAATACTGCAAAATTCGAAAAACGAGGCTAATGACCATAGTAGTCGATGCCTCGAAAAAAAAAAAAAAAATAATAATAATAATAATAATAATAATAATAATAATAATAATAATAATAATAATAGTAATAATAATAATAATAATAATAATAATAATAATAATAATAATAATAATAATAATAATAATAATAATAATAATAGTAATAATAATAATAATAATAATAATAATAATAATAATAATAATAATAATAATAATAATAATAATAATAATAATAATAATAATAATAATAATAATAATAATAATAATAATAATAATAATAATAATAATAATAATAATAATAATAATAATAATAATAATAATAATAATAATAATAATAATAATAATAATAATAATAATAATAATAATAATAATAATAATAATAATAATAATAATAATAATAATAATAATAATAATAATAATAATAATAATAATAATAATAATAATAATAATAATAATAATAATAATAATAATAATAATAATAATAATAATAATAATAATAATAATAATAATAATAATAATAATAATAATAATAATAATAATAATAATAATAATAATAATAATAATAATAATAATAATAATAATAATAATAATAATAATAATAATAATAATAATAATAATAATAATAATAATAATAATAATAATAATAATAATAATAATAATAATAATAATAATAATAATAATAATAATAATAATAATAATAATAATAATAATAATAATAATAATAATAATAATAATAATAATAATAATAGAAAGAGAACACTAACAGAATTCAATACCTCCAAATATTCTACGAAGTCACAAACAAATATGAGAATTGTACAATTATATACACTGATGGATCAAAAACTGATGAAGGAGTGGGATCAGCTTTTTCTTGTATGGGAAACACTCACCAGTGGACATTGAATCCAATATCCTCCATATTCACAGCGGAACTATATGCTATTCTTCAAGCACTGAGATTTATCGGGACGTTGGACATTGGTATCGGGACGTTGGACATTGGGACATACTTGATTCTTTCTGATTCATGTAGTTCACTACAAGCTATACAAAATAGTTATAACGACGATCCGCTTATTCAGATCATCTCAACAGTGGTCCACATCCTGCAGAACTCTGGCCGGAGAATAATTTTTTTCTGGATTCCAGGGCACATAGGGATAGCTGGTAATGAACTTGCAGATATTGCTGCTCGCGAATCTACGGGACAAAATTATATGAATGACATCCCACTGCGACCCGAAGACATGAAAGCACACCACAAAAATAAAATAAGAGATAAATGGAACCAAGAATGGAACGATAGTAACCACAAACTGAAAATAATAAAAAGCAAAGTCGATGAAATACTACCTTTTCCAACAAACAAAAAGAGAGAACAAGTTGCACTCACACGATTGAGAATTGGTCACACTCATATTACATCTAGCTACCTATTGTCTGGTTCTAGACCTCCAATATGTGAAATCTGCGACGTGCAAGTCACTGTGGAACATTTACTTCTTGTATGCCCAGTATACACCCAAGCTAGGAACAATTGCTCCCTACCGGACACACTTAAACAATGCCTGGAAAATGGAAAATACAGTCTGAAAACGATTCAATTCCTAAAAGAAACAGGTCTAATGAAAAAAGTATAGATGTGTACCTAGTCCAATGAAATACTGCAAAATTCGAAAAACGAGGCTAATGACCATAGTAGTCGATGCCTCGAAAAAAAAAAAAAAAAAAAAAAAAATAATAATAATAATAATAATAATAATAATAATAATAATAATAATAATAATAATAATAGTAATAATAATAATAATAATAATAATAATAATAATAATAATAATAATAATAATAATAATAATAATAATAATAATAGTAATAATAATAATAATAATAATAATAATAATAATAATAATAATAATAATAATAATAATAATAATAATAATAATAATAATAATAATAATAATAATAATAATAATAATAATAATAATAATAATAATAATAATAATAATAATAATAATAATAATAATAATAATAATAATAATAATAATAATAATAATAATAATAATAATAATAATAATAATAATAATAATAATAATAATAATAATAATAATAATAATAATAATAATAATAATAATAATAATAATAATAATAATAATAATAATAATAATAATAATAATAATAATAATAATAATAATAATAATAATAATAATAATAATAATAATAATAATAATAATAATAATAATAATAATAATAATAATAATAATAATAATAATAATAATAATAATAATAATAATAATAATAATAATAATAATAATAATAATAATAATAGAAAGAGAACACTAACAGAATTCAATACCTCCAAATATTCTACGAAGTCACAAACAAAT